>JAZGTH010000014.1:3112500-4312500 GCA_036877525.1 Chromobotia macracanthus
GAATTTATTAATTATTTAATATAATTACATCCATTCGTTTGTATGTTTCTGCAGGAAATGGGTCGTCATGATGACTTATGGTCGTTGTTTTATATGCTTGTGGAATTTGCTGCTGGGCAACTGCCGTGGAGAAAAATCAAGGACAAGGTATTCTGAACTTTGCTTTTTTAATTGTATTCAAGCAAATGTTTTGTTTATTGTAACTCATGTCCAGTGTTGTTCTCTGGCTCATTCAGGAGCAGGTGGGTCAGATTAAAGAGCGTTATGATCATCGGATGTTACTGAAACACATGCCGTCAGAGTTTAATGTCTTCCTGGAGCATGTTTTAGCCCTGGACTACTACACCAAACCCGACTATCAGGTGACTAGAAAGCCCCAAATGTATTATCTAACAGGGAATGTTCTTAGAACATTGGCTAACTAGAATGTTTTTAACAATATATATTGTATATCAAAAACGTTATTCTTAAGTTGTTAGTGGAACCTTTTAGAAATGTTACAGAATTTTAAAAACGTTTAAATAATGTTTATATAACCAAGCAATAATGTTACAATATCATCTAAACAACTGGATGTGAAATAACATTTATTACGTTGGTGGTACTTAATGGAAACGTTAGGGAAACATTCTACAACCTAAAATTGTTACCCATATTACTGTACATGTGTGTAAAATGCAGTATAAATACGATAATGTGGATATAATTAGCAAATGTGCATTTATATAATGTGCAGTATAATTTGGTCTTTGTATAAGGGCACAATAATAGGAATGTTTTTTTGGGAATAATAATAGGAAGTGTTTTTTATACAGTTTGGGTTGGTTTTTCTGAGGTGTCTGTTTTTGCGTTCAGCTCCTGATGTCAGTATTCAACAACAGCATGAAAGAACGCATCATCACAGAGAACGAGGCGTATGATTGGGAGAAAAGTGGGACGGACCCCATGGTGTCAGCAACCACGCCGACCGCAGCGCAACAAAACACACGGCCTACAGCAGCGATGATTGGGTGAGGACAGGGAGTGTACATGTCTGTCTTTCTATATCTGTCTGTCTGTCTGCTCAGCTAACAGTTTTAGGTAAAGAACGTAGGATAAAAATGTTACCCTAACATTTCTATTAGTAACAAAAACATTAAAAATTTTTTTTGAAAGAATCTTCAAAACGTCCAGGTTTTTCATTGTATTAATGTTATTGCTTGATTAAACGAACATTATTCAAACATTTTCTAATTCTGCGATGTTTTGATTCTGGTTAGCTGGATGTCTAGCTCCTTTGTTGACTCTTTTCCTGAGCAATCATTCATCGCTAGCTTGTTGTATCTTTTGAAGTGTTGAGGATGTCCCCCCAGTGTATCTGGGGACTTACTAGTTACGGCAAGTACCTAGTTGTGGCAAGTACGGGTTACTAGTACTTGCCGCATCCCAGCCATACAGATGGAGGCTAGGCAAGCTTACACTCTGATACATCAACACAAAAAATCTAGAAAAATCTAAAATATACTATTTGTTGACTTGCTTTTGTAGAGTTTTATTGAAAGGAGCCCAGCTAAAAATTCCAGGCTGTAAAAACATTTCCCTAATGTTTAAGCAACATTTAAGTAACAAAATGTAAAAAAATGTTATTTTGAAAGTTCAAAACGTCTACATTTTTAGATGTATTATTAACATTAATGCTTGGTTATAGAGCGTTTTTAAATATTTTTTTTTAATTATATAACATTTTAAAAAAACATAATAACAGTTTTGATATATAATATATAGACATGATTCATAATTAGTATAAAATACTAATATCAATGCAAGAATGTTTTTTGATAACGTTGAGAGAATTAGAACATTAGTCAATGTTCTCAGAACATTCCCTGTTAGCTGGGTTGCAGCTAGTTTTCAGCAGGTTTGTATGTTCAGGGAGGTGAAAGTTCATTTCTGCTGAAAATGCCACTGCCTTGTAAAGTCTATTACAGCTGGAGAAAGCAGAGTTGTTGTTTTGCTCCAGGAAATGAAGGACATCTTCCTTTAGTCCCTAAACTCACACCATTGATTGAGCCATATCTGCCACTCACGTCATTGGTTGAGCCAGACGTTGACATGTTGGGTTACTAAACAATTCTACAGATAAATTACTTACAGTTGTTTCTAGACGCTAAGAAACAGCTCCACACCTTTAAAAGTTAAAATGATGCAGTTTGCGTGGTTTGGTTCTAAAAGGGACATTTCTTTAGGTCATTTGAGGTCGTCTCTTTTAAACTAATATTGATTGTTGTCTTGTTTCTTCAGGGTCATAAATGTGACCCCATTGCCGGGTGACCTTCAGAGGGAGAACACAGATGATGTCGTGCTGGACGAGCACCTGAGCGACCAGGAAAACGCCCCTCCGGTTCTGCCTGGACGACCGGGTGACGGCAGCCAGTTGCCCACAGATGCAGATGTATGGGAAGAGACGGATTTTAATCGCAACAAACTCAGGATTAACCTTGGAAAGGTCCTTAATTCCTGTTTGTCTGTCTTTCTGTGTGTCTATCTATTTATATAATTCAGTGTTGCTCATTTTAAATATATTTCAGGAGGAGGATGGTAATCGAGGAGTGTGTCCTGTGTCGCCACAGAGAGGAGGAGGAACTTTGGACTCACCAGGCGTGCACATGCACTCGCTGAGGTACAGACGGAACAACAGCCCTGAATCGGATCGTTTGTCTGCAGCTGATGGACGAGATGGTTATGGGCAAAGGTGGGTCAGAATTTTGCTTCTTACTTTAATCTGATGAATCAGATAAATGCAGTACCACCCACCTGTAGTCTTAATGTCTTAATTTCATTGTCATTTCTCAGAATGGACATCCTGGGTTCTCCCTCTCGACTCGTTTACTCGTCCCAGCCGGCTCAGATGCTGTCCGTCGACTGTTGCCGTGGCAACGGCGGCCGTAATGATGCTTCGGTGGATCAGGAAGCCCACAGCAATGCCTTCATTCGCTCTGTCCCTCTCGCAGAAGAGGAGGACTTTGACAGCAAGGAGTGGGTTATTATAAATAAAGAGACAGAGCTAAGAGACTTCCACCACCTGAAGGGAGCCGAGCCCACCACATCCGGCACCACCGATGAGGAACCGGAGGAACTGCGCCCTCTGGAGGATGGAGAAGAGCGGCGGAGACACAGGGGGACTGATCCGTCAGTCAGACCCAAAACGTCACATGGTGACCGGACTACACGAGGCATGCTACCTCTTACGGAGGAGGAGGCATCCAGGAGGAGCGGCAAAGGGCAATCAACGTCAGCGGAGAGCCCGGTGCAGTCACCCTGTCACTCATTGCCCTCTGGACGGCCGCGGCGATGGGAGTCGGACCCCAATGGATCTCAGAAACAGGTAAGATTATGATGTCTAACCAAAACTGAATTAGCCTGCAGCTGGAGTTCCAGGGTGGTTTTGAGTTGAATGAGGTTGAAAATAATTGAAGGGGGTAAAGAACAAATGAGGTCAAGATTGACCAATGAGGTTTCTTTACATCAATGTTGTCTTCTACCTAGGAAATAAATGTTTGCATCCCACTTAGAAGCGAATAAGAAATGCTTTCAAAGTTTTATTGTGGAATCTATTCCACGATTTAGATGAAGCCTTATACATAGTGGAAGTTTCAAATGTGTCAGTCTTAGATCCAGTTTTAAATGACTCAGATGTCAAAGTTTAAAAATGGGGTGGTGCTAGGTTTGCGCTTATATCTTCCTTATCCTCTCTCTCTCTCTCTCTCTCTCTCTCTCTCTCTCTCTCTCTCTTGTAGCCTGTCTCTCTCTCTCTCTTGAATTCACTGTCTGATACTCAGTATCATGCATCATCTCTTCTTTTCTGCCCATCAGACATTTAGTTTTCACATGATTTCCTGCAATATAATAAATCTTTGTTTGTGGTTGTTGTTTGGAATAGAATTTGTTGGATATCATTTTAGAACACATTTGTCATTCCCCAAAATAAACTCGGCGTGAACAGAATTACATGCTAGAAAAGAGTGGCAACTGTAACAACAACAATTGTTTTTGTTGTTTCTTTTCCCATCAAATAACTAGTTTAATACTTAAAACCTAGTCTGTTTTCAAAGGCCTGCAAATGGGACATAAGGCCAGACTTTATAGATTAAGTAATATGTGGAAAATTGGGAAATGTTTGCTAATTGCCGCACTGTACGTTTCAATACTGTCTTTGTGTTTTTGACTGAGTTGTTGAAAGCGAAGGGTTTATTGCTGAGCGTTTTAAAACATTTCTTCAACGTTCACTGTGGTTCGCTCTTTTAGGATGCTCGGCACTAAACATAACAGAAAAGTACTGCACTAATTCACATTGAAGTTATTCATTGTCATATTTTAATGTTTGTCATCTCTCATAGTCCAAAAAATGTGTGAAAAGATTTCAGACGCTCCTGACTACTAGGGTGAACCAAATAGCATACAGACCAGCAGTTTACTCATCACTTTACCCAAAAGAAAGCTCACTGTAAAACACACAAAAGTAAAATATCATTAGGGGCATTTTTTTAAATTATTATATATGGAAAAACATGCCCCTCCTGTTATTGTTTCGCTGCAAACACAGTCACAGCCTTTTCAAGCTGAACTGAGATTGCTGGATTGTTTCTTTTGTATAATAGCCTAAACCTCAAATCAAAACAGATAAGGATGCTCATTTTCCCAGCAGTCTTCACCTTTTAAAAGCTCGCTGCTTTTGCTCGGCCTTTCACTCAAAATCACGTATGACATGTTGATTTCACCCACGGAGAAAATACGAAGGCTGCAGCTGGAGCCGCAAAAGAAGAGCGAAAGAATTTTTGCGGTAAGCACAGTTTAGGCTAGTCCCTTCTGTACCTGTTTATTGCTCATGTTTTCTTTATTTTGGTTCTGTTTGTCATCCTTTTATCCATATTGACCCATTTTTATCCATGTGTGTTTGTGTGCGTATGCCTGACAATTCATTTCTTACACAACGATTTTCTGATGATACCGAAACTAAAATATGTGCAGAAGTTGTAATTTGTGTCTGATTCTCTCATTGTCTTGTACATGGGCACATATGTTGCATTTTTTGCGAGGTGGATTATGCATCAAACAAACAGCCTCTGTGGAATATAGAGGCTCTCAATGTTGGCTGCCCAACCCAAATATAAAAGCTAATATTCCCTATAAGCTTTGTCTTTTGTGAAAACTTGTTTCCAGGCAACCCATTGTAGGTCTGTGTAGTGAAAGAGACTGTTTCTCTCTTTCCTGAGTGTTTGGCGTTCTTCTCACTGCATGCACATGGCTAAATACAAATGGGAGTTTGCATACAATTGCTTCGCTTTGCTCGCTTAACTTAAGCGCACACTCTTTCTGATTTTATTACAGTCGGATGATGACAGGCCTCGCTCGAACCAGCTCCGGCGTCTCGCATCTTATGTCTTCTCATCATCCACGCTGGAGACAGAGCAGTACCCTCACGCCGGAGGATCGTTCATCCAGCGCAGCCGTTCGGCTGAAAGCAGCCCTGCTCACGTTAACTTCCGCTCGGGTTCGAGACGACACCCGCCCCTGCAGGCACCCGGAAGCCCTCGTAGCCGGCACAACATGCTTAATGCATCCCGACTGCAGATCCAACAAATGCTGGCCAAACTTATGAACAAAAACAGCTGAGGATATTCCTCCTGTAATATCTTCTCACACACATATGTGAGAGACTTTGAAAAGGTTGTTTTAGGAGAGATTTAGTCTTTTCTGATGCAATAAACTGTAGAGGGCTGTAAGAACAGAATGGCAGGTTAAAATGAATTGCCATGCTTTTACATAACTTAGCTGTTCATATCTTGCACTTCCTGTGTGATGAACAGATGCTTTAGTCAATTCTGTCACGCCAAGGTGAGTAAACATCACAGTGGATATCCAAACTTTAAAGTGAGGAAGCAGTTTGCCAAATTCTCTTCATTATCTGTAATGTGTCTGCAAAAAATGAAAAGATTCTCGAGGCATCATTTGAGGTTTCTCAGCTGCATCTCTAGAGGAACCATGCCAAAAACCTTCAGGCACCTTTAAAAGAGCCTTAAATATCTCATTTCAAACTAAAGGAACTTAGGTTCTCAGTTAGGTTCTAACTGAGTTCTTGAAGAAACTTCCTTTAAGTTCCTCCAAGACCCAAAATAGGATATTTAAGTCACTTTTAAAGGTGCATGGAGTTATATAAGAAGGTTCCACCAGTGTGGCAGCCAAGGATCTCCAAATGGTGCCTTAAGTGTCTGATTAATTTTTACAGTGTACCTCAGTCGCACATGTTTTGCAATTCTGCAGTGCAGCTGGGGTCACCCTGAGACTTGCCTGATCACAATCCTTTAGCCTGAAGCGACTCGTTGCCTTTAATATGCAAGTCATTTCATTGTCTTCCATACAAAAGTTTTTTTATTAACGTATTTTACGTACAGATTTTCTGTACTTTTTGTTTAACACTTAACACTTTAACACTTATTTGTTGTATTTGCATTTAGCTTCTCAAACACATTTTGAGCCATAATTCTTAATCTATGTATTATTCCTTACCTACACAGACATGCGATTTTACAGAAAAATCATAATTTTCCATAATCTAAAGGTGCTGTGCTTCAAATGTAATGTTATGCCAGTTGAATGAAAGTGTTTCAAATGTCAAGTGGAACCGCAGGATCAAAAGGGAGAAATTTATATCAGCGCATTTATGACCACTGAGTGGCATGCTGTAGTCTGCTTATCTTCTACAACCTAGATATGAGTTAACCTAGATAGGAGTTAACTAAGTCAGCAATAGATGAGCTCACCGCACTGATTTTTGTTTTCTCCGCCACTGATTTAATCTATCATAGCCATAAACTAAGCAAAAATATGAAAGCAGTTTTCATTAAATAGCACCTTCTTACAAAACTTGCATCGTCCTCTCACGTCCTTTGTTTTCGTGTATTTAGAAAGGTATGTAAAAGCATATCATATATTTTATAATTAGATATTTATCTATGTGCATAGAGCTTTGAATGCACCAAGCAAGCATTATATCTCATTGAATACCTCCTGCAGTGTAGTATCTCTGCCTGGGGTTGCGACTTCTGTATGTTGTTAAGTAGCAGAAACATCCTGTGTGTGTGTGTGTGTGTGTGTGTGTGTGAGATTGCTCACATAGGGTTCTTTAAAAACCGTTTCTCACTATTGCACTTTACAAAGGACACCGAACTGGAGCCATAGCTGTTGACAAATGGCGATGAGGAAAGAGGATTGAATGCAATAAGATTTGAACACTGGTTTTGAATCAAGACTGTTTGTGGGAGGGAACAGAAATAGTCGACTTTGGTCATTTTCTTACTTTAAATATTTTTTAAGAGGGTAAAAAAGGTGTCACAAATGGAGCCCACTGTAGGCAAGTCGAGTTTAACCCATGTGCAGTTTATTAGACACGCATATAAACATGAACAAAGACTTCACTTAATGTGACCTTAAGACTCACGGCAACAGAAACAAAGCTAGACAAAAAACAATGGAAACATGAGGGCTATAAATACACACAACTGGACATCATCAGAGCAGGGTAACATGAAAACTACAAAGACCATACACAAGACTACAAAACGTGATTTCAGAATAAAAGACAATAATCTTCTAATGCACATTTTAGAGTCAGATTTGTTATGAAAGTAACAAATCTTGTCACATGACAGTGTTATTGTGGTAGCAGATTATGATTCGGGGTCAGTATGAAATAAGAAGTATGATTGGATTGTGAAAGTTGGAGAATAACAACAAAAACAGATCAAATGGTCACTTTTGTTTCTGACGGCCAAATTTTATTTATATATACGTTCATTACGGTCAACTGCTTTAATTTGTAAATGCAAAACAACTTGTATGCTTTTTTGCAAAAGACGTGTTTACGTGCTCTGTTTAAAACATGTTAAAATGGAAATCATAAGAGAAAACTAATCAACGGTGGAATCTCAGAAAACGTGAATGCAAAAATCCTTACCCTACAGTATGTTTAAACAAGCATATAACAAAAGTCAGTTTAGGAGAGTAAAGGCCGCACTGTATCTGTTGAGTAGCACAACATGAGGAATAGTCGGTATGAACGTTTTATTCAGAAGAATTTTGAAAATGACTGTTTAATGTGTTTCTGGTACTGTCACAGCCAGCTGCTCGTGTGAATGTACTGTTGAATACACTAACTGGCTGCTAATTCTTGCATTTGTTTTGCACATCTGATTTTGCCTGCTGATCATTGTCATATTACAGAAATGACACCGATAATAACGAACGGGAAAATACAATATAATCGTTGAGTCTGTCGAGGTCTGAAGGTACTGGAAAGACCTTCTTAAAGTTTTAAACAATTTAAACCTGTTTAAAACTGCTTGCATGACAGATTTGTTTATGACAGCAGATTATAATGTAAAATTCTGTATGGTTTATGTTATGCCTTTTTGTTCCAATTATTTGTATGTTGATTATTGATTTACATACTGCCCGTTAACAATTTTCGTTAAGTAACACAAACATTATGAAGGTTATTTTGAAAGTTGTTGTTGAACATTGTTGTTTGGTTATAAAAATGTTTTTAAACGTTTTTAAATTCTGTAAAACGTTCCAGTAACTACTTAAGAACAGCATTTCTGATATATATGTTACATAACATTAACGAAACGTTCTGCTAACATTACTGCAAAAACATTTTTGATAACTGTGACAGAACTTTTGTTTGCCAACGTTCTGAGAATGTTACCTGTTAGCCGGGTGGTTGGTCAATAAATGCTGTAACATAAATATGTGCATGTTGTATGATATAGTTTTGACTGCAGGGTCATGCTGTATGATGTATGTTAAGGAGATTTGAGAGAACTGGGGCATGAAATATAACATGCCTGTAGGTGGTGCTAGCTCAGTAATCATAGCTCAGTGCTGTGAGAAGATTATACAATGAACTCTACACATTGATACTAATAAACAGCTGAAAAGCAACAATGTACACACAACATCTGACACAAGCAACAATTTGTGACCATATTTAAAGTATTCAATATGTTTGCAATTTGCAATGTTAGCTTGAATTTAAAAGCATCTGTTATTAGAAGGAGAAAAGTGTAAAAATAGGTTGCAGAGGGTTTAGTTTGTCTATGTAACCAGACAGTCACTTAATGCTTATTTACAGTGACAGTCTGGTACAGTATTATGTAAAGTAAATGGGCCATGCTCTGTTAGATTGATGTACGATAAGCATATTCCCTTTTCTATCACAGTATAACTGTACAGGATGCTTGTAATATTTCAAAGCATGTTTTAAACATTTTTAAATAAAATAAATGTACATATATATATATATATATATATATATATATATATATATATATATATATATATATATATATATATCTAAAAAGAAATGTTGTTTTTTTATTTAAATATTTTATTCCATATACTGTATGTATAAGCATGTTATCTGGTTGGTTTTAGTCTGTGTGTACTGTATAGAAACCTGTATATTGGGATACACTTGAAACAAAAAGAAACAAAAAGAAACAAAAATGAGTGGCTGCTGTAAAAGGGAAAAATTCTTTAACACATTTTTGTGCCTTTTCTATGTATGTAATCTAGACAATCTTGAAAAGCTTGTGTACAATTTCAACAAAATTAAACTGTTTAAGAAAAAAATAAGTTGGTGTGGTTCAGTAGTTTATTTTGAATATTTGCTAAATGTGGAAAATGATTTGAAAACCTCGGTTATAAATTAATTACGCTATGGGTGTAAACTCTGTTTCAGAATACATTTAAATGTGTTTATTTAGCAGATGTTTAATCCAAAGTCACTTACAAATCAGGAAAATGGAGAAAGTATTTTGTTTATCATCAGTTTCATAGTCGTTAATGCTGTTTCGTTTTCATCACAGAATCTCATAATGTCACATTTCATTTGTTTTAATCAGACCTGGCATTGTCTTACTCATAGAATGTTCTTCAGTGCTAGAATTGTAACTTGTGTTTGTGTGTTATCTTCTAGGGTTCTTCTCCGACTGAGGCTTTATTGTCACCCACTGACTACAGGACAAAATCCCCATCATCTGAAAAGGAGATGTTCCACATCCTTCCGAAACTGCAGGCGAAGAGAGCTGATTTCCTCACCGTCATGCTTACAGGAAGTCTGCATCAGTGTCGGGCCTTCACAGCGACACCTCCTGATACACAAGATGAGGGACCTCGAGATGATGATGTCACCAAGAGTGAGTCCAGCAGCGGGGCGAGCGAAAAGAGCACCGAACGTAGTCAGGATGGAGCTCCGTCCACCTTAGTGGCTGATGATCCACACAAGGGGCCCAAAGAACCGGGTTCAGTGGCAGATGTAGATCCTGACCAGGAGGATGTCTCCAAGACCCTTGTTTTGTTCTCCCCTGGAGACTTGAAGAAGTCTCCAAATGCTTTGAATGGGACAGAAGTGGATCAGGGTCTGGCACACTCTGATGCTCCACAAAATGAGCAGACGGATGGAGGTGGACTTGAGTTGCCGGTCCCAAAGAACATAAAGCAGGTGCAGATGCCTACAGATACAAGAAAACCTGATACACTTGACCTAGGTCCATCCATACAAACATTTAAACCAGTAGTAACCATCTCAATAACTACAGAGGCTTTAGTTGCATCGCTTCCTTTCTCTAAAGTGGAGCGCACTTTCATACATGTTGCTGAGACAAGCCATCTGAATGTTATGCCTTCCAATGGTGGACATGTCAGAGAAGGTCACTCTGAAGTTTTAGCAATTCCTGAGAAGGTTCAGGTTGAAGGCAGATCACAGACAAAGGCAATAGATCAAGATGTCCATTCTAAAGTTACATCTCAGACTCTTACAGAAGAACCTCAGGTTCTCAAACCTTTGAATGAATCTTTGCCAAAGGAGACTTCTGACAGTCGTGTAGTTCCTGTCTCCTTAGAGACAAAGGAACCCATCCAACAAGATTCATCAACTGATGGAGAACAGGAAAGGCAACCACAAGAAGAAGATCAAGAGGAGAAACCAGCACCTGAGAGTGGGGCTTGCAGTGTGAAGCTTTCTAAACATCCACCACCAAGAAGCAAGAGCCGAATTCCAGTCCTGCTGTCAGAAGAGGATGCAGGATCTGACCAGTCCCTGTCCACCAGAGAACGTCTGAGAAGACGAGCCATGCAGCAGGACCTGGTTCACCAGGTTGTGAAACGACAGAGACAGGGTCACTGGAAGAGACTGAATTCCAGGAGTTCGTCCTCGTTGTCTTCTGGAGATGAGCTTAAAAGACCCTCAGAGACTCTTTCAGTTCCAGGCTCAGAGGAGGACATTCATGAATCTGATGAGTCCCTCAACAAGCTCAAGAAAGAAGCTGAAGAGAAGAATGTGACTGGATGGAACAGCAGGATCCCCAGACCAGTCACTCCAATAAGGAGGCCTTTAACTAAACTGGCAGTTGCAGCTTCTGGACTTGTGGCCATTGTAGTATTAGAACAAAAGGCAGGCAATGGGTAAGTCTTACATTTTATGACTAGTTTAATATATATGTGTATGTATGTATGTGTGTATGTATATAATAGACAGACAGACATGCATTTTAGTCTGGGACTAGACTTAAGCCTTATCTGTGAAATTGGGAAAAAGTGTTAAATTCAGTACATCTGTTTTTTTTTTATCAGCTTTAGCCCACAACTTGAGTCGCAGTCAAAAGCCCCACCACTTCACACAAGATCAAAATCAACAGTGTCCCGTTCTGCCATGCCAAGTGCAAGTAACCGCATGCCTCTCTCCTGCATCCCTGCAACATCCCGTCGCAGCTTGAGCACCGCAAACTGCACTTTCTCCTCCAGCCGTGTGGCTAGCCCCTCCCCACAGAGGCCAGCGCTGTGGACTGCAGTCAGCGAGTCCCGCAAACAACCGTTTGTTCCCCGAGCCACCGTGGAGCAGTCTAGGACTGCTTCTCGCAACCCACAACAATCCACCAACTCATCTGTCAGGAATCGAACCAAAGCATCAGCTCTGTTAAAGAACACAGTTCCCATTAAAAGTGACAAAAGCACAAGCACCAATGCAGCTGCAGCCAGATAAAACACTACGATTGTTTAGTTCTCAATGACTTGAACGTATTGCCTCAAAAATATAATCTCCCCCAATGACCAAAATGAACATTGTAATTAATTGAATGTTCTTCCTAATCAATTAATTTGAATTTTGCACCATATAATTTACTGTTCTACTGTATGATTACATCATGCAGAGCTTTTATTTTGCTGAAAGGTTCAAGGTACACAATAGAGGTAATATTGTGTTTATCTACTGTAACACGGTGCTATACTGTATGTGTTGTTCTGTTGTGCATATTTAATATATGTTTTTTGGGGTGTATTTTATAATGAGTTAGATAGCACATGGTAACTTTGCATTAAATTGAAAATGCACTGTTAAAACCTTTGCTGCCTTCAATTTTTTAATTCGATCAACTTGGTTGCACAAGTCATTGTTAGTGTTAAGTTGCTGTAACTTATAGTTGGAAAAAAAAAGTTTAAAAATTGCTTAACTTATTTTTATATTTTTTATTTGTTTATCCTGTCTCTAGCATCAGAACGTGATTCCCACTGTAAATGTAGCTTTGTAGTCTTGTAGTCTTTTTGGTTCTTAGGGCAAAATGTTAAGTGCTCTCTCACTCTCTGTTTTTTAGTCGCTTTGGATAAGTGTCTGCTAATGAATAAATGTAAATGTAATTTCAGTGTAAATCTTATAAGTTACACCAGTCACAATCTAAAATATTACATTGTAAAACCAAGTTGATTAAACTTAAAAATTTAAGGCAGCAAAATTTTTTTACAGTGTGGAAAATCATCGTCTGAAACAATCATACAGTATATTTCATGTGTATTTAGCCAGCACGTACACAAAACATTGTAATATCTACCACACATCCATAGACAACACTTAAATGCACAAATTTCTGCAGCTGGGCCCTCTTTGTAAACTTTGTGATGATGGGCATGCCTTGTATTTAGCTTGTTTTCAAGTATTTGAATATACTGCTGTATGCTTGTACATATTCTTTTCAGTATTTCTTGCAGAGACCTCTTTATTTTTATTGGGCAAACGAAATGCTGAAGTATTTGGTTTGAATTTTGTTAAAGGAACATATTGTGGGTTCTACACTGAGTTGTCTCATTTTCTAAGCATGGCAAAAGTCACATTATTAATTATTGTCAATACAAATGATTTTTAAATGATCCATTTTGCATCTCTTATTACAATGGCGAGATGTTACTCAAGATTTGCTGAAACAAAGACATAATTGTAAAGTGTTAACCATGTGTTGTATTATTTGCTACAAATTAAGCTACATGTTTAAATCCATAAGCCCTCCATAAGTATTGGGACAGTAAGAAAATAAGTGCTCTGTTTGCAGTGGAGTCAAGAAATAATTTATTCATATTTAGAAAACAGTCACATTTTGGGACATTTTTCACTGCTTTTCCTTCTGTCAGAGGTAGTTCCCTCGTCTTCATCTTGGCGTATGTGTGTTCTCACCGAACGCGAGACTCAGACTGCAGAAGCAAAAGACAGAATTAGTACTACACATTCCCTGCTTTTAATGTGTGAACAAATAATACAACAGGACACAGCCGATCACTTAGATACACAATTATAAGCCAATGGCCCCAATACTTAGACTCACATAAGAGGAATAAAACTCTATTATGTGTTAAAACAGCCAAATAACAAAATGTCACATTTTGTACTTTTGGCTCATATTCATCTTTTAATCATAAAAGCTCTCTTGACAGCAAACAGAGAAATTCTTTCTTTACTGTCCCAATATTTATTTATGGAGGACGCTGTATATTTAAACCCTTGCACATTGCACTCTAAAATCAAAGAGAGAACTGCATATAAATGAAAAAATAGCTCCAAAAATAGCAATTTCCAAATAGCAATTTGGAAAATGTTTTCAATATCCTAAACGTAATGGAAGCTGAAGGTTTTGAGGGTTACCTCAAATGTTTCTTTCCATGATTTACAATGATGTGCCTGCAGGGACCAGCTCACAAACACATGTGAGTGTATTTAAACAAAGAGAGTATGGTGCTGTCCTTCCACCATGAAATTACAACATTCAGCCCTCAAGTCTGAAAACTGTAACCACACAGTCTATAGAGAACAAAATAACATTTACACATATATGAGATTGGATGAATTAATAAAACTGGTAAATTGTTGTAAATATTCTGTCACATTTGTTTATGTAGAGGACCTTTACAGTAATAAACAAAAAAATCTGATGCAAACTAAATCAAATTCTATTAATAAAAGACTACCTAAGTCTGTTCTTTGGTTAATAGTTATCTAAAGTTAAACAAAGTTATACAATGTTTTGCCAATTTGCCATTTTGAGTCAAAGGCCATCCTAAAATCAATATATTTTCTCTCACCCCTCTTATGCTAGTCAAGTGAGTGATTATGAACTTTGAAACACTGAGAAACCTCTTCTTGAGGTTAACAACACAAAGACGTTATTATACTCATATGGGCCATAAAATGTGTGACCGGGAACAGCATTTTGATAAGGAATTGCAACCTTGCCTCTCTGGTTAGAGAACCTTCCGTTTGCTGTTCACTGCAGACTCGACCAGTTCTGTTCTCTAGAAACCAGCAGATTTCATCAAGAGATCCAGATTCTGATGGGTGAGCGGTGCGCTTGCAACGATTTACCTTGAAAACAGATCTACACTCGCTCACTTTACCATCAGCAATGAGGTTTGAGGACGTCTTAGATGAGGTTGGTGGCTTCCACAAGTTCCAGTTTCTGGTTCTCTTCATTCTGTGGCTTCCACGGGTTCTCCTTCCACTCCACTTCCTGCTCCACAACTTTATCTCAGGTGTGCCACCCCACCATTGTGCCCTGCCATCTGTGGAGAACGGCTATGCAGGTGGCACAGAAAAGGAAAGTGCGGTTGTCTCTCAGATTCTGGCCCTCAGTATCCCACTTAACCCAGATGGTTCTTATAGCTCCTGCAGGATGTACCCTCTTCCCACGGGCTTTGACCCTGATGGTGACCTCACCCTGCTGTATGGCAACCGAACAAATGTGTCGGTACCGTGCCAGCATGGATGGGTGTACGACAAATCAGAGTTCACCTCAACAACCGCCACCGAGGTGAGAATAAACATGTCTTTTTCTTTGTTTTGATGATTTTTGAAATAGTATTGTATTCAGATGTTAATTATTACATTTTATGACTATATTCAAAATAAATTCTGTCTAGGTCACGGTGTTAACTGCTTTCACATATTCTGTGCGCTGCTTCAAGGTTATTATAACTAAACCAAAACCGAAATATTAATATTACAATATAAATATTATATATTATACTATATATAATATTTTTCTTATATGTCATTATTAAAATTAAATATATATATAATGACAAAGTACATAAGATGGCTAAAAGCAACCAAAATTAAAACAAAAAGTATAAAAAATTAAAGCTAATTTAAAGTATTAATTAAAACTACAATAAAACTATAAACAAAACTATAATAACTTTATATTGCATATAAGTTCTCAAATTTACATTAATAATATGTAGTTCTGATTCTTGATGCTGATTGGTCGGATTGTTATGACCTCTTGATTGACCTACTACATAGCAGTGTGCAGTACCCACCAGTGTGTTTGTCACATAATGTTACTGCTTATATGTCAGACATCTGCTAGTGTACATTACATGGCATTTAACCATTATATCTTTCCCTTCATTTCACTTTGACATTTAACAATGACCAGAATGAAATGTTCTGCTCATGAAAACATTAACTTCATTTCTCTTTATTTTGTTAATGGTGTGATTTGTTTCTCTCATTTCAGTGGGATTTGGTATGTGACAACAAAAAGCTAAACCAAGCGCTCGCCACATTTTTCTTCCTCGGGGTGACCATTGGTGCTGTCATCTTTGGCCAGTTGGCAGATAAGTGTGTTGTGTTTTGTTTTTGGTCTTTTCACCATTAGCATGTTAAAGACCCCTCTGGTCTGAAGCAGATCACATGCTTCCTCTACAACAACTTTTTTAAAGTTTCTCTTAGGTTTCTCTGATCACATGTCTTCGGTTCAAACATGATTTAATGTTCTTCCTGATTTGTTCTGCGTGGCTAACTCTGCATGGATAATCATCTTAGGCGTTTGCAGAGGAGGGTTCAAATGTACTAATTTACACGCTGTTTGCTATGGAACAATTCAATTAACCCACATCTAAACCTGTTTACATCAGGCTGTCAGGACAAGACTCTTTCCCATGTGATATGAAAAATGTTACAGTTTCTTTCTTATAACTGTTTTACAATTCGATGTGGTTAAAATTGTCTTTAAAACCATTCCACAGGTTCGGACGCAGGCCAATAATTCAGGTATCATTTGTCGCCAGTACAATTTTTGGAACTCTGGAGGCGTTTTCGACATCTTACGTGATGTTCGCCGTAACCAGAACCCTGTGTGGAGTGGCTCTGACTGGGATGATTTTTACCACAGTGGCCCTGTGTAAACTATCCCTTCATCAGATATTTTGCGATTATTCTGGTTACAAGTTATAGCTGATTATAAAATTAAGTTGCTAGTCCATGGTTTTTTTACAACACATGACCTAAGTGTCAGTATGCATGCAATAAATTAATTAAACAACTTTAAAGTAATCTTTTAAAATTTGTTATTGAGCACTAACACTGATGACAGATCAGTGTTCAAAACAATCTCCTTATCTTACCCCATTTCACAATGGTAATTTTATAATAATGTAATGAAAAGTAATGAAAAGTGTGTAAATTGCAAGTAACCTGCAATTTTTCGGTAGAGAGCGAAAGTTATGGATTGCAGTTTTAATATATATAAATTTTGCAAAAATCCCAGGTGTTGAGTGGACGGATGTTGAACATCGTACCTTCACGGGTACCATCATCAGTGTGGGCTGGAGTGTGGGAAACATGCTACTGGCCCTTTTGGCCTATCTCATCAGAGACTGGAGGCACCTCATCCTGGTGGTGACATCACCCTGCATTCTTGGTATTATTGCCTGGTGGTGAGTGTTGGAACTGCAGGTGCCGAGCCACTGTGCTTACTGGACCCTGACAGATGTATGCAAAAATAAGCAATTAAATTAAAGAAAATATTGATGGCAAAAATGCTAACATTTCTGATGTCCATTTTCCATTTTTTTAACTTAATTAAACAAATAAATAAATAAAATTCCATTAAGATAAACATCAACAGGTAACGTCTCCGATTATTTCCATTTCTGAACATTTCCTCCAATGCGTTTTATGTAAAAAGGTGGATTCCTGAGTCTGCAAGATGGTTGCTGGCCAATGGCAGGGTAGAGGAGGCACAGAAGTATTTGTTCAAGTGTGCTAAGATGAACGGAAAGCACAGATACACTGAAAAACTGGACACTGCGGTAAATATACTTACATTCACACAGAAGCTTTTGTCCAAAGCGACTTACAGTACACTCAAGCTATACATTTGGTTAGTAGATGTGTTTCCTGGGAGTTGAACCCACACTCTACCACTGAGCTAATAATGACCAGTTTTGCTCTAAACCTATGTTCCTTTAAATTATTTATTTTTGAATTATTTATTTTTTACTTAAACAGACTTTAAAGAAAGTAACTATTTCTAACAGCACCAACAAAAATCATTCCTACCTCGATCTGGTTAAGACACCCAAAATGAGGAAGATCGTCATATGCTCTGGGATTTTCTGGTATGGGAAGATTTTGTATTACCCATGTAATGTATGTAATTCAAAAGCTGTGACTACCCAGCTAACAATTGTAGGTTGTAAGAATGTTTTCCTCACAGTTCCATTAAGTCACAAAAAGTTTTTAAACATCCAGTTTTTTAGACATTGTATTAACATTATTGTTTGGTTACTGAAACATTGTTTAAGTCATTAATGTTTTAATGAATTCCACTAACAACTTAAAAATGCTGTTTTTTATATATGATACAGTATACAATGTTAAAAATGTTTTAATAACGTTACTGCAAGAGCGCTTTTTGAGAACTTCTGGAGAACTTCTTAGCTGGTTATTTAATCAACATTTTTTCTTTGAATCTGCAGGTTTGCTGTTTCTTTTACTTACTATGGAATCAGCTTCAACATCACTGGATTTGGTCTGAATATTTATCTCACACAGTTTGTCTTTGGAGTCATTGAAGTCCCGGCCAAAGTTGGGACCTACTTTGTTCTGGATCGGATTGGACGAAGGAATGGACAGGCCTGGTCCCTCATTATAACAGGAGCTCTGATTGGACTAAACAGCTTAATTCCAACTAGTAGGTTCTCACCAGTTATTTTTGCTTCCATTTCTTCATGTCAACAGAGATGTTTTGAGAGAACAGATTACTCTCTTTAAAACAATCCTAACTTTTTTTGGTTAAAAGTGAACAAAAAAAAGAGCAAGTACATGACAGATCAGTGTTCACAGCACTCTTCTTACCATATAATTTCACAGAGAAATGTCAGTTTGGCTTCATTGGCTTTATATGTAAAGAAAAGTACGTAAAGTAACCTGCAATTTTATATCTCAAACAGAGATGTCAGTAGAGAGGCGGAAGTGACATATTGCAGCTTTAAAATTAATACTTTGTGCTGATCATAACCACACCTCATAAATGAAACGTTACAAATCACAACGTGTGACTTATTCTTAATAAGGTTATCATTTATTTGGCTCTACATTATTGAAGAAATAATGTTTCGTGTGTGTGTTTTGTTATCCTTAGATATTTCTGGGGTTCGTACAGGAATTGCAATCGTTGGAAAGGGATTTTCTGAAGCAGCTTTCACTATCGCTTACTTGTATACGTCTGAGCTCTACCCTACTGTACTACGGTAATGTTAAATTAGAGAAATATTAGACAGGCCTTCAACACTCAGCCCTCAAACAAAGCATTTGGATCTTAATTTTAAAATTACCATTGAAGTTTGTGTGACAAAATTGTTGTTTATAGTATCTCCACTTACAACCAAGAGATGGCGCTGTGTTGCTGTTAACGTTGCTGATGTTGTTAACAGACAGTGCGGCTTGGGCTACACCTCGTTTATAGCCCGTTTAGGAAGCTCTCTGGCCCCCATGGTCATGTTACTGGAGGACATGTGGTGGTTTGCACCCTCTATAGTGTTCGCTGGTACTGCGGTTCTCAGTGGGTGTGTGGTCTTCCTGCTGCCCGAAACCACAAACATCAAACTTCCCGATTATGTTCAGGATGCAGAGGAGGGGAGGTATGGCACCAGACATGAGACAGGCCCCTAATAAACCAATGTAGAATACAAAATAATGTAAAACAACCATCTCATAAATATTTTATTTCCAGGCACACGCTGGTGTCCTCATCAGCGATGGAGGTGGAGCTCAATGCGATGAATTCAGCACCTGCTGTTTCAGAAGAGGAGAGCTCATAAAGCCTTTGGCGAATATACATATCAGAAAAAGACATCGCTCAGTTCAATGGCCCTCATGGATAGATAGTTATGAGCATCCAATGCGAGATGGTTCAGATCCTCAAGAGATGAAAGCTGGGATTCAACGGATTTCTTATAAAAGGCTTCAAAACGTGTGGATCAAACAAAGTTTGATAATAGCCTCAGATGAAGCACAGAAGATACCTCTGCTTCACTTAGTGGTCAATAATGTGAAAATTAAAAAGTGAACAACAAACATTTACCCATTTAAAATAAAAGGTTTTATTTGTATCTTCTGTCTGTTTCTTTAAAACTAATACAAGCTTTAGAATGGTGGACGTATCTGTATTATTCTTGTAGGCTTGTATATTATGTATGTATTCTTGTACTAAAAATGTGTTAGTAAATGAGGTTGCTAATCTTGTATTTTGGAAATCTGTAATTTGTGTCAAAACATTTTTACGTGGACATATACCCGGATCTAGGGCCTGTGCTGACGGGATTTCTGAAATAGCGAAAGTGCTCAAGGTTTAATGAATATAAACTGAATTTCTAGAGGCTATTAATTCAACTCTGAGCACTTTCTAGGTGCACATACAAATAGTAAGACTCACATACCTGTAAATATCCTACATAATAACAGCTGCAAAATTCATGGCTGATTTATAATCACAATCATTGATTCATTTTTCACATAATGAAGTTTGACCTAATACTAGGATTCCGATATATAAAACTAAAAAAAAAACTAAAACTAAATTTTTAGTTAAATATTTTTTGAGTTTAAAACTAAATTTTGCAAATCTCTAGAAGATATCTATCTTTCAATCGTCTGACATGCATGTCCTCCACACCGGTAGGTGGCGCCTGTACGGTCACTACAACAGAAAGCTCGCAGCGGCAGCGTTACACGAGTCAGCCGTCCGCTCTCAAGATCCTCAAATACATTTTTCTTTATATTTTATTTACGGCATGACTGTGAACAACATGGCAGATCCACGACGACCGAACAAGGTTTTACGGTGGGTGTTGTTTCTTTCTTTAGAGGTTGTGATAAACGTGATTTTGGTGAGCGTTTTCATTGACTGTCTTTAGCATCAGCTGTTAGCAACAGTTTGGCTAATGATTTGAAAGAGAAGACCGATGAGGCTCATATAGATCTGATTTCCTTTAACACTCTTACATATTGAATAAAACATGTTTATTATTGCACTATTGCCTTTTAAAATTAGTGTAATAGTACTAGTAAAAGTAATACGATGTGTGTAAAACGTGCTGGTAACACTGTTTGAAACAATGCTTTAAATAAAGCTTTGCTATCTTACTCATTTATTTTAATTCCTGTTATATGTATTAAAACATTCACTTATTGCATCAATTGTTTGTTATTTACTACGGCACGCAGTCAGTCTCTTATTGGTGTCGGTACATTTCCATTGTATATCTGTCAATGTTGTTAATTTATGTTATTGTTTTTTTTTCAGCTCATTTATCATATTTAGTGTATGAAAAACTGGTTACTGTTTCACATTGAATGTTCTGTCTCGGATTTTCAGATAAAACCATGTGAAATTGTTCTAGTTAGTATGCAGCGGAGTAATAAACAGCATAAATACTGAAGCCATTTGTGTGCTTTACAGTTATAAGCCCCCCAATACAGAATCAAACCCCACCCTGGAAGACCCCACGCCGGATTACATGAATCTGCTGGGCATGATCTTCAGCATGTGTGGCCTGATGCTGAAGGTGACTCTCACCTGTGTTTACAGACAACAGCAGATGTGTTTCAAAGACACTGTTCTGTTTACTTCTTTATTGTTGAAATAAGCGTGATCGGATCGATTGACTTTCACATTCGAATGTGTTCTGTGCTCTTTCTGCAGCTTAAATGGTGCGCATGGATTGCCGTCTATTGCTCGTTTATCAGTTTTGCCAATTCACGAAGCTCAGAAGATACCAAACAGATGATGAGCAGCTTTATGTGAGTTTGTTTTTAATCGCTGTTTAATTAATAGTGGAGAAGCTCATTTAAAAAGAAAAGCTGTACCAAATTGTAATCCATTAACTGGATTTTCTTTGCAAAGCTAAATTTCACATACCTACAATATATAGACACAGATATAATGCTTCTGTACATATATGCCAGGTTAAACACTAAATTTCACATACCTACAATATAAAGACACAGATATAATGCTACTGTACATATATGCCAGGTTAAACACTAAATTTCACATACCTACAATATATAGACACAGATATAATGCTTCTGTACATATATGCCAGGTTAAACACTAAATTTCACATACCTACAATATAAAGACACAGATATAATGCTACTGTACATATATGCCAGGTTAAACACTAAATTTCACATACCTACAATATATAGACACAGATATAATGCTTCTGTACATATATGCCAGGTTAAACACTAAATTTCACATACCTACAATATATAGACACAGATATAATGCTACTGTACATATATGCCAGGTTAAACACAAGTTGTTTCTTTCAGGCTGTCCATATCTGCAGTCGTGATGTCGTACTTGCAAAACCCACAGCCCATGTCGCCGCCGTGGTAACAAATAATTCATCTACTGGGCCGTCTCAGCAAGGGGCAGCAGGTTAACAGCCAGAGAAGAGCAGCTGATCCTCCCACTGTCCTTCTGGAACACAGGGACACACACTCATCCCAGCTGACCGATGCAACCCCTATGAGACCTTTCAGTTTTCTCTGTGCTCTCCATTCACGACTGTTGATGTTATGTGTAATTTGACCATGCTGGGCTAAAATACTAATATACATTGAATGATTTAGAGAAATAAATGACCGTTTCTTGGTGCTTTGTTTGGACAGTGCTTTTTAACTGTATTTTAATATAAACACAGTGCTTAATTTCTTTTAATTGTTTTTTACTTGTCCATCTGCTATCTTGTAAGAGTATGTGTGCCATAATTTTGGCCGGTTATGTGAAACGAGGTCCTAAAATTAAAACCTGTTCTGATGGACAATTTGATGTGCTTTTCTAAGCCGTGCTGTTCTTCCTTGTTTCTTTTGACTGTGAGTCTGAACAGAGGTAGAAAGTCTGAGTGCTACAGAGCTCTGGGTGTGAGCTGAGAAGAGTAAATAAATATAGCGCTTTCCAGACAAGCCAGATTCGTTCCTCTGTAAGGCCAAGCTTGGCTCTGTACAGGCCTAGAGGATTTAACACCAAACTGGCAACTCATGAATTGGCATTATTGAGGATGTTCTGTTATAAAATTACAGCTATAGTGGTTTGCTTCTGTGATTAAAAGTGCAGGTCTCTCATATCACCTTACATTTCAAATTAGGAAATTATATTTTATAAAGCTATGCATTTGTGTATGTGTGTGTGTGTGTGACCAAATAATCTAGCTCTGAAATTCAGTCGCATATTACATTCAGCCCTGTTATTAAAGTCTTTCTATGATGGGTTTATAATTCAATGCATTTTCTGTTAAAACACAAAGTGTGTTACGCTGCATTACCGCTAGGTGGCCAACGTGGACGAGAGATTTCAGACATTATTTATTAGATTGCATCTGTCTGGTGAACGCAGTCCCATATGATGTCTGTCTACAAAAATATAATGTGTACGAATATCGGGGATAAATTAGACTCATTTATTTAACATGAGACGAATGGATGCGCTCATTCTTGTAGTATTTAATGATTGTGTTGTGCTGTTTTGCCGTGGGCATTGCAATATGCAGAAGCGACCGTGTTTTATTCTTCTCTATAACAAAGCCACAGCCATACAGATGACGATCAGCCTCTGTTTATTTTCCATAAACAATGCAAAGCATCATTTAGTACGACACTGAATCAGCTTTTTCCCTTGAACAGAGACCCTACCATGCACTTTCATTAATTCATTCATTTCTTTATGTGGACCAGGTTTTGCACGATGAACCAGACTCGCATGGTGCGAATCCAGTCCCTTCCAATCGCCATATTAAATCAAGCGTAATGTTATCTACATTACAGGCTATTTTACTGCTCAGTGAAATTTTGCACACATTTTAGTTATTAATAACGAATGCATGCACTGCTTTCTGGATGGGAAGGTTCAATACGCCGCGTTGTCGGTGCCAATGTCCGATGCGCATCCGATGCGCGCAGGTGCGGCGCTCTCCAGAGCCTCCGGCGTCTCCATCAGACCGTCCGAGCGCTCCGTTACGCACAAGAAAATGCTGAAAGGCAAGATGTGAGACTGAAGATGGATGTGACCTGCTGCTCTGAGGAAACCCACCTCGCACCTTTTACTTTGTGGACTTTTATTGGTGACGTTTTCAATTATAAACTACAGGCGACCCGGACGTCCCCAGATTTCATACTCGCATCTGCATCAGCAAAAGCCTTTTTGGTAAGTGGTGGTAAAAGTTATTTTAAATTTTAAGTTATTCTCTCTCTCTCTATATATAATCTATTTATCTGTCTGTCTGTCCATCTGTCTGTCTTTTAACTTCTATCTATCTCTATTTTTAAAAGCATCATAATACCACTGTATTTCATTTGATAAAATGTTATCAAATATATTGGATAAAGCCTTGCAGTGAATCATTTTATTGTGTGTTCACATGTTTTTCTCTCAACATGTCATATGGGATATTTATTTGGTCAACAATTAAGTTGTAGATGACTACAAAGTGCTTTTAATATACGTCTGTATATAATGTATATTATAATATAGCATGGTATTATATTAAACGTAATGTATTAAAAAAGGAAAATAAATAAATAAATAAATAATCCAGCCCAATCTGAACAGCCGACCTGCTCTGGAGTCTGACACTCGTCAAGCAAGCAGAGAACATCTGGTCTGATGGCCGTCATTTGTGTGGAAAAGTTTTTGGGTTTTTGGAGAACTTTATAAATGGCACACTGACTGCATGTTATCATACACACCCACTCAGTGGTGAGTCTGTCTGTGGGCTGGTGCACTGGAGATCCAGCCCACACAAATGAGCCACTTGCTGTAACCCGCAACGAGGAACATGAAATAAAACTCAAAACTGGGTTTCGCTGTCTTTTGTGGCTATGCTTGTGCTTTTTGAATGCTATTACAGTAAGATTTATGGTGCTGGCTGAAAGTACAGATACATTCTTTTGTCTTGTCCAGGAAGTAGCCAATAAATCGACGTGCTTCTGACTACAAATACCAAAATGAATGTCACAATGTTGCCAGGCTTCAGGAGGGGACAAACGAATGTGTGAATGTGTCAGGATTTTTAGAGGTTCTCTTTCACCTCGCTAAACGCTGGCATGTCAGTTGTAATGACTTTGTTCTCGTCTGGCCAAAAATAAAGAGCAGCAGAGGCAGATTTAGTGAGATCCATCTCTTCTCATTTTCGTCACTGTGCTTATCCTACCCTGTGCTGTACTATATTTCACCCTTTTTTCCTAGACAATGCTTCTTTGTATTGTGTGGAAGGTCACCACAGTTTTCTCACCTCTTTGGCTCTTTGTTTCCGGCAGCTGAACAGTAGAAGTGTTTTCGACCCTTGTAGAGCATCCTAATTCCAATGAGCTTCAAAACTCCTCATTGTAGCATTTTTCCTGTGTTAGTGTGTGTTTGTTGAGTTTGTGTATGTCACTTTAAATTACATTTCCTCCACCCGTGTCTCGGCACACAAACACTGTCAGCAGATATCGGACTGGAGGCGTGCATTATTTATTTTTACCCGACGTTGGTTTATTGCAATGTTCTGTAAACAACTGTGCAGACTCTTTAATTAACCTTCCCTTTGTGCTTTCTTTTTTCACCTCTCCTTCATCCCTTCCCTTACCTCCTACTGCAGAACTATGCTGTCTTCCATGTATGCAGACAGCTCTGTGATCATGGAGAAAGCACCGCCCTTGTGGCAGAGAGGAAAAGCGCAGCCTCAGGGGCGCAGACTGCGCTGTCATCCTCCCACCAGCGGGAGCAGTGTTTGCGCCAACCCAACCTACTTCCACACCGTGTATGACATGAGTGTTGAAACATGCCAAGATGAGTCCTTTGACTACAGCAAACCTAATGGAGGCAAGACTGTGGTGACAGATGGAATGCTTTACTCTTTGAGTCCCAGTGATTCTCTGTTGCCACCTGTCAGGAGGAGAGGAGGGCTTGTGGATCACCGTGATGTCATCAAAGCACACCAGTCACATAAGTTACAAAGCACGCCACAAGCCCGGCGTAAACAATGGGAGTGAGTATTAATTATTTAGTGCTTCTGATCTGGAGTAACATTATATTATATATGTTATATTATTCTATAACTAGAAGAAAAAGCCCACCATAAAACACCAGTCACAGTTTTTCATGATGTTTAGTCCTTTAATGACATTTAAGTGGAATATAATTTTGGGCATGCAGTCTAATGTTAGTGGAAGCCACATGAACTGAAATTCTCAACAGCATAAACTTACTTCATGTGTCAACACAGATTCACACATCGAAGACAGTAATTTTAAAACACAGCCACACCATTTTTCTTCCTTACTTCCATAATGTAGATGAAAGAGAAGTTAAAAATTCAACCTTTGAAGGGTAAGTTTGTCCTCTGAGGGCTAGTTCATTTCATGTCTCCTTTAGAAAGCACGTCTTCCCGAACTGTCACTCACAACATTCATATCCCGTCATATCTCTAAGTATAAAGGGCAGGTCATGTAGATGTGTGTGGGGAGGGTGTGTATGTTAGAGTCACAGTGATGGACACAATGACGGAAAAAATGACGGACAAAGTGATGACCTCTGCTACATTTGAACCCTACTTGCCTGATATAAAATAAATGAAAGTCTATGAAATGACCTCACTAATACAGACAAATGTGTGTGTGTGTGTGTGTGTGTGCGTGCATGCATGTCACTGGCAATCTGACAGCAGTTAGTGAATCTATTGGGAGTAACAGATATTGCCTGAAATCTGCAGATTAGAGTTAGAACAGAATAGAGTTAGACCACTATGAAAACATAAGGAAACTAGAGGAAAAGGAACACATGAAAGAGAAGAAAACAAATGAGAAGAAAATATATGTTATGTTGTTGTGTTTTATGTTTAGTGGACACATGCTCCTCGCAAGCTTGCCAGCTTCAGTAAGATCCTCTGTTGACTTCAGCTTATAATTGGAAGCCCTTAAGGTGATGTGTGCATTTCTGTGCTGCTAGCAGGTCTGAACAGAACTGCAAAATATAACGATTGTTTCTGCATTTTCGATTGGTTGGACAAACAGGACGTCCCGCTGCACACTCACACCATTGACTGAGTGAGAAGTTAGCATGTTGGAACTAATAATGTTTTAAAAGAACCATTGTGTTTATACTCTTGAGGTAGTTACCTACAACCTACAAATGGCTTATTTGTAGTCATTTCTGCACATTAAGCTGGGATAGGAGGAAATATAACTTTGAACACTTAATCTTTAAGAAAAAACATGTTATTTTCCACTGTGACATTGTTCGCACAGATACTTGTGTCACTGGCTTTAGGGCTCTTGCGCACAGAAGCATCTATTTGTGATTCAGTGTGTCTGCATGTCTGCGTCACGGTGGGACCAGGTAACGATGAACTCTGAGTGCTGGTGGATTCCAGTCACGATTGCTTCGCACTTCAGGGTGTGGAGCCGTCCACTTTCATGCTTATGTTCACCCACTCAATCTGACAGGAGAATCAGCGGGGACATGTGAGATAACAGCCGAAAACTGAACTTCCATACTTCATTGTCACCCAGTCATTCTACCTTACTGTCACTGAGTCTCTCTCTCATCACTGGTCTGTGAGTGATCAGCTGTAGCTAAATATGAGCCCAGGGACTTTGTCACACAGCAGAGGCAGATAAATGCACAAACAAACACACGTTTAATTTCCTAAACGGGGATCTTTGTTTATATATACAAGAAATCATAAGTACTATTGACTAACAATAAAAGCACATATTTAGAATGATGTTTTAGAATGATGTTTTAAAAATAATAAAAAATCATTTATATGTCTTTTTTAACAAATGAGGACATCCCAAAGGGAGATTACCCCCAAAGGAATAATTTGTCAGATTCAGTTTACTTCTGGATAAGCATGTACACACACACAGCATAAGTGTCCACATAGCAAATCTGCATTTTTCATTTAAACCTGAACATAGAAAAGGTTACAAACAGGTAAAGGTTACTAAAGAATACTATTTACTAAGGTAAATAAAAGGTTACTAAAAAGTTACTAATTAAATGTAAGCAGGTTCAATAGAAGAAATGTTCTTCTATTGAAGCAAACATGCATTTGCACAGACCTGTGGAGTCCATGCCAGCTCAAGTGCAATGCTATTAGCAAAAGTATACATCCAGATTCTGAATGTCATGTACATTTCTTATTAAACATCTCATTCAGATTGCTTTGCTGATAATGTGATAATATATAATACTCTTATATATAAAAAAAATATGTTAGAGGGTAGACTCACTCTCTCTCGCTCATGCACACAGACACACTCTCCTGCCACTGCTTCCCGCTCAGTGTTTTCCATAAACACGGGGTACGTCTGTCCCACACTCTTAATTAGAGCAGTGCTATATTAAAACAGCCTCTTAAATAGACAAAACTTCCTGTGTCAATTGGATATGTGCTGCATCTACCTCTTTTCCATCCCTGCATCACCACACACCTCTGTATGTACATGCTGTAGATTACTGCAAATCACATCTCCCCAGCAAACAATTTTAGGCTGTAAGATTTCCCTAACGTTTCCATTAAGTAACAAAAACATTAAAAATGTTATTTTGAAAGTTCTAGTAACATTCAAAATATACAGTTTTAGACGTTGTATTAATGTTACCGCTTGGTTATAAGGACGTTATTTAAACATTTTTAAATTCTGTAACGTTACACTAACTTCTTAAGAATTACATTTTGACATATATATTACATTAAAAATGCTTTAGTAACATTACTGCAAGAATGTTTTTAATAACTTTGAGAGAACTTTTAGAAAACATTAGCCAACATTCTGAGAATGTTCCCTGTTAGCTGGATCAGTGCATCTTTCTGTCTGGATATAAAATAAGAGGCTGAAAATCAAAACACATGGTCCTTTGGCTTTGAACTGTACACACAGACTGTACACACACACACACAGTCCTATACTAAGCAACACTTGGCAGCAAGTGCGGACAGATCAGTGGGCAGTTTCACGGGGGCAGTTTTTGAAAGGACGCTTCCACAGTTTTTGCTGGCAGGAGGAACTGTAAGCCACATCAATAGGGCAGTCATGCTATTTTTAGCATCCATAAATCTGACTTTTTATCATTTCCAAGGCCGCAATAAACCAAAGGGTTGATTTAAGATTTAAGAGAGGAAGTGCTTTCAGAGCGAGTGAGACAGATGATTTGTGGAATAAGATGTCAGAGGAGCAGGAGAGCTTGATGGGTCCATGTCATCTGAAATGATCTTCACAAACAGAACTTCTTTCTTTGCTTGACAGCTGCACTCTGTTCTCTTTTCCCCAAAGACTGAGAGGAGATTAATGAGAAAATAATGAAGGATTGAAGGCTGTGTGTGTCTTATAGACTGAAGTATAGTTTTCTTTCTTCTCGTCTTTTGGTCTTTCTAACCCCACCTTCATCTTGCCTTCCATCCCCCCCTCCCCTTTCCTCTGGTCCTCCTTTGGTTCTTATCTTCTCATGTTTGTATCTTGAACCAATCTGGCTGATTGCTGTGGGTTTGGGATCTGTTTCAGACAGAGAGCTCCTCTGCCATCGAGTTTCTTCATTGTGTTTGAGTTTCTATACTTGTCTGGGTTTGGCTAAACTTAAAGTAAAGACCAAATGTTTAGACGTCATCACAAAAACAGCAAAACAAGTCAAAAAACAACTTTAAAGAAACTAGGTCTTGCTAGTATAAAGGGCTCAAAAAACCTTTAAACAATTTTTTTACTTTAAATCTTATAATGTCAATAGGGTTCTGTGAGACTTTATGGTTGGGGCAAGAGGTTAGAAAACAAAGGAAGTCTATGAGAAACTCTGTGTGTGTGTGTGTCTGTATTGATTGCTTTGGTGGATGTTTGGAGAATTAGAAATTCTGCTTAATTTTGACCCCCCACTGCTACTGAACTCTCAAAAGCACCTCAGCAATTTCCGAGTAACTATGTCCCTGCATTAGTTTAATTACTTTACATAATTACTCTGCTGGACATGAATACAATGCAAATGGATTACGTGAATGTAGCCGTCTGTGCAGTAAACCAGTGCAGCGTCTGGTTTTAAGAACAAGGTTTTGAACCTGGGAATCATGTAGAAGCACAGTGTTCCCCCAGTCTGAGACTCTGTCTCCTGAATCCCAGTGAATGCGTTTGTGTCACACCGACTTGCTTTAGGAGATCTGGGATGTCAGTCTGTGGAACGTGTGTGAGTGATTTGTCAATGTGATTCTAGGGTGGAGAATCTATCGTCAGTACGGTTTTTACACTTGCTTGTGTCAAAGTTCTGGGACCAGTTTGCAGGATAATCTGGTTGAAGTGTGAACTTCCCAAAGAAAACTCAGACCACTTTAAAACAAACCAAACACAGACCCAATGACAGGCCTGAGACAGCCAGGCGACCACAGGCTTCCCCTAAATTATTTAATGCCCAGGAGTCCCCTTAGTTTTTTAATTTAACTGTGATATAATGACTGGGATAAAATCACTGTAACACATACCCAGTTAACAATTTAAGGGTAAGCAATTTAACAATTTAGAGCTATAAGCGCATTGTTTTATTTGAGGTAATATTTTTAAAATGTTCCACCAACAATTTAAGAATATTTTTTTTATATACATTGACATATAATGTTAAAAATGTTCTACTAACATGACTGCAGTACCTTTTCTATGATAACGTTGAGAGAACTTTTGAAGAATATTAGCCAATTTTCAGAGCACGTTCCCTGTTACCTGGGTAGCCTCTCATTGTTTTTTTTTTTTTTTGTTTTATAATAGTTGTATAATTTTTCAAAAACAGTAGTGTTTATAGAAGTGGACTTAGTCCTGAGCTTGGTTCTTTAGAAGAGGACTTAAATGTTAAAAACATCAGTCTGCTTATGTTTGTATGAATTATGTGTTTATGCTTACTGGCGTCTGTGTATCATTTTGTATTTACACAGTGTAGTGCAGAACTCATCTTATTTTACCTGTCTGCCCTCTGTCATTTCCCTGAGCCATTTCCATGCTAATGCAGCCCGAGAGCTCATTCCATCTGCTGTCGGCTCACAGGTCAGAGCGGGGCCGTATAAAATCTGCTCTGGGGGCTGGACAGCCTGACCTTCATTCACACCCATTCAGACTTCCTTTTTGCCACTGATAATGAAAATAATACAAAACAAACACGACCGAGGGGGTGGATATAAAAGCAGCTTGAAGTAAATATGAGACAGACAGAGTTATTTACAGCTGAGGTGTTCCTAGTCATATAAAATAAATGCTCAGTATAACATTCATGTCTGATGATTTTGCATCATTCTGGATGGTTTTACTGGTATGTTAGATAAAAACTGTATATAGTCAGCATCAAATGCACAACATAATATATAAAGCAGAGGATATAATACATAAAGCAAGTCATTGTACTAGAAAAACAATACTGGTTGACTAGATTAACATTTAGATTTATTATTTAACAGACGCTTTTATCCAAAGCAACATAAAACTTGAGAGAGCATTTAACATTTTGCGTTAGATACCCACCGAAATAAAAGACAAGAGTTTTATTTACGCAAGAAAGCCACTAAGAGAGGCTCTCATGTACATCACGTAGCTCTTAACTTTCTTTAGTGTGGGATTGCTGCCCTCTTCTGGCCAACCTATTCATCTGCGCTGTAACCAATATTACAATTTCTCAGCTTCTAAGATAATGTGTGTTTGTATCTAATGTATATATATTATATTATATTATATATTATATTATATATATATTTTATATAAATATATTTCTCAGCTTCCATTTCTCAGCATGTATATATTTCTCAGCTTCTATATATATATATATATTTATTTATTTATATATATATATATATTATTGTGTATAAATATATATATATATATATATATATATATATTTATTTATTTATATATGAAAATATATGTGCGCTATTTAAAATCCGCCATCTTTGTCGCACAGGTGCGCTCAGGTGCGTTTGAGCCAATCAGCTGCGCCGTAAATGTCACGTGACTCGTCACGTACGCGCTGTAGGAAGCGATTTTGCGCCATGCTGATTGGCTGACGGCACCGGGAGACGGCCGCGGGTCCAAACGCTGCAATGTACAATGAGGTAAAAATATGTTTAAAATGTAATGGTTTACAGAGCAATGGTTAAACAAGAAGCCGATGGAGAAAGATGTTTTCTGGGTGCAGATGTTGTTGTTGTTCGCTCCATCAGGAGTAATACTCGCCATGGCCTGCAGGTGGCGCTGCAACTTTAATAGAGGTAAAGTTATACAGCAAACTCGGACACACGGGGGCGATGCAGGACAATCTCGTTGGATTTCCGCAGCCCCACCTACTGTTTTGTCACCCACAGCTGAGGGATCTCCATCCCGGCACCGGCACGCCATCTTCCGTCTCTCTCCCGCCCACCGTCTTGCTCTCAGCCTGGATACACAACATTGCGAGCATTAGTACTGCACGGCGTTAAACCAGACTCTGACAAGCTCAGTGACATGCATTTAATCTGTGTGATCGCCCCTTGCTGCGTCTGAATGGTCACTAAGCTTTTGTAATTGCAGCAAGAGGCTGAGAAGGCCTCATCCACCGGCATGCTGTGGACGTCTCTGACATATTTAAGCGGTTTTGAATAAGGACGCCTCTGGTTTGGTTGAAGGCGAGGTTGGCGATCTTCTCCAGAAACGTTTTGCTGGTTATGCTGGTTGAATGTTTCTTCGTATCCCCAAGTGGTATATTTATATGAATATTAATCAGGACTATAAAATGTTTGTCCAATCATTGCATTCATTCAGTGTGCAATGATAGGATGTCCTACTTGTCTGTCAAACTGTGTACGTAATCCTGTGTTGGAGGAGGCGTGGCTTTGGAGATGCTCTGAACGGAGGGCGGGATCTTATGGTTTTAAAGCTAGCTTGCTTTTGCTAGGTTCTCCAAAATTGCCTACCCTACTTTTAAACTTTTTGATCTTCTAACTAAACTGCTTTTACACAATACCACTGTGGTTTATTGCTTTAATTTTCAATATCTTCTTTTTGTGAATCGTACGTCATTTTTCCTTTTCACAATGTTATGAATTCATGAAACACTGCAGCTGTCAGATCTGCGTCATGGCAGACGTATTTGAACCCCTAATAGAAGAGTAGTGTATTCCCAGCAGCCACCACATCAGCAGCGTTCACATCTGACTAGCAGCAGCGATAAGTGCTTTAGCCTGTCCGAGTAGCCATGCGTCCCATCACTCACATGTCTTTTCAGGGTCGTTCTCTCTGATTGGCTGGCTGCCAGCTTGAGCTCAGCTCTTTTCTCAATGAAACCCTGGGAGAGTGTGATTTACGCTGGCCTAATGACACGAGTGGAAATGAGATGCAGCGGAGTCCAGACAGTCGCACATGCTCAGAATCTCACACGCATTTTATAAGAAACCTATAGAGGACTATAACACTGTGCATATGTTCCATATAGGGATCCATTACACACTGTGCTATGCTTATAGTAGTTTGCTGTATGTGACAAATCAGTGGACATTTGGCATAATTTATGTGGAGCCTGGCAAGAAACCTGTTTCCCAGACCTACTTGCACAAAAACACAGCCAGAAATAGGTGAGTAAGTAGCAGTATGGTATTGATTATGAAAGACATAAAAGATCATTTGTGTCTGTGTGTGGCAAAGAGGACAGACATTAAACTAGTCGTTTAATCATTGTCTCATTTGCCCTGCTTTTGTGCTCTAAAACCACATGAGAAATAAACACACATGCTCATGAGCACAGAAACACACACCCTCTCTTTCTCTCTTACTCGAATAAAATGGCACGCAGACGCAAGATGTGCTTAATACAGTGACTGCTTACACACTCTCTAAGCACATCCATCTGTGTTATACCCTCACTCGCTCTCTGTCTCTTTTTCTCTCTCACACACACTCACAGTTTAGGGTTTATATGCTGCAGCAGTCAGTAGTAAAATAATGTGCTGTTTTTTCCCCACCTGCTTGCTCATGTGCTAGCTTTTTCAAAAAGGAGACTAAAAATGGGCCTATTATTAATCCTTTTTTGTCACACTCATTTTCTATCTATTCTCTTTTATTTTTAGCACCATCTTTACTTAGTTCCTGTCCTCAGTTTTGGAGAAGTGGCCGTGGCTTTCTAGAGACAGAGGTGCTCAAGTCAAACATTCATAAGCAATTTTACTTATGTCATGTGACATATTTCAGATTGAAGTTTTTAGTTTGTTGATATAAAGCTCTCAGATCATGTTTTACCGGAAGCACACTTATGCAACACACACACACACTCAGACATAAACTTCTGTCTCTCTCTTTTCTCATTTACATTAAGTCATTTAGCAGATGCTTTTATCCAAACCGATTTACAAAGGATGAGAGCATTGAACATTTTTTTGCGAGCCAACAAGCCATGTATACAAAGCTTTTTCCTTTCTATTCTTCAATCTTTCTCTAAGATCTTTCTCTGAAGATCTCTTAGATCTTCAAACTACCCCACCCTCCCCTTTCTTTCTCTCTCTCTCTCTCTCTCTCTGGCCAAGAGGTTTTAGTTTAATTGAAAGGCGCTCAGTGATGAATCAGGGCTGATTTGCCATTTGCAGATGCAGGGAAAAAATGAGCGCTTAGCACACTGGCTAGATGTATGGAGAGATGGAAAGAAGAGAGGAAGAATGGAGACGGAAGGGTGGAGAAATGGAGGGAGGGATCGATGAGCTGACGTGACCAGACTCATTCACCGTCTCTCAGCTGCTTACTCATATCTTCCATCCACCTCTTTTCACACCTCCTGCTTTAACATCATTTCCTCCCTGTAATGTGCTCATTTCATTTTCTCTCTGTCTGTCTCGTTCAAATCCTTCCTGTGTCTTTCATGAATTATCAGTTGACTTCATTTCTCTTCTAAATTTTTAGCCGCAGTTTTTCCTATTCACTTGTACGTCAGACCCACTAAAATGGAGTTAAAATGTAAGGTGATTCGTAAATTTCACTGATAAATTAAACTGAAATTGTTCCATTAAGGCAATGCATGTTGTCTCATTTAATGCTGTTTTTTTGCTGTAACTTAAGTTAAAAGTGTTCCACAATATATTGCATTAAGATTACATGCAATATCTTTTCTTTACCATGCGCTAAGCCATTTCTACATTCATTATATTTTGTTACAATTACTCGCATTTTTACCACCCACCTCTCATTTTATTGTATTTCCTGTATTATGAAACAGGTATCTAAAATGTGTGTATCTCTTGTAGATGTTTTGTGTATGTGTGTGCTGATTTTCCTTGGTAGGCTGTTTATTCCAGTCTTAGGCCATTAGCTGAGCCTAGCAGTGCAGTCTGACCCCTCCATTCTCTCTCTCTCCACCTCTCTCTCTCTCCCTTCACCCCACTCATCAATCAGTTCATCAATTAATACACACTCAGTGCCTCTGCAACACACAGAACAGCCAAAAAAGAGCAATCTCCTAATGACTGTGGCTCTTCTCCCATCCTCTTCCATTCCTCTCTCTGTCACTTCATCCCTCCTCCTCTCTCTTTTCATTTCCACCGCTCATAAACCCACCCTTCTTCTCCTGCTCTCTCTCTCTCTCTCTGTCTCTCTCTGAAGATTCGATCACTATAGACCATTAAGAAAAGGTCCATTAGCTTAAGAAATGCATGGAACAGATGCAGATAAAGACACAGTGTTGTAAGTTCTGGTATTAGAGAGTGATGTAGGCATGTCTCACAAAACCTGTCAAAAATATCTGGCTCATATTTAAAGTTACTTCAAAACCAAAAACGATTTATTTATATTAATTTTATATTTTTTGGTAGAAATAAAGTCTGTTTGAGGATCAGTGGGTTGTTTTGGCATAGTGACATTATTTTCAGGACATTTATGAACATTTTTCAAAGATTTACTGTAATGCAGAAGAATTTATGATTTTACAAACTTAATTTACAAACATTGCAGTTTTAGCAACCTGATGTCCGTTTTACATTTACGCTTAACTTATATGTTTTTTTAAAATTGACCTATAGACATATACCTGAGACCTGTTTAGAGTTTATTTACGGTATATGAAAGTACATTTTCTTTCTTAGAGTCATTTTGCTATAAACATACTGTGTATTGCAAAAACACCCTTGCAATTAAGAGCCATGGTATTGAATGCTTTACCTCATGAAATATTAACCAGCTGGCAGACATGCATCCATCAGTGCAAAGATATATAACTTTAGGTAAAGCAATATGGGGATGTAATGCTTGGTGTGTGTGTTTATCTTTTGATACCGAGTTTGATTAACTCATAAACAAAAGACGAAGAATAGAAAAGATTTAAGAAGTTCTATGGAGAAGTCGGTGGGCTGAAAGAGAAAGACAACAAAAAGAGGGTCTCCCAAGGACCCTTAATCTAGAAGCTCATGTACCAATATTAGGAAATCTCATCCACACACTCGTAGTTACACTTGGAGATGCTGCAGAGAGTTAAACAGAACAAAAGTTTAATAATGAGAGCTGTGCTGATATGTATGTTGGCTATGAATTATTTAGGTTTATGAATCACTGAGTATAGAATCATTTTCTGGACAGAACTCAAGACCCAGTGGCTCTGCCTTAAAACTCAAGTTCAGATTACCGGACACAGGTGTATGCAATTTTAAGCACGCTATAAACATAGAGAACTACAAAAATAGCTTACAAATTGTAAGTGAATGCAATTAAAAAAACAAATATGACTTGAGTTTTCAAATGCTCTTGGGGCCCATCTGTCTAGTAGTCAACACAGCAAGGCGAAATTTGTTTTGTCTCTGTTCACAGGGAATAAAACTCTTTCTTCAGAAGACTTTAAAAGAGCAACTTGTTCCTGGGTTTATAATGACAGCATCTATAGCCACAAGTGTAGTCTTGTCACACTGGATTCCTGTGATTGGCACCTCCAAGCTGGGGTATTTGTTGCCCGCTGTGGTGAGGGAGGCAGAGTCTAATGTGTGGCAGTCAGAAAGCAGTAGAGTGAGTGAGTGAGTTCTTAAGCATATCCTAAACTCTTGAGACAACCTCTAAAAGGGCTACACACACCTGCTGCTATATACTAAGAACAGCTCAGTATATTTCAACTGCGTTCACTGCTCTGATGTAAATATATTAGCCCCCTCTTCTCCCACACAGTCACTGTATGCATACTCTGTATTACTGAGAAACTTGTGAAATTTTGGCAGGTGCTCATTTTCACACACCTGACGTGCTCTTTGACTTATGTCAGTCTTATTTTGTAATAGCTGGTTTAAAAATGTTGCTATGTAAAAGTTGGATCCCCATCATTAACGCCAATGGCTAAATCGATATAAAAGCACTTTAGCTTGTTAAAATTTCGTCTTTTGTTCCTTTTGGACTACCCATAAGAAAATCTTTTATTGCTAAGAGCAGGTTGTTCCTTCAGCTAGTTCTGGAATCTTAAATGATTTTTCTAATTAATGTTGTCTTGGATGTGTCTCCTAAACCTTCTTAGGATATATAATACAACTAGACAGAAAAAAGTCGGTGGACATACAGTAAGAATGTAGAGATATAATTAATGCAGACGGAATAGCCTAGATTATTTTGGTTAGGAAGAATTTGATGAAAATAATTTGTGTTCATACTGAGATCCATTCTAAAGCTCTAGAGGAGACCCTAAAATACTAGCTGTCGAAAAACCATTTCTCCATTTGACCTCCCATTATTTTCACTGTTGTCTAGGAGAAACACTTGAGATATGAAAGAGATCTCTTTTGTGATTTTCTTTTTCCTACAGGTGAGCTGGAACAGTGTAAACCCTTACTGGCATTTTTTTTGTTTTGTGGCTCACTCCATGTTTCTGTATGCATACGTGTGGATGGTGATCATGCCTCATGTATGCTTAGTGAAAACACCACCTAGTAACCACCAATGTTCTTGAAGGTCCAGATCTTAGAGTACGAGTGGTTAGAGACACACACCTGTATTTTCATTCTCATTTTTCTTTTCCCAGCGAAACGCATGCGTTCTGATCCATTCTCTGTCTTTTTAGCTTTACTCGAGGCTAGGTTAAACCAAAAAGAGAGGGAGGAAGTGACGGAAGAGATGGAAAGAACATAGAGTGCAACGGACGAGGGAGAGAGAGACAGGATGCGGGGGAGCACTGGGTGCTTCCTGCAGGGTTACCGTGTGAACGCGTTCTGAATGACAATGCGGCGCATCAGGGCCACGGCACGACTCAGACTCATGCCTCAGTCCTCTCCACCAGAAACACAGGAACACTTAGCCTGCTGTTATAGATACACACACACACACACAACACAACACATACAGGATATGCAAACACTGGTTATTTCTCAAAACAGACTAATGTCACATCCAAGCTGGTTGTGGAACTGAACTCTGAAGGGAGCTCGGAAATCAATTAGAAGATGTTGAGTGTGTTTTGCAAAAGCTGAGCGGGGAACAGTCATCTATGTGCAGTGCGTGCTGCGTTTTCTCACTTTTCTCTCTCTCTCTCTTCATGTGCTGTGTGTGTGTTACAAAACCTTGTCAAATCGTCTTCCCAAGCCAATGGTTTAGGCCTAATTAACTACATCTCTCAATGCGGTGGCTCATCATATTGGTTGCAGACTGCGCGTCCACGCCCCTTACCGACACTCACGCTCGTCCACTACCAGGACGACCACTCCACCCCCTCAGCCGGAATCCTCCCCTTTCATTGCATTATTATGGGCAGCTTAACGCAAAAGCTCCCGGAACAATCGCGCTGACTAATCGTGATGCACCTGCAGCGCTTTTCCCGTCGCTCTAATTCAGGGTTCGAACCTTTTTCAGCACCACGGACAGCGCGGTATCACCACGGCGCATTGCGCCGGTTCAGCACCGCGGACAGCACTTTGCGCTTCCCGCATAGCGTTCACGTTACATGCTGACGTCCCCACCAAACCGTACCAGATTCAGTCCACGACACTTGAGCACGACACCAGATGTCTTCAAAATGAGACAGGACGCGTTTTCCCGGTTTAGTAGGAGAGTAAACCCATTAGCAACCAAAGGCACTTTTGTGACCGGTGCCAGGTTGACAGATGGGCATTGGAGTGTTTTTGGGACACCTTCTCTCCCGAGTGTCTTGTCAGATTGACAAACTGCCTGTTCGGGGATCAGGCATCACTTTGCAGAGTTATGTAAAGTGTAAAGAGTTATGTGAGTTGTATGCATTGCATAGCTCGCCTGCGTTTGTGTTATACTGGTAAATAAAAATCACATTCTGCATTAGATCAATTGCATTAATAAAAAATGGCATTCTGTCATTATTAATAATGCATTTTGAAGCTGCTTTACAAAATGACATAACAGTGTTATTTTTACACTAATTATAGCAGAGTGTGATATGGGTAACAAGGACACGGACATTTAAAGTGTTCCCACAGATCCATACTTGCTCAGCTGGCTCGCACCCGCTCCCTCTTCCGGCAAGGTGTGTGACTCAGACGCGCTGCGTCTGGAGAGAAATGAAGCCACGCAATGCCCGTCGATAATGTCTCGTTTCGTGCAAAATGGCAAAATGCAAAATGGCACACAGAGCCCCGCTTAAGTCTTCTGATCATAAGGGGGAGTGAACCGGAGGATACGCGAATGGCAACGAGGACGCGCGTCATGCGCCGCAAGGCTTGGTTTGAGATTTGTGCACGAGCGTTAAATTGATCAGATACTCAAACCCGCCTGCTGATCCGAGGAGTATTGCGCTCAAACCCCGAGTCTCCATTTTGGCCAAAAAGAAAACTTAAGAGGCGAAAACATCACCTCCACTGGGGCGAGAGAAAACGGAGCTTTCCGAAGGGCGATGGGTGCCTCTCGACTCCTTTCGGTTGCCAGTGCCACGGCGCGTCTCCAAAACTGATCATGCTCCTCACAGCGACCAGTGTCGGATGTTTTTCCTTCTGGATTTCTCTCCGTGTTCTGGAGTATAGATGATGATTGGGTTTTTTTGGTCCTGTTTCAAACATTGAGGAATTGAGGGACAAACGCACGGTGTTTTTCAGGTCCCCGGCGCGCGCTCACGCCCACTTCGTTGGACCGATAGGGCCCTAAAAACCAAGAGAACTTAAATAGCTCAAAACATCAGCAGATATTCAAGTGTGCATTTTTTGGGGGGAAGCACTGTCGTCTGTTTTTGCTAGTGTGAGCCGAGAGTTTTGTGGAGGGGTGGCTGAATTTTGCCCTATTATACTAAACATTGCAGATGCCACCGAAATAAATCAATTATTGAAAGCTTTTGGTATGCTATTTTTATCTTACGGATGTGAAAAAGTCAGAATGCAACTGCAGTTCCTGCCAAGACCATGAGAAAGACGCATTAGACCTGATATAGTTCAACATTTTCATGCCATTTTGCATGCAATGCCTGCATTGTATTAACGCAGCGATGTTAAAAGCAGCTTCAGGCACACATTGCAAACTGCAAGATGCTCCACACAGATCAGTCGAGAAGGAAAGTACTTTTTAAACTGGGCATCCCACCCTCTTGAGAAAGCTAAGCGTTTATCTGTTTCATTTCCATCTATTTCTGTGTGGCCATTTGTTTTCTTTGAGTTGAAACGAACTGCACCACTGAAAGGACTTTCTCCGTCCATCCATCCGTCGTTTTATCTGGTTACTGAGTCGCACACACGTTCCCATCCACTCTGATCTGGTTTGGTGGCTCACGATGGACGTTTCTTAGCTCTGAAGATCTGAACGGCCAGATCTGGGTGTACTTGTGCTCTGTGTTGAGACGGATGGGGTGTGATGTGGTGTTCTCACCCTGAAACTTTACCCCCTTCTCGGCTGCTTTGTAACGATTGGCGTTTGGTGTCTACAGAATGGCTCGGTTCGGAGACGAGGTGCCGGCCAGGTACGGCGGCGGTGGCTCCGTTCAGGGGGGACCCGGTCGAGGCGGCAGCAGGCAAGGCGGGCCGCCCGGGGCCCAGAGAATGTACAAGCAATCGATGGCCCAGAGAGCCCGGACCATGGCTCTCTACAACCCGATACCGGTCCGACAGAACTGCCTGACGGTGAACCGCTCTCTGTTTCTCTTCAGTGAGGACAACGTAGTGAGAAAATACGCCAAGAAGATCACCGAATGGCCATATCCTTTACCAAATTACGCATGGCACGGGCAGGTGACTTCTGGAAACAGGTACAGATTTGTAATGATGGTGCTGATGCTTCTCTCTCATTGGCCCTTACGTGAGTGCCTTACAACCTAAAAGTTATTTCTTTACTATTGTGTTAGTTCATCTAAATGATAACTATGAATAGCTATTTATTATGATGGTCACTTCAAAGCTGCTTTTAGTAAAAGTATGTTTTTTTTATTCTATGCTGTTTAATAAATTCTGAGACGCTGAACAGAGCAGATTCAGTCGTTTTGAACAGGTATATGTATATTTTAACTGCTTTTGATCTATTCATTATTGGAGAATTCCTGTATTTTATTAGGGGGTCGTAACCCACCCTGTTTCTCGATACAGCAGGGGGTGAATTATGTGCATGTGTTGTGTGTTATATCGGTAAGAGCCACATTTGCGTGGCTTCCCACCGGTGCGTTTGGCTGGATGCTCAAGTGGCTGTTTGAGCGCTCCTGTGTGTGGAGACTGGCTGCTGATGTCAGCATATATGAGCTTTCCTGGAGCCTTGCAGTGTGGATCAGAGAAATGAAAGTGACTGAACCTCACTGAGGGACAGAAATGAATTGTGAATGTGCTGAGTGCATGAAAAAAGTTAGATAACAACAGCTGATAAATGCACTACTACAGCATATATTTATAAAGCAAAGAAAAAAATCTTTTTTCTTCTTCTAATTGTAAATGCATAAATGCTGCTTATGTAGCCAACACGTATTATTCAAAGTGAATTGTGCCACCTTTTCAAAGGGAGTAAACTGTTAATTGTGCCACCTGTGCCACCTTTTCTTCCAGAGAATAAACTGGGAGAACCTCGCTAAAGAGTGCAGAAGTGAAAAAACATGGTGATCCTGTGACAAGAATTACAGGGTCTTTCCTAATCACACTTAACCTGCAGATACACACACGACATATATGTGAGGACTCTCCATAGACATAATGGTTTTTATACTGTACAAACTCTATATTTTAGTATATTCTATACTAACCCTACCCCTAACCCTCACAGAAACAGACAGCATTTATTAATTAACAAAAAAAAATCACAGTTTGTAAGAGATTTAGTTTGAGGACACAGGAAGTGTCCCCATAAACCACGTTTACACTGTTATACATGTTACACATCATGCCCTGTGTATTTTATGTATATATATATATATATATATATATATATATATATATATATATATATGGTATTGTATTAGTATATATATTATATATATATAAGTATATATGGTACTGATTATGCAGTAAGGCCTGTATGGCAGTATAAGGCAGCATAGTGGTTTTAAGAGGCTTTAAATGGTTCAACAGACAGAATCTATGGTGACTGGCAGACTGCCATGCATTAAGTTGTAAGATAGATATTATCTCTGTAATATTAGCTGTGCTGTTACAGAGGCAGTATACGGATGCTAATGCCTCACTGTTTGTAGGAGAGTGATCATTTGTATCTCACCAGTTATTCAAAAGCTTCTCAGGTCACAATTCTCTCCTGTTACAAAGATTCAAATTGGCAGAGCAGTTCATCCCTGTTTACTTGAGGAGTGCTGTTCAACTAGCGATCCTTTCATTGTAAAATGGTGAGTGAAGGTGATATAAAATGAATTTGGGTAATCTGGAATTAGTGTGATACACAAGAAATACACAAGTCTGTGATGTACAAGAAATACACAGAAGCTCTTACAGGTAATGCTGCTTTAGAACAGTATGTATTGTGAAAAGTGCTTTACGATAAATGTATTATCCGGGAATACAGTAAGTTAGTGACACAGGAACAAGCTTTAGAGTGTATGTCGTGGGTAGGAGGGTGTCCGAACTAAATAAGATTATAGTTAAAATTAAAATCATTTAAAATTGTCAATGGCATACTAGCCATTTATCTATATTAATGTTTACTGTAAGTTTATTCTATTAAAATCATTTGACGTTGTTCTTTGTGTTCAATTTACAAGCACAAATGTCATATTTCATTTGTGGGCATCATCCTTACACCTGCAAAATACAGTAACTCAAACGTAATATTTTCACTTTACTGTAAGGAAAAGTGATTGTGTTCACTTGATTAACATTGTCATTTTCAAGGCTGATTGTGTCTAGTGAGGTGATGGTGATGCAGATTTAGTCTGTAGCTTTAAAGGTTTTTCATTGGTCAGTCTTTTTGAGTCAGTGTGTTGGCTGGCTGTCTTCTTTTCCCATCTGTGCGCTGAAAGTTCAGTAAAACAGTGAGATTTCAGAGGCGTTGTAGACTGTTTAAAAAAACTCTGTCTAAATGATGAGTTGATAAGGTCCTTGCTTGTATGAGTGCCAGTTAAAACATTCCTTCATATTCTTGTGCTCTTACGCCTCCCTTATCCCTCTCTCTCTCTCTCTCTCTCTCTCTCTCTCTCATTCTATAAGACCATCTGCTCATTCTCTCTGTTGTCTGTACGATGGTGGAGCTTCCTGTGGTTCTGTTGGACGCGCTGAGCATGAGCATGTGAGAGGAAATGGTAAAAGAACGGAAGAAGAGTGATTTGGAGAGGTTCACTTAGTTTGGTCCCCTCGGACATGTGTGTTAGCACGTGTGAGCACATATGTGATGCTAATAGATTTGTAGCTATTCTTGTACCAGATTGACCAGATATTATGAGGACAAGCTCAGGGTCTCCTGTTGAGGAGTAGATCAGGAGGGTTCTGTATGACAAGATTGCCAAATCTCACATTTCACCCTAAACATCAAAAGATTTTGATTTTAAAGGTCTTTAAATTATGACTTTCCCCACCTCCTCCGTTCCCAAAACCATGATGCAAAAATACACAGTGAAAAAATCTCATTCTTATTGTAAAAAAAGGGAAAAAAATGCAAAAATCAAAAGCACGAAGGACAGATTATAAACTAGAGGCAGCAGGAAGGTATAGGACAGGAATCGGGGAGAAAATGTGTTTAATTGCAACGAAAATAACGCCACAGTGTGAGTCTTTGTAAACATTACAGTTATGATTTTGAAGTAAAGTGACTTCAACATTATTTTTTTGTAACTTTATTCTTCTTTAACATTATTTAAAAAAGGCTGTAAATCTTACAGCCGTATATATAATTTGTCCACACAGTAGAGACCGTTGTGTGTTTTGGTGAAAGAACAGGGAGTTGTAAATGTCTCGGCTGGTTTCACACTGTGGCCTCACGTTCAGTCTGAATGAAGATCGTGCAACAGCAGCAACAAGCAGTGAAAAGATCACTGCTGGCTGAGCGGAGGTCTGGTCGGGTGGCATCAAACGCGCAAACACGCCGCACACGGACTGGGGCAGCTAAAACAGTGACACCTGTTCTCTAGGATCGGGCTCCTCGAGAGACCAAAGGAAAAAGGAACCAGGCCAGAACTCAGCACCAGCCAACAGCATCACACACACCATGTGGGACGTTCACGCTTCAGTGTGCAATGATAGAGACACACATGCACAGCCATACAAGTAAAGGATATGCACGCACATTCGTACACCCACATGCACGCCAGATACCAGACACTAAATCCATCGCTTTTCTCTGGCTAGAGAACACAATCTGTTTTTTTTTGCTGCAGGACAAACATGAAGTCGCATGCAAGATTTGCGCAGGAGAAGCATTTAATGGTTTGCGCATGTGTGTTGCATGTGTGCATCAGGGCGTTACTCAAAGACTAGGCCTGGAATAGCGTTACAATATATTAGTTACTAATGCAACAACATTTTTCAGTTATGACAACATTCCTGCTGTTTCAGATCAGTGTAGCTTTTCCAGCATCAAGCTTCGAATAGCAGAGTAGTTGATCACCCTAACTGAGATCCTTATTATTTTCTGTGCTACATAAATACTGTTGTGATTGTATATTATAACTAGCCTCTATATTTAAAAAAGCTTAGCCGTTTTAAAAGGGTAGCTTGATGTTAGTTTGGTTTAAAGTTATGAGTGGCTTTTAGTACAGTACACAAATACACCTCTCTCACTCTTTCTCTCTCTCTTACTCTGTCTATTTCTCTTGCTCTCTCTGTCTCTCTCTCTCTCCTTCTTGCTCTTCAGCTCTGTCTGTCACACACCCCCTCACATATTCACATTGAACTGTTCTTTTTTGCTTCTCTGTAGGACATTCCTTCCGTATTGCCGTAACCGCTGCTGTTTAAAGGCCTTTTAAATGAATATCAAATTAATATTATTATTATTTTTGTTGTCCTGCTGTTGTTCTTGCTCCTCTGTTAGGAGGAAGTGATTCTAAAAAAGCTTTAGATTCGTAACCTTTTGGAATTGTCGTATTATGAGAGCTCATAACACTTTGCTAAACAACACTGAGAGTCTTGGCTATTTGGTAGCCCCAGGTAGCAGCTGATTGGGTGTCAGTAAACTTGAGTCTGTATTTTGCTTAAGCTAATGTTATAGAAGAGCTTAAAGCTGCAATCCATAACTTTTCTCTGATTAAAAATGAACAAAAATCACATCAGTGTTCAACACACTCTCCTTACCTTACCCACATTTGCAACGGAAAGTTTATAATAATAATTGATCATTTGGGATGTTGGGTCCGATTTCCCGGGAAATGTCAGTTTTGCTTTATTTGACTTCAACATAGTAATGACAAGTAACCTGCAGTTTTATGATTCAAACAGAGATGGCGGTAGAGGGGCAGACTTTACAGATTGCAGCTTTAATCACAAAGAGAGTTTTTGTAATTATTTTCCTCAGTTTTGGTGAGTTCTTATCTTGATCAGTATGTAATGTTTAGTATTAGATGTTAGTAAAAAGAGTGCTCCGGGTTTAATAAATCAGAAGCTCTGTTGCCAGCAGCCATGGCATGATGTCATGATGTTATCATGAAAGACTTCCATTGTAATTGCATTATCGTACCATGTTTTTTTTTTTTTTGAAAAACGGAGGGACGCGTCATAATTATTGTCGGTGGTAATTGATAGAATGCCACAGATGTTGTCGAGAGAACCTGTTTTGGAGCATTTATTTAATGTGTGTGTGTGTCCGTGGGCACATCTCTTCCCCATCATTGAGAGAGAGAGAGAGAGAGAGAGAGAGAGAGACAGACAGAGGGAGAGACTCAAGAGTTCTTTCCATTGTCTGGCAAGATATGTTGGACGAGAGCCATTGGCTTGCATCCAGAGTGCCTGTATGGCCTTAGTGCCACTGCTGTCACTTTAAAGAAAGTCTCACCTTATGAGCTTCCACATGTCTCATGGTTAAAGGAACAGTTCTGCTTTTTAACACAGGCTTTAAAAGATATGCTAGCAATAGCCAGCTAACCTTTAAAGCATAAGATCTTGCCCTACCCTCAGAGTTCTCTCCAAAGCCATGTAATGATTGGGCGAACATTTAGCGGTGCTGTGCCTTCGACATAAGAATAGCGCCTTTGCTATCAGAATGTGAAGAGACTTTCAACCAGCATAACAGAAATGTGACCCATGTGATCTCAACATACTGTGAATCCTCACATCACATATGCCAAAACTGATAAACTGTTTCATATTTTTAGAGAAACAAAAATCTTTGTGTTTTTGATCAGCAAAAGAAAAGGGACGTACAGAAATGGGGAAGATACAGAATAGATTTTCAGCATTTTAACACTGTAATCTGTGCAGTCTGATGAAAACATGACATTTATTGGCCCTTCAACCAAACAGAAAACATTTGTTCATGTTACAGACGTGTGTATTTGTGTGACTGTGTGTATCTGTTTGTGCGTTTAGTAACAATATATTGGGGACAAATTTGTGTGTGTTTGCCTGTTAGCTACACTGGACCGCTCCATGTGACTGCAGCTATAAGACACAAGCAGTAAAGTGTGCCTTTAGCCTCAGGTATCCCACAATTCAGCTGGACTGTTTCTGGGCCCACTGGCTATGAGCAATGCTGTTAAATATCAGAGCTTGTACTGTGATGCATCTGATTCTTTTTCATGGATGGTTTTGGCTCTTCTCGTATTCTTCTCTTCTTCTCTCAAACCATGTAAGACAGGAGGTGCTAAAATATTGTTCTCACTGTTGATCAGGAGCCATGTTTCAATGGATCAAACGAATATCCAGCCTAATTGTTATTTTGTGATTAAAACCCCAACATTAATGAGAGGATACTAATAGAAGTGCTTATGTAAGGGCGGGTAATGATAATAATTATTCTGATGACACTGTCATTTGACATTATAGGGGCTGCAGGAGAAAGTGTGAGAGGCAGAGAAAGAGATGGAGAGGAGGAAGGGGAGTTGAGTGGAGGTGGAGAAAGATGGAGAGACTGCATGTATATTTAAATGGGTTTGCATTAAAATAGACCCGTTTATTAAAATAGAGACATCATTCTTATGAGCTATTATTATATCCTACCATTAGCTCCACTGTTTCTCTTGTACCCATTTGTTAGGGCATATCTGTCTATCTGTCTCTGTCTGTCTGTCTGTCTATCTATCAATCTGTCATTGGTCTCTCACTCTCTCTGTCTCTCTCTGTACCTTCATCCATTCATTTTCAATCTGTCATCTTTGCTCACATTTCTTGTCACATTCTCGGAGGATTTGCTCCTCCCCAAAAACACAGATGTCACGTGTGTGTCAAACTCCAGCAAGAATTCCATCTGCAGCTCAATCAGAGGTAATTAATGAAGCTCACAGCTTGTGGTAGAGGTTCACTCTGTGCATTGTGGGTAATAATAGCCACAATACTGCTCGAAAAAATGTCCGTCCAAAATTCCACTCCGCATTAAACATCCAGTCATCTGGCTGTGATTGTGTCATTCTCACAGCAGTGTAATGTTCAGTTTGGAAAGATAACCTGCTTGTTGTTCTTGATTAGCATGTGGTGTAGACGTTTAGAGCTGTAACGCTAATGTGGCAAACGTTGTTCAGACAATTCGATCATGGTTGTGTTTAAGGAGAAGTGTTTGAGTTTGTTTGAAACTCAAGACTTTTGATCGCAGACTCTGGTATCTTGGCACGCACAATGTGTTTGTAGTTTTTAAGTTACCAGCAGTGATCAGGGTCACAGTTTGCGTGTGTGGGGCTATAGGCCAGTGTGATAGGATTAAACAACCCAGCTAACAGTGTTCGGTTGTAAGAATGTTTCTCTAATGTCTAAAAATGTTAAAAATGTTATTTTGAATCTTCCTAAAACATCATGTTTTTTAGATAATGTATTAACGGTATTGCTGGGTGTGTGTTTGTGTGTGTATTTGTGTGTGTGTGCGGTTTAAAAAACGTTTCTAGAAAGCATTGTGCATTCTACCACACACACACACACACACACAATCACACATTATATGCAATCTAAGCATTTAATCCTCAATATTTTGCTGTACTGTAAATTGTTACCTTCACTCTTGCATGAAAATTATAAATGGCTTGAGCACTGTTTAAAAAAACACCCCTTCCTTTAAATTATAAAATTTTTTAAAAAAAAAAAAAAAAAAAAAAAAAAAAAAAAAAAAAAAAAACCCTATAATAAATTTTTTTTTTTTTAAAACCTTTTTATTTTTTTTTTTTTTTGTTGAAAAAAAAAAGGGGGGGGGGGGGGGGGGGTGTGCCCCTCCTTTTTTTTTAGAAAAAAAAAAAAAAAAAAAAAAAACCCATATAATAAAAAAAAAAAAAAAAAAGGGTGAAAAAAAAAAAAAAAAAAAAAAAAAAATTTAAGGGGTTAAACCACAACACACACACACAATCACACATTATATGCAATCTAAGCATTTAATCCTCAATATTTTGCTGTACTGTAAATTGTTACCTTCACTCTTGCATGAAAATTATAAATGGCTTGAGCACTGTATCAAAATCACACTTGCCTGTAATATTGAATTATGTTATAAATGACAGTACAGTAAAGTATATACAGTACAGTATATACAGTTCAGTATGTACTTTGTCATTTTAAAACCTGTTTATTACTTTTATTTTCTGTAGAGTACAACAGGAGGTGGTAGGTAGGAGTTTTGCTGCTCTCTTCTGTTTAATGAAAGTGAATGTTAAACGTTACAACGTCTTTTATGCACCACAGAAAAATATAGGTTTAGGACAACACAAGGGTAAATTACAACATTGTTAGGGGGTTGAACTCGCTCTTTAAATACACCTGCTTGCAGAGTATCACAAAATGTCAGAGATTTTAGAAGCAATGAGACAAAGAGCCATCCAGAGGATCTATGTATGTATGCAGCAGCACACATATTATCCTTGTAGATTATACACAAAGGCACACACACACACTCACTCCACAGGCCTGGTGTACTGATCTCCATGCTCTATTGCTTGCTATTGATTCTGACTTTATATAGCTGTTGGTGGTTACCACGGTAACTCAATGGTCTGCCCCTGCTGCAGAACACAAAAAGCCAGCAGACACACACGCTCACACAAACAGACAGTAATGGCAGGAGCTATCTAGGGAGCACAAACACACTCAATGCAGTATACAATGACTCCTAAAGATGGGGTGTAGAAGGGGAGTGTGTGTTAGAGAGAGGCGGAGAGAGAGGCATCGGCTTTCCTTGTATCCTTTAGGGAGCAATGTGTATGATACATACAAGTTGATCGCATGTGTATCTGGGGGTTGGCAGAGGTGAGAGGTCAAAAGTCAGCGTCATCTCATCAGTAAAGATGTTCAGTATCAGTATCAGAATGGTGATAGCCAGTGGTTATAATGGTAACAGAAAGACTACCGGTTTAGTTCTTTAGTTCATGTAGGGCTTTTGACCCCAGATAAATGAAGGGGGTTGTGAACTGTGTGTAACAAACAAAGTGTAACAAAGTTACTTAGCGTACTGTGACTGTAAACTGCTTTGGAAATTATCTGCTGAATAAAATCTCTCACAGATGTTGATGTTAACAGATCACTTGATAAAGACCGGACACAGTATAGACATAATGACAGGCGACTTACTACCCAGCTAACAATTTTAAGTTGTGAGAATGTTTCTGTATTGTTTCAATAACGTTAAAAACAGTATTTTAAACATTTTAGGAATGTCCAGTTTATAGACGTTGTATTATGGATTAACTGGAGTATATTTCGTGTATTTCAGTACATAGTATCTGTTTAGGCATTGCAGGTTATTAATATCACTAAAATTAGAGAAGTCACGATCAAACCAAACAAACAACCAACAGGTTTTAAATTCAGCTCGGGTATTCATCTGCATGACGTTTTACAGAGTAAATCTGGTGTAAACTAAATCTTTATTTTAACTACTTGCAGACACCCACTGCTCTCTGCCAGTCGACAGTCTGTGTTTTAATTAATTCTCAGATCAGGATCTATTTTTAGTAACTAGGACAAGCTTGTGGTCACTGTGCGTCAGGCATCCGGTGAATTATTACAGTAAAAAACTGTAAAGTTGTAAAGTGGAGTCTTAATTACTGCTGCATGAAGACACAAACCCTGAATTAATCTCTTAGTCCTTTAATTACACTTATATCCTGTAGTTTTACAAACTAATGGTTGCTTTATTTCTCATATTCTGGTCACTTAAATGTAACTGAGTGTTAGAGGTCTTATTAGCCTTGTACTCTTGACATCAGCCCAGTGTTAACAATTTTAGGTTGTAAGAACGTTTCCCTAACATTTTAATTAAGTTATAACAATATAAAAAATGCTCAAAATGTCCAGTTTGTTTAGGCATTGTATTAAGATTAATGCTTGGTCATAGTTTTAATTCTGTAATGTTTTAAAACGTTACACTAACAACTTAAAAACAATGTTTTTGATATATGATGTATATGATAATGTTAGATATGATAACCATAAAGTTCTACCAACGTTATTGCAGGAATGTTTTTGATGAGGAAACTTTTAGAGGGCTCTGAGCCAACGTTCTGAGAACGTTCCCTGTTAACTGGAAAACTACCTACAAAGGTGTTGCCAACTGTGGATTTAGTTTGTAACAAAAGGTGTTGATCAACGAAATCATTTTTAAATTAAATTAAATTTAGCAACCGTATAACCTGGTGATGCTGGTATCATGTGTGATGTAATTCCTTCCTCCCGAGCCACAAATGAGCCAATCTAAGAAAAAAAGGGTTTCACATAGCAAAACCAAATTCCCAAACGAATCTAGTTCCATATATGCAAGCGTAAACATACAAATCACTAATTCGGTGTCAGTCATGATTCGGTAGTGAATTCAGTAGTCGGTTCACACCTGTGCGTGTGTGTGAGGTGAGTTGATGAACTGTTGATTATTTTTAGGAGATCTAAAGTTTGCCCGATGTTGCACTGTAGGCTGTTTCTATTTCCTGTATGATTAATTGAAGAACATTTCAACCCTGGGTTGTGAGTGGAGCTCTAAAAGTGGAATCACTGTTTTCAGTGCTTGAAGTGAGCAGAAATAGATGCAAAGTAGTGTAGGTTTAATTTTGGGGGATGCATAAGAAAGCAATTTAAATTAATTAATTATATATTTCCCTAATATATACATGCCCAGTGTGGTCTGTTTAAAAGGCACCAGTGTGCTACAATGAGCAGCTATGATAAACATCAGTTTGATGGGTTATTTCATGAGATTTGTTCTTTTAAAGGTATTTACATTTTAAGTCAATTTTGTTTGCAACACACGGGTGAAATTTACTGAGATTGCCTATACTAGGATGCTGTATATATGATTCCCTAGATATAATGTAAAACAAGTGTGAACATGTCAGACATACATAGATTGCCTTTAAACATAGTTATTTGTTAATCAGTGAATATTTCTGTAAAAACTGCTTTATGGGGTTTACAGCAGACACAGATGTGGTTCTTTTGCCTCATAACTGGTTATTGCAGGTCGCAGTGGATTGTTCAGAAGATGGATAGAGCAACACAACACACGGTAGTCTTCAGTTATCATTACTTCTCTGATCCCAGAGTCTTTTTCCCTCTGACACAAGCAGACTGAGAAGTGAATTTGGGAGAGTTTCCCTTATTATTATTATTATTATTGGGAAGGTGCGTTGTCAGAGCTCTGACCCCCTCCCCTGGGTCCTAAAAACCCCCTGATAAGCGTTTGAGGCTGCAAGCTCTTAGTCTCTCTTATCAGGGCCTGGCCTTGCTGACGTCCGCATCATACATACACATAAACATACAAAGGTGTGGCCCCACTGGTGTTCAGTTGTTCCCTTGACTGAAGCCCAGAGAGCTCAGCCCAGGAGCCAATGCAGCGCATAATGTTTGGTTGTGATATGTACATGAGGGAGGGGGCGAAAGAGTCAATACAGAAGATCTGTAGAACAGAGAGAACACTCAGTGGCTGCTCGCATGTAATGCATGCGGGAATGTGAATGCATTCAGCAACTGTGCTGGGTTTGGGTCTGTACTGAGTATGTATAATGTGCATGCACTGGAGGTCCAATAGTGATCAGAACAAAAATATACAGTGCATTTGGTTAATATAGTGTCACAATAAATGATTAAAGTGATATTTCCCTACATACATTTTTACTAAAAGTTTTTAATGCATAAAAGCTTGATTTGAGCTTGAAAATTCTGTTCTTCACAGTGTTGCTTAATTTATTATAACCAGCAAAATAATCTCTGAACATTCCATATATCACCCTGGCTTAGCAGTGATGTAACCATGCATGTGAAAGCATGTGCTCTCCTTAAATTATGCATGCGCAGACTTGCGTGCTTGTTGCATGTAATGGCATAATCGTCTGTGGTTGAGTGTAAGTCAGCTGATTACATAATAATCTACTGAATAATCTACTTCCTGAAGGCCACTCGTAAACAAACTGGGAACAGAAATGACTGCATGTCTCCAGCCTCGGTTCTGACACCTCGCTGCAGGTCCCATTTCCTCCCCATTTTCTCTGGTTTCTCTCACTAGGGGCTCGTCTCTCCGCTGTTTATGTTCTCTCACTCTCTCTGCAGAAATGCTGAGATGGCAGAAGAACTCCGACTGAATTAAGATTATATGATTGATGCGCAGCACTCTCAAACCAGAGCGCAAGAATGCGATGGAAGCCAGAGCACAGCGGGGAGAGAGGGCAGACTGAAAGGGGAGAATAAAAGATAAGACAAGGAGTGGAGGAGACGAGAGGCAGAGAGCAGAGGATGCAGGCGGGGAGGCACCAGAAAGCTTTTTAATACAGTCAGAGTCAGACAGAGAATGATGCAGATGTCAGGGAGTTAAAGAGCCAGAGAGAGGAGAGAGAGAGAGAGAGAGAGAGAGAGGAAAGTGAAAGAATGAAGAGTATATGTGGGGTATAGAGATGATACAGAAGAAAAATGGAGGGATAAGAAGGGTGTGTAAAGGGGTAAAACTTCCAAGTGCAAACACTCATACACAGGTTCCCATATTATCATATAGACACACACATTAGGTTTCTAGGTTTTGTGGGGACTTTCCATAGATAGGATGACTTTTATACTGTACAGAGTGTATATTCTATCCCCTACCCCTACCCCTAAAGCTATGCAGAAATCTTTTGCCTTTTTACATTTCCATAAAAGCATCATTTAGTTTAATAATCAGTTTCCCTTGTGGGGACTGCTGGCTTGTCCCCACCATATAGGTGTGTGTGACTTTTACGATCCTTGTGGATACACACACACATACACGCATTTGCATAGCTATCTAAATGAAGACTTTTTTTAAAGCTACTTACTAGTTATAATTACCATAAAATAGCTGCAACCCTATAAGATGATCGCATTTGTAAAACTTTGTAAAATCTATATATTTGCTTTACTTAAAAATCATTTATGGAAACGAGAATGTCCCCGAATGTCCCCAAAGAGAGAAGAGATTTAGCTCACTTTAGTCCCCAAACTATTGCTACAGTATGTACACACTTTCTTAATCAGTACACATACTTAAGTATGAAATGCACAGTGTGGGTTTAAAGAGAGATAAAAAAGTGTGATTTCTCCTCTGTATAAATGTCCACACACACAATAAAAATCTCACCTCACATCCCTAAAACATTACAGGCACAATGAACCTGCTAGCTAACTGTTAAACATTTATGTAAGAGATGCTGACAAACACAATGTGAGAGAAAAGAGGGAGTGATTGGACGAGAGAGAATAAAGAACTGTACTGAACTACATAAATATGTATAATTGAGAGAGGGCAAGAACAGGCGAGAGAGACAGAGAGTTTCAGGTAGGAAAAGACTTCATTCAGGCTATTAGAAAAAGCTGAGTTGCATCGAGTTACAGCTATATTTTACTTTCTCTAAAATGAGATCAATTCAGTCATCCTTCAGGGTGACTTCATCATTTCCAGGAGGTACTTAGTAAAGTCAGAGCACAGGTGTTACGTATATTATAGTCACACAGATCAGGGTGTAGAAAGAAGTGGCTCAGATTTGTGGTTGAAACTCAGTATGTGTAGAGAACGTTCCCTACACGAGCTGTATCAATATCGATACTCGCTTGCACGAACACGGCTTCAGTATGCGCAGATCAATGCGATCAGCTGCAGCAAACACAGTTGTGATTCAAAAGACCAGCATTCCCAGCTAACAATTTTAGGTTGTAAGAACGTTTCCCTAACAGTTCAAAAATAATTAGTAACATAAATGGTAAAAATGTTAGTTGAACATTCAAAACGCCTAGTGTTTTAAACGTATTAACGTTACTGTTTGGTTATAAGAATGTTATTCAAACCTTCGTTAAATTCTGTAACCTTTAAAAAAGTTCCACTAATTTCTTAACAAGAACGTTGGTTTAATATATGATATATTCTACTAACGTTACTCAAGTTTTTTGATAACTTTGAGAGAACATTCTGAGAACATTCTGAAGTTTTAGCAAACAGCCCATTTTAAAAAAACCTTCCGTTTTAGCTGGGCAGATGGTCACCGGCATGAATTTTGGACACTGATCTCCATTATTATTAGAAATTTGGTGAGATTTGTAATCACAGTTCTCCCTAACCAATCTACTGTGTAAGCAATTCATTTCAATTAATATGTGAAAAGGTTTATGGTCAGTGAAAACATTTCATCCATTTTCATGGCTAATGTTAATCAGATTTCTGTCATTTCTCTGTTCAGCCAGCAGTGTAATGTAGAGCAGCACTTAACGTGGTTTAGCTGTATAAGAGAAGACTGCTTATAAGAGCATGTCAGTGTTGAATCTAATGCTGCTTTGGCTGCACATTCAGGATCTTTCTGCGTATTGCATCAGTGAAACAGCCCTCATGTGTGCACTGATCGCAACCAGCAGTCTGCTTAGTGGCTAACACAGGCTTACCGCAATGAAAACCATTAGAGAGGTCCATGATGGAGGACGAAAGCAATAGAGAAGTTAGTGAAGGAGAGAGCGGAAATGAGAAGAGCGGGTACTAACACTGGACGAACGAACCAGTGTCCGTGAAGTTAGAGGACTGTGATTCAGTTGGACCTCCAAAGGGTCCAACTGAATCACAGTGAAGGACTGAAGGATTTTATTATTAAAGAATAAAAAGCATAACAAGACGGAGAGAGAGAGAGAGAAGGAAATGGGTTTGAAAGAGGAGAGGAGCACAGCAGACTTCCTGAATATGTCATGTGTCTATTTTTAGTCTAGTGTATAGAACAGGAGAGGGAATTCATCACTGAAGGCTTTTTAGCATGATGGATCACATACACGCTCGATACAGGTCTGCAGGAAAAACAGAGCGATCGAGAGGATGAATGAACATGCAAAGACACAGGAAGATGTGATGCCAATGAAGGACTGGGCAGACTGGCAGCCCAGATAACCGAGTGCATTCTCAGAATGTTGGCTAATGTTCTCTAAAAGTTCTTTTTAAATTCTCAAACATTCTTGCAGTAACATTAGAAGAACATTTTTAATGTCAATTATCATATATATCAAAAGTGTTATTCTAAAGTTTTTAATGGAACGTATTAAAAGTTACATAATTAAAAAAGTGACTAATGTTCTTATATTCAAGCAATAATTGAATACAAGCTGGATGTTTTGAACTTTCCCAGCACTTTCAAAAAATTTTTAACATTGTGACTAATAGAAATGTTGGAGAAACATTCTTACAACCTAAAATTGTTAGCTGGGAGGGAGCGGGCATGAGTTAAATTGTGTGCACAGATCTTGGCCAGCAGGTCCACTGCTGGTGAGTCCTTACTGAGTCTTGTGTATTCTGTCATTTATTTTAAAGAGAGAAAAACTGTTGTAGGTTTTATTTCATTTGAAATGTGCTCGTCTCATCAGCTCTGTTTCCCCCTAAAACACTGTCAGCTCAAATTTAGAGCACAGAAACTGCTCGGAAAAAAACTCTCAGGCCAACACGCCTGTGTGCATTAAACACATACAACCACCTACACCTTAACTTGTAGTTCTTGTCGCTACTTATATAGTGCTGCCAGCTTAAAGGTCAGATTTACTATGTAGTTCTCAGTGTTTGCATGCATAGCTGATCTCTCGCAGGACGCTGTAATGTTTCATTTGAGTTTGGTTTCTCAGATTAAACATTTGCACGCAGAACGGTTCATGCATTGCAGTGACAAAGCGAGCAGAAGTCGTTTATTTTCAATGAAAGATGGTGTTTTTATGAGGCAACAGGACTGACTGAGACCGTTGGCAATGCAACAGAGTTGAGTTATAGTTTCAGTGAACCTACAGTGACCCAATGCAACGGCTCTCTTGTGATTGGCTGTCTCTTCTGATTCTGTCTGTCTTTTAATTGTAATGGGGGTTTTATTTGTGAGCAGTCAAGGTGCTGATGCTTTTTATAATGCGGTGCGTGTGTGAGTGTGTTAGTGTGTGCCAGCTAACAATTTTAGGTTTTAAGAACGTCTCCCTAACGTTTACAAAGTAACAGAAATGTTCAAATGTTTTTTGAATGTTCTAGAAATGTTTAGACGTTGTATAAACGTTGTTGCTTGATCATAGATTATTTTAAAATTCTGTAACATTTTTAAAACATTCCACTAACAAATTAATAGCATATTAAGTGTGTGTGTGTGTGTATAATCTATGATAACAATAAAAAATGTTTTGGTAATGTTGCTGCAAGAACATTTTCATAACCTTTTTGAGAGAACTTTCAGAGAACGTTAGCCAGCGGTGTGAGAACGTTCCCTGTTAGCTGTGTGTGGGGGGGGTGAGGAAAGGGAGCATGATGGCTGACAAGAGGAGAGGTGCTTATGGGAAGGTTGTGGTGACAGTAAGAAGGGCAGACAGAGAGAACAAGAGGGTAAGAGGTTATTGAGGTCGAGGCACTTACAGTCAAGCTGTAAGTACTGAGCTGTACTTTAGGGACAGTGGTTTCCCAGCTTTCTCAAAAGCCAATACACTGTAGTGTCTCACACGGGTAAAAACTGAAATTGACTATATGATGTCCTACTTGATTGTCAAACTATGTATTTGCATACCTCCATACAATCTACTCACCCAGACAATCTTCTGTTCGTGTGTTTTGATGGAGGCATAGCTTTGGAGAACACTTTAAAGGGAGGGTGGGATCATAAGCTTTCAAAGCTAGCTTGACATTGCTAGCCTTTCTGAAACAGCCTACCCTATCTTTAAAAACTATATGGTCTGGATATAGTGTATATCTTTGGCTGTACTGGGTCTGTGCATAGGCTTCTTAATTAAGGCAAAATATATTGGAAGAAAGCAAACTGGCACCATCACTACCTCTTATTAGTCTAATACATGTTTAAACTGCTGATAGAGCAACGCAGTAGACTGTCTCAGATGCTGGCCAACTCTCCATTTCCAGCTCTCTCTCTCTCTCTCTCTCTCTCTCTCTCTCTCTCTCTCTCTCTCTCTCTCTCTCTACTTTCTGTTTCTCTCTCTGCCATTTCTCCTTTCCTCCTCTGCCCGTTTAAATACATCTATATTCTTTGTTTTTCCATCCGCTCTTACTTTTCACTCCTTGTCTCTCGATTGCCCTTGTTGTCTCTCTCCATCTCTCTATCTGGGTCTTAAAATTGAGCTGTGAATTATTGAGGACATTATAGGCTGCAGACAGCTTTACCATTTCAAGTCAGTATTATTTTCCAGCAACTTATCATCTGCGTGTACAACCAAACCCTTAGCAGGTAGAAAACACGACGCATTTCTGTTGGGAAAGCCCAATGCATTTCTCACATTTTACGAGAAAAGAGCCGGAAGGATATGCTTTCTTTAGAAAGGAGACATAATAGTATAATAGTCTGTCTTTTTGGCAATCGGCAGCATCTTCGTTCGTGATCTGCCGTAAAAGGTTTGTTCAAATGCTCCACATTTTGTTTCTCAGAACAGCCGCTCTACACACGATCACTTCGCCACTCGAGCGGTTGCCATGGATACCTCTTTAGGTCTCCCAGAATGCACTGTACTGCTAGCCGGGTTAGCCCAGAGCTAACTGTGTGCTGGTGCTTTCAGTGCGCTTTGAATAAATAAGATCGGGGGAGTGTGTCTAGTGGGTTAGTCATGATGTGACCTCTCAAAAGCATATCATCATGTTTCCCTGCGCTTTAACAGAACCGGAGTTATGTACATGCACCTAATAGACAGAGAAAGATGAATTTAAGATCCATGATAAAGTTAGTTCAGAGTAAAGATCTTGGATTATTTGTTTACAGGTGCTGCTTGGTTTGATATTTGATATATACCGTAATACATTCATACTGTCCAAAAATGTCTCAAATACTTGTCCGTGTCAGTGCATATCAAGATAATATATCAAGATTTAAATACAGATTAAGTCATGATCTCTTACAGTTCATATACTGTACTCATTATTATGAAGGCAATTAATGGAAGCCATTACAAACTGTCCAGATAAGTGTCTTGTTAAATCATACCGACTGTTTCTGTGTTTGTTTGTGTGTATGTCACAAGCATGACATAAGCAGTTCTGACAGAAGCGTGTGTATCATGTGTATCACTTACCCATGAATTCTTATGATTTATGCAAACCCTGCTAGCACTATTTGAGCATCATTTGTTTTTTTTTTGTTGTAATATTATGAAATCATTTATTTTAAAATTCATTGTTTAGTAATTCATAACAGATTTTTACAATACAACCGTTTTACTATATGTTTGTTTTTTTATTAGTTTATTTTATGTAAAAATGTATAAATTAAGTAATTGTTGATGATTGAGTGCAATGTGGTTGTAATATTAAGGTAAAGAATACATTTGATTTAGAAATGTGTCATGTTTGATATGATAATTCAGTGTGTTGTGCGACTTAACTTCGCCTCTCACTCCATTTGAGTGGATGATTTTAACCACCATCATTGCCAACTGCATCGTACTGGCTCTGGAACAACACTTACCAGAAGATGACAAAACCCCACTGTCAGAACGACTGGTAAAACACACACACACACATGCATGCACATCTATTCACATGAACAAGGCAGAACATTAAAACCCCTCTCTGCATGCAAACCCCTGTTTTATACTAGCTATGCTGTTTGAAGTGCAAAATACATAGTTTGATTATGAACAGATAGTATGCACACACCAGCCTGGTAAATACATTTGTTGATTCAAAACATTGACTGTATCAAGGAACTGTAACATTAGACCGGAAGATTTATACCTTTTGATGCTGTCAGTATGTTTTCGGTGAAAATGTCCTCACTAATAACTCGTTGGTGGTTTTATTTCTCCTGCAGGAGGAAACAGAGCCGTATTTCATTGCTATTTTCTGTTTCGAGTCGGGCATTAAGATTCTTGCACTAGGATTTGCCTTTCACAAGGGCTCCTACCTGAGAAACGGCTGGAATGTGATGGACTTTGTAGTGGTGCTCACCGGGTGAGTTATACAAACACACACACACATTTTCATGTTATACTGTACAAACTGTATATTCTGTCCCCCTACACGTAAACCTAACATCACAGAAAACTTTGTGCTATTTTATTTTCTAAAAAAGGCCATTCTGTACAATTTATAAGCTTGTTTTCTTAAGGGGAGCTAAAAATATACTGATACTACTATACTTGTGGGGACATTTGGTCCCCATAATGTAGTGAATACCAGGACCACACTCTCACACACTCACACACCCCTGTATCAGATTCCCAGTCATTATTTACATACCACAGACACTAAATGAAATACAATTTGAGCTGTTCAATTTTTATGGGTCAATATTAACAGTCACATGGCTCTCTAAATACTTCCATCTGATATGTCAGCTCATTCTGCAGTCATATTTTGGCTTATAATGGCCTGTTAATGGTTAAAATTACTGTTTAAATATTGAATATTAAAACTGCAATCCGTAACTTTCGCCTCTCTACTGCCATCTCTGTTTGAAACAATTGCAGTTTTTGCATGTACTTTTTTACTTTGTTAAAGTCAAAAGAAGCCAAGCTGACATTTCTCTGGAAATCAGACCCGACAGTTTAAATTATAAATCATTATTTAAAACACGGATCTGTTATGTACATGCTCAATAACTGATTTATGTTTATTTTTAACCAGAAAAGTTACAGGTTGCAGCTGTAATAATGTTCAATGTTTCATGTTCTTATTTTTATTTTGGTAACAATGTAATAAGTAAGCCAACCGGCCATGTTTATGAAATGTAGCATTAAATTTTAGTTGACTATACATTATGACTCTCATGCATAATCATACATTTATATAACAGATAAAGACACACCCCTTCTGGAAAACACAGCAGAGGTCTGTAGGACACAGATTCCCTCATACCTTAATGAACACACACACATTTCAAAGACGATTCTCAGACACAAGGCAGATCACAGCAGCACTGTAGGGAGCAACCATCAGGCCATGTCTGAAATGTCAGAGAGAGAGAGAGAGAGAGAGAGAGAGAGAGAGAGAGAGAGAGGGAGGTAAAGGTGTGTGGGGGTTGTAGTATTGCAGTGCTAAAGAAGGCAGGATCATGTGAGTCCGTTAATCTATTCCCCTGGGGTTTAGAGTATTGGAAAATTAGAGAGAGAGAGAGGTGTTGATGTGAAAAGAAGTATGGCTGATGGATTGCTTGAGGAGGAGAGAGGAGATGATGGGATAAGAAAACAGCTGATGGAAGAATCCAGGATGACCGATTATTGCTGTTGGGTCTAGCTGGTAGATTAGCACAATTGTGTTGTTTATCAGGACTAAATGCTGGACAATCAGTGACCTAGTCTAGACAGACCTCATGGTTAAGCTACTTAAAGGAATATTTCACAATGAAATTCTGTCATCATTTACTCACCATCCTGCACTTCTAAATCCACATCACTTTTTTTTTGTAATGTAAATGACTGGCCAGCCAACAGGGAATGTTCTCAGAATGTTGGCTAAAATGTTCTCTGAAAGTTCTGTCAAGGTTATTAAAACATTCTTGCAGTATTATTAGTGCAATGCTTTTCTAATGTTATTTATCATATAGCAAAAGTGGAATGTTTTAAAAACATTGCAGAATTATAAAATGTTTGCATAACATTCTTAAACCAAGCAATAACATATATACAATGTTTAAAAAACATGTTTTCCTAATTCCTAGAACTGGATCGTACTTTTTGCATTCCTAGAACTTTTAAAATAACGTTTTGTTACTGAATGGAAACATTAAGGGAACATTTTTACAACCTTAATTTGTTAGCCTGTAACCATGCACCTTCACTGGTTGGAAAAACGAGTCAGTATTGTTTTGAATGGTGGTAAATGGTGACAAAATTTATTTTCTTTAGTGGACTGATTTTTAATAGCCTGGTGAAACAAAACCTGCTCTTATAGAAAGAAAACTGTAATGGAAGAAGAAATGAAGGGAAGGAAAGAAAAAACATGGAGGATAGATGAGAAAGAAAAGACTGTGGTGAAGGAGGAAGGGAAGAACGGGACGAATAACGTTTAGTGTGTGTGTTTGTGTTAGCTGCTGCAGTAACCTGTTTTTCACTGCTGCAGATGATCAATCAACCAGCTCTGCTTGAAGACACACACACAGAGCTGCAAACATGGCTCACTAACTACAATACACGCATTGTTGCTCACCATTGACTGCTGTGTGCATACTGAACACATTTGTCAGCATCAGCTGGCTTTCACAACTGTGTTTGTGTGTGCATGTGTGTTAGAGAGAAAGAACTACACTTAAATACATCCTCCTCCTCGCTGCTTCCTGCAGTTTTGATTTCTATTTTCAGTCAGACTCAAACACCTGTACTCACTGCAACACACAAACACACACTGCACCGTGCTGTCATGTTGTTGTAGTTTATGTGTTGTTCTGTTCTGTCTGAGCTCTGTAAAGCATTACCAAAGGAAGTGTTGCTCAGGTACCATCCCGTAATGTCCAGTTCTCGTTCTCCGAGATGTTATCTTACTTGACTACCAGCTGTAACAATTTTATGTTGTAAGACTGTTTCTGTAACATTTCCATTAACATTATTTTGAACGTTTAAGGAACGTTTAAAACATCCAGTTTTTTAGACGTTGTGTTAGCATTGGTTATAAGAACTTCATTCAAACATTTTTTAATTTTGTAATGTTTTTAAAATATTCCACTAACTATTTAAGAATGATGTTTTTGACATATTTGATATGTAACATTAGAAAAACGTTCTAATAATAATGTTTCTCTGTATTGATGCCCATGTCATTAAACAAAAGGGAGCACAGAAAAACACTAAGAAATTCTGAAAGTCATTCGGAAAGCAAATTGCAAGTAAATTGCAAAAGTTCACTCAAACTTTTTTGCTAATAATTTGCAATGATTTATTAAAATCAAATTGCATGATTACATAATAAGATTATACAAACAAAACTCAAACCTGTCTCTCCTGTATTAGCACCACTGCTGTTTCTGGAACACATGGGTTTACCACTATGCCACAGCTCTGACATTAGGAAGGACCTTTATAATGATTTCATTTTTTAGTATTTGATTTTTTATTATTCGTTTTTAATTAATTTCGTACTTGACAAGAGCGTTATTAATTTTCTGTCACAATCTGTACCCACACTGCCACTGCTTGTGTGTGTTGCCAGTGTGCAGCTCTTACTTGGCAGGTTTATGAGTCGTGACTGCGCTGGCTATTGGCTGCATGCTCCATGCCAATCTGTGACTTCACTACTGCCAGATACAGTGAGGAGAGAGAGAGAGGAAATAAGTGTGTGTGAGATAGAGAGAGAGAGAGAGAGAGATAAGAGAGAGAGAGAGAGAGAGAGAGAGATACAGAGAGAGAGAGAGAGAGAGAGAGAGAGATACAGAGAGAGAGAGAGAGAGAGTATAACACCATGGTTTGTAGAAGACTTCAGAGTTTCTCTGTTTCTGGACACACCTTAGTGCTGCCATGCGCAGCTGTTTCCATGGCGATGTTATGTAATAAGAGAGAACAGCTGACGGCAGAGAAAACACTGCTTGTCACTCTCTCTAATTCTATATATTTATCCATCTTTCTCTGTCTGCACACACACACGTTCACTCACTTGGAGAAGATGATGGTTTAAATGCTAATATGGACCAAGATGGTGGCAGTATGTGCTTGTGTGTATCCGTATGTATGTGTGTGTGTGTGGCAGTATTAAACAATCTGGTAAAGGATGTACTGGTAAAAAAGCCTAAGCAATGTTGAGCCGTTCCAGCTAACAGGGTATATTCTCAGAACGTTCCAAAAATGTCTTAGGAAAAAGCCATAAAATTGTGAATCGCATAGATGAGATTACATCTGAGTCCATATTAAAATTTTGGATTTTTGATTTTGGTTTCATGGCAGTTGACAAACACTGTTGAGATCTCTTCCAAAACTTCAGAGGAGACACAAGTGTGATTCTTCATGTCTGTGTTTCTGAAATCTCAGAAGTTATTCACCTTGCTCGTCTCATTGCTGTCTAGGAGAAACAATTGTGATGTGTGGGATTTCATTCAAGATTGTTCATTAAGTTTGTTGCATATCGCGGCCCTGTTCAGTTTTCTTCTGGCATCATTTCTTGTTCTTTTACTAATGGCACTGGTAAAAAGTACCAAAAATACCTCAAATAGCAGGTTTGTGTGTGTGTGTGTGTATGTATGTATGGGTATGAATTGTTTTGAGAATGTGTCCTGGAAAAACATAATGTTAACGTAATTGGTGCACCGACCGGACACTAGGTTAAAAGCGTTTCAGGAATAGATGCACTTTAAGTGAAGAGTGTGTGTGTGTGGTTAAGGCCTATATGGAGGTGAAGGGAAGGATGTCTTTCTCTAAATGACTGCAGAGCAATAATAATAATGGAAGTGATGGCAATGGTACAATATTCATACAGGTAGAAAACTTCTCTCTCTCTCTCTTTCGCTCACTCACTAAATGCATACATTGCGTTACATACATTAAAATACACCTTCTGCTTCTGTGTGTCTGTGAAATGCTTCTTGTCTGAGAGGTCTGCACACATGCTGGTTGACACACTGCAAAAGAGAGAGAGAGAGAGAGAGAGAGAGAGAGAGGTGGATGGAGCCAACCCAGATAACAATTATAGGCTGTAAGAATGTTTCCCTAACATTTCCATTCATAGCAAAAACATTAATAATGTTATTTTGAAAATTTGAGGAATATTCAACATTCAAAGCTTTCAACATTCAAGTTTTTAAGATGTTGTATTAATGTTATTGTGTGGTTATAAGAAAGTTGTTCAAACTTTAAATCTGTAACGGTTTCAAAACTACTTAAGCATAATGTTTTTGATATTTAATATATAACGTTAAAACAAACATTCTGCTAAAGTTACTTCAAGATAACTTTTAGATATATAATGTTAAAAAAGCATTCTACTAACATTTAATAACTTTGAGAGAACCTGAAGAGATTATTAGCCAACGTTCTGAGAACATTCCCTGTTAGCTGGGATTGCACCATGGTTCCACATGCACAGACCTGAGCATACAGCAGTGAATAATGTAGATTCAACTGCATGTCAGGATGACCTAGATTTAGCACGAACGAAAAGCAGGAGGATTCCTGTGCTTGTATTGCAGAAACCGGCTGATCTCCGATGTCTCGCAACAGCATGAGTAACTGCCCGTCTGTGAGCGCGTGTGTAAACGTGCAGAGGTTTCACAGTGTGTGAATGAGGCCAGTTTCTTCCGCTTGCTCTTTAAACTGTGTATATGTATGAAACAGTGTCTGGTCAGTGGGTGTTCCCAAAAATCTTTGCCATATTAAAGGGGAAGAGTGGAGCTCAATCAAAAGAGGACCTTTTATCTTTCACTCCTGGCCCGGTTGCCAGGGCAATTCCGAGATTCCATCAATGACATAGGGCCCGTTGCTCCGGCAACGGTTATGAATGAGAGGAGGCTGGTAACCGTGGAGACTTCGCAAAAAGAGGAATCGCCGGTTGCTATGGTGATGTCGTGAACGGGGAGACCTGGTGGCGTGATGTTGGAGAGAGTCTTCCACGTTCGCCATCTTCATTTATTTATTTTATTTATATTGCAACTCAAATGGGCTAAAGGTACAAGACAACATAGAATCTTTTCTTAGTCTCAACCTTAAGCATGTACACACGTGAATATTCAGTGTATCTTAATGTACACATGGATACAAACTTTAAAGGTGATTTTAGTCATTATAGCCATTTTGCTAGCCTTAGAAAAGGAAAAGCAAAGGTAACTTGCAAAAGTCTTGGATATTTTCATTGTTTCCCCTAGACAGCAGCCAGATTAAACAGAGAACAAATATTAGACTTGAGTTGGTTTCTCAGATTTTTCTTTTCTCAACCATCGCTCCTCTAGAGTTTCAGAAGAGGTCTCAGCAATGCATAGTCTGAAATCTCAATATACATATTTTATTTCTCTTAATGAATTTTAGAAGAAACATCAGAGACAAAGTTGAAATTTAAATGAAAGATAACAGATTCTCCTGAGCTATAAATTAACAAGCTTTGACAAAAAAAATGTTCCTCCGGCTACATTTTTTATATTAATAAGAGCATCTCAAAGACTTCCATTGTTTTCATATAAAGCTAATGGTATTTTCTATCCCCTACCCCACTTAAAACACCATTTATACTAGATGAGGAACACCTAACCAAAAACCTAGTTTTTGACATGTTTTACTATTTGTGAGCAAGTTTTTATATATTTGGCCCTTACAAGTGTAGTCAAAACTGTAAACATACACTTAGCCATCTAACAGGGAACATTCTCAGAACAATGGCTTTTTAAAATTCTCCTAAAGTTATCAAAACCGTTCTTGCGGTAACATTATTAGAATGTTTTTTTAATGGTATATATTATACATATCAAAAATGTTATTTTTAAGTACTTAGTGGAACATTTCTTGTAACCAAGCATTAACGTTAATACAACGTCTGAAAACTATACGTATTGAATATTTATAAAACATTCAAAATAACATTTTTAATATCTTTGTAAGGGCAATGTTCTTACAACCCAAAATTGACAAACAGTCATCTATGGGAGATTATAGATGAATATAGGAGAGTATAGATGAATAAGCAGCAAAAGAATGAAACCTGTATTTGTCGGTGTGTTCTCTCTGATTGATTGTAAGATTTTTCCCAGCAGACGGAGGCCTTATCGCTCCTTTCTCACACCTGCTTTCCCCCTGCGAATCCCTCGCTCCCTTCCTCTTTCTCACCCTGTCATGGTTCTTTTCTCTGTGCCTCACTCTCTGTTGCTCTGTTATTCTCAGGGCTAACCGTGTGTCTTTCAATCTTTCTCTCTTTATAGCATCTCAAATCACACTTCACTACCTCCACAGGATGCTTCCTCTGCCCTGAAAGAAAGGGTAGTGACTACTGTGAAATATTGTGAGAAAGACAGGATTTATTTAGCAGTGACGGTCAGATTGTCACAGGATCTGTTGTATAACAGCTGGCATGTAAATCACAAAACTTTACAGCTAGGATTTAATGATGTCGTCTCACATCTACTGTTTTTTAATTCACTTTGTTAACAATTTATTTATCAGACATTCTGCAAGTTATAAGTTTCTGTTATTATAAGTTATAATACATAATACATATAATAACTTGCTTATAATAATACATAATACATATAATAAGTATTATATATAGAACTTATATAGAACTTATATAATAATTTAAGATAATTTTTAGAGAATGTTCTGAGAACATTCCCTGTTGGCAGGGTTTTTAGATAGAAGTGACATCCAGAAACGTCTTCAAACGTACAATACACACCCACACACACACACACACACAATTTTTTTCCTCTCAGTCTGTCTTAAACTTGCACACACACTCTCCGTCACACACGTCAGTCCACTCTTCCATCAAATGTACTGCAGGCCTTTTAGTGTGTAGTAGAATATTAGTGCAGTCAGGGCTCTGGTATTCTAACTGCACTAATAGAATGTAAGGTGTTTTTCACTGCCTGACCTGAGTTCAGTTTATTCCTTCCCGCATATAGGTTTCCACTGTTCCATGAAATAAAGTGTAAAATGATCTTTATCACCAGCCTAAATGCTTGAGTCCTGATCTCAGATCAGTTCTGAGTTCTTTGAGTTTCAGATACTGATTTGCCTTCACTGCAAGCATCTGTCCGTCTCAGTGGCATTGATCACACAAGATGGGTCATAAATAGGTGTTATTTGTTATGCGAGACAGCACATATCTGTAAATTCATTACTGACAGTTCCATCCAAGGATTTCAATTGGTTTTGGTAAAAGGGGGCATAGCTTGCTGATCTGAGATCAGGTTTTCCATTTCATAAATGATTAAGGCTTAGTTGCAAATATTCGAGACAAAACCAATAGGCCATTTATAGAGGGTTGGCGCCACTTAGAATCTCGTTCTCAAAACGTTATTGCACCATATGACATCACAAAATAACAAATAAGATTCTGACCAATGATTAAATTAGTCACAATGCGCTTGGCGGTTGAACAAGCTTAGCAGGAAGAGCAGAAAAAACCAAAGACATTAAAGAATGAGTCAGGAGACGAGTTTACTGCATTCTGCCAGCCTCCTTCAAGTCTATCCTTGCTTTCAGCTTACGTAGGTGTTTGCTGTATGTAGGCAAAGCAGTTAGAGGCCTACAGACTGACCCAGCTTAACATTCTCAGAACGTTGGTTAATTTTCTCTAAAACGTCTCTCAAAGTTATCAAAAGCAGTAACATCAGCAGAGCATTTTTTTACGTTATATATCATATATAAAATGTTATTCTTACGTTGTTAGGGGAATGTTTTAAAAACAGAATTAATAAATAATGTTTTTATAACCAATCAATAACATTAATACAATGTCTAAAACCTTGATGTTTTAAATGTTCCTTTCGAACATTCAAAAATTTAGTTTAATGTTTTTGTTACCTAATGGGAATGTTAAGGAAATGTTCTTACAACCTTAAACTTTTAGCTGGGGAGCTGGTGCCTGGTGCTCTTGTATCATAACCACTGATGAATGAGCTTTGTGTTGTTGCCCGGGCCAGCGTTCCTGAATCCTGATTGTGCCCCTGATGGCCTGACCCAGACTTGCACACACACTTACAGATCAGATGAGTGTGTGACCAGTGTGTGATGTGAGAACAGAGCAGAGTCTGATCAATTATTCATCTGTGATTGACCTCTTCTCACAGCATTGTGTGTGTGTGTGTCTACTTTTATTCTAACCTTGGACAATATTATAACCATGTACACAATTACTTACAGAGTGTATACCTAGCTAACATTTAGGGTAACATTCAAAACATCTAGTTTTTTAGATGTAGTTGTATTAACGTAAGTGCTTGGTTATAAGAACGTTATTCAAACAATTATTAATTCTATAATGTTTTTAAAAATGTGAATTTACATTCGTGAGAGACTAATGAAGACCTTAGGAATGACTTTGATACTCAAATGTTATACAAATGGAAGAGCAGAAGGGAGATTTGCACTTGTATAAAATGGGTATTGAAAAACAAGCATTAATGGAGCCTGTAATATGATTTAAACATTAACTTTTGCCTCCTCCTGTCTCTCTCTCTTTCTGTCTTTTTCTCTTTCTTATCTCCCCCTCTCTTCCAGTATACTCTCCTCCGTGGGCTCAGAATTAGATCTGCGGACATTGCGAGCAGTCAGAGTGTTACGACCACTAAAATTAGTGTCAGGAATTCCAAGTAAGTGTTTTATCTGTCTGAGTGTGTCTGTTTCTCTCAGAGCTTTGAGTGTCTCTCTCTTTGCAAGAGGTAAAATAATTCCATTTATGAATGGGCAGATCGATTCTACAGTATCAATACTTTAATATTATAAGTATATTTTAAGTACCACTGTACTGATGTTGTATTGAGATGACTGATCCTATTGATTTTAATAATAATATTATTAATTTTTTAGCCTCAAAATTAATGTGTTAACTTTGAAGTGAACAAACACACACATGCAGGAATTCCATTTAATTAGAATGTGTTTGTGTAAAGTTTATTTAAATTAAAAGTTGCATATTAAATATGTTTTGTAATTGTTATTAATATCATAAACAAAAGTTAACATCTTTTGTATTTGGGTCCTACTAAATTATGGCATTCCAACAGAATGTTACTGTATATGGCTTTACTTGTCCATTAGCATCTCATCTGTAATGTCATTACTCTCCAGGCCTGCAGGTGGTGCTGAAGTCCATTATGAAGGCCATGATTCCACTGCTGCAGATTGGCGTGCTCTTATTTGTGGCTATTCTTATGTTTGCCATCATTGGCCTGGAGTTCTACATGGGCAAGTTCCACACCACCTGCTATGACATTGCCACAGGTACGCCATGAGATCTCTACCACATTCTGTCTGTCAGTCTGTCTGTCTGTCAGTCTAAAATTTGTTGCCTTTTATGCAGATGAGATATTTGATGAACAGCCGTGTGGTGAGCAGCTGCCCGCTCGAGTGTGTCCGAACGGAACGCGGTGTAAAGGCTACTGGCAAGGCCCAAATTACGGCATCACACAGTTCGACAACGTCCTCTTTGCTGTCCTTACTGTTTTCCAGTGTATCACCATGGAGGGTTGGACTGATATGCTTTATTACGTAAGTTGGCATTAAAACTGATTGAGGTCATGGTTTTAAATTTGACTTTGGATCTTGATGGTGACATTGGCTGTGTTTCAGAGTAATGATGCCTTAGGCAGCGCCTGGAACTGGATGTACTTTGTTCCCCTCATCATCATTGGCTCCTTCTTCATGCTCAATCTAGTATTGGGTGTCCTCTCTGGGTAAGACCAACCAAACAGTCAATCACTTTAATAATAGGAACATTCCCAGGGAACGTTCTCAGAATGTTTTCTAAAAGTTCTCTCTAAGTAATCAAAAACGTTCCTGCAGTAACGTTAGTAGAAGGCTTTTTGATGTTATATATCATAAATCAAATGCGTTATTCTTGAGTAGTTAGTGGAACGTTTTAAAAATGTTACAGAATTAAAAATGATGTTCTTATGACCAAGCAGTAATGCTAATACAATGTTTAAAAAACCTGACATTTTGAATGATCCTAGAACTTTTAAAATACAGTGTCACATATTTAATGTTTTTGTTACTTAATGGAAATGCTGGGGTAGCACTTTGGTACCCGTGAACACAAATGAGTACACATATATGCATTGATATATGTACATGAATATCTCAAAACTGTGAAAAAAATCCATTTTCCAAATAGTGAGTTTGCTAAAGAGAGAGAGCGTGTGGAGAACAGGAGTGAGTTCCTGAAACTCAGACGTCAGCAGCAGATCGAGAGAGAGCTCAACGGATATCTGGAGTGGATCTGCAAAGCAGGTGTGTACACACACAACACATTAACACATGCAGAACAGAATTCAGATTCGGCGTTACATAACTATATGTTCTGTAGACCTGCGGGAGTAATAATACACACGTTCATACAGCAATAAAAACATATTCTTCATAATGTCAAATTTCTGTTTTTTATTTTATTTTTACAGAGGAGGTCTTACTTGCTGAAGATGACAATGACACTGGTGATCGTATGACTTTTCTCATTTTGTGTTCACTGTGAAAGATTTCAAAAACTAAAAAAACTAAAAATTTGCTACAGTGAATAAAATGCCACAGTCAGTAACAGACATCTGTGAATGTGTTTGTGTGTGTGAGCAGGATCTCGTCGCAGGCCCACCATAAAGAAAAACAAAGCTGACCTGTTAAATCCAGAAGAAGGAGAGGACCACATGGGAGATGCCATTGGTATGAATGGTATATCATTGGTATATCATATATAAAACATTGTTTTTCAAGTTATTAGTACAAAAAAGTTTGTATAATGTTCTTATAACCAGTAACGTCAAAAGTGGACGTTCTGAATGTTTCTAGAACATTCAGAATAACATTTTTAACTTTTTGTTACTTAATGGAAACATTAGAGAAACATTTTAACAACCTAAAGTTGTTAGCTGGGCTTGTAAATGTACATTTCTCATGATGATGCATATTTATCAGGCTCTCCTTTTGCTCGTTCGAGCATAAAGAGCGGCAAGGGTGACGTAACAACGTTTAGCAAGAAAGAACGACGTCTTCGCTTCTTTATTCGAAAGATTGTGAAAACCCAGGCGTTCTATTGGACCGTCTTGAGCCTGGTGGGACTCAACACACTGTGTGTGGCGGTCGTACACTACAACCAGTCCGAGCTCCTGTCAGACTTCCTCTGTGAGTGAGCCTCTGTGTGGATGCTTGCTTTATTTAACTGTAACATTACAGTAACATTTTAATATTGTATTTGGCAGGTTCTGCCCCTTCTCTCAAGTTTGCCACTCTTTGCCTCTGTTTCCTTTTCTTTGACTTTCTCACTGTTGCTCACTTTTTATTTTCATCTAGATTATGCTGAGTTCATTTTCCTGGGCCTGTTTATGTCAGAGATGCTGATTAAGATGTACGGACTGGGGACGCGGCCTTATTTCCACTCCTCGTTCAACTGTTTCGACTGTGCCGTGAGTGTTCTTCTATCTCGGCCCATTTTACCTCTCACTTTTTCTCTCTCTTACTCTGTTTCTAACCTCCAAAAGCCACTGACCTACATTAGATGCCGACTTAAGCCCCTGTTAGCTCGTCCTTATTTGCGTTGGGATTTGATGTGTGTTTTTAGGTTATCGTAGGCAGCATATTTGAGGTACTCTGGGCCATGGTGAAGCCGGGGACGTCCTTTGGAATCAGTGTGCTACGAGCGCTGCGTCTGCTTAGGATCTTCAAAGTCACCAAGTGCGTCCTGGTCCTTTATTTTACCCTCTTGATCCTTGATCACAATTCTGTCAAACCTGTAAGACTTTCTTTCTGGAATACAGAACAATATGTAAGAATGTTTATGCTTCTCTTTTATATAAAACTTAAGAGAATGGAGTCTGGTACAGCTTGTGCATTACATTTCAAGTTTTCTTAAGCCATTTTGTGTGAGGAAAAAGTCTGAAAGTTATTTTGTAAAAAAGCAAGTTAAAAAATGCAGTCATGCCACATGAGGGTAGGTAAATATTATTGGAATAAGTTTTTTTGGTACTGTCTCTTCTTCACAGAGAGTCTTCACAGTTTTTAATACTAGATTTCTTTAATCTTTATTTCTCTTTCTCTCTTTTCCTTCATTCAGATATTGGGCATCTCTACGTAATCTGGTAGTTTCTTTGCTGAACTCCATGAAGTCCATCATTAGTTTACTTTTCCTCCTCTTCCTCTTCATCGTAGTCTTCGCTCTTCTTGGCATGCAGCTCTTCGGTGGCCAGTCAGTATAGATCCCTTCATACACCAATCAGCTTCTTAATTAGATGCAGATGACCAATCGGAATGCATGGCTTATGTTTATTAAAATTGTATCATGGTAAAATGGTATATAAAATCGTATGGTATAATCTTTGTTTCTCAGATTTAACTTTGAGCAGGGAACTCCTCCCACAAACTTCGATACGTTCCCTGCTGCCATTATGACAGTGTTTCAGGTAGGCCGGTGGCTCTGTTCCAAACCCTGTTGAGCTTCCTAACTAGACAGCACACCTGTGAACACCTGTGTGTGCGTTTCAGATACTAACAGGTGAGGACTGGAACATGGTGATGTATAATGGGATTGAATCTCAGGGAGGGGTGGAGAAAGGAATGGTCTTCTCAGTTTTCTTCATTGTTCTCACACTCTTTGGCAACTGTATCCTTCTTAATCACGCACCAGTACACACACACATCACACACGCACTTGATTTTTTAATACACACACTTCTCAGCTAACAATTTTAAGATGTAGGAACGTTTTCATAACGTTTCCGTTTTTAACAAAAATGTTAATGTTATTTTGAATGTTGTAGGAACCTTCAAAATGGCTAGTTTTTAGATGTTGTATTAACGTTATTTGTTAGTTACAAGAATGTTATTTAAAAATGTTGTTTCATTCTGTAAGGTTTTTCAAACGTTCCACTAACAACTTGTGGATAGCTTGTTTGATGTAAGAAAACATTAGCCAGTGTTCTAAGAACGTTCCCTGTTTCTTAACACTGTTCTCTCAGACACACTACTGAATGTATTCTTGGCTATTGCTGTGGACAACCTGGCCAACGCTCAGGAACTAACCAAGGTAGGTTAACAGTGCAGCTCATTCACAAATAACCGCAATATGCCTCACCTGTCATCCAGTAGTTGCACCTTGTTTCTGTGTCTGATACTGTGTGGCTACAAACAATGGCTGTCACTACTGTATGTTCTTCCTCTGTTTTAGGATGAGCAGGAGGAAGAGGAGGCCACGACTCAAAAGATTGCTCTGCAGAAAGCAAAAGAAGTGGCTGAAGTCAGTCCGCTGTCTGCTGCTAACCTGTCTATCGCTGCGTGAGTTTCTCAACACACTAACACACAAATGCTTGACTAGCTGTCAAAAAAGGCACAATTTACTGCACTATTATGAAGGAATTTTCCACTTTGATTTGATCTGTTTAACCTGTGTTTTAAAATTTGCGCTACATTGTGTTGTTTTTGGTTTAAAAGAAATGTCTGTAAAATTAACGAATACTGACTTACGAATGGCTTACCTATAATTGTCTCTGCAATAATACACTCACATATTAGTGCGATAAGTCCGACATGCTAAAGAGACATAATCCAGGTCACACTTTAGCGTTATTACTGTGAGAGACCATGTCTTATGTAACATTCGATTTAATCCAGTATCATAACTGGTTTAAAAGCTCACAGCCTGGCTTAACTGAGCTAAGTTTAGTCTGTCAGTTTAACTTTGTCCTCTATAATTCACTTTAACTGCGAAAAGTTCCTTGAGAACCTGCCTGATTATATGTAACTTCCTCAGGACTTAAATCATTTCTGCTTTAAAAGGGAAACTTCTAGCAAAAATATTTTCTTATAGGTAAAATTGTTTAATTTAGGCTGCTCACCCTCATTTTGTATCCATGCAGCAGGTTACAGTTAAATGTACGTTTTATTCACCCTTTTGTAATGCAGGAGGTAGTTATTACAGTAAAATCTGTGGTTGTGTATTGTGTGTGATTTTTGTTCGTGTTTGACACTAAAGGGTCACTCTTGTAAGAGACCAGCACAATTATTTCTATTCGTCAGAAACAACAATATAACTGTTTAGTCTTCTGTGGTCGTGTGTTGTTTCTTTTTTTTGACGTGCTACACGTACACTGTGTCCTAACCAGGGCTGACGACATGTAATCCATTTGTCACACTGGAAGTACAAATGCTGCACAACTCCTCACAATCTCAGCCAATCAGAACATTAAAAGAGAGTAACAGTGGGAGTATGGACCAATGAGAGACAATTCTGGGCGGGTGTAACAGAAATAGAAACCAAGTGACTGACGAACTATAATTTGTTGTTAGGACACAGTGTTACACAAATATATAGTAGCACAAAATGTACTTTGTTTGATTTTGGCTAATGATTAAATCTGTTAATAACATGAATTAGTTGGTTACCCGGAAAAGTTTGGAATAACTTGACATAAACCTGGGATATGGAATTCACATGGAAAACACATTTGTTGTGTGTAACAGTAGCTTGCTGACTTTAAGCTTTACGTTTTCAAGTTATCCCAGAATTTATCCAGCTAACCAGAGAGCCACATTCAAGTGAACAGGACTCTGTTCTGCCTGTTCACTTTTTCAGCTGTTGTGATAGTTGTGGCAGCTTTGTTTTTATGTTCCTTGTTTCACCCCCCCTCTCCCCAGAGTTACAGTAAAATCTGAACGTATCGATGCCACAGACAGTTTACTGGACCGGTATTTATTCATTTACTTACTCCTTTCTTTTGCTTTATGCTTTCCTTACGTTTCCATGTGGGTGTTTTTCTGTGTTCGGCTGCTGTTGTGCGTATCTCAGCTCTGTTTGGCGTTGTTATGAGGGATGAGGGCGTCATTGGCCGCAGCGACACGCGCATCCACAGCAAGCTATCAGCATTTGTCTGTCTGAACCCGTCTGTCTTTGCTCAGTCTTATATATAGTGCAGTATATCATCACTCCCTTCACAGAATTCATGAGCCACGTCCATGTTCTCTTGCTGAAGACAATCTTTTCCTTTCACTCAGTATCATTGCTTGTAGGGAAGAAAAACCAAGGCTTGTTATATTATCTAAGCTTAAGGTGCTCTCTCTCGCTCTGTCTCTCTTTCTCCTTCTCTCTTATTTCTTACTGTGTAGTAAAGAACAGCAGAAGAACTCCAAGGTACCCAAGTCAGTGTGGGAACAGCGCACGAGTGAGATCCGCAGACAGAACCTGATGACCAGCAGAGAGGCGCTTTACAATGAGCTTGATGCGGAAGACCACTGGAAGGTCAGGGGATTATTACAAAGCAAGAGGGAATGAGCAATGAAGTCACCTTTATTATTTACAGCAGATCCGAAAGAACACAAATATTTGTTTAAAACAATAATGTATATCAGTGAATTATTTACAATAAGACGGGCAGTGTGTACTGTATTAAAACCACCCGCCATAAAAAGTGTATTTCGAAATCAAAATACACTTTTCTTATTTTTTATGGAATATTGGAATAGTGTTTATTATATATTTATCCGTGCACATCAGGTTTTTTTAATTCATGTGCTCTTGTAATCTCTTGTAAATCTGAAAATAAACTTTCCATCTGGAATGGTGATGCTTCTTTGATGATGGCAGTTGTGGGCGGAGCCCGAGACGTTAACCACTCCCCTTCAACAGTAGTTTGCTGTGAGCTCTAAAACGTCTACTTTTCTAGAGCCAATCAATTTGCAGTGCAAAAAAGCCACACCCTCTATTTTTCTGTTTTACTTTACGAATGTTAGAGCACTGAAGCAAAGTCGGTTGCAAATGAAAAATTGGACATCCCATCTCAGTTTTACATCTAGACTTCTTCTAAGATCGCTAAACAAGTCTGTCTCCTGTATCTCTAGATGAATTACCGCAACCGTTCTGACATGAAGACCCACTTGGACCGCCCACTAGTTGTCAATCCTCAGGAGAACCGCAACAACAATACCAACAAACCCCGGCCAGGTGAACCGGGCCCACAGGACCAGCAGCGGGGTGAAGAGTACCTGCAGCACCCGTCCAGATATCACCATCATCATCATCATCACCACCACCACCATCATTCCCACTCCAGCCGCCAGTCCCTGCACCATCCAGAGCTGGGGGATGCAGGGTACGATTGTGCCCAGAGAGGCAGGGAGGACATGGAGGGTGCCGGGGAACACAGACGAGTACGACACCATCAGCACAGAAGAAGGGATGAAGATGGAGGAGAAAGAGGAAGAAGACACCGAGAACACCACAGCAGAGGTGGAGATCCAGGAGGAGAGGGGGAGGAGGGGCAAGAGAGAAAGCAGAGGAGGCATCACCATGGAAACCACGGGGATGGAGATGGAAGGAGGGATAGGGATCGAAGTCGCCACCATCGAGCGAGAAAGTGAGTCTGCTTTGTGTTTTGTGTGTGTAGTGCATGTCAATATCTGTGTAGTATAACAGACAGATATTTGTCAACAACTGACAGAAGATTTTAACAGAAAAGTTTTACCTGTAAATTTAAATAAATATTGTATGTAAATATATCAAAATGATGGGGAGCTACTGTAGTTTGCTACAAGCTACTCATAATTTCAAGTAGTTAAAGCTGAAATTTGTAATATTTTGATGCTTTTTTGTAAACTTTCCTGAAAAGTTTAAACATTGTGGATCTATTGAAACATTGCTCTGTTCGTTTAAACATCCTGGCTAGCCCATCAGCAACACTGGCATTTTAAACAATAGCTTGTTACCAGAATACCTGCATTGTTTTTGAAAGTTACTACTGTTACTACTTTTACAGTAGCTATTCTCTTTCCAACACTGATCAATCAATTTCAATTTTTTAGACTCTGTATTAATATTTTTGCGTATAAGAACATTCAAATATTGTACAATTCTGTAATGTTTTTTAAAACGTTCCACTAACAACTTAAGAATAATGTGATTAACGTATTTGAAATGATCTATAAAGTTATAAAAAGTTCTAATATCATAACTGCAAAAACAATTTTATTAACATTATTAACTAAGAGAACTTTTCTTTTAGAGAAAGTTGGTCAATGTTATGAGAATGTTCTCTGTTGGCTGGGTATGGCTGGGTATGTCTATAAGTCTATAACTCTGTTGGTTCTGGTAAGTGGTAACTCACCTTCTGTCTTTCTTGTTTCAGAGAATGTAGTTTATCAACCGCTCACCTGGATCAGTCCAGTTTTTCTCATGGAGAGAGCCAGTACAGCGAGAACCTTGATAACCTGCGCAACAGCAGCAAGATGGCCATCCACGACCCTGACCCCTACTGTGACCCAGAGCAGACCAATAACCTGCTGAACCTGCAAGGACCAGATCTGCAAGACAGCAGTCTCATACTAACAGACTCCAACAAGACTGCTAGCAAGCTGGACTACACTGCCATAGATATGCCCCCTGTTTACCCCTCACTAAATGCCAAATTACAGGGTGAGTGTGTGTTTAGGTTTATGTAGTTTTACTGTAAACAAAATGTGCCTACTTCATAAATAAAGGGATGGTCCATGTACATTTTAAAGGTAGGGTAGACAATTTCAGAGAGGTTAGCAATGACAAGCTATCTTTGAAAGCAGCCTTCGGAGTGCTCTGTAAAGCCATGCCTCCTCCAACACATGAACACATACATAATTTGACAGGGAGGTAGGACATCCTATCATTGTGTTCGGACCCATTTTTGTCCTGCGTCTTCCACAGAAAAAATAAATCTGTATAAATATATTTTGACCACTTAGTGATTGCTGTCAGGATACGAAGAGACTTTCTACCCACATAACAAATGTTTCTGGAGAAATCCTGTACCCTGCCTTTAAACATGGAAAAGTATTTTGGAATCCACAACCAATATGAGCAACAGGATGTCACGCTCCAGGGCTTAATAAATCATAAATTATAAATAATAATGAATAATAAATAAAAAATGTTAAATATACAATCTACTTTGATTTCCTGAGAGTCTGCAAGTCATGCAGTTTCTGTTTATAACTAAATTTAAAAACAACCTTTTTTTGAGGTTCTGCGGTGCAAAAGCTGCACATTTGCTTGTGTGGCTGCTCTCCCACGTTTGCGTAAAATAGAAACTAAAATTTTGTGCGATCGCCTCTTAAGAATCATTAAAATACAGAAAGCAGACAAGCAGACTTGTATGCATGACTGATGCATACAACCCAGCTAACAGGGAACATTCTCAGAACAATGGCTAACGTTCTCTCAAAGTTCTCTTAAAGTTATCAGAAGTGCTCTTGCAGTAACATTAGTAGAACCAACATTTTTAACATATGTTGTTTATCATGTATGTCAGAAATGTTACTCCTAAGTAGTTAGTGAAATGATTTAAAAAGCGTTACAGAATTAAGCACTAGCTAATACAAACTAACACAGCATCTAAAAAACTGGATGTTTTAAACGTTCCTAGAACTTTTAAAATAACATTTTTAATGTTTTTGTTACTTAATGCAAACATTAGGGAAACATTAAAAGTTGTTAGCTGGGAGGTCTTTGAATAAATCTCTTCTTTGTTCAGTGAATAAGAATGCCAACACACAACCGGCTAAAGAAGGTGAGAAGAAAGACGAGGAGGAAGACGATGGTGGTGATGAAGATGGACCCAAACCCATTCCACCATTTAGTTCCTGTTTTATTCTCTCCACCACCAACCCGTAAGATTGTGTGAACGTGTGACGTGTGTCTGTCAGCGCAGATTCTGGACTGTTTAGAATGGGGGGCAGTGAAATAAAATGGGAAGTGTGAAGTGTGTGTTTTGGGGGTGCAGATGGGCTGTGTGTGTGTGTGTGTTTGCTCTTTAGGGAAAAGTCTACACAGATTTCTATAGTGATTTTTTTGTTTATAATTTGCTTTAAATATTGGCTGGACATGGTACTTCATGATTGCTTGTATAAGTGATGGCTGTCGAATTTACGTGATTTGTATACTGGCACGTATAAAGTACAAATGTAAATCTTTATAAATTAACATTCTTATGTAGTAAACATGAACTACTGGAAAGGTCATGGAAAAGTCAGTCAGTTAAGAAGTTAAACGGTTAGGAAGTTAATCGGTCAAGAAGTGCAAGAATACTGGTGTGTCCAGAATGTTAACTAATCTTAACTAATGTGGGTTTTCAGGTTCAGGAGATGCTGTCACTACATCCTGACACTGAGATATTTTGAAATGTGTATTCTGTCAGTCATTGCCATGAGCAGTATCGCTTTAGCAGCAGAAGACCCGGTGTGGCCTGAATCACCTCGAAACAACGTGAGTCTGAACTTCATTCTTCCATAAATCTATTTTGCATTGACATGTTTTCTGATATATTGAGTGCATATGAAGCAAAACATTGTGGATGCATTTGCTTCCTGTTTTCCAGGTTCTGCGGTACTTTGACTATGTCTTCACTGGTGTGTTTACCTTTGAGATGCTCATCAAGGTAACATGTGTGAGATCTGAGTCCTGTGTTTCAGATTGTTGGTTTAATGCATCTGTGATATTCCTGTTATATCTTCTGCTGTGTTTCAGATGGTGGTGTTGGGCTTGGTTTTGCATGAGGGCTCGTATTTTCGTGACCTGTGGAACTTTCTGGACTTTGTAGTGGTTAGTGGTGCCCTGGTAGCCTTTGCCTTCACGTAAGTGCCCTTTACCCCACCTTCTCCTGCCCCGCAGTGCTGCCTGCTGCCCCTGTCTTTTCTTCTGCCACTCTGCTATCCAGCTGCCACCCTGGAGCTTGTCAATACAATCCACCTCTCTCTCTCTCTCTCCCGCTTTCTCTCTCTCTCTCTCTGTCTTGCACTTCCAATGACTGACTTTCTTTCTATCTCTCTCTCACTTTCTTCTCTCTCTCACTCCATCTTGGTCTCTCGCTCTTGCTCTTTTCTGTTTCTGGCAGAACTCTTTACCCCTTCCAGATCTTTTAGTTCTAAATATGTTTGTATTCTGTCTAAACTCACTCAATCAGCCACACAGATGAAGGCCTTGTTCTCCACACACATGCTCTCTCTCTCACACACACACACACACACATCAAACGTGGGAGCTGTCTTGTTTCCTGCCTTGAGTAAATGTCTTTTTTCTCTCTGGCCAATCAGCTCTCTCTGCTCCGCCCTCTTTCCCTCCCTTTTCCATGCCATGTGATGCCTATAAACTTCTGCTGTCCATCATCTGTTCAGCCCTTCTGTCTTGTCTCTCACTGTTTATTCTGTATCTTATCTCACTCTGCCCTTCCTCCCGGTTCTGGTTCTAAACGCTTCATTATGTTTGTCTGACTCACTGTAGCCTGTTTCCAACCATCCACAAACTGCTTCTTTAAACTCCAGTCAAAACCAGCAGTCCAGATTTAGCAGCTTGTATAGGCAAGACAAAACGCAAATAGAATATGTTTGACATTTCAAATGCTTTGCCAGCAAGAATAAAAAAGAATGAATCAGTATTTTTCTCTGCTTTTCTCTGAAGAAATATACGCTAGTAATCTGAAGTTCCTCTCCTTCTGAGTTTCAGAAGATATCTCTACGGTTTCTCAAACTGTACTAAATTTGCCACGGCACCAGAGTCTACATTCAAAAGTCAGCGATTTAAAGTTGAACGTCAAGTTGAACGTCCTAAATCATGAAAGAACAATAAAACAAAATGTACGGTGACATCTATTCTACAAAATTGATTAAACATAAGCAAAATGTTTGTTTTGTTGGAGTATCAAGACCATTTTCCATCCATCATAACTCCTACGACCAAGTATTTCTCATAACTCTGTCCACCCCACTTTCCCCCTGCTGAGAAGGGTAGTTTTGAGCCCTTCAGGGCCCTGTGGGGGTGAGGGGTCTCCAGGCACCTGTAGCCCTTTAGTGCCCAGGCGGTTTCCATGTTTGGATCAGCGAGAGCCCGTCCTGCCACAGGTACTCTGGTTTCTTTCCTTTGCACGGCCTGGGGGACCAGCAGATGGTGGTACAAGAGCAATGCTATATTTTACAGTGTGGTAGTTCAGCTAGTCATTAAGAAAAGAAAGAAAGTGATGGGGCTCTAAGGGTGGAATGATTTTTACTCTTGTTTAAACCTCAGAATGTTTAAATATTCTTTTAAGTGTGTGTTGTGCATGTATGATCTAATACAGAATGCGTACATCTTCCTCAGTCTCTTAGACCAGATTACATTATGTGCTGATACTGTATTTGTGTGCAGTTTGTAATTGATTTCTGAGTCTGTTGTGGCTTAAAGTGTTGCTCATGCATGAATTGGGTCAGTTTTTGGAACTGAAACCATTGCAGTAACAATTTACCCAAACGTTTCTTTCAGCCCTTTATGGCATCAGAGATTGAACGACATCACACTGTTTTTGTGACGTTAAGTGTCTCTCTTTTGAAATGTATTATCCTAGTGACGTCCTCTCTAGAAAAAACGTCATCTCTAGAAAAATATGAGTCACTGATTGGTATTGTCTGCTGAACTTGGCATGCTTGTTTATTCAGTTATTATATTTCTGCCCATTTAGCTAGAATAATGACACTTAAAACTGCAATCCTTAACTTTTGCCTCTTTACCAAGCATCTTTGTTTGAGTCGTGCAATTGCAGGTTACTTCACATACTTTTCAGTTCCGTATTTTAAAGTCAAATGAAGCCGATCCAATGTTACCCAGGAAATTGGACTCAACAGCTCAAATAATAAATCGTTATTATAAACTTACAGTTGTGAATCAGGGTAAGGTAAGGAGTTCGTGTTGAACTCTGATCTGTCATGTACTTGCTTAGTATCTGATTTTTTAACCAAAACAAGTTACAGATTGCAGCATTAAACAAATTCTCATCTTCAGGGGGCTAAAACATGAATTTAATTTAAATAGGTAGCTGGTTACCCAAGACTTACCTAAACTGACAGCCTTTTGAAAGTGCCTGTTTTATGTTGCTGCATGAATGTTTATGTTGACTATAATTTTACTAATATTTTACTGTCCAAGCTCCTCAATCAGCAGACAGATTTTCAAGAAATGAAAATCAAAGATCTGAGGAAGGTGGACATGTTTATCAGCATACATACACAGCACCCTTCTGCCTTATATATATATATATATACTTCATCTGTATGTATTGATATCATACAGATATTGATAGCATCAATATATGCTGATACTGATATAAATGACTGTTTTAGCTGAGTGCCTGTAGTAAAACCTATCACACTGTTTTATTCTAACACAGGCTGATAGGTTTGAGTTCTGCTTTGGAGATACAAAATCACTCCACACGCAATGCCCAGTTTTCATCCTTCACCCATCACTAATCCTTAATCTCAATGAACCCTCTCCATCCTTTCAGTCGTGTTTCCTGTTTCTTCCTTGTGTCTTCCTGCCTTCCATTCCTCAAAATATCTCTAACCCATCCAGCCCCGCTTTCCTCTCCTTTACCCTGCTCTTCTTTTAACCCCTCCGTCAGCATTCGACTGCCTTGGACAGATTCCAGCTGCCAAGCTGTTGATCATGTAGGCCTTCATTTGTTGAGTCTGACAAAGTGAGTGAAAAAGAGAGACAGATAGAGAGAAAATAAGATAGAAGAACATAAATAAAGTTAAAACATTTGCTTCCGCAAGCTGGTTATTAGCTGGTTGACCTGCTACCATGTTCCTAAAACCATCTTGGCCAGCTTATGCTGTTATTACTAGCTGGTTTGTTGATTGTTCATGATGGTCTTCTGACTCCAGGGTGACAGTTTCTTGTCATGAATTAGTGTTTGTGACTTTCACTCATCTCCTGTCCTTCATCTGTTGTTGTCATTGATCTCATTCTCTCTCTCTCTCTCTCTCTCCTGTACTCACATACACTTGAAAGGTAAAGCCATTCTCTCCACTGCTTGATGTGTTTTGAGTCTGATGCATTCTGGGTATAGGCATGGTCACATGACACAAAGGCATCTCAGATTACCCATAATACCTTGGTTCGGTGGAGAAAAGGCTCGCCCCTGTCTTGTACCCAGCTAACAGGTTCTTTAACGTTTAACATAGGTTTCTAACATTATTTATCACATAATATCAAAAACATTATTCTTAAGTAGTGGAATGGAATATTTTAAAAAACGTTACGGAGTTAGGAAATGTTTGAATAATATTCCTATAACCAAGCAATAATGTTAATACAATGTCCACAAAACTGGACATGTTGAACGTTTCTAGAATGTTCAAAATAGCATTTTTAACATTTTTGTTAGGGGAAACATTGCTACAACCTAAAATTGTTAGCTGGGTTATCTCACGGTTAGTACAAAATGACTCAACAAATGATTATGCTTTGGGCACCTTCATTCTTAGAACAAAGAATGAAGTTAGTACAAATAACTGTAAGGCATGTAACCAGAAATCGGTTAGGTTTGGGCTATTTGAGGTTCTACGTGTGAGGTTCAGTTTTTTGCATTTTGCAATTTTGCATTGCTGCTCATAAACAATTACTGTGACATACTGCCACCTTGAGGTGACTGTAGTGTGGCAGCCATTTTGGCTCCACTGTCGTCTGTTATGGATTCCACCACCATTCAGGCTCAAGTGTTTAATACAGTGTGCTGATGAAGGGCTAAGGTGGTGAGAATCTCCCCTCGCTCTCAGACTTGGCATGGCAAAGGGAAGGTTCTCCACTACTGCAATGGGCTGTTCTAATCCATATGTGTGACAAGTTTGAATCCTCAGTTATTGATTGAGGACAGGCCTGGTGTAAAGGTCTGCCAAATACCTGACAGAGTATGAGAACGATTTAGTCAGAGATACAGAATGTCAATAAGGCAAAGAGCAGCAAAGCCCTGTGTGTTTGAATCTGTGTCAATCTGTCCCAGCTAACAGGGAATGTTTTCGGGACGTTGGCTAACATTCTCTAAAAGTTCTCTCAAAGTCCTCTTAAAAATGTTCTTGCAGTAATTGTATTAGTAGAACAAGTAGACAAAATAAAACTTAAAGTATACACATTTAAGTACAGTTTTGGTCTCCTGGAAAATGTACCAAAAATACTGATGACTCATCTTGCACCACACACATTGTGGCCAATCAGATGCCCTTGGGAAGAAAATGTCCCTAATACCAACTGGGAAGTATGTCTAAGTAGGCCATAAATAGTTTTCTAGCAGACAAATCAGACTCATTATATGAAATAACTGGTGCGACTGTGGTAAGCTCTGACCTTTTCTCAGATAATGAGTTTCACTGTAAATAAACACTTAGACACAATCTTACCTCACAACTGTGTCCTGCTGTACTCTTATTAGATCTCTGTATAGCTTTCAGGGGTTTTAAGGGTTTTGTCTAGACTAATTGCTTTTCGTTTGACTATGTAAAGACACTTTCTCTATAGTTTTACACATCAGGGTATTCAGCAGGGGCTTTTTAATAGAGTGACTCATTCACTGGCTTTTGTTTGGTTCTTTTCTCTGTGTGTCTGCCTGTCTTTCATATTGATGTTTTTCCTCTGCCAAGCCACTCCTGGTATCTTTCTTCTGTCTGTTTCTCTTTTTTCTGTGTGTATTTCTCTCTCTCTTCTGCTGTCTGACTCTCTCTTATGTCTACGCCCTGATGATGAACAGGAGTCTCTCTGGGTAATGTCCTCCCGTCTTCATTATCGCGCAGCTTCGTCCAGCTCTCGCGATGGCTTCTCTCTCTTTCTTTCTTTTTCCCCTCCCTGCCATCCCTCCATTCCTCTTTCCTCACCTGACCTCGTTCAGTCAATTCCATTGCCTGTTTTATTCTGCTGTGACTTGGTTCTGATTCGAAACAGATCTGTCTGTGGACCTGAAGTTACACGAGTGATCACACACAATACAGAATCTCTGCACACTGCTTGAGGTAGTCAACACGTCTGTCTAAACCCAGTCCGGACTGAGTAATTGATAATCGGTAACGTGGAACATTGCCAGAGCTCTGGCTCAATCAATCAGCCGTGAACGGACTGATTTTTATCTGGGACTTGCCCAGAAGTTCATAGTTAAAGACAACGGCCCCGGCTGCTTGATTGACGAGTCCATTTTGTTTGTGTTGGTATCTGTGTAAATACCTTAAAAGACTTGATGCAGCTAATGCAGCGTTTACACTGTCACAATGCAACAAAACCACATCTAAATATATACTGCATAGATAGATGGAAATACACTGGAAGCGTCTTTTGTGAGGCTCCCGTTGACATTTCTGTTTTTATCACTGCAGCAGTACTGCAGCTACTGTCCCATTATTTTCCTCATTTGTTTGAAATAAAATTAAATTTTAGAATATGTAATAATGTTATTTTTTATATAAATAAAACTTATATAACGTGTGCATATTATTTTTTTATTTAATGTAAATGACATCTGAATGTCACAAATGAAATCATCTTGTTTTTAAAGCCGTAAACATAACTTCTGCCCCTCCGTCGCCATCTCTGTTTGAAACATAAAATTGCAGGTTACTTTATGTACTTTTCATTAGCTATTTTCATTAGCCAAAACAGCTCAAATTATAAATCATTATTATAAACTTACCAGCTTCAGTTAAACAAGGTTGGTAGTTCAAATTCATGTACTTGATTTTATTTTACTGCTGATGAAGTCTTGAGCTTATAGCCTTTTGGCCTCGTGTTAGACATAATCCATCATCTATTGTAAACAGTCTCTGTTGAAACCTGTTGCATTGTTTACAGTGTAAACACAGTGAAGCATCTCCTGGTCCAAAAATCAGTTAGAATGCAATGAAAGTCCTTTAAACTTGTCTTTGTCTCCTGGCTTGAGCTTCCATAAGTTCTTCTAGGGACAAGATACAGTTGGACTCAGGTCAACATCTCAATGAACCCTCAGTCTTGTCATGTTACCAACAATTAACACAAACAACCTCTCATTCCCAGACCTCCATTCCCCGTCTCCTCTAACACAGCTAAAACACAAAAAGAAAGAAAGAGGTTTGGCTCGGCATTGCACCGGAAAATGCCTGACACTTTTACGCTTACTTGAATGTGTTATGCTTTCGGAATGCCTGGAAAAGGTAATGAGTCGATTGAAACCTTTAATAGTTGTAAATCTGGAAAATAGCTTGAGGAACAAAAGGTCTTGATGACACACATGTAACCATCACACGCCAAACTTGTTGAGTCTCTCCTGTTACAACCCTTACAGAAAAGATACACAACTGTCACATGTGCAAAAACACGTGATCACGTGTGAAAAACACCTCATGTTTTACGTGTGATTCCATGGGTTCCACACAAAAATAGTCCAAAACCACTTATATCACATCTGATCATGTTTTTGCACGTGAAATTCATGTGGTCACGTGAAAAAATGTGATCTTGGAACTGAAAATGTGTGAAAATTTGTTGTGGACTGTCTTTGTTGGAATTTAAATTCCCACAGGAAGCCCATGGAATCATACATGAAACAGGCTGATATGTATTTCATATGTGATCACGTGTTTTTGCACATGTGAAATCCATGTGTCTTTCCATAAGGGTAATAATACTGCTCATACTGCAGTATCAGCTGATGCATGTGGTATGGAAAGTATCTTGTAAATTCTGAGCACAGAGAACGTCCTCACGGTCTGTAAGCGAAATGTGATGCAGAAAATGTTTGCCTCATTGAAGGTCTTTAAAAATGATCATCCTAGTATTTTGAAATTCTGTTGTTTTGCCTCCAATCCACAGGGGGAGCAGTACGGGGAAAGACCTTAGTGTCATCAAATCTCTGAGAGTCCTAAGAGTGCTGCGTCCTCTCAAGACCATCAAACGTCTTCCCAAACTAAAGGTACCATCAGTCTACAAGCAATCGTCTACAGAACTGCTGCATGTTATTACCTTCGCCAAGTGGTTCATTAGCATACAATGCTAATTCATTTGTTGGTTTCTCTCAGGCGGTGTTTGACTGTGTAGTAAACTCTCTGAAGAATGTCTTGAACATCCTTATTGTCTACATGCTGTTCATGTTCATCTTCGCTGTGGTGGCTGTGCAGCTTTTTAAAGGACGGTTCTTCTACTGCACCGATGAGTCCAAAGAGTTCGCCCGTGACTGCAAGTGAGGACAAGTGACACTTGATGCATTTGGCAGAAGCTTTTATCCAAAGGAACGTTCTCAAAATGTTGGCTAACGCTCTCTTAAAAAGTTCTTTCAGAGTTATAAAAAAAGTTCTTGCAGTAATGTTAGTGCAACATTTATTTAGTTAGTGGATTGTTTTAAAAATGTTACTGAATTTAACCATGTTTGAAAAAAACGTTCTTATAACAAAGCAATAATGTTAATACGAGGTCTAAAAAACTGGACATGTTGAACGTTCCTAAAACTTTCAAAATAACATTTATGTTTTTGTTACTTAATGGAAACATTGGGGAAACGTGCTTACAACCTAAAAATGGTTAGCTGGAAGAGGGTTCCAGCTGCACGCTTTATCAGTATGTGTGTTCCCTAAGACTTGAACCCATAACCTTACTGTTTGTGTGGCTGTGTTTGTATGTCAGGGGCGAGTATTTGGTGTATGTGCGTGATAATGAGGTAAAATCTCAGAAGCGGGAGTGGAAGAAGTACGATTTTCACTACGACAACGTGCTCTGGGCCCTGCTTACCCTCTTTACTGTGTCCACTGGAGAGGGGTGGCCACAGTGAGTTGAACACACACCAGTGTACATACACAGTGGTAATCTTTGGAGGAAGGTTGTGGATCTCGATATTTAGATTAAATTATGTTTTATATTACTAAACCTGCAATCCGTATCTTTTTAAGGTCCAAATCAGTTATTGAACAAGTTTATGACAGATCAGTGTTCAACACAATCTCCTTACCTTACCCTGATCAGCAACGGTTAGTTTATAACATTGATTTAAAATCTGAGCTGTCGGGTCCGATTTTGCAGGAAATGTCTGTCTGTAAACATAAAGAAGATCCGGCTACTATATCACATGTCCGGATACTGCAGATGGTGCAGCGTTTGTAGCTTGTTCTTACAACAGTTAGAATTTAATCTCATCCACGACTCTACAAATACCCTACAATTTTAAGTTTAGACAGAGATGGCAGTAGAGAGGCAAAGTTACTGCAGCTTTAAAGATTATAGGTTTAATTTTTTTTTTTCTTCTTTCAGGGTGTTGAAGCACTCGGTGGACTCCACTTATGAGGACCAGGGCCCGAGCCCGGGGTACCGGATGGAAATGTCTATCTTTTACGTGGTGTACTTCGTTGTCTTCCCCTTCTTCTTCGTAAACATCTTCGTAGCTCTTATCATCATCACCTTTCAGGAGCAAGGAGATAAGATGATGGAGGACTATAGCCTTGAAAAGAATGAGGTACTGTTTTTTATTTACATGGGATGGTTTGTTTGTGTATAACCAGTATCCATTATAAAATCTGTAAATACAATAAGATGCTTAATCACAGAAATACAAGGTTTCTGTGTGTCAAAACTTAATGAGATGCCTACCCAGCTAACAGGGAACGTTCTTGCAAGTAACCAATGCAGTAATGTTAGCGTTAAGTTTTTTACGTTATGTAAGTTGTTAGTGGAATGTTTAAAAAACTTTACAGAATGAAAAAAATTGAATAACGTTCTTATAACCAAGTAATAATGTTAATACAATGTCTAAAAAGTGGACGTTTTGAATGTTCATAGAACGTTTAAAATAGCATTTTTAATGCTTTTGTTACTTAATGGAAATGTTACGGAAATGTTCTTACAACATAAAATTCTTACCTGGATACCTTGCTTGTCAAAAGGTAAACACTGATTACACATAAGGTTAGTTTCATATTTTAAAAAACATCAATAGGAAATAAAACAAATGTTGTATTTCAACTAATATTTGAGCGCTCTATGTATGTTTAAACATTGGCATATTGACTTGTTGCAAACATGCAACACGATACGCCCAATGCTTCTTTCATTGTTTTCTGTTGTTCTTTGTTTTCTAGAGAGCCTGTATTGATTTTGCAATCAATGCCAAACCTCTGACACGCCACATGCCGCAGAATAAGCAGAGTTTTCAGTATCGAATGTGGCAGTTTGTGGTATCGCCTCCGTTTGAGTACAGCATCATGGCTCTCATTGCGCTCAACACAATCGTCCTGATGATGAAGGTATCCGCTAGCGTCCAGGCGTGTAAATATTGTCCTGTAGACAGATTTAGATCTGTCTGGGCCTTCATTTTACTCTACTGTGTGTGTTTCCAGTACGACGGGGCCTCCGCTGCTTATGATAAAGTCCTGAAGAATCTGAACATAGTGTTCACCACACTCTTCTTCATGGAGTGTGTTCTGAAAATCATCGCCTTTGGCGCCCAAGTAAGTCTGACCGAACACACGTCTGGGCATCTAGATCTTTCTAGAATTTCTCTCTGTGTAATTTACAGGGACCACAGATTATTAATTCATAAGCCCCGTTACTTATTTGGACCTTTAGATTTTTATGAACCATGTTTTCTTCTGCTGTCCCTTTTTAGAAAGTAGTATTTGAAAAAACATCTTTTCCCACAGCTGCAGTTATCCAATGCCCTCCTTTGCTTGTCTTCATGGTAACAGCCATCCCAGCTAACAGGAAACATTCTCAGGCAAATGTCTGAAAGTTCTTTCTAAGTTATCAAAAACATTCTTGCAGTAATGTTAGTAAAACCTCTTTAACATTATATACCATATATATCAAAATGCTATTCTTGAGTTGTTAGTGGAACATTTTAAAAACATTACAGAATTAAGTTTAAACAACATTCTTATAACCAAACAGTAACAATAATACAATGCCTGGAAAAATGAACGTTTAAGGGAAATGTTAGGGAAATGTTCTTACAACCTAAAATTGTTAGCTGGGATGTGATTGGCTAATATTCTTTAATGGTCCTTTCAAAGCAGGATTGGGGGTGGTGGATCCTCTCTCCCTGAACACTCCAATGTGATTGGTTAACACGCATTCTGCTTTTGTTGTCTTGCAGAATTATTTTCGAGACGCTTGGAATATTTTTGATTTTGTGTCCGTTCTTGGCAGCATCACGGATATTTTAGTAACAGAGCTAGGGGTAAGTGCACTTTAACATTGTGAAAATGTTACCGTATTAAGTACATCAGCCTATAGGTTCATGTTGTATTGAACACATCTTTTGGTAAAAATGCAAAATGTATCATTTTCATCATAAGAAAAGCAATATTTTTTTAGGTTCTATCACAATAACACATTCAGTTATTTAGCTGTACAATCTACCAAACTATTTTGTGTTTGTGTTACTGTGCTAAATGTTTTGTATTGGTGTTTGTGTGTTTATGTCAGTGTTCCAGTGTGTATCTGTGCTGGTTTGTCATACATATAATTTTAGAGGCTCTGTCTTTAAACTAAGACAGAGGCTCTGTAATATGTTAGACTGAAGTTTACAGGCTGTTCCAGTGGTCACACACTCACATCTATGAGCAGGGCCCCTTTTTAAGTGTGTACTGGTGTATGTCACATTATATGTTTAAGGGGCTTAAAGAAAAACACTCAGTATAGATTAGGATTACAAAGTTCTGGGAATTTTCAAAACTTCACAGGAATTTACAGGAATGTATGGGAATTATGGCACATGGATGAAGACGAGTCATGTGTATGTCAAAAATACCCCAAATTTCCAATTAATTCCCATTAAAAAATTCCCATAATGTTCCAACTTGGAATATTCCAAAATATAATCTATTCCCCAGCTTTGTACCGCTAATATAGATTATGTATATAATCTATATTTAGATTATATTTTATAGAATATAAAATTCTGTCTGATCAGATGTAATATTCTTAATGTCCTGTCTGTCCAGTAGAACTGCCTGTACAATGAATCAATGTCCGCCATTATCTGTGTTTGATGAATCGGCTTGTTGACTGTATCCATAATGACTTATTCCTGTTTTATCTTTTTACATGCTTTCTTTGTTCCTCTGATTTGTTGGCGATAAATCCATCCAATCCAAAACAAAACAAAAAATGCACTATGAAATTCTCACATCCTCCATCTCACGTGTGTCCATTCAAAACCCTTCACACCCTCACTGTCCATGTACACATCCATCTACTGCAACAACACGTAGAATCTGGTTGGTTTGTAATTTTCTCTCCGCTTCTAATGCATCCATTACCCACAATGCCTCCCTCCTTCATCAAAGCATGTGCTTACAGTCTGATGATCTCGGTGCTTGTCGTTTGGATTGCGTGCTCTCTCTGTGATATTGTGTAGATTAATCTTTACATTGCTATTCATATATTCTAAAGGCAATCAACAATAAAGGTTGCGGCACAGAAAAACTAGGAAAGGGCAATTGTGGCCTAATGGTTAGAGAGTCGGACTTGCGGGTTGCAGGTTCGATTCCCACTGCCAGCAGGAAATGACTGAGCTGCCCTTGAGCCAGGCACCTTTCCACCAGTTGCTTTTCAGACACTGTTCACGCCTCACCAGTACAGGTTAAATGCAGAGGACACATTTAAAGTATGGCTTACCATACCTACATAGACAAATGCATCACTTTTTTAAAGAATGGTCCATGATTTTTAGGGCAGGCAGGGCTGTTTTCCAATATTTTACCAGGAAGAGAAAATACACTGTGTTAATGTTTAACCTTTCTATATTATGATATATTGTTATCATGACATCAAATTATTCATTGTGATATTTAAATGTGCCACCCACCCTTAACACAAACACACAGGTGTGTATTAAACCAGACAGTGAGCCTATAGCTAGTAAATGTTTGTTGTGTTTGGCTTTAAACACTAGCAAAAGTTACAGACATTGTCATGTCATCACCTGAATGCCATGCACTTTAACAAAAGCTGCATGATCGCTCTTCTCTCATCCTCTCTGCTCATCAGCCTGTTCTGCGCTGCTGCAGTTCCTCTTCTGTACAGGGGAGGGCGTACTCTCTCTCATTGAAGGTTGTGTGTATGCTGGAATGGGGAGTGATTCTCAATTACCTGTCCACACATTTTTTAGGCTGCTATAACTACCAGGTCTGCACAAAGACCTTTTTTGCAGTGTTAAAAATTAATCAGTGGGGGATAAGCCAAGAAATAGAAATTCACCATGGAAATTAAAAATGTTATTAAAAAAGTTATCATTTACTCACACACAGAAGTCATTCATAACAGAATGTCCAGTCTGCTCTTTTTCATGAAATGAAGGGTGACTGTCAGGCAGGAATTAAAATATACATTTTGGTTGTTCCTCACACAAACTTATCGTACGGCTTCAAAAGGCTTGAAATATAACATGTGGGCTAATTTGTTATTATTTTTATTTATTTATTTGATTATTAACTTCATGCAACATTTTTAAAAACGACACGATGAGTAAATGATCCCTTTAAATGTATTTCATTGTACATTTTGTGTTATGTGTTAAGCTACTTCAAATCGTATTTCAAATTCATTTTTTAAAAAGTGCAAGATCGGTTGGTATAAAATGTGTGGATTGGACCATTGAGCATCACATGACCAGTGCTGCCAGTCCTCATTGGTCAATGTTACTGGCGCTTTGTAAGCTTTTATGCGAAGGTGCATCGGGCTGCTTTCATATCTGTGGCTTGCCTGTCCCTACAGATCAGTGCATTTGAAAGTTGATGCTTTAATATTTGATTGGATGATGACTGTTCCAGTCTGGTGATGTTTTTCTGGAACCCTTCCTGAATTAATTTGGCAAAATTTCACTCACTTTTTGCTTCTATTGAAGTGACGTCAATCCCAGTTTTTATTTATTTTGTACATTTTGTACTTTAACCCAGCCTCTTATTCTAGATTTTTGTATTTTACTTGAGATTGACATGAGAAATGAAGAAATGAGATTCATTATCACTGTGGAAACTGATTCAGATTTTTCTTCTTCACCTCACATTTCTCTGCTATATCTTCACTTTCTCTTACACACCATCCACTCTCTCACTCTCTTGCACTCTTTCACTTCCTCTCTTTTCTTCTGGACCATTCTCCTCTATCTGCACACGTCTGAACTCGTGTCCTCAGAATAACTTCATAAACCTGAGTTTTCTGAGACTCTTCCGAGCAGCTCGTCTCATTAAGCTCTTGAGGCAGGGTGAGACCATTCGAATTCTGCTTTGGACCTTCGTTCAGTCCTTTAAGGTACAAAAAGATTTTTTTCCTACATGCATTTGTGTGTAAGTGATCAATGGGGTTTTAAGATTACACATAAGAAACGGGTATTTTAAAAGTTTGTTTACAATTTTTTACCATTCAGACCTGATACTGAAATATCTCTCTTTCTCTCTCTCTCTCGCTTTCTCTCTGTCTGTCTCTCTTTTTCACTTGCAGGCTTTGCCATATGTCTGCCTGCTCATTGCAATTCTTTTCTTCATTTATGCCATCATTGGCATGCAGGTAACAGCTGTTCCGTTCAGAAAGACCTTTAACCTCAGTGTGGATTTTTAAGAACTAAATATGAACTAAATCAGTCTGCATAAGCCATCTGTCAGCACATTCATAAGTGAGATCATGTAGCAAGAAATCACACCAGTTGTGCACTCTTTTTTTTATTCACCATAGATCTTTTAGCGCTTGAAAAATCAATAACCCAGTTTTTAACCCTGGGTAACTGATCCTGGGTTATTTTATATTCATGTTTCACACAGGTTATGCTTTACCATGGATTACAAATTAGGTTAAAAAGAAGATAATCCAGGGTTATAATAGCAACATTATTTTGAAAGCATAAGATCCCAACCTTCCCTTCAGAGTGCTCTCCAAAGCCACGCCTCCTCCAATAGTGCGTAGAAGTATCCAAATACGTAGTTTGAACCGAATGCAGTGACTGGACGAACATATGATAGTCCCGCGACTTCCACAGAAGATAAAAAATGTATAAATATGTTGATACAAGTAGTGATTGCTATCAGGATGTGAAGAGAGTTTTAACCAGCATGTGTTTCTGTTTTTAGTTGTTTGGAAATTTGGCATTGGATGAGGAGGGAGAAAGTGCCATCAACGAACACAACAACTTCAGAACCTTCTTCATGGCCCTCATGCTCCTCTTCAGGTTGGTACCTTGGCTATTCTTTGAATTTTTACTTATCTTCTTTACTTCTCTGTTGCCCACTTTCATCTTAATGGTGGGTGTATTTTGGTAACAGGAGCGCCACAGGTGAGGCATGGCATGACATCATGTTGGCCTGTCTCGGAGGAATGCCGTGTGATCGGGATTCTGGGAATGAGGGCCAGGAGTGCGGCAGCAACTTCGCCTATGCGTACTTTGTCTCTTTCATCTTTCTTTGTTCTTTCCTGGTGAGAACTTCCTTTTCTGTTATCTCTGGTTTAGTTTTTTAGATCAGTACAGCATCAGACTGTCAGGCTGTTGTTTCTAAGATCAATTTTAAACATTAACATCATCTCCGTAACTTTATCGGTTAAAAATGAACAAATATTTGTTATTAAGCAAGTACATAACAGATCAGTGTTCAATATTCCCTGTTAGGATATCTCTTATGTATAAGATCAAATACAAAGATTTGATTTTGGAATTTAGTCTACCATCATTCCTGCACGTGTGTGTGTGTTCAGATGCTGAATCTCTTTGTTGCTGTCATCATGGATAACTTTGAGTACCTGACCAGGGACTCCTCCATTTTGGGTCCACATCATTTGGATGAGTATGTCAGGATATGGGCAGAGTACGACCCAGCAGCCTGGTGAGTTACACACACATATACTGTAATATGTAAAACAAACACACATTTCTACACAATGTCCATTCTTCACAAAATCTATAACCTATAAAACCTATAAATGCTTTCATTTACACATAGACACACACAACCACACTTAAATATCTTTACATGTTAAAGCTTAAATATATTTTCAACACTTAATATTAAAGACATTCATGTATCTTTTCATACCTGTACTGCAAACCTAACAAACTTTCTTGTCCGACATTTTTGTGCAAACAAACTTCAAAAAAACAATGATTCTTTCTTTAGTTGCTGGCCAAAAGACTCAGGTTACCAAAATAGGTCCCCATAACACTTTCCTAAGTCACTCAAGACAGACAAGCCCCTACTCATAATCACAGGAAAAATCACATTTCCAGAATGCCCAATATATATTTTATATCCCTCCTTTTCTCCCCTCCACCTGTTACAGGTGTACCCTTGGGCTAATGTGACATTTACATTCTAAATTCATGTCACATATGTAGACCAGCCCGATTGTCCAAACTCCAGATCTTCTCCATGTCTCCTGCTTCACTCGTCCCAGTGCTTGAATCCTCCAACAGTGCTGTTCTGCAGAAAGAAAAGATGTTTGTTTTTCTGTACTTGAATGTTACAGACAGTCATGACAGACGTTATGCAGTTGTATGGATGCAGCTTCACCCAAAAGTTTTAGGTTTTGAGTCCTCATCTCATGTGAGATATTTAAAAAAAACGCTGTTCACTTTTTATAATGTCTTCTGAAGCTTTTTAATGAGGACAGAAATACAGAATGCACTTTGAACACATGAGCAAATATGTAAAGAATACAGTACTGATACAGTAAATAACTGAGAGGAAAGATTTGAGTGTGAGACCCTGCGCATGGCAGAGTCCGACCTCACAATGACTTAATTCTCTCATATTTATGGCTCGGGTGTGCATGGCAGACATCTGCACAGACAAGCTCTCGCAGCTTTCTTCTGTATTTGCCACTGCATACAAACAAACGTTTGCAAAATACCTCATGTATTTTGACTGATAAAACCCACGTAGCTGTTGCTGTATGCAGTTCAATTAAGTCATTGGATGCACCAAGTTGAGAGAGACTCTCATGTGCATGGTCATACTGACGGATGCGGAGGGGAGGGGTGGGTGGTCAGAACAGCACAAAAGATCATTCAAACGCAGCTCCATCTATTTTCTTCCAAAATTTGATATGGGGTAAATGTACGTGAGAATTCAATGCCGGTTCGTTCTGCTGAACTTTTACACGCATTAAAATCTTAAAGCTGCAATCCATAACTTTGGCCTCACTACTGCCATCTCTGTTTGAAACATAGGATTGCAGATTACGTTATGTGATTTTCATTACATATATTGAAGTCAAATGAAAGCAGACTGACATTTCCAGGAAAACTGGACTCAACAGCTCAAATTTTAAATCATTTTAAACTTGACATTGCGAATTAGATTAAGAAGTGTTAAACACTGATCTGTCATGTACTTGCTCAATAACTGATTTTTGTTCATTTCTAACCCAAAAAAAGTTACGGTTGCAGCGTTAATTTCATCATGTCCCTTTTGTGCATGTTTAAATTCAGCTGAGATCATTCCAGGAATGGTTGTAGTAATCAACAGTGTTTTGCTAGTGTAGTTTTGGTGGGTGTGGCCTTTGAATGATCCAGTTTTTTATTGGTTGGAGGCAGTGGGACAGCCAATGGAGCGTCACTGGGTTTGGTCTGTGATTTGTCAAATGTGTGCTTTGTTACTCTCTTTGTGCTCTCTTTCTTCTGCTTTTCCTGTTCTCTTCTTCTCCACTTCCTCTTTGGCTGTCTCGCCCTCTCTCTCTTCTCTCTCTCTTCCTGTGTGTGCCCCCCTCTAACCTCCCTGTATTCTTCTTGCAGCGGGCGTATTCATTATAAGGATATGTACAGTTTATTGCGGGTTATCGACCCCCCACTGGGCTTAGGCAAGAAATGTCCTCATAGGGTGGCCTGCAAGGTTTGGACCCTCCTAAACCAAAAAATTTAAGCACCTGCTCGCATTGAAGACTGGAATGAATGTTGCTTTTCTTTGATCTTTTGATTTTCTTTTGATTTTTTTACTCTACTCCACAGTTTTTTTTCTTACTCTTTTCCTTACAATTCATTCTTGTTATTTTCTTCGCCATCTCTGTATGCATTCTGATATGACAATTGAGAATGTGCGGGACAATGCAGACACCTTTAGAAGCATGACGTGCCAACAGCCAAGTCTGTACGACTGTCTGTGGAATGAGCCACTCTTTACAGCCAATCAAAAAACAGAAAACCAGTGAATCAGCCATTTTGTTGTTTATTTCTGCTTGCTGTTGAGCCATGCCTTGGCAGACTGGGTGTAACAGTGTTGCATTGCTCTTGTTTGGGGGTTTTAAGTGAGGGTTGGGGATCAGAGGACTGCATTGACGTTAACTGACATAATTCACCACTAAGCAACGGCGCTTTTCTTTGCCTGTTTGAAGCCCCGCTGCAGTTCTATGGGACCGTGTTACGATCCCATAGAACAGTGTTTTAACTAGGACTAAAAACCAGCTTCCCCTCCTCCTTATTGTCCTCCACTTGCATAACCACAGATCCAACCAATCAAGAGCACTCATGCTCTCAAAACCCGCCCCTCACCCGGACCAAAACAGTAACCTGTGTGTCTTTGTTTTTCCTTCTTGCCGTTCTTATTTCCTCTTCCTTTTTGTTTATTTACATTTCCCCACTCTATTTTCCCACAATCCTTCGGTTAAACTCACGGTGTCCTCCCTCTCTATTGTTTGTCCTCTTACCTGTTGTTTTAACCATCCGTCTTGCTCTTTAATTCCATTCTCCTCGTTTATTTTTCGGGGTCTCACCCCTCCCTTCCCCACCCCACCCTCCACCCCCCTACAGCGGCAGGATCAGTTACAGTGATATGTATGACATGCTAAGGCACATGTGTCCACCGTTGGGCCTGGGGAAGAGGTGCCCGGCTCGGGTCGCCTACAAGGTTAGCGGCAGCAGCCCGCCGTGGGTGCGCCACAGCCAATCAAAACTGTCAGTTTTTTTTGTTAGTGTTGGTGTTTGGTGAGCTGCTGTATCTTTCTTTTTACGTTGTTACGTGGGGTCCCAGCGACAGCATTAGTCAGCTGACACGCAAACATACATCCACTGGAGAGAGAGAGCAGAGGATACCTTGTCAGCCCTTCTGCACCGTACTCACTCACACTGATACATACAGAAGCAGAAAACTGGCAAATTAGACCTTGTGAAACCAAGACTGTTTGGTTTGTAATGGTATTTAAGGTAACTAACTGAATAAATTGCTTACAGGACCTTTAACAAGGGGGTCGCACAGTCAAAGATTTGATACGATTTGATATTTTGTAGATTTGATATTTCATACGTTTATTTCCCAGGTTTTTCCTCATGTTAAAACTTTACTGGCTTCGTAGAAATACAAATACAAATGAAAGGTTGAAAAGATACAATGAAATGATTTCAGGAATATACACTGTGTGCGTGTACAGAAGGACTGGGAAGGATCGTGTGCCTTTTTCCTCTGCGTCTCTTCCTCCTGTGGATGAACTCTGACCTTTCTCTTACCGTCCACGTATCTTCTCTCACACACATTTTGTACATGTTTTGTACATGACCTTCAGCAGGTGACACATTTGTAGGTTCAGTTAGTTTGATCAAGAGCGTTGATGTTTTCAGACCCACATCGTCCTTTTTGATTTTTTCAGCAAGTCATCGAGAATCACAGACATTTGAATCACAACTTCTCCATATGTCCTTCGTTTGACTCTGTCAATGCAGTTCTGACCCGTTTTCCATTCCCCTCTCTCTTTTTCATTCTGTCTCTCACTCGTTCTCTCCTCAGGTCTCTTGCTCCCTTTCTAAATCATTCTTTTCTCTCACATTTTCCACCACTTCACCTCTACATTGTCCTCCCTTCACGAGAATCTCCAGTATTGCCCCCTCATCCTCCTTTCTGACTTCTTTCTAAGCTCCACAAACCTTCCCTTGCCTCTTTCTCTCTCTTGCGTTCTTTATCTCTCACTTCCTGTCTCCTCCCATTTTTTTGCTGAGTTCAGAATAGCATACTGCTGTACTTGTTTTTGCTGAAGTATGTAGTGTGTATGCTGTACATGCTTTGCAAACTGAATGCATGGAATACCCAGATGACCTGCTACAATCACCAAAATACAGTTTCCCATAATGCATCGCACTCGGGTTACAGAACCATTATTGTATTACTGTACTGTACCATTACAGTATTTCAGGTGCGATGAATCAAACAGACTATTGTTTTCTACCATGACTCTTTGTCAATAGTGAAGACATGTTTACGCTTAATTAAATAACAAATATACATTACTATCTAAATTGTATTTTATATCATTATTTTACAGTAATATTACACACAATTCGTAAAATAATTGTATATTTTTAAAATTGTGCTTTTACAAAATGTAAGCCCAGTGATTGACAACATTCGTTTGAGACAGTTAACGTTATATAATGCATACTAGTTTTTTTTTTTACAAAATAGTAATCAGCACTCTAGTATACTAAATATGCTAGTAAGTTCAGAACTCAGCAGCTCTCCCTTTTCTCTCTCTTTGTCTCTCTCTTGGTCAGTCAGCGGGCCTCTCAGTTGTACTAAATAGAGACTCAAAGTGTCACATCAGCAGCAATAATATGTTCATGTCATTGTGTGTGTGATAGTTACAACCTGCTGCTTTATTGTCGTTATATAGAGGCCATTGAATGGACTTCTGTCATTACAGATGCTATATGAAGCTTTAGTGAGCACTTCACCTTCATCACATACTCGTTCTCTGACTTCTCATGCTTTCTCATCGTTTCCCTTCACCTCTTACAAGCAACCCAGCTAACAGGGAACATTCTCACAATGTTGGCTAACATTCTCTAAAAGTACTCTCTCCCTCATTATCGAGAAACAGTCTTAGAGTAACATTAGTAGAACCTTTTCTTAACGATATATATCATATAATAAAAACATTTTTTTAAGTTGCTAGTAGAATGTTTTAAAAAGTTACAGAAATTAAATGTTTGAATAACGTTCTTGTGAACGTTTTTAAGGTTTTTGTTAATTAAAAGAAATGTTTTTACAACCTAAAATTGTTAGCTGGGAACATTCTTTGACTCTCTTCTCTCTATCCATTTTGCCAAGAACAACCACTCCCCCTCTCTCATTATTTTATATGTGCTACACATCTCATAGCTTTCCAGTCTGAAGTGAACTAACCTGTATATCTGTGCCCCCTAATTCAGTCCTACACCTGCTTGGTGTAACACACGACCAGTTTTACCTCTTTAACGCTGTAGGGAATGTCACCCCTTATCTGACCTTCTAAAAACTGCACCCGTTTTGCATCGAGAGATCCATTCAAATGAACACTTAACCAATAACCAAATCATAAACCCTATGAGAATTATCTCCTCAAAAAGGATAAAGACATTTAAAAAAATAAAAAATAGAAGTGTTGACCCAAAGATAAAATGATACTCTCTGTGCGCGGCTGCACTGCTCTTGTTTCGTGAGGGGGTTGGGGAGGGAGGGGTGGTGCATGCAGCGCATGTACTGCGTGCTGCATGAAGTGGGGGGGAGATGTGTCTGGGGGGCGGGGTGTGTTATCACTGATCTCTGACTTGGGGGAGTGTTGCATCGCATGTGCTTATTGCATGGCCATCGCAGGAAATGTAGCCTGTGCTCAATTGTGTCTATGCCTCCAAAGAAGAGCGGATTGAGCGGAAGCGCACGCTTGTTCTGAAACTCCGCCAACACACACACTTGCCTCACACTAATGCCATGTTGTGTGCTTGTGTGTCTTGACGTTCATTAAGGTACATTCAATTAATGAAAAGGACCTGAAAACATCAGAACATCAGATTGCGGTTTTTGGGTTATTTTCATTCATTGGTTTGTCCTAAATACAAGAAGAACAGGTAGGGGGAGCTCTATGGCAGTAGCCTTTCGTAATATGTGAAATTTAGCTTTTGACAGCTGATTCAGGGTCAGTTTTTGCACACTATGGTTAATTGAACTTTTTACAGTGGCCGCAAAAATGTTTTGGACTTACTTTTAAATGTTTGAATGTCACTGTATTACATACAAAATATCAAACCAAGTGCTGTACACAAAATAAGTAACGCTAAACCTTTTCTCAGAAGTAATTCAACTGTTTTGCAATTACTTACCAATTACAATTACCAGTTAGTCTCAGGGTCATTTTTAGTGGGTCATTAGATTCACACAGGTGTTTTAGCCGAGGAATCACTTTAAAAGTAAGGTAGGCAATTTCAGAGAGGCTAGAAATGTCAAGTTAGCTTTGAAAGCATGAATGTTGTCCAAAGCCACACCTCCTCCAATACACGAACACACTGATGACAGAAGATTGTACACGGAGAAATGCAAATACAAATCGAATGCAATGATTGGACGAACATTGCATGGTTTAGCACTTTCCACACAAGATATATTTATATCTAAATATATTTAGACCACTTTCACCCAGGATAACATTGTGTTACCTAATGCATTTTGATACCTAATGCAGTGACATTCATGCATTTTTGGGCATGAATTAAGTATCCAAATACTTTTTGGGCCTGCTGTATATAACTGGTCTGAGTTCAGTTTTCAGAGACAGAGGCGATGACTTCATCTGATGTGATACTGCTTCTGTGTTATCTGTGAGGGCTTCAATTAAGTTACTTAATTGATGCGTTTTCTTCTGCCTAGCTGTTTGATTTGTGCTGTATTTGTCTTATAGGATGTGTGAATGGTAATAGGTTCATTTACACATTATAATGTTGCAGGTTGTCTATCAGTCATCTGTCAGTCTACAAAAGCTGCTCTCACAGATGCCAAGAGATATAGCCAGTTTGCTTGTACCAGTATCATTTAAAGCTCACTGAAGTCATGCCCCTCTTATATCACATGCAACAAAACTAAATTCGGACAATTTATTGTCAAAACTTTGAGTCCCTGAACTTTTGAAGATCTGATTTTACTCTTTGAAAGTTAAACTTATTTTGTTTAATTTGGCAACTACCTGATGAGCTTTCCAAGCCTTTTATTAGCCAACCACACATCTGATTGGAGGTTTAACTTACACAGCCCCGCCCTCATCCTCTCTGATTGGCTCTCCACAGAGACTGTTGCGCATGGACCTGCCGGTCGCAGATGACAACACGGTGCATTTTAACTCCACTCTCATGGCCTTGATTCGCACGGCCCTGGACATCAAAATCGCCAAGGGTACAGGGCAATTTTTTTTTCCTGTAATATTATTATGTTAAATGTAATATTTTCATAATATTAACAAAACAAAACCTTTCCTGTATCTTCTGAATGAATGTGGATGTAATTTGTGATATTTTGTCTGTGTTATGCTTATTGTTTCGTGTGTGATGTATGTATATGGTGTGTTATACATTTATGTGTGTATTGGGTATGCATGCTGTTTGTGTGTACATACAAATTTGGGTCTGGTGTGTGGATATGCATGCATGATGTGTGTGTATGTGTGTACTCTTCCCTGATGTCCCACACTTTCAGGAGGCGCAGACAAACACCAGATGGATGCGGAGCTCCGTAAGGAAATGATGGCGATTTGGCCAAATCTCTCTCAGAAGCACCTGGATCTGTTAGTAACACCACACAAGTGTAAGTCATGGAGGGATTTGTAGAAAAATAATCAAAGATCATCAATTCATCAGAGGAAAGCTTCTCTCAGTCCACACCGCTCAGCACCCTCTGATCAGGCAACACTCTGACAACCCTAAACTAACCTTCTCTCTCAGCTCACGGCCCTTTATCCCGTCCCGATCAGACACACCAATTGTCTGTGCTTTTATTAGATCAGTACTACCAAGCTATCATTGCTGAGATCGGTTTTATTTTATTAACTGAAGACGTTATCATCTCCCCTGGTAACAGTGAATGTTCTCAGAATATTGGCTAACATTTTCTCAAAGTCATCAAAAAACATTCCTGCAGTAATGTTAGTAATATGTTTTTTTAAAGTTATATACCATATATATCAAAATTGTTGTTTTTAAGTTGTTAGTGGAACATTTTTAAAAGTTTGAATCATGTTCTAAAAACCAATTAATAATTTTAATACAATGTCTAGAAAAACATTGGACGTTTTGAATGTTCCTAGAAGGCAAATGTTATTACACCCTAACATTTTTAACTGGGTTATCTTAAGACTAGTGGCATCTCAAGACTTTATCCTAGTCTTATCTTCAGATGGCCAGCATGATGCATATAAGAATGCCAGAATAAGATCCCAATTAAAACTTTAATTTCACAGAGACATGGTTAACAAGCAAACCATGTATTTTAACACATTAAACCATCCACCTGCTCTAGTGCGAGATGATTTATTGATCATTAGTTCTTTCTAGTAGTTTGCTTTGGAAAATTGAACACACCTTCCTTTCACTTTTCCCATTTACTCATTACTTACCTCCTCCCCTGGCCTGTCTTTTCTCCTCTTGCTTTCTCTTCTCTGTCTCCAGTGCCTGTTATCAGTGGGTGCCTCGCTATAGACGGACTCTATAGAAGTCTTTTCACTCCAGCGTGTTTAAAGCACAGAGCTGGGCTTATCTTAGCCTCCAAACCACAGAGCGCCTCAGTAACCAAAGATAACCTTGAGGATTGTTGTTAGATTATCTCTTATCTGAGGGTGTTCAAAGACGTTAGGTGCTTTACAGTGTGAGATGATGATTTATTATTAGAATATATGTAAATCTGTGTATGTAAACTATGAAAAGAGCCAATAAATTTGGTTCTTATGTGTATTTCTATAGCATGTCTTGATTTTTTTTGAGTTTGAGTTATTTTGAGTTTATTGTAGATCTGCGGGGGCCTAATGTAATTTTACTATGAGTTTGAACTGGCAAGATTTTGACGTTTATGGCAGCTCCAAATTTTTCAGTTTATATGTTATGTGTTTCATTCAAACTCTGAAAGCTGCTGCAGAAACATTTGAGCTCCTTACAAAATGTTTTACAGTGTAGTCTTAAATAGCTTTAATTTAAGTTTTTGATTATGTTACGTGATGACGTACTCATAGTGGAATGACTTTTACGTCCTTGTATGATTTTAATACAGGCTAATAACTGTGTCGCTTTAAAAACTCCTTGATTTAAACAAAGTGTTTTCATTAATGAGGATCTGATTGTGAAAAGACTATTAGCTCATTTTGTATTTGTCAGTGTACTTTGATCTTTGTCTAGTCTCAGTTGTATATTGTGTGTATTGTATTTGTGTATATGTGTATATATTACTGTGGCCCCATAATAAGCCACATTTAAAAATGTTTGTAATTATATTAGAGGCACATTATATTAGAAGCACAAGTTTAAGATGTGGTATTCTGTTATTCAATGCAATAACCCAAATATTTTTGGGGCCAGTGTACTGTTCTGTATGTTTGTAATTTGTCGTGTATTTGTAATCCAGACTCTCAGACCTAGATCAAGACTCATTCTGGACTGAGAAGAACTTCTGATGGTTTATTACGCTTCAGATTTCTTCTGTGGTCGTGACTGGGTTTAGTCTGGGCCTGTGAGACTGGACCTTTGTGTTTGTGGCATGCCTTGTCTCCCACTCCCATACCCCTCTTGGCTCAGGGTCCCATTCCAGCCCAGTCTAATCGTGCAGGGTAACTTTCTCATTCTCTCAGCAGCAACAGACCTGACAGTGGGCAAGATCTATGCCGCCATGATGATTATGGAGTATTACCGGCAGAGCAAAGCCAAAAAGCTGCAGGCGCTTCGAGAGGAGCAGGTACCGCTTCAAATGAACAAATCTGCTCTCCTTTATTACCCTTCCCCAGCTCCACTGCCAAACAAGTAAAACGTGGTGTATTTAGTAAAGCTTTGCTCATTAATATTGCAGAGAAGACTGGCTAACTCATGCTAATCAATAATGGGAAGAACACAATTTCTGGTTTGTCATCTATGCTACTGTCTTAAAGGAATAGTTCAGAGGTCTGTTTTAAATAGGACTGGGCAGTGAGGGAGTAAGACATTGCTATCTTCTGTTTCAGACATAGCCAATGTTTTCATCACTGTTTTAAGCTGCAACTTTTTTGGTTATAAAAGAACAAGATCAGGCTACTAAAATCACGTGTGTGGGTGCTGAAATAATGGAGCATTTTTGGTTTATTCTTACAGCAGTTGTTTAGAATTTGAACTTGTCATACCCAATGAAAATACCTCCACAAGTAACTTATATGTACAGATATGATATGTATCAACAGATATGTACAATAGATATGTATCACTTCCTGTTCTTGGCCCAAAACTTTTTTCCATAGAGCACTAACAGTTGAAGAATGTACATGCAAAATAACATAATAATATGCGAAGTAATCACTGGTTCTAAACATGATCATATCACATATATTTACATTATATTTAAGAGAATGCTTAAAACAGATGCAGTGATATTGCAGAATATATTCGTTGTTGACTGATACAACATGGCCTTTTTGATAGTGTTTCTTCTCCCCTCTACCCAGGAAGTTTATTCCATCCTTTACAGACGCAGTGTCATGGTTTACACACACTTCTTTAATAACAAACCCATCAAGTACCTCTGTACCATTGGCATGAAATACATACTGAAGAATATTTCCATATCTGCTAGAAAGACCATGAGCACTGCCTGTGTTAAGGAATGAATGAATATCTATGTTTTGACTTACTTCAATCCCTGTCTGTCCTATTTGCCTAACTGACATCAGCAGTGCTATATCCATTCTTGACCTGTCTTGTCTGTATGCCTGTCTTTCTCTCACACCCAGCCTGTTTGCATTTAGTGCTGTGTGCATTCTGTATCTCTGTTTTTCTCTTTCTCTCATTTCTCTTCTTGTTTATATCTTCGGTGACATATTTATCAGGAGTGGGTAAAAATATATTCACTGATGCACTAAGATTTTTTTCCCACAAACTACCAAAAGCGACCAATTTTTGATGCAATATTACACAAAACAAAAGTTGCAGAGCTCCTCTCATACAGTTTTAATGTGTATTTTTTTTAGTGAAGCAGTACTTTCATGCAGGATTTTCACTTCGAATTTGGCAGCAAGCCAGTCAGTAGTTGCTTCCTATGCTTCTAAAATGCTTCGGATGCATCAGGCATCATTTCGGAATTGGATTAAGACTTTCTGAATCAAATTCAAACTAAATTGTAAGATGCCTAAAAATTCCCACCCCATTATTTGGCCCAACAGAAAATGTTCTTTCCTTTCTGTTTGTGTGTCGGTTTCTGTCCTGTTTTGTCTCATCTTCCTCCATTCATTGATTGGTCAGCTTTATTTATCTCTGTCACTAACAGATTTTTTTCTTCCTCTGTGTGGGCAACATTTGTCTAGCCAGTTTGTTCATTAATGGATGTTGAGGGGCTGTTGTTGATGTAACCTCTGGGCTGCCACAGTCTCTGAGATTGCTAGTGTTGTTGGGTTTCTTGTTTAAGTATCACTAAGCAACTTCCCAGCTAACAGGGAATGTTCTCTGAACGTTGACTAATGTTCTGTAAAAGGTCTCTCAAAGTTATCAAAATACGTCATTGCAGTAACGTTAGTCAATCGTTTTTTTAACATTATATGCCATATCTCAAAAAACAAAAACATTACTCTTATTTAAAAAAAACATATTTCTTAAGTAGCTAATGGAATGTTTTAAAAATGTGTGAATAACGTTCTTACAACCATCCAGTAATGTCAAAACTTGATGCTTTGAACGTTTCTCTAACTTGATGTCTTGGTTACTTAATGAAACATTAGTGAAATGTTCTTACAACCTAAAATGGTTAGCTGGGTCTAGTCTACCCAGAACCCCAAGTATGAACCTCAGATCTTCTCTGTAGCATGCCCAAATTGTTACTACCACCCGTATCTTTTGGTGGGTTGGATGGAAATGTCTTGTGCCATCAGCATCTACCCAGACAGTGGAATCAATGGAAGTCTCCATTCAGGTCGTTGAGGGCACAGGAAGACCCTGTTTCCCATGATGCCCTCTGGGTGACCACTGCTGTCTGGTACCCCACCACCTGTGTACTGCACGGTGGCTTGTGTGTGTTACCCCATATCCCATGAGTGTGATCCCAGCTGTAGGCCATGTTTGTATCTCACACAGAACCGAACGCCATTAATGTTTCAGCGCATGGAGCCATCTCCGAGTCAGGAAGGGGGGCAGGGGTTGAACGGCCTCCCTGAAAAACCACAGGAAACTGTCAACAGCCTGTGAGTACACCTTCCTCTTTAACAACATAATTTCTCAGATTTTATGTGAGCCTTTTTTTAGCTTTTAGCTTAATCTGTCTAACGGATCAGCTGAAAAGACCAGTATACTTTGTGCTTTGGATGCTAGTGGCCTTACTTAGCTGCTTATCTACTTTAACCAGAGCTAGTTTAAGTAGATTAACAAAGATTAAACTGTTCTGGCACCAACATATCTTCCTGATTCAGACCTCCAGAGGGCAGAATGAGCGAGAGCCAGTCATGGGTGACGTCACGTGCCCAGGAAATTTTCCAGAAGTCTGTTCCGGACAATTGGAACCCAGACAGATCTGACGATCACCACAACAGCCGTCACAATACGCAGGTAATACCTGAGATTCTGATCCAAGATCAGACAAGCACCAGCAGCACCTCCACTCTACATCGTGTCTTCCCCAAGGAGCCTTTCGTTGTTTAGTTCTGACTTTGACTTGATTCCTTGATACCACACAATCTGTATCTGGCCGTTATTTGGCATTTGGTGTACCATTAACTGTGTGTTTCAGCCAGTCACTGTCTTCCTACTCATTGCCCTTTTTTGCAGCATTTGGACACAGTCCTCATTCATACTGTCACACTTTCTTCCTCTTCTGTCTCTCTTTTGACCTGTAGCTCACCTTTGTTCTTTACCTCTCTAATGAATTGGTTCCGTTCTTGATGTTCACTGTCCATCCCAGCTCGCTTGTGTGGACTCCACCACCTCTGCCAGACTGTAGGGTTGTTTCACTGCTTGGCTGTTTTCTCACTGTCTGCTGGATCGTACCAAATCCCCTCCAGACTCTCCATCTCTTCAGTGTAACTGTTCTCTTTAGCTCAACAGTCATCAGACCCTGATGTTTCCCTGCACTAGCCACTCATCAGAAGTAGCCATTCATCTCGTAGTAGCATGGAGCATAGAGACAGCTAAAATAGACAGCCAGAGGTTTAATGAGCATGCTAAAAAGTATTTAAACCAGTGGTAGGCAATCTGATCCAACAAGGTTAGTGTGTGACTAGTCTCATTTGAAATGTTTTTAGAATGAAATGTAGATTTACATTTCAATCTGATTGCCTGGCTGTATGCAATGTCTGGGTACACTGATCAGCCAGGAAGCAATCTTACAAATTCCCACACTGCTACCCAGCTAACAATTTTAGGTTTACCCAGCATTTCCATTAACTAACAAAAATATTTAAAATGTTATTTTGAAAGTTTTAGCAAACAACGTTTTTTAGACATTATATTAACGTTGTTGCTTGGTTACAAAACATTATTTAAACATTTTTAATTCTGTAACCTTTTAAAATGTTCCAAGAGCTACTTGAGAATAACGTTTCTAATAATATATATATATATATATATATATATTTATAAATCTGCATTGAAACATTCTATTAACATTACTACAAGAATGTTTTTGAGAACTTTGAGAGAACTTTGGAGAACATTAGCCATCGTTCATCGTATTACCTGTTAGTTGGTTATTCTTGATTTTACTGATCAGATACACATTAGCCATTAGCAAAGTTTAAAAAAGCTTGGATGCACATTGGACTACTGTGCGTTACACTGCCCTCTACTGGTTTAAACCCTCATTGGTCCATTATCAGATCAGATAGAGCTGTAGGCCGGTGACGCAGGCTTCAGCCCGGCCCACACGCTGTTGCTCTGTTTTGCAGACGGTAGAAATGAGAGAGATTGGGCCTGTTGGGGACGGTTACTCGGACACTGAGCCCTATCACCCAATGGAAGGGCATGGGCGGACCATCTCCATGCCACGCCTCTCAGCAGACAACCAAGTGAGCACCTCCATCAATCCCTCCATCCATCCATCCATTGTGTCCTTCCACCTTTTATCTGTTTTCACCCCTCCTCAGTCAGTTATCCAGCTTACAGCCTTTGACCGCTTTGGTTTGGGGAAGCCAAACTGAAAACAGTTTGGTATGCTGTCATGCTAACACATCAATGCTAGCATGTCCTTGTCCAGAGTCAAAGGGATAAGTGGATAAGTGGCTCTCACCTTAACATTCACTTACCCGCATGGCTGTGTGTGTGAGAGAGAGAAAGAGTGAAAGAGAGAGAGAGAGTTTCCCGCATCATCATATGCTTACCTTCCGGAAAACCTTGGTGTGTCTGGCGTGTGCTGTCTCCAGAGTTTGATTTGAGGTAGTGATTTTTGGACAAATTGTTTCACTGATGTGGCAGTCACACAGTGGTTTTAAGTTTCTGAGAAGTTAAAACTGCCCTAAAACTTTAATTTGTTTGTACAAGTTAGAAACTTAATGAAATATCCAGTTTCTCCCACTTAAAGGTGCAGTAAGTGATTTCTGACTAATGCTAAATTGACATTTTTCCACAGCCAAACAAACACACCCCTTTCTTCATTGCTCCAGTTATTTTTTCTATTTCTGATTGGCTGCAAGAGTGTTATAGTTTTTGTCTGGATCGGTCCGATCCACTTAGTTTTTTATGTTATTTACACAGGAAGGGCTATGTGCAAACACAGTTTTTTTTCGGCATACACACAGAACAGACCTTTACCAAATATTCTCAAAATTGTTCATTTGGATGTTGATTTCAGTTTTCAAAAATCACTCACTGCTCCATTAAAATCTGCAGCGTCATTACCATTGTATTGAAACGATGAAACATTTTCAAATCAATCTCTGTAGACAACAACACGCTCAGCAAACATATACACACATAAAACACCAACACATTCAATCAGTGTCAACTCACTAAAAGATACGAATGCATTTATAAGGCTAGTGCACTACAATGTATACAAGCACTGTTATACACACAACATGTCTCACTCAGATATAAACCCCGTGATCTTTTGGTTGAGGAGCTGTTGGAGAAGTGTTTGGCCTGAGAATTTTGTGTATGAAGTGTATGAAGCTGGATTTTGTAATACATTTTAAGGAGAGTGTGTGTGTGTGTGTGTGTGACTTGTGAGATACACACTGAAGTGTTATGTCACTAGTAGACCATCAGGAAGAGTAAATATATGGTATATTTGTGTTTGTGTCGTGCTGCATACTATACGAACCAGGAAGCGAGGAGCTGTCCTCAGTGGACGTGTGTTTTTGTGTACTGTAGTTCTGTTTGTTGTTTCTGTGACTTACTCTTGTTTAACACTGCTCTGTCCCACAGAGTGTGCGTTCTGCTGCGGTAAGTGTGTTAGTGTGCTTTCTATCTCCTGCTACACTTGCTCAATTTTTGTCTTTTTCTCTTCCCTTTTCTTCCCCCCAAACCCTTCCTATCAATGCTTGTATGTTCCTGTGTTCTCTCTTAAATAAAATGGGATCACAATCTCTCTCTCCTCTCTGTTTCACTGTTTTATTCGCTCTCTTTCCAATCCCTTTGTTTTTTCTGACTTCCTCAATGTCTTCATGACTTTCTTATGTGGTACACTTGTCTTTCTTGTCTTGTACTTCATCATTATCTATTCTTTCACTCACTCTTAATTGTGATCACCCCTGTATCGGTCATTCTGTCACCTTGCACACTCCATCATTGTTTAATTCAAACTGAATTCATTTATGTTCTCTTTTCATCTGTCACACTCCATTATTGTTCTCATCTCTGTTTTTACTCATAATTCTAATCTCTAATGTTTTCCTCCTTCCCATTTCTGTTCTTTTCTATTTCCTCTTTACTTCCCTTTTACTTCCTCCCTCTCTCTCTCTCTCTCTGTCTCTCACTCATTTTCTCTTCTGTGCTCTGTGTCGTCTCTGTGGTCTCATGCGTGTCCTGTTCTGCGCACCGTCTGTCTGCTGTGCAACAGCGACGGAGACACAGACCGAGAGGAAGTAACCTCAGTGTATGTACCGTCTCTGGCTTTCATCCCCCTCTTTCCCCCTCGCTCTCTCTTTTTCTCATGCTCTCTCACCTGTTTTACATGGGTTTTTTAATTTTGTTCAAGTGTATCTCTCTGTGAGTCTTGATGTCTCACTAAACTCTTTCTTTCATATCATCTCTTGTATCTTTCCTGTCTTTCTTTGGTTTGTTGTATTTCTCTCCCTCTGTCTCTCTCTCCAGCTTTATTCCTGTCCACTTATGCAGCCCAGTATGCCTTCTTGTATGCTGTCTTGGTCCCATGGACTCTGGGACAGTCATGTTGTTAGCATGTCGCAAAGAAGCGCATGGCATTAATCATAATGTGTGCGAGTGATGAAGTGAAAGAAGAGAGGCTTATTCTAGTGTTTACATCATGCTTACATATTCTTAACAGGTGGTGCCCAAATATGTTTTTGTGTGTCCACACATGTTGCACACACGTCTCAGTGTATGTGCATGAACTGACGGCTGGATTGGGTTTGTGTGCTCAGAGAAGGCAAACAAATGAGTATTGAATGATTCTGCTTGTGTTAGAAAATGATGCAGCGCATGCAAGATATCTATCTATCATCTATCTATCTATCTATCTATCTTTCTTTCTTTCTTTCTTTCTACCTACGTCGGCCGGTCTGTCTGTCTTACACAATACCCATCTCTGTATATCTCTATATACATCTCTATATATTTCCTGTTGCTCTCAATTTCTCTTGCTGGGCATGACAGATATATCTGTGGCTTGATTTTCTGTCTGGGTGTGGAATGGACTGAGTGTTAAGCTGATGACGTGTAGATTGGACCGGTCACACACACAAATGCTCATAACGCTGAATATAATCAAACCGTCCTGTAATAAATCACACATCAGTTGTAACCATCTGTCTTTTCCCACTCTTTTTTCCTTTTCTGCTCTCTTTTCCATCTCTGTAGACCATCACTGATACGAGTCCAATGCACCACTCTACGTCCTCATTGGTCCACGGACGCTCAGGTCGAGGGGTGAGATTGGACGATTACCCTCTGGAGAGGGTGGTGTCAGAGGAGGGTCACAGGCATGGACAGCGAAGGAGAGAACGCGATCGAGAGCGGGAAAGAGAGCGCAGTCACCGCACTTCTGAGAGATCCCTCACTCGCCACACAGATGCAGATACAGGTCACTCAAACACGTACACAGAGACCAGTGCATTAAACTTTTTAATATATAGACAGCTATGAGGAAACATGCAGTATGCCACAGAATTAGCATCTCAGCTAACAGGGATTGTTTTCAAAATGTTGTGTAACATTCTCCAAAAGCTCTTTCAACGTTCACAAGACATTCTTGCAGTAACATTGGCAGAATGCTTTAACGTTATTGTTAGTGAAGCATTTCAAAATGTTACCGAATTTGAAAATTGTTTGAGTTACGTTCTCTTAGCCAAGCAATAACGTTAATACAACATCTAAAAAATAGACATTTTGAACATTCAAAATAACGTTTTAAACGCTTTTGTTGGAAATGTTGGGGAAACAACATTCTTACAACCTAAAATTTTAGCTGGGATGCGAGTAAAAATTAACTGTATAAAATATATACCCAAGTTTTATAGGCAATATAAGATTATACATTTTTTATTAAAAGCTTTGATGTCCCTGCTGATGTTAATGTCTCGCATGTCTGTGTTGGATTTAGTAGGTCTGGGCACTGATCTCAGCACCACTACACAGTCAGGTGACCTTCCACCTAAAGAAAGAGAACGAGAGCGGGGGCGAGCAAAAGACCGTCATCACCACCATCATCATCATCATCACCACCACAGCTCGATGGATAAGGAGCGTTACAGTCATGAGCGCGACTACCATCGTCATTCTCACGACATATCCGATCGGCACTGGTCTCGCTCGCCGAGTGAGGGCCGAGCACACAGACAGGTGGGGCGCACACACACACACAGACACACACACGTGACCGTTTTACATTTTTACAAAAATGTAATTTCATAAAATTAAATAGAAAAAAAAGCTACATTTTAGAAACCAGAAGGAAATCTGGATTTTGGGGTATTTTTAGCCTCATTTCTGTGACACACACAAAATCATTTAATAATTTGGACTCGCATAAACAAATGGGAGGGAAACTGGCAGAAAATAAGCTAATAAGTTAGATAATATAAGTTAGAAAATAAGTACGAAGTAAATCTGTTACTGTAAAAGTGTTTCCCATTCATCTGTACAGAGTAATCAACGGCATATCACAAATTTACCCAGTATATTTGTTTTCTTTGCAATGTAAGTCCAAATGCATAATCAATTTTGCAAAACGAGTATAAATGAAAACACTCTCACACAGTGTTCTGAAACAGCACATGTCTGTAGGTCTGTGGTTTAGATCTCTTTTCAGTAATCATCTATAAGGAGCCTGAGGGATGATACGATGTGCCATAATCCGTGTATCTTCAGCATGCAGGTGTTGGTCCATGCAGCAAGACTGTAACCAGACAGCATCTGCTCACCTGTGACCTTATCTTGATCGTTTACTGAAATTAGTTTCTCTTTGTGTGTTTTTATCTTCTCTTATCACTGTTTCTGTCCATTTTTCTCAATGTGACTTGTGGCTTCTCTGTGTCTGCTGTTTTGCCTCATATCCGGTTTGTTTTTTTACGGTTGATGTTGTTGTTTTCACACACCTCTCTCTCTCTCTCTCTCTCTCTCTCTCTCTCTCTCTCTCTCTCCCCTCTTTTCCTCCACCTCTGGCCGGTGTGCGCTCTTTTGTTTGACGTTAATTTTGTGGTGTTTTTTTATTTGCCTTGTTTTCATTTTCATGTAGGGCAGTAGTTCTGTGAGCGGAAGCCCAGTTCCCTCGACGTCGGGAACCAGCACCCCTCGGCGTGGCCGTCGTCAGCTGCCCCAGACCCCATCTACCCCACGCCCTCATGTCACCTACTCCCCTGCTGTCCGCAAACCTCCATACGGCTCCCCCGGACAGGGTCGACTCCGCTCCCCATCTCCACGACACTTCTCTCCACCAGATCACGAACCACCCTACCACCGCCCGCCCTCGCGCCACGCCTCACCCCATCATGGGTCACCCAGATCGCCCCGACACGCCTCTCCGCGCTCCCCCAGGCACGCCTCACCCCGATCCCCACGTCACGGCAACTGGGGCCCACCGTCGGACAGCCTAGAGGGCGACGGACTGTTCTGCGATCGGGACTATGAATACGAACGCCACCATGAGCCACCCGCCTACGAGCAAAGTTTATCGCAGGGCAACCCTCATTCGCACCCTCGGTCACCAAGGACTGCTCGTCATGGGCCTCCTCTTCACCCGCGTCGTATGCCTAATGGCTACCGTTCGTCCTCGCCCTCCCCGCACCGGCGCAGCCCCCACCCAGGCCCACATCGGCCTCCACATGGCTGTGGGCCCCGGAAGGGGTTGCATGAACCGTATAGCGAGACGGACGAGGATGATTGGTGTTAGCGCACAGGGTGACCAGGAAGGGGTGCCACTGATTGTAAGCGATCTCACCTCAAGATGTTTATACACAGCAGCTGGGAGAGGGGGGTAGGAAGGAGAAATAATAGGCAGTAAACACACTAAACACCTGGATGGATGTGTGTGATGCTGTGAGACTCAACCATGGAACAGACACCTTAAAAACCGAGGTGAAGGTTCAACTCTCCTACTCCCTCCCTCTCTATTGCTTCATCCTGCTCTCTGGACTGCATTTCCCATAATGCTCAGCATGCCAGGGAATGTTTTTGGGAGCAAACGAGAAATATGCGGGGTGAGGCAGATCGTGATGTTTAAGATGGACTGAACTTTAAATATAGGTTGTGTAATGTTTAAAAACTCCCCCCCAGACTGTGCAAGACCAACGGGATTTTACTGATGGAAGAAAGAGGAGCTGAAATAACATCCTCTTCAGCAAAAAAAGGCATTTTGAAAATGAAGCCAGAACCTCCTTTTTCCACAAATCTATGCTTCTTGAAACCCAAAAATGGACGTTAATAAAAAAAAGAAAGACATGAAAGACTTCAAAAGAAATAGCAAGTGCTCTTGTAAATGAGAGCTCCACCTACTGCAAAACCAGCCCCATGTGCTGGCTGATATTGATGAGTTTTATCATCTACGTTTACTGTTACCAACTCAAGATGCAGAGTGACCTCATCACCTGGGGGAGGAGTTAACTATAAAGAGGCGTGGCATATAAAAGGACCCAGTGCAGGCAAGAGGCGGTGGGTGGGTGTGGTATATCAAAAACCCGCCCACAATCTGCCACTCAGGCCTGACAGTGAAAAGAGTGAATGGCAGATGAAGGAGGGATGGAAAGACTATTTCCTCTTCAGAATGTCTTCAATCAAATCAATTCTTCTTTTCGAACATTTGGAGCTAGGTCATTTTGTTGCATTTGCTCAGCCTTCTTTGATATTTTTGGACTAAAATCTGCTGGAAACTTGCATGATTGATTAAAGAAATAATTATATATATACATATATAATATGATATATATATATATATATATATATAATATAAAAACAGACGATGAAGATTTTTGTGGGAATGGGAGAGGATAGCTCTCTTTTTTCCAATACGCTGGAGGAAGATCTTTTTCTCATTTTTTCGGTTGCTCTTGCCATGTCTGTAGATCTTTACTTGCAGGTGGAATTTATAGACAGGACCTTTCAAGATAGAGACACAAATCTGAAAATCTTTTCTACGTTCTATCCATCTGAGGATCCCAGAAAATGCTCTGCACTGTTTATTATTACCTTGGATTGCACTAAAGACAAGCCTGAATTGTGGCACCTCCCTGACTACGGCTCTGTCAGCCATGGCTGCAAACAGAGAGAGAACCAGGGGGAGAGAAACTCTCCTGTCTAAAGGCTTAATTTATATTGTCACTAACAACAGTCTTATAATGAAAACGTTCTTAATGCAAGTGATGAAGAATACGGCGATGCTGATGAAGTGGTCATGTGACGCTGTTGTCTTGTTTTTGAGAGTTTTGTCCGGTGTGGCCATCTCGTTTCTTACTCTTCTTTAGTGTTTTGTTTCTGTTCGACACTGGTTGCTCTAAACAGCATCTAAACAGCTGAAGTTTACTTACTTGTGGCCTCAGTTTAATAGAATATTCCTGTCTGTAGTTAATAGTTGTTTGGGTCAGAGCTCATGAATGTTTAGAAGAGGAAAGTTGGGGAATTCAGGAAACCCCCGGACCGTTTTTGTGTCAGGTTTCTCAGCTGTTAGGTAAAGATGAATTGGCACTGAAAATCAGGGTTCATTTCTTGTTTTTTCTCAATAGTTAAAGATCCGGACGAGTGCAAGTTTACTGAGGGTCAGTTTTAGCCCCTTGAATTTTAGTTTAGAGTTACTGCAAGATAGTATTTTAGGTGATGTTGTTTACTTTTTGTTCACTATGTGGTGCTGTTGCTCAGCTTTAGCCAGACTCGACTATCAGCAAACAGTCCCTTATGACATATTGGTCGCCAGGCGGCACTATTACTTTAAACTGCCCGGAAACGTAACGTAGCAGGTTACTGGATGTCTGTCAAGATTAACGTTTGACTTTTGACAGTCGCTTTTTCCGAACTTTGAACTCAGACGTGGAATTTAGGTAGTGCAACTTTGATCAAGAAAATGCTGTTTTCAACCCTGCCTTCCTGTTCCCTACCATGGGCAACTTGTATGTCTTCAGCTGCCTGCTCAAAGTGAGACCCTCCCCTCTTTCTGCTCAGGATACAATACAGCCAATCGTATTTCTCACAGGGGTGTAGAGGCGTGGCCTATTCAGCTTTCCCTGCTGTCCAGCTGACAAACTCATCTGACCATCTCTGAATATATTAAAAGGACCGCTGATAGAGGCTCATTCATTAACCTCACATTTCTGTTATTGCTCAGAGATTGTTCTGTTATTGCTCAGATGACTTCTCAGTTGTTTCACTGAAATATGAGCTTTGTCTCCAAAGTTCTCGTGAGGAAATACAAATATACATAAATGAAACTATTGTTAACATTTATGGTAAGAATGTGGAGTTAAAAATAAATGTACTGTGTCATTTGACCTTGAAAATGTTTCATGAGAAATATCTGAGCAAGTATTGAGATCTTTTTGCACACCTAAATATCTTAGCAGATCACTTGCACAGTTTGAGACATTGTTGATGTCTCCTCTGAAACTCTAGAGGGGACATCAGAAACTGAAAAACAAAATGATTTAGCAGAAGTCTCTCCATTCAGTCTTATTTCTGTCAAGGAGAAACAAATGAGATGGTTTAAGATCAGAATTTCAGGTTTAATTTGCAGTTTAAAAAATTAGATTTGAACATAAACTCATGCTGTTTAGTAGCCTTCATCTAATTATCAGGTCAGTTGGGCAGTGCTGTTTATTTTTTCTCTCATGTTTTACCATTGTCCTGTCCCAGAATTTCTCATCCTGAATGTTAGACTTTTTTAAACAGTTTTAAAACAGGACTAGAGTCGTTTTATTTTATAATTTCTTCATCTAACAACACCTATCCAAGATTTTAAGGCAGGAATCCACGGTTTTATTATTTTGGGTGTCTGTTAATGTTTGGCCCACATTTGCCCGCAACTGGCCCCTGGTTACCCCCTGGCTTGATGCCCATGGGTCGAGATGAACCTGCAGAGCCACAGTGCCTTCCGTTCTGGTGTCGCACACTAACCCTTCCCCTGCCTCTCGTACCCCTATCCTCTCTCTTTTCTCTCACTCTCTCAATGTGATGGACTCAGTCACACTACGCCTTAACAAGTCCCCATGTCTGCGCTGTCTGCTGGGCTTTTGAAGACTGGGAGGCACGGGGAAGTGATGGGGAAGATCCAAGTTACTCTGAGAGTAATGAAGGGAAATGACATGCAAGTTTTGTCAGGGTGTCCATCTTGGCTCTCTGTATCAATGCTTCCTCAAGCACATGGCAGCCATCTTTGATTCGTCTCACCCTGCTTGTTCAGAGTCACTTAGAATATCGGAGGGGTTGTTCTACTTTCTCAGGTCTTTAGCAAAAGGACATGAAGGCTTATTTTTGTCAGGCATGAATGTTAGTTAGACCTTATGCATGGTTAATATTATCCCCATTTAGACATTCTTTTGGTCTTTTGCCCAAAACACTTGAAAACTTTGCTCAAGACATGGATCAGTAGATTATTAATAGCATTTTTTTATTACTGATCCACAACAGATGGCAAAAGGCAGTTTTTAAGCGGTGCACAATTCTTTGGCTCTGCTTGTTCATCAGTTTTGGTTCTGACCCTCTTTTGCTCTCTGCGTCATTGACGTTTTCATTGTTTTTGACTTGCATACCCATTTTCCGTGCAAACAAAGTCTTTTTCTGTTTGCAACACTATTGAAAGCGAACCATCTCGGACACACAACGCATTTGTGTGTAAGACTGTGTTGTTTAGTTTTGTCTTATTGAAACAACCTGTATGTGTTTTGTTTGTTTGTGTTACACAAAATAAGGGCTTTCCTACAATGATTGAGTGCTGTCAAAACAAGTCACCCTCTATGTAGCTACACCACTCCCTGTGGTCTCCCTTTGTACAGAACAGAACTACACGTGTGTGCATGCTAATGTTTGAGGGGAACTGGAGAATTGGGAGGGGGTGATGGGTAATGTAGTTTTTTTCTGTACATATGAAAGCAAGAACTTTAGGCACAGCTGTGGCCAGCACAGGCATTGTGCATGCCAAAAAAAGTAGTTTAAAAATATACTATCAGAAAAGGACACAACCCGTCATTATATTGTGCACTTTGTGTATTTTAGTGCTGGGTTTGCCAATTCATTTCTGCTCAGCCTCTGCCATCAACATTTCATTATCATCTCCCCATGTGACCTCATCCAAGATTGGATATGGACTCATTGCCACTGTTTCCATGCACCAGAAGACCTGGAGGGGTCGGGTTCATCTGTGTGACAGTGGGAAAAAGTTCTTTGCGAGCGCATATGCATGTGTCTGCGAGCTGATTTGAAGGCAAGTTCTTCTATAGTGCCTTACAATGAACAGTTCGAGATTTTCCACCACAGTTATACGACCACAGATACGAAGCCATGGCAAAAGCAAAGAATGTCTGTTGAATATCCTCATGGTCTACATCACGTTTGTACCTCTGTCCACTGTCTGTCTCACTTGTTTAGGTCATCAGTGATGATTTTATTGGGCGTATCATATCTTTCTCTTTCTTCTCTGTAATTCTTATATATCTCATTCATAAACTTCCTGCAGAAGCTTGTGTCTCTCCTCTTTTCTTAAACATTACTGTGTTTCTTTCGTTTCTGTTTCTGCATGTCGTGTTTTCAGACACATCTGATCTGATATCTGTTAGGATTTATCACATTTATTCTAACACAGAGTTGTCTTATATTAAAAATAAACGAATTATTACATTATTTTCCTACAGATATATTAATGGATAAATAGTAATGGTCAGTAATTACATAATGAGACATTTATTAATCATAACGTTTATTAAATGTTTATTTAAACATGCCACTGACAGAACAGAGGTTCATAAACGTGGCAGTGAAGAAAATACTATAAACAAATGAAGGAACATCAAGTGAGTGCTGTGGTTCTTTGACAGGAAGTGAATCGCTAAACAGGAAGTGGATTTCACCATTGTCAGCAGGAGTAGTATGTTCCCTCACGGGATGAAGTGTTGTGTTGAAGAGAAAATAAGTGTGTGTTTGTGTGTGTGCATGTGTGTGAAAATGTGCAGCCACTGTCACCATGACACCCATAAATCCATCCCACTTCTCCATTACCCATAATTCCACTGACCATCCACCCATACAGTATCAACCTGAACCATTTAGAAGCAAAAGAGGAAGTTTAAAGAGAAACAATGGCCATGATATAGAGAGGTATATCAATTACTGATTTGCATGTGCAATGTGCATGCCACTATGTGGGTTAACATGTCAACTTCAGGAATTACAAACTATTAAAAGAAATATAAAGATAAAGAGTATATATATATATATATATATATATGTATATATATATATATATATATATATATATATATATATATATATATATATATATATATATATATATATATGTATATATATATATATATATAGTATATATATATATATATATATATATATGTATATATATATATACACAGATAGATGTTTTTATGAACAATGTGTTACTTTTCCTTCTATTTTTAAAAACAGAAAAGACAAAAAAGAGCACCGAGAGGAAAAAATACAAGCGATATGACGTTATCAAGGAATAAAAATCATAGAATGTCTGTTTGTTTCTATTTCCAACTGTTCTCTTGCAATTGTGGGTACGGTGAGCGCACAACATGCTGTGGAAATGTGTTACAGAAGTTTTAAAAAGTTCAGAAAAGATATCCGGTAGCTCTCGATTCTGAGAAACTGCACCTCAATCAGAAGAAATCCAAACCCTTTTGCTGATGTTGAGCTGTAAAAGAGGCTGCCTGAATCTGTTGATGTTACACATTTATTCTGGCTATGAAGAATCCCCCTTTTTTCTCTCTCTGTCTCTCTGCTATTTCTACCAGTGCATTTTGTAATTCCAAGCAGAACTCTTCCTAAAGAACGTGAATAAAACCAGAGAGAATGCATTCTAACTGATTCTGTGCAATCTCTTGCTTTCAGATTCACTGTAATGTGTGTTTGTGTGTAAGAGAGAGAATGTGTGTTTTTAATTTAAGCCTTTACAAAACACTTTGGTGAACATTTGTGAGTGAACATGAGTGTGTCTGCAATTCAAAAGTCTCTCTTTGACACACAAGTTCACACCTAAAAGGATTTATCATGTTAAATGCTTCAGGTGGGGGAAATGACACCACACACAGACAGCTGTTCAGGAAGTGATAATAGCTGAATGATTCTGGATCTGAGCTGTTAACCCAATTGTTCAGTCCCAGGTAAAGGTGTCTCAGGAAATGAAGTTACTGACTGCATCTGCACACCGCTATTAAGCTTCCTGTCTAATGGTTACTGAGGCACTATGTAAGTGATACAAATAAGGCTGGTTTCTTTCTGTTTTATTCTGTGTTCTGCAATATTTAAGCCGGTGGCCTGGTTTGTTTGATTAGCAAATGAGCAGTAAATAATATTTAAACAGCATTTTTAAAAAAATTATACAATGGTTAAAAAATTCAAGAAACATACTGGGTTTGCAAATCTAAAGTAAGCTCTTGCATAGTATTAGGTAGTGAGTTAGGGATCAAATATTGATTTGTAGAAAATGATCTCCCAAAAGTGAAAGAAAATCACACACAGACACAGATGTGGTGTGTTTTAGGCAAGTTTTATCAACTTTTCATGGTCATTTTATGTTAGATAATAATAGTAAAATACCACAAGTAAATAAGTCATCTGAGTTTTGATAATTATACCTTATGTTATCAACTTTTATGTTGAAATGGATTATGATACAAACATTTAGAAAATTCATAAAATAAATGAACACAGACGGCAACAAACGTTCCTCTTTATTTTTGTTTCCTCTAACTTCATTTCCTCCTCATTCAGAGATAAAAGACCCACAACAAGACCACCATGAAGGAAACGGGGCTGTTCCAGAAACCTGTTTGAGGTTACACTCTGTCCACACATGAGCAGCGTTTATGTAACAGACAGATATTTAGGTTTCCTGGTACTTACATTGAATTCAGGTTTCAGTAATTAATCTTAATAGTAATTCATTAATTCATTTAATTAATCTTTTAGTAATTAAACACCCTAGATAATGATCTGACTGCAGTTTTCCATCAGATGATTATGTCGTTTAAATTGCTATCCACTTAAATATAACATTGCACTTCCTGTCTCCTTTATCCACTCATGGAACTAAAAACTCCCACCTGAGATCGGCAGGGAATTACATGCAGACACACCCTCAGAAAATGAAAGCCATGAGTCAGTAATTCATTCTTGTCGTGTTGCTGTAGAGCTCATTCAGTTACACTTGCTTTGGTGTCACGTTTAGAAAGACATGAAAACACTCAGTTTGTGTCTCCCTCCATACTGCAGTATTGGGTTGTATTGAGATCCAGAGGCCAAAACAACATTATACTATATAAAGACATGATTAAAATTCAAGACCTGAGTCCTGTGGACTCGAGTGTTGATGTCATGCATGAATTATGACAGTGACATATTTGTTAGATATGGTAAGCCATACCTGAAATGTGACCTTTGCATTTAACCATCACTGGTGAGGAATGAACACACACACACACCTGGAGCAGCGGGCAGCACGCTACTGCGCCCGGGAGCAATTGGGGGTTACGTGCCTTGCTCAAGTGTACTTCAGCTGCTACCTGCCAGCGCTGGAATCGAACCAGCAACCTTCTGATTACAAGCCTGATTCACTTACAATAGGCCACAATTGAATTATTTTGCGTTGTGCTCCACTGATGTCAGTTCAGAATGTTGTTATGCTGCTTCTACAAGCGTGATGACTGTGTAGTCCGACTCTGGCCACAAGCAAAACCCTTTGTGAATGTGTTTAAAAGTAAAAGAATTTTATGATTCATAATGTGTATGTTTAGGTAGATTAGCTGACTAATCAAAGAAAATGACACTCCTTTATCCGCACCCTCATGAAGAGGTCACAGAGGATAACTAATAATATCCTCACAGAGGATAAAATTTGTATAAGTATGACAAATACAGTGATAAAAGGCTGTGAGTGAGCCACACGTTACTAAGGAGATCTTGGGAACTCAAACCCCAGCTGCTGGAGACGGACTCTGAGTTAAGCTGGTTGTGATTAGTAAAACTTCTTTACAAATTTAAGGTCTTTAAACAAGCTTAAAGCAAACAGTGGTGTAAAGTAAGCCATCCAGTGCTCATGCAAGAGTCACTGTCCCAGCTAACAGTTTTAGGTTGTAAGAACATTACCACTAAATAACAAAAAGTTCAAATGTTATTTTGTTCTAGGAACGTTTGAAATGTCCAGTGTTTTAGAAGTTGTATTAATGTTATTGCTTGGTTTTAAGAACGTTATTCCATCATTTTTTTAAAGTCTGTAACATTTTTAAAACGTTTCACTAACAACGTAAGAATAGTTTTTCTTTAAAAACATCCTACTAATGTTACCGCAAGAAAGTTTTGAATCATTTTGAGAGAACTTTAAGAAAATGTTAAAGCGAGAACATTCCCTCTTAGCTAGGATGAGGTTTGTGGTAAACATCACATCTGAACAACAGGATGATCAAACATCTGTTTTATTTTAACCAAACACAAAACAGCTTCACAGGATTTGTCAGTCCATTATGTCTTTTCTCATACTTTCAATACAAAATGACCAGTGCAATGGTGAATTTAACACATTTTGCCATTGTCTTAACATCACAGTGTATGCAGACGTGTCTGTGTGGACAGTTCACACACCATCAGGTTTACTTATTAAAGTTCATATAAGCTGAAGGAGACTGAAGTCTCCTCCTTAAACCGGCTCAGATGCTGCTGTCAGAGTCATCTGAGCCCAAGGCAGCTCCTGTGACCGGGTCGATGATCTCTCCGCCGGTCCTTTATCTCCGTGTGTCCGGGCTCCTTCGTGCGCTCTCGGCCATTTGGCGAGCTTTGGCACACGGGCGGTGGCGCGCTCGGAGGGCGCAACGGGTCAGTTCAGACCCAGTTTGTTCAGAAACATCCCCACCAAGGGAAGCAAGAGACTTGTTCAACACGCAGCGATGGCCCGATTCGTCGGGAACGCTGTCAGGGTTTCAGTCTGGCGGCAGGTGTTGCCATTCTTCGCTCGTAAAACGTCGCCGGGCACGGATTGCACGTCCGCGTCGGTGTCCATTCTCGCCTTCTTCGGAGGCAGAAAGTCAGGCTCGACCGCCGTCTTACCGCGGCGCTTCCTGGAGGGGCGATGAGACGTGGTGGCTTGGTTCTCCTTGTCCTCCCCATGATTGTCTTTGGGTTCGTGGGTGATCACCTCCTCGGGAGTAAATGTGGATCGATCCTCGCTGATGTCCATGGGTTCCTCCGCGTCCAGAGCGCACGGAACGACCTGCTCCTCCCGCGACTCCCTGAGCAGCAGGGCGGTGTGGTAGATCTCCCTGGCGGCTCTCATGGTCATGGAGAGCAGGAGACTCCGGTGAAGTCTCAGTCCTCCTCTCTGGGTTCTGGATGAATACAGTTTACTGACAGACAGAGCCATGACTCTCTTGGCCTCTGCGTCCATGGCTCTTAATGGTGGAAATGATTTGCTTCTTTTGTCTGATATTGACGCGCAAGCTTGCTTTGATTCAGAGCCCTCTGCGCTTTGAGTGACGAGCTCTCGGTGGATGGCTCAACTAAACTAAAACTTTTCTCCTCCCAGGTGAAGGTTTTATGTGCGCCCCTGTGACGTCACCACTTTCCATTGCCAGACTATAAACACGCCCCGCCCTCCCTGTCAGCTACGTCACAACGCCACGGCGCTATTGAAGTATCGTGGCAGCGTCGTCAAACGTGTTATTAAACACATAAACACATAAACACATACACAGAAGATAGAAAAGAAGAAAAGAAGATAGAAAACGCATTTTCACGACACCAGCACGCGTGTTTCTTAAATAAGCATTGCTTATTGAGCAAATGCAATCATGCAACTTTTATGGACTGAACCGCAAACGTTTTATTCGCATTATTTTTTTGCAATCGAAATGATCTTACAATCGCTACCAAACACGTCTGTAGTAATCCACACCGAGTGTTTACAGCGCTTTGAAAGCACACTTTTTCCTTTTTGGTGTCGACGTCACCCTGTAACCATATTTGGAACATCCGCCTGGTCTCCGGGGAGCTAGCTGTGGAAAAGCAGTGACGCGTCAGCAGCTGCAGCAGACGCCGTGAGGGTGACGTCACTGCAGCACCATATATGGACCTGTCACCGGTCCGAAGCACCGCCCCTTCTGCTCCCGTGCGACTGAGGTCAGATGCCACCCAGAGCAAATATTCAGTCTCTATTTATAGAGCAGGAAAATGTGTTATTATACAGGAAAATGTGTTATTATACAGGAAAATGTGTTGATATACAGGAAAATGTGTTATTATACAGGAAAATGTGTTGTTATACAGGAGAATGTGTTGTTATACAGGAGAATGTGTTGTTATACAGGAGAATGTGTTGTTATACAGGAGAATGTGTTGTTATACAGGAGAATGTGTTGTTATACAGGAGAATGTGTTGTTATAATGTGTTGTTATACAGGAGAATGTGTTGTTATACAGGAAAATGTGTTATTATACAGGAGAATGTGTTATTATAATGTGTTGTTATACAGGAGAATGTGTTGTTATACAGGAAAATGTGTTGTTATACAGGAGAATGTGTTGTTATAATGTGTTGTTATACAGGAGAATGTGTTGTTATACAGGAAAATGTGTTGTTATACAGGAGAATGTGTTGTTATACAGGAGAATGTGTTGTTATAATGTGTTGTTATACAGGAGAATGTGTTGTTATAATGTGTTGTTATACAGGAGAATGTGTTGTTATACAGGAAAATGTGTTGTTATACAGGAAAATGTGTTGTTATACAGGAGAATGTGTTATTATACAGGAGAATGTGTTATTATACAGGAAAATGTGTTATTATACAGGAGAATGTGTTATTATACAGGAAAATGTGTTATTATACAGGAAAATGTGTTGATATACAGGAGAATGTGTTGTTATACAGGAAAATGTGTTATTATACAGGAGAATGTGTTATTATACAGGAAAATGTGTTATTATACAGGAAAATGTGTTATTATACAGGAAAATGTGTTGATATACAGGAAATGTGTTGTTATACAGGAAAATGTGTTGTTATACAGGAAAATGTGTTGTTATACAGGAGAATTGTTGTTATACAGGAGAATGTGTTGTTATAATGTGTTGTTATACAGGAAAATGTTTTATTATACAGGAGAATGTGTTGTTATACAGGAGAATGTGTTGTTATACAGGAAAATGTGTTGTTATACAGAGAATGTGTTATTATACAGGAAAATGTTTTATTATACAGGAGAATGTGTTGTTATACAGGAAAATGTGTTGTTATACAGGAGAATGTGTTGTTATACAGGAGAATGTGTTATTATACAGGAAAATGTTTTATTATACAGGAGAATGTGTTGTTATACAGGAAAATGTGTTGTTATACAGGAGAATGTGTTATTATACAGGAAAATGTTTTATTATACAGGAGAATGTGTTGTTATACAGGAGAATGTGTTGTTATACAGGAGAATGTGTTATTATACAGGAGAATGTGTTGTTATACAGGAGAATGTGTTGTTATAATGTGTTGTTATACAGGAGAATGTGTTGTTATACAGGAGAATGTGTTGTTATACAGGAGAATGTGTTATTATACAGGAGAATTGTTTTATAATGTGTTGTTATACAGGAGAATGTGTTGTTATACAGAGAATGTGTTGTTATACAGGAGAATGTGTTGTTATACAGGAGAATGTGTTATTATACAGGAGAATGTGTTGTTATACAAGAGAATGTGTTGGTTTAATGTGTTGTTATACAGGAGAATGTGTTGTTATACAGGAGAATGTGTTGTTATACAGGAGAATGTGCTGTTATAATGTGTTGTTATACAGGAGAATGTGTTGTTATACAGGAGAATGTGTTGTTATACAGGAGAATGTGTTGTTATACAGGAGAATGTGTTATTATACAGGAGAATGTGTTGTTATACAAGAGAATGTGTTGGTTTAATGTGTTGTTATACAGGAGAATGTGTTGTTATACAGGAGAATGTGTTATTATACAGGAGAATGTGTTATTATACAGGAAAATGTGTTATTATACAGGAGAATGTGTTATTATACAGGAAAATGTGTTATTATACAGGAAAATGTGTTGATATACAGGAGAATGTGTTGTTATACAGGAAAATGTGTTATTATACAGGAGAATGTGTTATTATACAGGAAAATGTGTTATTATACAGGAAAATGTGTTATTATACAGGAAAATGTGTTGATATACAGGAGAATGTGTTGTTATACAGGAAAATGTGTTGTTATACAGGAAAATGTGTTGTTATACAGGAGAATGTGTTGTTATACAGGAGAATGTGTTGTTATAATGTGTTGTTATACAGGAAAATGTTTTATTATACAGGAGAATGTGTTGTTATACAGGAGAATGTGTTGTTATACAGGAAAATGTGTTGTTATACAGGAGAATGTGTTATTATACAGGAAAATGTTTTATTATACAGGAGAATGTGTTGTTATACAGGAAAATGTGTTGTTATACAGGAGAATGTGTTGTTATACAGGAGAATGTGTTATTATACAGGAAAATGTTTTATTATACAGGAGAATGTGTTGTTATACAGGAAAATGTGTTGTTATACAGGAGAATGTGTTATTATACAGGAAAATGTTTTATTATACAGGAGAATGTGTTGTTATACAGGAGAATGTGTTATTATACAGGAGAATGTGTTGTTATACAGGAGAATGTGTTGTTATAATGTGTTGTTATACAGGAGAATGTGTTGTTATACAGGAGAATGTGTTGTTATACAGGAGAATGTGTTGTTATACAGGAGAATGTGTTGTTATACAGGAGAATGTGTTATTATACAGGAGAATGTGTTGTTATACAAGAGAATGTGTTGGTTTAATGTGTTGTTATACAGGAGAATGTGTTGTTATACAGGAGAATGTGTTGTTATACAGGAGAATGTGCTGTTATAATGTGTTGTTATACAGGAGAATGTGTTGTTATACAGGAGAATGTGTTGTTATAATGTGTTGTTATACAGGAGAATGTGTTGTTATAATGTGTTGTTATACAGGAGAATGTGTTGTTATAATGTGTTGTTATACAGGAGAATGTGTTGTTATACAGGAGAATGTGTTATTATACAGGAGAATGTGTTATTATACAGGAAAATGTTTTATTATACAGGAGAATGTGTTGTTATACAGGAGAATGTGTTGTTATACAGGAGAATGTGTTGTTATACAGGAGAATGTGTTGTTATACAGGAGAATGTGTTATTATACAGGAAAATGTGTTGTTATACAGGAGAATGTGTTGTTATACAGGAGAATGTGTTGTTATACAGGAGAATGTGTTATTATACAGGAGAATGTGTTGTTATACAAGAGAATGTGTTGTTATAATGTGTTATTATACAGGAGAATGTGTTGTTATACAGGAGAATGTGTTATTATACAGGAAAATGTGTTATTATACAGGAGAATGTGTTGTTATACAGGAGAATGTGTTGTTATACAGGAGAATGTGTTATTATACAGGAGAATGTGTTGTTATACAGGAGAATGTGTTGTTATACAGGAGAATGTGTTGTTATACAGGAGAATGTGTTGTTATAATGTGTTGTTATACAGGAGAATGTGTTGTTATACAGGAGAATGTGTTGTTATAATGTGTTGTTATACAGGAGAATGTGTTGTTATAATGTGTTGTTATACAGGAGAATGTGTTGTTATACAGGAGAATGTGTTGTTATACAGGAGAATGTGTTGTTATACAGGAGAATGTGTTGTTATACAGGAGAATGTGTTGTTATACAGGAAAATGTGTTGATATACAGGAGAATGTGTTATTATACAGGAAAATGTTTTATTATACAGGAGAATGTGTTGTTATACAGGAGAATGTGTTGTTATACAGGAGAATGTGTTGTTATACAGGAGAATGTGTTGTTATACAGGAGAATGTGTTATTATACAGGAGAATGTGTTGTTATACAGGAGAATGTGTTGTTATAATGTGTTGTTATACAGGAGAATGTGTTGTTATACAGGAGAATGTGTTGTTATACAGGAGAATGTGTTGTTATACAGGAGAATGTGTTGTTATAATGTGTTGTTATACAGGAAAATGTTTTGTTATACAGGAGAATGTGTTGTTATACAGGAGAATGTGTTGTTATGAGAATGTGTTGTTATACAGGAGAATGTGTTGTTATACAGGAGAATGTGTTGTTATACAGGAGAATGTGTTGTTATAATGTGTTGTTATACAGGAGAATGTGTTGTTATACAGGAGAATGTGTTGTTATACAGGAGAATGTGTTGTTATACAGGAGAATGTGTTGTTATAATGTGTTGTTATACAGGAGAATGTGTTGATATACAGGAGAATGTGTTATTATACAGGAGAATGTGTTGTTATAATGTGTTGTTATACAGGAGAATGTGTTGTTATACAGGAGAATGTGTTGTTATACAGGAGAATGTGTTGTTATAATGTGTTGTTATACAGGAGAATGTGTTGTTATACAGGAGAATGTGTTGTTATAATGTGTTGTTATACAGGAGAATGTGTTGTTATAATGTGTTGTTATACAGGAGAATGTGTTGTTATACAGGAGAATGTGTTGTTATAATGTGTTGTTATACAGGAGAATGTGTTGTTATACAGGAGAATGTGTTGTTATACAGGAGAATGTGTTGTTATAATGTGTTGTTATACAGGAGAATGTGTTGTTATACAGGAAAATGTGTTGTTATACAGGAGAATGTGTTGTTATACAGGAAAATGTGTTATTATACAGGAAAATGTTTTGTTATACAGGAGAATGTGTTGTTATACAGGAAAATGTGTTATTATACAGGAAAATGTGTTGTTATACAGGAGAATGTGTTGTTATACAGGAGAATGTGTTGTTATACAGGAGAATGTGTTGTTATACAGGAGAATGTGTTGTTATACAGGAGAATGTGTTGTTATAATGTGTTGTTATACAGGAGAATGTGTTGTTATAATGTGTTGTTATACAGGAGAATGTGTTGTTATACAGGAGAATGTGTTGTTATACAGGAGAATGTGTTGTTATACAGGAGAATGTGTTGTTATAATGTGTTGTTATACAGGAGAATGTGTTGTTATAATGTGTTGTTATACAGGAGAATGTGTTGTTATAATGTGTTGTTATACAGGAGAATGTGTTGTTATAATGTGTTGTTATACAGGAGAATGTGTTGTTATACAGGAGAATGTGTTGTTATACAGGAGAATGTGTTGTTATAATGTGTTGTTATACAGGAGAATGTGTTGTTATACAGGAGAATGTGTTGTTATACAGGAGAATGTGTTGTTATACAGGAGAATGTGTTGTTATAATGTGTTGTTATACAGGAGAATGTGTTGTTATACAGGAGAATGTGTTGTTATACAGGAGAATGTGTTGTTATACAGGAGAATGTGTTGTTATACAGGAGAATGTGTTGTTATACAGGAGAATGTGTTGTTATACAGGAGAATGTGTTGTTATACAGGAGAATGTGTTGTTATACAGGAGAATGTGTTGTTATACAGGAGAATGTGTTGTTATACAGGAAAATGTGTTGTTATACAGGAGAATGTGTTGTTATACAGGAGAATGTGTTGTTATACAGGAGAATGTGTTGTTATACAGGAGAATGTGTTGTTATACAGGAGAATGTGTTGTTATACAGGAGAATGTGTTGTTATAATGTGTTGTTTGACTACATCAGGGCGTTGTTGTGTTCATCATTTTGTCTGAAATAATAAGCGATGAACAGGAAAGCAAAAGAAACAAAAAAACAAATCAGAATAATAATATGCGCATTATGAATTTTCGCTTGCATGGATTTCAGTCTGGTTTGTGGGTTGTGTTTTTGTTTAAAGCAGAGAGAAAAAACCAAGGAACAGGGAAGTTGTATTCTTCATAACACCAAGGAGTTTCACCATACACGTTTGTCAACACAGTGACTAAGGGTGAGGATTTTCAAGCCACGGCTTGTAAAAATAGCTTCCCCGTTTCTGCTTTCTGACAAACTGCATTCCATGCGATGATGCTTCCAGTTAAGACGCCCCTGCATTTCTCCAGCGGTGATCTCATGCACACATGGACCTCTGAAGCGATGAGGACCTCCTAGACTCAATGGCTTTTAAACTAAGATAATAAGATTTACAATATCCTATACCCCCAACCCTCCTCTAATCTCTCACTAAACCCATTCACATTATTAGATTTTAAGCAGGGTGCAGTTGGGTTATTTGTGAGCCTTTCAAAAAGAAAGAACCGCTTTATTCATCCTTTTAAGTCAGTTTTCAATGTTTCATGTCCTCACACTCTCACCAACACACATGCACACCCAGAGCTGCAGGGAAGGGAGGAGGGCATGCGTGTACAGGTTCAGCCATATGTGTGTGTTTGTGTGGGAAAATCTGTGTGTGAACAGGAAACAGAGAGTGAGAAGAGGGAGGAAGACGGGAGACTGTTAGAGGTGTGGGAGGAAGTGAGGGGGAATAATGTTAATAATGGAGAGACAGGAGAGACGACCAGACGACAGGATCTCACCCTTTTAGGTGGCAAGAGAAAGACATGGGAATTTGTTTCATTTGTCTTACTGAAACTCGTCTTCACCAGAGCAAATGTCATACCCTGAGCTTCAAGCCAAACTAGCCAGTTATATAATAAAAATTAATCATCATTTAGGTCACGGTTGCATTTTGGAAATGACACGCAATGCTGAAAATATGAAAATCGTACTTGTTATCGAGAGAGTCGGAAATGAGAGAATGCAGCATTGCAAATACAGATTGACGTTGCTGTATTTTATTTTATTTTATTTTATTTTATTTTAAGAAATGACAGACCACACTTACACAAAACCAAGTGCACTGATTTTTGACCTTACGTGTATTTCAGGTTTGGAAATTTGTATTAGACGTAGTTTGCCAAATCTTTACTAACCACATGAAGACTTAAAGGAGGGCAATTCTGAAATATTCGTGCTTACTCAAAGATCGCATCTTAAATATTGTTATATTGTTATAATATATAATATATATATATATATATATATATATATATATATATATATATATATATATATATATATATATATATATATAAAATATAATGGTGCTACAGGACTTTTATTTTGAAAACAAAATGCTTACAGGCGTTTCATGGCCTGTCTTGTTGTTCATTTCACGCTCCTGCACCTGTAAGGGGCTAAAATGTCGATGGAAGATCCTTTTTTTGTGGTTAAAGGGTAAGAAAACGTATTTTCTGTTTGTCTCGTACTGTTATATGTCGTTTGTCTTGTATTTCTCTCTTACAGAGAGGCTTACTGTGTCTTAAGATACGAGACAGTGAAGCAGTACGATGATCTCCAGTTCAATGTGTTCACATGTTGTCTTCTTTATAAACTAAATGATTCATCTGTAAATGTGTGGCTGGTAATAATGAGATAATGTTGGCTAGTATTTGTGTCCTGCACTGCTGGATGATGTTTTCAGTGTGTTCTTGCCTTTCCTTTAATGTACAAATACAAAACACCAATAAATCATGTTTGCATTGTTTTTCACAATGCAGATTTTTTTGATTTGATCACCCCAGCCTGGCAGTAAGCACACCAGGTGGTGTTTCCATTTGTAGTTACTAAACCAGTTGCTATAGTTGTGTATTGTTGATAAACATTGTTCATTTATTAATATGCATGTTGAGGAGTTCACGGTGTACTTGCATCTTCTCCTGCAGCGAGGTGCAGAAGGCCCTCTCTAAAGCACAGGGGCTGTATGAACGCTGGAACGAGCTGCTGCGAGACGAAACGCCGGTCAGCCAAGATGAGCTAGACTGGAACACCAATGAACTCCGTAACTGCCTGAGGGCCATCGACTGGGACCTAGAGGACCTCCATGAAACCATCAGTATCCTCACAAAGGAAGGAGGAGGAGGAGGAGGAGGAGGAGGAAGAAAGTGAAGGGAATGGCGGAAATATAAAATGTGTAACGTAAAATCTAAACCGACAGAGGATTTAGGGTTCCCACATCCACCGAATTTCCAAGCTGGAGAAAGTCTTAGATTAATGGAAATTTCTGTAGTGACTCTGTATGTTTCTGTTTGTAGTTCTGTGCAATATTTTATTGGCTGTGAATTTGTCTTTGTGACGTCGGTCTCTGTATAATGTTTTTTTATTTAAATCTGTATCCAGGAGTCATTGATAATGGGAAAGTTTGTAAAAATTCAGTGGTCAAAAGGTGTAATGATGAGTGTTTTTTGTAGACAGTTTTTTATAGTCTTTGACTGTATCAGGCATTGTGGAGGCAAATCCTGGAAAATTCCGTTTAGGAGAGCATGAATTACAGGAGAGGCGGGACTTCGTGGTACGGACGCAAAAATCTGTACAGGTGCCAGTCATTCTCCAATTTATAACGCTTTCTGGGTTTGTGTTGGTGCCTTTGTATTTTTTATGCATTTGTGTTTATGAACGCGTATATGTGTGTAGCTGATGAAGGATCAGCTTGCTAGTCCTTCAGCTGTGGTTCAGGCAGAGAAGAAGAACAAACAGGCTCTGTTGGGGGTCACAGCGAATGATCGTTATGCCGGCCTGGATCCCCACCTGGTATCCGCAAACTCCAGATACATTCAGGAGCAACAAGAACAGCAGCAGGTGAATACACAGAGATCAAATCAATCAACATTTGATTCAGCTTCAATAAAAAAATCAGTTTAGAGCTGCAGTCAGTACAAAAGCATCATGGACAGGATTTGCTTATTAATGTTAATGTTAAATAAATTGTACATTGTCTGTGTAGCTGATCATGCAGGAGCAGGATGAGCAGATGGAGCTGGTGTCGGGCAGTATCCGTGTGCTGAAGGACATGTCCAACAGGATAGGAGACGAGCTGGATGAGCAGTCCATGTAAGAACTCAAGAACACATCTGAGTTTGTATCAGCTGAATAACTGCCATGAAATGACATGAAAGCATGTGCAATATTATCTTACATATTTATTATTTATTTTCACTTAAAGTACGATATTCATACCACATCTTACTACACTGTATGCTGCTGACACCTTTGCACCCCGACTGCTTGTATTCTTTAATGTTTACTGTTTATATTTTGTACTTGTATTTGGTATTTTTATTGCTATTTTGATTTATTCATAAACATGTAAATACCAGTTTTTAATATAATGCACAATGGAGGCTGACACTTTTCAATTTCATTGTGCCTGCACAATGCCAATAAAGTTCTTCAGAATAATTTGTATTAAGGCTTATAAAACTGTTTAGTTATGCTTTAATATATTCCTCGATCAGGATGTTTCTGTAGCTCAACTGTAAGAGCATGGTGCTAATAATGGAACACATTTAATGATAAAATACCCAAGTTAATTATAAAAACATACTGAAGTTATTATATAAAGCTGTTGCATGTTTACTTGTGGTCTGGGTGTTTTTTCTAGCATGCTTGGTGAGTTTAGTGAGGAAATGGACCAGACCAGTTCTAGAATGGATTCGGTGTTGAAGAAGATGGAGAAGGTTTCACACATGACCAGCAGTAAGTGTTTGTACTCTTTACTATGTGTTTCTCATAACTGTTTACATTAAAACTTCTCAGCACATCGCAGACAGTTAAGAACTGATTCCCACTGGTTGTAATTTCAGAATACACAATTAAGCATGGGTTAAAACAACAGTAAGTTTGGAATGATTTACAATTTGAGCAGCTGGGTCCGATTTTGCTCAAACGATTTTGCTCAAACAAAAGAAATAGGTTCTTATTGTGTCTCCAGTCAGACAGCGATCAGTTCCCACTATATTCTTTTTCACATTCTGGTTGATCTCTTTATTGCTTATCTTGCTCAGATTTTGCATAATCCATTTTTTCAAACAGATCAAGTTTTTCAGAACAGCCGTCAGACTTTTAGGAAAACATTTGCCTGTAGCCTGTTCAGTTCTGAATGCTAGAGTGAACGTTTGCCTTCATATGTCTGTGTTCTGCAGGCCGGAGACAGTGGTGTGCCATTGGAGTTCTTGTCGTCATTCTGATCGTGGTGCTCATCCTGTTTTTTGCGATTTGAATCAGACTTTGTTCCAGTTTGGCCCTTCATATGTCAGAAGCCTGTGGGGCTTGTAGAGTAAGAAAACAAGGATTCATCCACTTGATTCAGTTTTTATATGAGAGAAGAGATCGGTTATTTTTTATAGTGCCTCCTTGCTTTTATGTTTTTATCTATCTCAAATGTCTGTTTCTGGCTCTCCCTGTTTCTTTCGCTGCTTTTGGATCAGACTCATTGTTCTCTGCAGGGTCTAATCCAGAACTTCACAGGAGCTGAGACGGAAGTTAACAGTTACTTTATTTCTTACCCTTATATTTTATTGTGGTGCAGAGCTCAGTGGTGGAGAGGAATTTGATATTTCCTGGGATTTTTTTATGTTAGATTTTTTTCAAAATGGTCAGATTGTGGTCAATATGTTTGCCCTTCGAAGACATTTGCAGTAGTGGAAGGAACCACAAGCACAATGAAGCTCCTCAAAAATCAGTCCCTGAAAGATTGTTTATCGTTAATAGAGCCCTTACCGCCACTGTACAGAGTGATTCATAAAAAAATAATGAATGGCAGTATTTCAAAATAAATACACTAAGCACCATTTAAATTATTTGACGCTTTTGGCAAAGTTACCCATTTTAAATGACGTTAACTGACTCCTCAGCCAGACATTTTCCAAAATGTGCCCTTCACTCATGGATTTTTTTATTGCATTATCTTTTGTAATCAAAAAAGACATTTTACGGAAGAAAAGTCATGTACGTTGCTTGCGCTTCTCTTGAGTTGTCTTACAAGTGCTGCGTGTTTAATGAGGCTGTTACTGCATTTTTAATTATGATTTTTGTAAATTGAACTGTAAAGTAGAACGCTAGTTTCAACAAAATCAAATATTGGTCTGTTTTACATGTGGCCTGAGCTTCTGCTGCATGCCACAGTGATGTTTCATATTCGTCACTCCAAAAATACGTTTTTATTGTAATTATTTTTAAAAGGAACATGCCATTAGCTGCTTTTTGAAAGCAATTCCAGTCCAAAGCAGCAAGATAAATGATATGTTCTGGTAATGACTGGTGTACCTTACAGCTATCATTTTGTTATATTGATGGCTCCAGTGCGGCCTCTGATAGGATTCTAAGGACACTGTGTGTCTGTGGAATGTATTATGTATTATGAAGCTCATGTTAAACCTTTGCCTTGCCTCTTTTCAACTGTTTGTGACTGATTTCATACATCTTTTGTTTATTGTAAATTAGGTATAACCCATCAATAACTGAAAGTAATCCAACTTCCAATGTAATTGACTTCTATAAGCCTTAACTGTCAATACACACTGTCATTTAAGGGGGATTTTGGTACACGTTTGATTTTAATTTGCAAAGCAATGGCTGTCATGTCATTTCAGTGCTGCTTAAGTACAGACGATTGATTTCAAAGTCTGCTTGCCTTGGAACTTGTTTTGTAAGAATTTTCTGAAGACTATTATATTTACATTTACATGAATGCATCTTGCAGAGTCTCACAGTGTTTTCAAGTTTTGAATTTAGTGCGTGTTTCCTGGGAGTCGAACCTTTGCACTGCTAACGCAATTCTCTTGCAATTGAGCAGGAACATGTAAACACCAATATATATAAAACGTTTGCCTTTGTACTGGTGATCTACGTGGGTTTCTGAATTAAGTACAGGCCTTTGACACATTCTTGTTAAAAAATTTTAAAAACAGTTTTTTTTTAATAAATAGCACATTGAAAACAAAACATCACCCAAATGAGTTTCTTTGTTACAAACCTTTTTATTAAGATATTCAGTTTTTTAACAGTAGTTAATGTGCAATTTTCTTTTTGTTGGGTCACAGTAAAGGAATCACAAAGTTATTGGCACTTGAAACACAGAGGAAACACACCATGTACTTAGGATGGGGTGAAAGATACCGAGGTTTCGACATCAGTAAAACACTACTGCATTCATTTCCACAAAGCAGGTATTCTGGGGGGAATAACATTTCATGCTGTGAGTGCACAACTAACAACCAAACTAGTGTATCTATGCATAATGTACAGTATTTATACATATTCGTATTTATATATGCATATCCATATATGTATAAAGGAAAAAAATAGCTGCAGGATCCCTGTGATCACACCAGAGACATGCTCTCTGTTGCCACGGTGATGGAGCTCCCCAGCTCCTGGTGAGGTATTAATCGCTCACGTTCCAATTCGGATTCAGTCTCTTTCAGTTCACATCTGATGTTTATACATCATCAACACAACACATCTAGAAAGTAGCACCATCAGCTCAAGGGGTCTGTTCCAACACACACGGCCTGTTTCAGGGCTCAGGGCCAGGGGAGGTATGGCTGAAAGTGTAGGGAGGTAGATCTACACATTTATTTCTGTGTATGTGCATTGGTCTCTGGTGGGCAGGGATGTACAAAGAGCAATATATTATAAGTCTGGTGTCTGTAAGTCTTTGAGGTTGCCAGCAGTAGGGAAAGGCGGAAGATTTACAGCTCGACAGACGTCTTATAAAAAACATAACATTCCTGATTGAAAGAAAGTTACGATGTGATCTCATATTTAAAGAGGTATGTTTTCACCCGAGGCCTTTTGATTGCACCTTTCGTTATCTTCCTGTTCACAAAACCCCTTTCCCAGCCAATTATAACTGCCTGTGAGCTTATATTCATAAGACCATAAGAGAAATGAAACAAAAAACTCTTCAGTCTACATCAAGATCCCAAACTGAGGCACAGAGGGAGTCAGAGTGCTACAGAAACACCACAGATGTAACTGAGATCTCTCCCTCAATATAATGAGACGAGCAACAGATACACAGAAAACAATCATGACATGTTATCTCCTCGCAATGGGCAGGCCTACATGGAATCTGTGACCACAAGTTGTTGGAAAGTTGGAGCGTTGGATAAAAGTTGGAAAAAAATCCATGCAAAAAAAAAACTGTAAAAAACATCTGCAGATTCCATATTGGCCTGGTATTCATTTAACATAATCTCAAGGGTCTTCAATTCTTCCCCACGTACTGGTTTAATAATTCATGAAAAAGGAATCATAATGATCAAATACAGTTGTCATAAAGTGTCACACTTAAAAAAGATTCAATGATAATTAGATTATCTTAAATCCTGTTTGTAAATCGCCATATTGGCCATCTGATAATAAAGTGTCTCATTAAATATTGGTTGATTTGATCGTCATATTGGCAAACATCAGCAGAAACCATTTTAGCTATAAATAAAATCATTGGCATCTTTGTATATTTGGCAGTTATAACATTTCAACTGGAAACACAGTTGTATTCATTCTTTTGGTCAGGGGTTATTACATTAAAAATCAAAAATAAGAATTTAAAGGTACGGTAGACAATTTTGAAGAGGCTAGCAATAGCAAGCTAGCTTTGAAAGCATAACATCCTGCCCTTCCTGTCCAATCACTGGATTCAGACCACATGCCATGATTGGACGAACATTTTATGGTCCAGCCCCTTTTACACAAGATGTATATTGATATAAATATATTCATATCTCTTAGTGATGGCTATCAGGATGTGAAGAGACTTTCAACCAGCGTAACAAAAGTGTTTCTAAATAAAATCACCTACCCTGCCTTTAGTTCTTTAAGTTGAATTACAAGCAGTCAGACTGCCACTTTGCAATAAAGTTTCTGCCCCGTATGGGGGTTGAATCTGCATGGCAGCATTTATAAAAGTCTAACACCAGCCACCAGGGGGCGCATTCATCTGTCCAACAACAGCATGAGAGGCAGTACTAGCATCATTCAAATATTCTCTATCAGCAAAACGTTTCAATAAAAAATTGCTCGAGGAAGTAATAATATAGCTTGCAGTGCATGAAACACCCACTTTCTCTCTTCCTGTTTTTCTCTATGCCCTAAATCTAGTCTAACTCATCCACTCCTCAAAATACATCTCAATGCAGTAAACACTCTCTAAACTAATTTAATACTGCCCCATCCTTTCCCAGCACTTCTGATTTATAAATGCAAAAATATGATGTTCTCTTCCTCCTAGCTACTGTACATTTCATGTTTCATGTTTTCGTTACAAATTACTTAGCTACTCTACAGTTTCTGTTAAAAATTAGTAGCTTTTCTCAACGCCGAGCACCTAACCACATTAGAGTAAAAAACACAATCAAATTATAATAAAAAAAACTATCAGCGTTATCTACATAGTTCATGATGCTGTTTTTTTATGCTTGCATCTTACCCCAAAGCGTGACCTCACATTCTGCTTCTCTAATGAAACATAAACACTTTACCAAAAATTCATTCTGTGAATTAAAGGTCTTGAATTAGAGACCACAAACCCAGAGTGCAGGTCCTGGTTCGAACCCCTATATGAGACAGATCCATCTCATCGGGATAAACAAACATTCTGTACCTTATCGCCAATGCAAGTCTGAATGTATCAGAAGAAGTGAAAAGTATCTGACTAATCGACACTGAAACATCACAAATCCAGCGTCCATAGTGATGCGTGCTGGCTGCACAGCAGTTCTTCCTGTGTCTTTCAACTAAGTTCATGATGGTTACAAAACATAAGTCTGATCAAGCTGTCATGGAAGGATCCAGCTCCGTTTATGTACATTCCAATGGGGATGAAGAAATGGTTATGTTTCTCTTGTTCTGTTTTCAAAGGTTCTCAAAAACAGACATGCACCATCTGACTGCGGGACAATCCAATGCAAAGCCATGTTTATGCTGTCACCATCGAACTGCATACACAACTGGCACTCGTTTAAACGCAAACCAACAATAATCCAAAAAATAGGTTTTATGGAATCACATTCAGATTGCTTTTGTAATGTGAATCATTTCTGAGTGAAACTCATTATTCTTAATCCACGAAAATGTAACATGTCATCCAACAGGAATTTCATGTATCAACACGGGCTATTGAAAAATGCACAGAAAGATGATTGTATTGTGCATAATAAAACCAGAAACATGTATTAAACATTTAAATAAGGTGAATGTGACGTTTACGTTGAAATAAACTGAAGCAGCCTAATCAGATTAAGATGTATAATAAGATTTAATGGTTTGTTTAGTTAACGCTTGATGCCACCTCCATTTGGGCAATGGCTCACTGCGCCAGCTGTGTATAAAACTCTGTGTGTGTGTGAGCATCCATCTCCTCACCACTGCTTACCCTCCCCTCTCTGCCTGCGTCTGCACTGCATGTCCCTTACTAAGTCAGACAAAAACAAACAGAGCTCTCTGATCTCTGCATACACACATACCAGCCAGCCAGCCAGCCGCCCACCATCTCACACACACAGCACATATTCCACTGTCACACACCAACAACACCCACCCGCACCCTCGCAGACGTACATTTGGCACACAAAAGCCAGACATACACGCATACACACAAACACTCCCTCCCACGTATATGCACGTTCAAATAAACAAATGCGCCAACACAAAGAGCGTGTCTTTGGCTGTCGCTTCTCTTTGCTATAAACTCTCTTCGCATGAACACGCAGATATATACGCATGTCCAAAAATGGAAATGAAGAGGAAAAAGTAGCTGAGCACGTATGCATGCATGCTGACCCATCCAGGCATTCTGAACCCTACCCCCCACCCTTCCCAAAATCCCTTTCTCTTCTGTCGCAGACTCAGGACTTGAAACTCCCAGCCACCAACTTTTATTCTTTTAAGGCGATTCTGAAGAATTCAGTTCAGATTTCTGTGCAAATGTATCACCCTCATCCTACATCACATCTAATTGCGATTACGATCTTGGTGCAATCTCGTAGGAACATGCTGGCAAAACATTATTCTTGCATGTCAGTGCAGTAATTCGACAAACTTGAGCTGGCATCTTTCTACAAAAAACACATTTCTGTTTCAATATTACAAATGCAGAAAAAATTAAGAAAAAGCATGAAAAGGAAACATAAGAATCTTCTGAAAGCCACAGAAACAGTGCTCTGTGACGAAGTTTTTTTAGGTGTTTTTTTTGTATTCAGGGAGTTTTTATACCGTAATGAGGGCTGGGAAATATAACAAAAAGTTTCAATGACTTTGCTTGCCATATAAAAAGGAAAAACAACCTGATTATTTTACAGTAATTTTATAGTATTCAACTTATTGCATTAAACATTGTAAATCAGTAGCAGGTTGAAATTATTTCTTTAATTGGCAAAGAAAGCTATTTCACAGTAAAAATATAAATGTCAGGATCTCACCAATAGGCTAAAAAATATCAAAATATAATTGATGCATCAGCTGTATCACCCAGCCCTCACTGTTTTTTGCTCATTGTGCTTTTGAAGGTGTGGGCTGATCCTGTTCACACATGTCCAACTGCAGCCCGTCTTCAGCCCTAACCAAAGTCAGACACTACCGTCCACCATTACACAACACATTTACTAAAAACATCATTTAAATGTGCTTAAATAACCTGAACACTCAGGTCACGCTTTGGGTGTCTTACAGTGTGCTGAGAGTCTCTAATCTAAACATACTCGTATAAAATTCAAGGTTACAGCTGCCAAATATTTCAAGCATACAGCTGCGACTAGTGACAATTTAAGCATCATTCTCAACTGCTACAGGCTTACAACTGCTCTTTTATGATGATTAAGGACTTTAACTTTTCCCTCTAAAACCTGAAACATAACCATCAACACAGACACCTAAATCTGCCTTTTCAAATCAGCATAAAATGCAACTTTAAAAAACATCCCCTCTCTAAGTGGCCATTAGTGGTTTACATCCACTGTAGCTGAAGCAGTAATGGCTCCTCAGTGCCAATTTTAATACAGCACTCGGCCCTCTTTGTCTGGGCATTTAATGTCTCTGTTACACCAGCTCGGGCGTAGCACGTCAGAATGCGACATGCTGCAGCACGCAGCACGCAGCACACGCATGCAGTGGGTGCGTGAAGCAATCAGCTGGGAGATGAACTGCAGCACACACACAACGCGCACACAAAAGAGATGCCGGTTCTAAATTATGTGGTGTCTACCCAGGTAATGATTTAGGTTGTAAAAACATTTCCCTAACGTTTCCATTAAGTAACAAAAGTGTTAAAAATGTTATTTTGAAAATTCTAGTAACGTTCAAAATGTCCACTTTTGGAGACATGGTAGTAACGTTACTGTTTGGTTATTGTTCAAACATTATTTTAATTCTGTAATGTTTTTCAAACGTTTCACTAACAACTTTTTGATACCCAACATATAACGTTAAAAACATTCTATTAATATTGCTGCAAGAACGTTTATGATAACTTTTTAGAGAACAATAGCCAATGTTCTGAGAACGTTCCCTGTTAGCTGGGTACACACATAGCTCTGATCTTCTCTGTGCACACAAGAAAGAAATTTGAAAGAACTTTAAGCTTAGACAATCTGAGATCGCATTTGGGAATGTATTTTGGGACGCTTGTGCCAAAATCCTATGAATAAACTTGTGCCAATCTGATTAGGCTAAACCTAAATAACAACATTAAACCTTGGTAATATACCAAAATAAAATATTACTTGGGGATTTTGCTAATGCAAATACAGGTACATTTCTGTTTTCCGTACAATTTTAAAAGGTGAGAATCTTGCACAGACCCTCTATAACCCACAACAGTAGCAAACTAAATTCTTCAGCCACTTAACAGATAACAATCATCTGTAACAAACTGCCTCTCGTGGGACACTTGGCAAATCACAAAAAAGTGGAAAACTTGGCATATAAAAACTTCAAGCAATTACAAACAGTAAAAAAAAATCATTTAAAATATGAAAGAAAACGTTCTGTCTCGGAGTCTATGGGGACTTGGGTGAGAACAGGAAATGGGGGTATGGAGGGCTGTTATACAGTCAGCTACTAAAAATTAAAAGATGAATACAGTCTTACATCCAACATAAATGTTCTAGATTATTAGAAAAGATACATTCAAACCAGGACAGTGTTCTCAGATTGGCTACAAGCCTCCAGCCCTCATTTCCTCAACCCAACTACCCCCATAGGTTCCCCTTCTTTGGGAATGTGTACAAAGTACAAACAAACGCTCTACAACCACAGAAATGACCTGCTTTGAAAGCAGGATTCCACAACATATCGATATATAGATCCATTTTCTCTTCTCCAGCAGGAAATCAATGTGGCACCAATAAAAATGGGGTAAGATGTAGAGGAATGAATAGGAATTAACTTCTGTAGACTTGTCACCATGGAAATGTTACTCACTAAAACAAACTGCTAGCATCTCCGCTCACCCCTTGCAGGGCATCTGCAGATGAATGGCCGGACTCAGAGGTTGTACCGCGCTCCAGCGATCCTGTTTCAAAAGCCTGTTCCAAGCCGTCAGACTCCATTTTGGAAGCGTCCGGAAGGAAGTTCGCATAAGCGTCGCTTTCCGCCACCAGAAGCTTCAGTTTAGGGATCCAGCTCTTGCGTACCACGCGGCGCGCGTTCGTGCACATGTCTGCGGCGATCGCGTTCATTTCGCTCTCTTTGAAAGTAGGAGCAAAGTTCTGGCAGTAAACTAGAAATAGAGAGAAAAAACATGCATGTCTTTGTCAAGGCCAACAATAATCTAAATGTTACTGTTATCCCTCGACTTACACCTATGCTATGGACTGCAGACTCATAATAACAATGTTAATTAGATATTTTCGTTAATTATATATTTTAGCAAAAAGAGACCCCAAACTGGACACAATTTTAAATGCACATGAAACCATTAGGCTTGGCTAACAATTTTAGATTGTAAGAATGTTTCCCTAACATTTCCGATATGTAACACAAGCGTTCAAAATTTTATTTCAAAAGTATTTACATTGGTTATACATTTTTGGCTTGGTTATAGGAATGTTATCCAAACATTTTTAATTACGTAACTTTTTTAATTATTCCACTAAAAACGTACCATTACCGTAAATAACATTTTAAAAATATAATGTGTATGATGATAACGTTGAGAGAACATTTAGAAAACGTCAGCCAATGTTCTGAGAATGTTCCCTGTTATCTGGGTATGTACCTCTCACAAATTAGTAACAAAAATCCTAATACCAGATCTCTTGATAACTTACATTTAACAGCATGGAGAACCCGGTTATCCAGCGGCTTGCGGTTTGGGTCGTTTGTGGAGGACCGAATTCCTGTCCCACAGCTGTTTGCAAGAGTGCTTCTACAAGCAGGAGACAGACAGAGTTAAAAGTACTTTTATAGTGACATGAGGTAAATTACAGAAAAAATCAAAGGTCTGTCCATGTTTGTATGGTCTTAGAAATGACCCCTTTCTTTGTGGCTTTCATATTTTAACTTTTGCAGCTTTGTTTCAATAAAAAAAAAAATTATTAAACTAATATAACCTTCATTTGACTCACAGAACAGTGCAACTCTTCTGGTTTCACTCACCGGTCAAAAAACGCAGCAAGCAGGCGTCTGAGCAGAACTTTGTGTCGTGTTCCTGCACTGACATGACAGTTCATCAGCTGAGCGCGTGAAATAAAGACACTGGTGCCTGTCACAAGCTCCAGTTTCTCAGCAGGGTCACCTTCTTCATACAGTTTAGAATGACAACGGTTTCCAATCTGTGTGATGAGCTCGGGGGGGAGAGACGCCAGCTCTTGCCGCACTCTGATTCCTCTTCCCCTTGACTCGACGGTGAGGTGGTCCGGTAGCGATTCCACTCGTTCACTGGCTGAATCAGGAACATAAAGGGTAAAGATGCTTTCATAAAGGCGTCACAACATTAGACAGACACGCTGATTAAGTTATTGAATTTTTTTGATCTGATTATAATATTCCTGTAATAGTAATGATAAATAATTTTCAAACATTTCACTATATTATAAAGTCCACGGTTACATTGTGGTGTGTATCACTTCAGCATTGTCCTTCAATAAAACTGAATTGATAATATCAGATATCAGTTAATGCTGCAATCCGTAACCTTTGCCTTTCTACTGCCATCTCTGTTTGAAACACAAAACTGCAGGTACCTGCAGAGTTATTTTAAACGTGTATAATAACTGTTTTTAACTCAAGTGCTTAAGCGTTTTTGTTCATTTTTAACACAATTAAAGTTGCAACTTTATATTGGTCCAGAGTGCCCCGCCTCCTCTTACCTGTTGCTCCTACATTGAGCATGCTGTACATGGTGTACATGTTACAGATCTGTCTGTACTGCTCTTCTGCTGTTTCCTCTGTAATTTCCTCCTCTTCATCATCATCATGGTAAGAGATGGGCGAGTCACTGGTGTACATGCTGGGGGTTCCTGGGCTGGTGCCTTCTGGTGTGCTACTGCTGTTGTTATTATTATTGTTGCTGTTACTAGAGCCGCTTCCAGCCAATAAGGCTGCGCTCTGAGGCAGAGCCCCGCCTCCCCCGCGTGGCGCCTCCTGTGAGTAACGAGCTGCTTTCCTCATACCTCCCCCCGATCCTCCACCTCCTTCACGGCTACCTCCTTCCCAAAGACGTTTGGCAACCGGAGTGCAAACCACTGAATGCGACAATGTTTCCTGTTGGGGCTGCTGGGCCTGAGGTTGGTGCTCGGTCTTCACCCTAGGCACCAGCTGGAGGGGTGTGAGGCAGGAGGCACGCTGCGGTGGTGCCCCCACCCCCTACAAAGCTACTCCCATTTTGCGTAACAGGACTCTGGGGTTCAGAGGTAGGGGTTTCTTCAGCGTGAAGACCCTGTGAGTCACAACTGGGTGAGCTGACTTTTAGGAAGAACTCGGTGCCTTTTTCCATAATCTGCTGGATCTGCAAGAACCCTGCCGTGTACATTAAGAGAAACTGATCTCCCAAGTTCATGCTAAGACGGCCGGTGTAGCAGAAAGATAGGATCTGCTGGAAACTCTGGGGCTGAACTGCTGGTGGTAGCTCCACCACTGCGCTCTTGCTTCCAGAATTAAAGATATCTCGAAAGTAGGAGCTGCTGGCAGCCAGCACTGCCCGGTGGGCTTTAAACGTGTGACCCTTGACCACCACTGACACGTCACAGAACAGACCCTGCAGTCTCTGTTCATTGAGACACTCCAAAACATTGTTGCCAAAGTTGGGAATCGCCATCTGCAGCATCTGAGCCATGTTGCAACACCCAGAACTACAGGATCAGGATCTGTCAAAAGAAAAAATACAATGAAAAACTTTTTCACCTCAATTACTACAAAATTCTATTTAAAACATTTTCAAAAATGCATATAATGCCGAGCAATGGATATTGTTAAGGTAAAATGTATTGCTAAAAAATATGTTTTAGGCATTAGGATTTAATAAGGTACAAAAAGATATAAATTATTTCTTGTAGTGATAAATGTCACAAGTGTACAAATGAATTACAACTATGCAGTATGCTTCTTACATACAACGACAAACTGTTCTAGAGCCATCCCACAGTCGTCAGCAGTATATCATCTGTTCTTATAAAAACAGAAAGACACAGTGGAGCGCTCTTGAAGAAACGGGGAACGCTCTTGAAGACACAGCGGAACGCTCTTGAAGACACAGTTGAGCGCTCTTGAAGACACAGTGAAACGCTCTTGAAGACACAGTTGAGCGCTCTTGAAGACACAGTGAAACGCTCTTGAAGACACAGTTGAGCGCTCTTGAAGACACAGTGGAACGCTCTTGAAGACACAGTTGAGCGCTCTTGAAGACACAGTGAAACGCTCTTGAAGACACAGCTGAAGACACAGTGGAGCACTCTTGAAGAAACAGCGGAGCGCTCTTGAAGAAACAGTGGAGCGCTCTTGAAGACACAGTGAAACGCTCTTGAAGACACAGTGAGTGCTCTTGAAGAAACAGCGGAGCGCTCTTGAAAACACAGTGAAACGCTCTTGAAGACACAGTTGAGTGCTCTTGAAGACACAGCGGAGCGCTCTTGAAGAAACAGCGGAGCGCTCTTGAAGACACAGCGGAGCGCTCTTGAGGACACAGCGGAGCGCTCTTGAGGAAACAGTGGAACGCTCTTGAAGACACAGTGGAGCGCTCTTGAAGACACAGCGGAGCGCTCTTGAAGACACAGCGGAGCGCTCTTGAAGACACAGCGGAGCGCTCTTGAAGAAACAGCGGAGCGCTCTTGAAGAAACAGCGGAGCGCTCTTGAAGACACAGCGGAGCGCTCTTGAGGACACAGTGGAGCGCTCTTGAAGACACAGCGGAGCGCTCTTGAAGACACAGCGGAGCGCTCTTGAAGAAACAGCTGAGCGCTCTTGAAGAAACAGCGGAGCGCTCTTGAAGAAACAGCGGAGCGCTCTTGAAGACACAGTGGAGCGCTCTTGAAGAAACAGTGGAACGCTCTTGAAGACACAGCGGAGCGCTCTTGAAGACACAGCGGAGCGCTCTTGAAGACACAGCGGAGCGCTCTTGAAGACACAGCGGAGCGCTCTTGAAGAAACAGCTGAGCGCTCTTGAAGACACAGCGGAACGCTCTTGAAGAAACAGCTGAGCGCTCTTGAAGAAACAGCTGAGCGCTCTTGAAGACACAGTGGAGCGCTCTTGAAGACACAGTTGAACGCTCTTGAAGAAACAGCTGAGCGCTCTTGAAGAAACAGCTGAGCGCTCTTGAAGACAATGAAACACTCTGTTCTAACTCCAGGGTTTGGGCTAGCAAGCTAACAAACAACGTCCCATGATCATTCAGTACATAACACAGAAAATGCATACTAGCTGGATATTAGACAATAAACAAAGCACTTATAGATGCATTCCATACATAACTGTGCATTACAAAGCATGCCTTTAGTCCTCCAGATTTTATTTGTTGTTTGTACACAATTGCGATCCTATAGTTTATTCTTTTTAAAAATTAGAGAAACTTTGGTGTGCTTGCTTCTCTAAGACAAAAGTCAGCATGTAGTCTTTTTAGCAAGCAACATCATAAAACCAAATGAGTCAAAGTCAAGTCAAAATGAAATCAAAATATACTATTCCTATTTTTTTACAGAATATTGCAGTGTTTATTATAAATGAAGAATCAGTGCATGGAATTTTTTTTATTTATGTGCCCACGTAATCGTCAATCAAAATCTGAACATGTACTTCCCCTCAGGAACGGCAGACGTTCTCTGATGTCAGTCTGACGGCGTAGGCGGAGCCAGAGTCGTTAACCACTCCCCTCCAACGGTCAGTCTGCTGCAAGCTTTGAAACGCCCACTTTTCTAGAGCTATCAATGCGCAGTGGAAAAAAATAAGCCATGCCCTCCATTTTCAGTTTCACTTTGACTTAACTTTCACTTAACACTGAAGTTGGCTGCAACTTCCAGTTCACGCAGACTTTAAGATAATTAGAGCATGTGCCTAATTCAATGCCAATATATGGGTCCCCAGCTAACAATTTTAGGTTGTAGGAACGTTTCTCTAAGTCAATTAAGTTACAGAAACACTTAATTGTTATATTGAAAGGTCTAAGAACTTTCTTCTAAGAACCTTTTAAGACGTTGCATTAATGTTACTGCTTGGTTTTTCTGTAACGTTTTTCAAATGTTCCAATAGCATCTCAAAAATATATATATAGCATCTTGTTTTATATATATATATATATATATATATATATATATATATATAATATATATATATATATATATATATATATATATAAAATGATAGAAAAAGTTCTACTAACGTAACTGCAAGAATGTTTTGGATAACATTGGGAGAACCAACGTTCCCTGTTAGCTGGGTCGTTTATCAGTCAAGCGGGATTACAACAACCTGTAATTTTACGCACATTTATTCAAGGTTCCTGAATGTGCTTTACATTAAGTAAAAAAAGACCATCATTAGGGGAACAACAGGGAATAATGAGGTGAAGGGGCCCTCTAAGGTCCTCTGGCATACTTATTAACCCTAGGGACAGAATCCCCCCTAAAGCTTTTTGTCTTCGGCCCCATGAATTTTTAGAGACTGCCCTGCTTAGTGTACTAGCTGACAGTTATCTTTAAGTAAAAACATTGTGTACTTGTATTCAATCCATCTGCTACTATTTACAAGCTCAGCATTGTCAGTATAAAGCTTTTTATCTAGTCTTGCGGGTCCAGAATGATCTCTCGTAATCGACAATGCTTTGTTTATAACCACGGGATCCGATTATTAAAGCAATTTCATGCAAATACAACCCGATGACTAAAAAGTACCTTTAACACGATCAAACAGAAGTACGAGTTATAACTTAGTCATTTCACACTAGTTTTCTTTCCTCTGAAAAGGTCGAGCATGAGGTCAAAAGCAATGCTCTTCTGAAGCTGATCAAAGATCAGTCTGCAGGTGCAAGTAGGGTTATGCGCTTACAAGCCGCCTACTTAGAAAACTTCACATACTTAGTGCTCAGTAAAACAAAACCTTATGCAATATAAAAAATGAACAACAACTACAAAATAAAATGATGGCAAACATGGTTTTGGTCCATTCTCACATCATGCCAAGCAGTTTGAAGGGTTAAAGGGTTAAAGCAATATCTTTTTGTCTAACAGCCATCATATCATAAAGGAACAAATCAAATGAGGCTTATTATTGACTTGAAAAGTTAACCTGATGTGTTTGATTATCGATTATTAACTATAACTAGCAGCAGCCAAAGGTGCCGTTTAAAAACTATCCCTTTATTTGCTTCGCACAATAAAAGCATAAGCACAACAGTTTCCATCAAAAGCATAAACGATATAAATCACCGATAGTTGAGAAATCTCACCGCTGTGACTCCGGTGTTGCCGTGATCAGCGCGGCAGCGGCGCGGCTGCTGTGCCCGGTGAGCGTGTGTGCCCGCACCGCTGCCCAGCAGGACACGAGCTCCGGGTTGGCACGGGCCCCGAGGGGCAACAAACAAGAAATAATACCCGATCGACTTATTTCTACACCTGATGCCAAAACCGCGACCCCCAGGCCAAGGTAACCGGATAGATGAATAATTTAGGAGCCCACATCCGTTCCTCTCGCCCCCTCGGTGCCAATGCAATGCCGAAAAATGTACCGTCGGGTTGAGTTACCGTGCACGGCCGGCAGATCTATACGCTGAACGTTTTGCTTGCAGATATTGCATGCATTATGATGCATGCATTATGATTAATTTTGTAAGTCGCATGCAAACTGACTTCTTAAGTATTGTTCGTATTTGTATACGCGATCATTGCGTTTTGCATAAAATATTCAGTGGTTAAACTCTACTCCATCTTGGACCAAGAGGAAGGGAGGGCTCAGCTCCATGTTTTACCGACATCAACAGGTCATCCCGGGACAAATGCAGCAACGGGGGGACGAGCCAGACTGATCCGCAAGACGAGGCGCGTTTAACCGCTTGACGCCCGGAAGCCTCGCACCTCATCTGGTCGACTCTTCCCGTATTAATGCTCACATCCGCGGGGACGGACATCCAGAAGCACGTCGTTACGCGTGGATATAAAGTTGGACTATTGCACGGAGAAAAGAAAGATGCAAGCCGCGGTAGGTGTTTGCTCAGGAGTGGGTCTCAAGCAGTTAAAGTTTTGCATACCCTTCCCCCATGCAAAGCAATAATTGCACACCTTTGCAAAAGCAATATTGCACGCCTTAAAATATCTCTCAACTACCCCGGTGGCACTCAAACACAACCGCCCCGTACGGATCCACCCCCGCCGCCCGGGCACCGTTTGACCCCCGCGCCAAGAACCCAACGAGCGCGCGTCGCAAAACTTACCCCCGGCGTGCAATCGTCTTCAAAGTGTTGCGATGCGGGAGTCGAACCCCTTGGCTTTCTCGGTCGCCTACTGGCAGCCGTTCATCGCCGATGTGCAGGCGAGACGCCCGAGTGCAGAGTTATCGAGGGGCGCATCGTTTTCTTCACCCCTTGCGGGGCGCACGTAGAGCGCAGAATCACCGATCACAGACAGACGGACGGCCGGTCACGTACCCGGTGAAGTCCTCCCCGACGACCAGTCGGTACACGGCAGACCCCCGGGGCTCAATGGGCTGTGGTGCTGGGAAGGTGGGCTGTGAGAGGCGTCTGGACTCTGGTGCAGGTGAAGCCCTGGAGGGTCTCGGTGCTTACGCGCACAGCATGCCAACTCGGCCCCGTATGGCGCACTGGAGAACCGCCTCCGTCAAACACTTCCATCGTGCGTTTGTAATGGTGGGAAAATGATTTGGCATATGGGTCACAGGTTGGATTATTGTGTGCCAGCGATTTTTTGCATGTGAAGAAATATTGTGCAATATGAAATATGATTTTATTTCTTTAAAACGTGTATGCATTTGATATCAGAGCAGAACGGGCAACAGGGAACCACGGATGATGTATAAATTTCCCCTTACAGAAAAGCCACACGAGTTTGCAAAATCACACAAGAAAACATGCTGCCAAATGTCCCATGGAAAATGTTTTCCATGGGAATTTTCACAGGATTCACACGGAAAAGTTACAAAAGCACACATTTCACATGAAATCCATGCGTCCTTTATGTAAGGGCTATGTGCGTAACAGGACCTGTTTTTACTTATGTAGGATTATTTTAAGCTTATCGTAATTATTCTGATCATTTATTCATGTGAATTCTTTATTACAAGAAGAATAACGGGATAAATGTTCCTTTATATTGGCCCGATGGTTAGAAAGTCAAACTGGCAACGCAAAGGTTGCAGGTTCGACTCCCACTGGCGGCTTAAGTAAGGCACCCTTTTCCACTTGCTGTGGGGACAAACAGTGTTTGTTATGTGAGACATTTTACCCACATCACCATATCACAATTCTTGACACTTATTCATTGTAAGTACTTTATATTCCTATATGTTTATATTTACATTTTAATTTATCATCCAATGGATTTGGATGATCAGTCTGTATTTTTGTCTTTTAATTACCATTTGGCTGATGCCTACAAAGAAAACCATCCCTCAACACAAGTTTCCACTGCACAGAAATGAAAATAAAATATATGATAATATTTCTCGGTTTGGGCTCGCCTCCTATGCGGCGTTGTAGCTGTGCGCATGCGCGTTGTCCGCCGTCGCGCGTTCGGTACTCACGGGCTTCCGTAGGATGCAGTATGAGCTACACATGTGATTTCTAGCTGAAAATATCAAACATATGAATATAAATAAAAATCGCCTGTTTGTGTAAAAACAGTTTATGTGCGATGTGCCGTGGAGCTGCTGAAGTATCTATAAAGAACCGTGTTTGACGGTATGTTTTATGCGATCTTGTGTTGCTGTAAATGCTACTGCTAGTGCTAACCAGTTATCAATGCAAAGTTTCTATAGCCGCGATAAACGTGCTATTCAAACTATAATGTTGTTCAGCTCAGTTGAGATTCACAAGAATTTGTGCTCTAAAAGTACAAATCACGACCCTCATAACGCAATATATCAAGCCAGAGTTTATTTCTGCTTTTGTGTGTGATGTGGAAGTCTGTAAGCACTAACTATAGCCAGTTTTCTGTTGACAGGTCCCCAGGTTTTTCTTTGGTAAATGAGAAGTGTGTTTCAGCTATACTGGACTGCAGTGCATTTGTTATTGAGATTTCCTAAGCAGAGACCAGCTTGCCTGAAGATCCTTAATACAGGACACAGTTGTGGTTTTAGAAAGTATAGAATAATGAACAGCGATAAGGATCTTGCAGCATCCACGGACACGACCAATGCTGACCCAGACACCACCGCCACGGCTGTGTCAATGGAAGACACAAATGCCTCCGGCTACACAGAAACCAGCCTGAAGTCGTCTACGGAACCGGGACTTTTACAAGGGGAGACAGTTGTAAGGGAAGGAAAGGCAACAATCATATTCCCAAGTGCGAATGAGGTGTTTTACAACCCTGTGCAAGAGTTCAACAGAGATCTGACGTATGTGTGCTGCTAAATGTTTGTCATCTCGTAATATTCATCTTGTCTCAACGTTTATAAACTTCCCGTGTACCTGCTTCGACCAGGTGTGCGGTGATCACAGAGTTTGCCAGGGAACAGCTGGCACAGCGGGGTGTTCGGTGCCTGGTGCCGGGCGAGAAAGACAGAGTCGTGGTCCAGCTGTCAGAGGAGAAGAATGGAACGACAGATCAGGACGCAACAGAACAACCTGGAGATAAGCAACTGAAGGAGGAGGAGAGCGAAGACAAAGAGTTCATCACTGCATCCGTGGGGGAGAGATGCGAGGTGTGTGTATATTACATTTGGTTTAGAAGTAGTGAATTAGTTCTCAGGAAGTAGCCTTAAAGCAACGTTTCGGATTGCAGCTTTAAGCCAAACGTGCTGGTGGTTATTTCTGATGTAAGATTATTTTAACTTGTATGATTATTATTGGTTGTTGGTTTTAGATCTCTTTCTTTTTGGCTTTCTAGGAGCAGTCACTTGTGTTTTCTCCTTATTGCTTTCAATGCATGCGTCTGCTAACTGAGTGAATGTCATTTCTCCCTCTGCAGCAAGGTTTGCGAGTGCTGGAGGGCCTGGCTGCATCAGGGCTGCGTTCTGTGCGCTTTGCTCTGGAGGTTCCTGGACTAAAGAGCATAACTGCTAATGATTTCTCTGCTAAAGCTGCTGCTCTGATCGCCCGTAATGCACAATACAACAACGTTTCCCACATACTGCAGGCCAGCCAGAAAGATGCCAGGTCTGAGCTTTTCATTTGTTCTGAACATGTATCGCCTTTGCCTGTTTTTAGCAGCATATACTCAAAGCCGTATGCAAGGCTTTAAAAAACAGTAGGATACTTAGGAAGACAAAAATTGCTCAATAAAAACCTTGTGTGATGTGTTTTGTCCAGTATGGTGATGTATGAGGCAAGAGGAAGAAAGGAGCGTTATGATGTCATAGATCTGGACCCGTATGGCAGCCCCTCTTCATTTCTAGATGCAGCAGTGCAGGCAGTCAGTGAGGGGGGTGAGTCTGTCTCAGTCTGTTTTGCATTTCTGTTATATGCTTTGTGTTGTCAAGCGGTCTGCAAAGCTAAACTGAACTCTGTGTGTAGCAGTGCAGTGTACCTGGTCTAACATAAAATCTCTCTCTGTCTCTCTCTCTCTCTCTCTCTCTCTCTCTCTCTCTCTCTCTCTCTCTCTCTCTCTCTCTCTGTCTTTCTCTCTGTCTTTCTCTCTGTCAGGTTTACTTTGCATCACATGTACTGACATGGCTGTAATGGCTGGAAACAGCGGGGAAACCTGCTACAGCAAATATGGATCTGTGTCAATCAAGTCTAAATACTGCCATGAGATGGTAAGATTTGCTGCCACAGCCATTGTGTGTATCTGGGAGGGTGAAATGAAACCTCTTCATATACCTGCTATCTGTGTGTGTGTTCTAGGCCCTGCGTATAATCCTTCACAGTCTAGATCAGAGAGCAGCTGTGTATCAGCGCTACATTGAACCTCTCCTGAGTGTGAGTGTGGATTTCTACATACGCGTATTCGTCAGGGTCAAAACAGGACAGGCTGTGGTCAAGAACTCTGCAAGGTAATACACAAACACACACACAACTTTTGTCTTTACCTTTGCTTATGGTTGTGGAAGATAGCTGATGTATAAGATTGTGTTTGTTGCAGTAAACAAGCATTGGTTTATAACTGTGTTGGCTGTGGGGCGTTTCATCTGCAGAAGATGGGAAAGAGAATGAGTCAAGGAAAACAGTGAGTGCTTCTCATTTTCATGATCACGTCTGTCTCATTTTCACAAGCTCATTCTCATGCAAAGTGACACTTTTGAAAGACTTTCATTTAATAGTCAGAGTAAGTCTACATTTTATCACTGTGTGTGTTTCCTGGGGATCAAACCCATGTTCTTGGTCCACAGTTCTACCAGTTATTTAAAGGTAGAGTAGGCAATTTCAGAGAGGCTAGCAAAAGCAAGCTAGCATTCAAAGCATAAAATCCCTTCAGAGCAATCTCCAACCACGCCTCTTCCAAAATACATGAACGTAGCGGACAGAGGTATGCAAATACATAGTTTCACAAACAAGTAGTACTGCCTATCATTGTATTTGGACCGAATGCAATGATTGGACAAGCATTTTATGGCTCTACCCTTTCCACAGAAGATATTTTTATATTTAAATATATTTAGACCACTTTACTTAGTGATTGCTATAAGGATGTGAAGAGACTTTCAACCAGCATAACAAAAATGTTTCTGGAAAAATTTGCCTACCCTGCCTTCAGATACTGATCTATACTGTATATCTGTAATATGTTTTCATATGTAATATATGTAAATATATAGCTCTAATATATCCATAATGCATGTTTCTTTGTGTTCCAGTATGAAGTATTCTGCAGCCACTGGACCCCCTGTTGGGCCTAACTGTGAACACTGCGGACAGAGATTTCAGGTCTGAATAATATATTATGTGCTCTTATGAAAAATGTCTCTTTGATTGCTTAATTAGTTGGTTTAGGTGTAATATCTCATTCACTTTGTTCTTTCTTTACTGCTGTTTTGACTGCTGTTTACTTTTCTTTTTCTCCCTCTGTATTTTTAGCTGGGTGGTCCCATGTGGGCGGAGCCTCTTCATGACAGTATATTCGTTCAGAAGGTTCTGGCCGCTGTCTCAGGGAACCCCACCCGTTTCGCAACATCCAAGCGAATTGAGGGTGTATTGAGCATGGTGACCGAGGTGAGACTTTGTATTAATAATCTTTGGAATATTAATAGTAAAATCATGGATGTCTGCTGCTTTGGTTCACTGAATTAAGTGCTAATAGTAGTTGTGTGTTTCAGGAGCTGCAGGATGTTCCTCTGTACTATGTTTTAGATCTTTTGAGCAGCACGGTTCACTGCAACACGCCGCCCATGCTGCAGTTCAGGTAACATGCATGTAACACGTCAACGTGTGATTTTCACCGATTCTCAACTTCAAAACAATCAAGTTTGCTTTGTGCATGTGCAGATATGAACATGCATTCACCCTCTGCTGTGGTTGCAGGTCAGCGCTTTTGCATGCTGGGTACAGAGTGTCTTTCTCTCATGCCTGTAAGAATGCGGTGAAGACCGATGCGCCTCCTGGAGTGTTGTGGGATATCATTCGCTGCTGGGTGAGCGAACATCATCCACTCTTAAGTGCTTGTCTATAAAATACTCATTAGGAAGCGTCATTTTAATGAGTTGTTTTTCTCTCTGCTTGTTCCTCAGGAAAAATCCAACCCTGTGAAGCGAGAGAGGCTGTCAGAAACCAGTCCCGCCCACCGCATTCTCTCCACAGAGCCAACGTAAGTATCACATTTGTTATGTTTATTCATCTGAGGTCATGTGGTCCATTACTGCTAATGTAATTAATTTACCATGTAATTAATTGTAGTGTATTTAAGTACATTTTGTTTAGGAGTTCATTTAAGTAGATGTAATGGTGTTGTGGTGATGTGCTGTTACTGTTATGATTAAAGCTTCTAAAAAGGAAAAATGTTAAATAGACTGCAAAATGTCATGAATGTTTATGCGTCTTATTTTGTTTTACTTGTTAGATGTAAAACTACTTTTATAGGCACACTTTGATTCACTTTCTGTGAGATTTCAACGGTGTGAAATCTCTGTTTTCTCATTTAGTCTCCAGGCCTGTTTTGAGATCAGAGAAGACGCAAACCCGCAATCCCGAAAACGTCACCTCACACGTTTCCAGGAGAACCCACAGGCCAACTGGGGACCTAAAGCACGCGCCAAAGCTGGGTGAGCTGCGCTCTTCCAGCAGAAGTACCTGTAAATGCTTAATCAACATTTATTCACACTCCTTGTTTCTCCTTGTGTTAAGTGGAGGAATCTCTTCAGATTTGGAAGACAAACGGAAACAGTTTCAGGGTAAAAGAAAACAACAGATTACAGATTCCTCTCAACTCAAGAACTTGCCCTGCAAGAAGTTTCGAAAGGTACATTTACTTCAGTTTAACATATGATAGTGAGCTAATGTACCCGAATTAACTCTATATATAAAACACTATAAATCCTATTTAACAAAGCTGCTGTGTTGCCATTTGTAGGGAACATGTACATATGGAGAGAAATGCTGTTATTCACATGAACTGGAAGGAGGAGCCAGAGAAGAGAAGATGGACTGATTGTTTTCTTCCTAATGGATGTACATCAGATAGCAGTAGATGCATGTGTCATGACCAGTCAAAAGTGATTGAAGACAAACCCGGATATTTAATTGAAATTATTTTTCTTTTTGTGCTAATTAAACGGGTTTGTACAGATATGCGTCTAAATTAATTTTAAATTATGCTCTTTCATTTTTCTGGCAGTCCGCGAATGTGGCATGTATAAGTGGGACATTCTTTACATTTTGTTTTCATGTTTAAAATGTTTTATTTTTGCCTGGCAAATAAACAGTAAGTAAACGTCTTTGTGTTTTACCTAACGTGCTGCAGCAAAAAACATTTGCATAACGCATTTTTTAAACAATTTATTACTTGCTATTTCATTGATTCCACATTAAATTCATTAAAATGCTTTCAATTACATATGAAAGGCACAGAAAACAAGAATCAAAAATATTGCACAAAAATAATTCGGCACGGTAAGGCATCATTCATTAACAGTGTCTTCCATAAAGATGAAAACTTCTTCTGGACAGTTCAAAACGTTTTTAAAAACATCTGGCACTATGAAAAGTATATTCATCTTTTAGAAATGTTTTAAAAAATGACTGATTTTTTTGGATTACGCAACAGGAACTTTGTTGAAAGTTTTTTTGTGTGTGCGTAAATGTAGTTAATGTAGCAAATCAATGCCAGATCGTGATTGGATAATTCAATGCTGCACTCTGATTGGCTGTACTTCAGTGATCAGTGCTCTGGTCAGTTCTACAGCTGCACCTTTAACAGGAAGGTGCGGATCTCCATTGGGTTTAATGTCACTTCCCACGGCGAGGGATCTGTGTTGCTGACAGGCTGATTCCCTTCTGCAAATCAAACACAAGGAGTTTTAATTGTAAGTAAATTATCTTTCAGGTATATTTAGTTTAATTCACTTCATTGGTTTAAAACAGTCCACTTGCCAGGTTAAAAGCTGGATTACATGCACGACTTTTAGCCTGTATTTTAACAATGTGTGTTAGTTGCTGCTAGTACTGCTGGATTTTTGCCATGACGCTATAATGTCAATGAATTGGAAAACATCCGAAATGTTTGCTACTTGGAGACAACTTTAAAGCTGCAATTTGTAACTTTTAAATCACTTAAATGATCATTAAAAACTAACAATTGAGCAAGTACATGACAGAACAATCTTCTTATCTTACCCTGATTCACAATAATAAGTTTATAATAATGACTAATTATTTATGATTTCCCAGAAATGTCAGATTGGCTTCATTTGACTTCAACATACGCAATGAAAAGTACGTAAAGAAACCTGCAATTTTGTGTTTTAAATAGAAATGGCAACAAAGAGGCAAAAGTTTGCAGGTTTAAAGATGTTGTTTCACAGTCAATAATGCGAATCCAATCTGAAGTCATGCTCTGACCAATCATGTCTTTCCGTGTGTGTGTGTTGACGGTCGGCTAGTGTGTAGTCATCAGTCGTTTAGTGTTGCATAGTCTTTTCTGTAGCTATTTTACAAAGGGTGTGATATCTGGTATTTTAAAATCTGTTCAGATTTGAAAAGCTAGTTATAGTGTAATCCAGCCTTTCTTCTGACTGGTTACCAGTATTCCACTGCAGGCGCTTCATGTCATTTTTCCACTGGTTTGCCCCGAGACTCATTTCAGATGCTCCAAGCACTTTGAACGTAGAAAACAGCTTCTGCACAGACACAAAGAGAAACAGTGTATCCCTGTTATAATTATGCAACATTGGGCTTTCTTATCCAAAGCATCTGACAGTACAGCCCTGTCCCGTATGATGCATCTGATGTGGACTGTTTATGAAGTCCACAAGTCTGTAGAGAGTTTCATTTGTCATTTTATGGTTCAATAAGTCACTTCAGAGTGGCTATGACGCACCCTCCACGCAGCCTTTAACAAATCCCACACTGGTGCAAACTTCACAGCAGTCTGCTAACCAATGCAGTCTGCTGCATTACGTCACCATAGTGTGTGAACTCAGATGAGGACCAAAAAAGCTGAGGGCATCATCTGGGACGATTTTCATTTGCTACAAGAACACTCAGTTCCTTTAACCTGGTGTTAAGTCACACTGAGAAAAAATGGCCACCAGCCCAGATCTTAAACCACTGATCCACACTGTGTCCCCATAAATGTTTCTGAAACAAACGTTTATACTGAGAAGTAATGTGACTCAGTGATGGAGATATCTGCAGACCTTCTTCACAAACTCAGTGTTTGTCTGCACCATGGTTGGCTAAAAATGTGTGTTTGTGTACTGGTATATGTGGTTTACGGGGATACAAATGCGTATAGATGTGTATAATAACGCGTATAGCGTAAACATGGTTTTCGAGAACACTTCCTTATAAATGAAAAGGCTTTAAAAACATACTTTATTTTTTTTGTCTTAAAAACTTTAGTTTTCTGTGAGGGTTAGGTTTAGGGACAGAAAGTTTGTTTAGCTCAGTGTGAAAACCATTATGTCTATGGAGAGTCGCTGTAAACTACATATGTGAGTGTGTTCTTGTGTGATATATGAGGTAGTGGATTGGTAACTGAAACAGGTGGTGAGTGGGCTGCCCTCCTGTGTGTTACCTGCAGGTTGACGGTAACAGGCTGTGAATGAGTTTTGCTCTCTTTGGCCTGATATTGATGTTCCAGCCGAATCAGAACCGAGTCTTTGTCCCACTGAGACAGTGTCAGCAGGTGAACAGCAGGGGGCAGAGCAGCCTGAAGCCCAGAGAACTATGGCATAGAGTGAACGTGAAACAGGAGAAGAATGAACAGAAACCAGAAATGGGCCAGAAAATTAAATCATGGTTAAAGAGTTCAAGTCTATAATAAAGAATTCATGTCACTTATCTACAACAAACCTCCAGTCTGGTGTTGGCGGCAGGTGAGCCGTCCTGGAAGGACAGGAGGGGCTGGAGCACCATGCCCTGAGCGAGGGGTCTGTGAGCATCTGCGGCCAGGTCTGGAGATGTGAGGGTCAGTAAAAGGCGACCACGCACAACTAAACCATCTTTAAACTCTCCAGGTTCAGAAAGAGGTTCACCCACACCTCTATAATCATCATACAGAAGTCTCCTGTGCAGCTGAGAGACAGAGAGGTTAGCCGATAGTATATTGTAATATCATGTATATTACAAGGCAGGGGCAGGTCAAAATAAGTGAGAATGTATATGTATTCATGTTTATATAACGCATAAAGCTAACTGTTATTACTACAGACTTAGGTTTTATATGTATCTTCATTTTTTCATTTTTAATGGTTTTGTCATATTTAGTGAACTAGTGGGTCAAACCCCCCGCTCACAGCCCTTGCATATGCTTGGCAGTACAATGTGATTTCTGTCATGCCAATAATGCACTTGAGAAAGTGAGAGACTGACAAAGAATATGAAATCTATTTAATTTTACCATGATTTCCAGAGAGCCATTATAGATGCTGCTGACCCCTTGAGAGCGATCGGTCACCACTGTCAGCTGCTGCTTGTCATCCTAAACGCACATTTACATTTCCAGAAATGTTTATCTCAAGACAGGGTTATGAATATCTGAGTGACAGCCGAAAGTGAAGACGACAACAGGGGAAATTAAAGATACCAAAAATCTGAATGACAGATCACTGAACACATCGCTTTTAAATTAAATCCAACCTCAAATGTTAAAACAGAGCAATGAAAATAAGCGCAGAACGTCCCCACATGACACTCGCCTTGATGTAGGTGCGAGAGTTGATTGGATAGTAGTTTCCGGCGACTGGCTCCGACTGCTTCAAATCCCACGTGGGCCGATAATCTTTCCTACAATGACAAAACAGAACTTCTTAAATTAATTTCTGGACAGCTGAGATGTTGTACCATACAACATAAATCAATAATGAGGCTTTCTACAGTGATGTAAAAAACAAAACTGTGACACTCAGATCTGAAATTAAGTTATTTTTCATTCCTCTTTTCCAACTCTCGTATTTCCTCACCGTCGCTCCAGAACCTCTCGACCGTTAGAATCAGTGTAGAAATAGCCGGAAGACTTGATGTCTGTGTCCAAACGAGTGATCACCTCTTTCCCCAAACCATCCCTGAAAAGAGAGAGAGATATTTAGACCTCAGTCTATTCAAACATTCTGTTCTTTCACCTCTCTACCGCCATCTCTGTTTAAAACATAAAATTGCAGGTTACTTTATGTATGTTAAAGGCAAATAAAGCCAAACTGACATTTCCCAGAAAATTAGACCTGACATCTCAAATTCTAAATTATTATTATGAACATAGTGTTGCGAACTGGGATAGAGTAAGGAGACAGATCTGAACACTGATCTGTCCTGTACTTGCTCAATAACAGATTTTTGTTCATTTTTAACTTAAAAAAAGATTGCAGCTTTAATAGGTTTAACTCTAACACATCCCACTGGAATATTACTTTAGAAAGAACTTTCACATCAGATCTTTGATCCAAGAAAGCGTTGGTGCGTTGACTCACGTGACAGGCACTGGTCCCACTGTCCACTCCAGCTCCAGTTCTTTACGCCCCTCGTACAAGCGTACGACCTGAGACACCCACGGACTGAACCACTGTGTCACCTCTTGCACTACGCCTGATATCGTAACAATCTCGATGTCTGCAGTTTTGTTAATGATGAAGGGTGTTGATGAGTTCGGCCTGAAGATATAAGCTCCTGACGGCTGGTTACTCTCGTGGTTATTCCCGGCACTTGCATTGTACCTGCGCAGGAAGCAGAAACACACGGCTCAACACTTCTGATACAACTTCCTCATTTTGTTACTATCACATGAGAAAGAGGAAGAAGACACAGACTCCACCCAGAAGTTTTAATGAATAATTTGCTGGCTGATCTGAGCTCAGCATTGCACACACTGTTGAAATAACATGTCATAGAATCTGGGACAGAGACACTGATTCTGAATCAGCCTGAACTGACCAGTAGAAGTTCTGAGAGAGTTGAATCGTCTGCTGAGTTTCCAGGTTGGTCAGGCTCTTCAATAGACCAGTGGTGTTATCAAAAGTCACCTTCAGGAACTAAAACACACAGAGAAGAACTAGATTATTATCTGTGGCAATGAAAACTTGTGAACAGGCTGGTTTTGCTATATAAAAATAACCTGTTATTCATTAAGGTGTGCCAAGTTGTTGAATACTTAATATGCATTAATGTAAAGTTGGGCAGTCATGTATTATCACATATAGCAATATTAAATGTAAATATATAAATAATAAAATGACAAAAGCACATAAGATAGCTACAAATGTAACTAGAATGAACAAATATAATATTCACGTTAGTAAATATTACTTAAAAACAATGGTAAATGGTAAAACTCTTGTTTTCCATGACGTGGTCTATTTATATGATATTTGTTATAGTATGTTTAAATGACCTGGTTCTGAATAGATGGAGCAGCTTTGTGTTTGGGCGTGGGTTCTGGAGGCTCTTCCAGTTGCATGGAGATGATGTATGTACTGTAACCAAGGGGCGGAGCTTCAACCTGGAACACCAGCTCACCTTTAGCATAACCCCTATTCTGCCTCACTTCCTGTGTTGACTTGGACAGTGGAACCACCTGACGGACAGCGAAAGACGAGAGAGAAATATTAAAAATAAAGACAAAATGACACTATTGTGCTATTGGTGATGTAGACACACAGTTTCTAACCTGGCTGTCCACTGCTTTCCCTTTGGCATTAGTAACACTGTACTGGGAACCATTGACAGGCAGACGGACAGGCCAGCTTACAGTCCGTGCCAGAGGATTGTACACGTTCATAGAGAACTAAGAAAACGAGAAAGAGCTCATTATTTAACAGAGAGGTTTTGTTGCATGCACTGTTTCTTATGCTTCAAGAGCTTGTGTGACACCTTATGGCTGCTTTCCGTGAGCGGACAGACACTGATGTTGAGGTTCTCGCAGAACACACGTGGAGCTTTAGAACCGCTGAGTAGAGCCAGTGAATTCCCAACCAGCACCTGGATAGTGAAGATACACATCATCTCAAAAACACACACATCAAATCTGTTGCATATCCAAAAAGAGGGGATACAACACAAATCTTGAAATGAAATTGTGAGCATCAAGATTGGAGGGTGTATAGGGTGGTTGCTAGGGCATTTCTACAGCAACTGCTTAGTGTAGTTCACATAGTCTACGTGTACCTCCTACATTTATACATTTGGGAAACCCATTCATCCAAAGAGACTTACAGGGCCATCAAATACAATGCATTTTTTACACCGCCACAATGCCAAGGTCATGGGTTCAATTCCCAGGGAACATGTACATAGAAAATGTATACATTAAATGCACTGTAAGTTGTTTGGATTAAAACATCTAAGTGCATTGAGAAAAATCTTGTTTCAATCAAAATTTGTTTCATACCTCACAATGTGCCCAGCCTGTAGCTAACCTCCTGGAGTAGTCGTACGCCACATGCTGTTTCTCCGTGCCAGACACAGCATCATGATGTTGGGCCACACCCATCGCCCTCCCTTAACCAATATAAACATGGTGTTTAACGGATCGATCAATTAAAGACAATAAAATGACAGTTTTAATGTCTTACATGAACTTACTCATGGTATCACTGTCCCCTTCACCAAAGGGCCCTGACTTGGACTTGGGCCCCCCCAGCACCTCCAGCTGGTTGCAGGTCTAAAGGAACCAAACAAGACAGTTAGAACCAACACAATGTTGATATGATGCCTGATAGACAGTGTTTAAGTTTGTGGGCATCACCTGTAGTCGACTGTTGCTCAGTCTCTCGTATAACTTCAGGGCTGGGCGGCTGGTAAAATAACCCGTCCAGAAATCATGAGCGTCATCAGCATAGGGAAAAAAATCATCACTCTTCAGGGGCCTAAAACAAACAGCCAATCAGAGAAGGAGAGGACGTTGTATCTTGTACTGCAATGCAATCTGAACAAACGTATATAGGGCATGTACACAGATTCACAGGCTCTTAAATGCATTGGTTGTATAGACATACTAACCAGGTAAGACTGGCTTGATTCAACTCCTGGAGGTAGCAGGAGGGTGTCGAGTAAAGCACATTCACTTTGCTCCCATTAGCTTGCAGAGCATTAACATATTTGATCAGCTTATCCATGTTCTTGTACCACAGGTTGGCGTTCTCATACTGGAAGTCTGAGCCCATGGTCATGATGATATGATTTGTCTTATAATAGGCAGCCTGGAAACATTTATACAAAAGTGTGAATAGTTTTATTTCGTAGCGACTATTAGTAGCTAATTGAGATACAAGTCAGCAGATGAACTGAATCAAATTATACACTGTAAAAAAACATAAATTTTTAAGTTCGATCAGCTTGGCTGCACAAGTCATTTCAACTTACTATTTTCAATCTTGACTACTGGTCAGTTGCTGTAACTTATAAAAAACTGGCGAAAATTGGTTTAACTTATGAAGTTACACCAGTCACGATTAAAAAATTTAAGTTGAAATTTAAAGCAAAGTTGATTAAACAAAAAAATTAAAGACAGAAACGTTTTTTTTACAGTGTGTGTACTGATCACAGGTCTGCGATTGGATGGTATTGTGAGTGTTCACTTACTTGACTAGAAGCAGCCTTCAAAAAGTTCTGTACTATCTCATCTACATTGTAGTCCTCAAGATCTGGATCATCTCTTATGGGTTCATCATTACATGACTGGTCCCAGCAGAAGCCAGCAGGTGGATTATAACCATTGGGAAGGACACCTGTTAAGACCCAGTCATTATTTGCTCATTTATGGTAACTAATATTCATGCTTCTGCATATTCAACATTGTGTATTTATATGGAATGCATCATAATGCTATAATAGTGTTAAAATGTATTTAAAAGCAGGGTTGGTGATCTTTTCTAGAAACATTTTTGTTAAGCTGGTCGAAAGTTCCAATAGCAATCACTAAGTGGTCTAAATATATTTATATATCTTTACAGTCCTACGCCTTCCACGGAAATGTTCATCCAATCATTGCATTCAGTCTGAATGCAATGATAGGATGTTCTACTTGCTTGTAAACTGTGTATTTGCATACCTCTCCACACTACAGGAGGCGTGGCTTTGAAGATTGCTCCAAATGGAGGGCGGGATCTTATGCATTCAAAGCTAGCTTGCTATTGCTAGCCGCCCTGAAACTGCCTACCCTACCTTTAAATCTGACACTGAATCTAGAACGTCAGACAGCCACTGAATCTAGAACGTCAGCCAGCCACTGAATCTAGAATGTCAGCCAGCCACTGAATCTAGAACGTCAGTCAACCACTGAATCTAGAATGTCAGACAGCCACTGATTGTGACACAATCACAAATTTGTACCAGTGAAGAGGTCAGCAACAGGAGGTTTCAGGCTCTCACTGGCCCTCCAAAGCATTTCCATCTCTTTAGTTTTCATCCTGTGATCTTTATCCTGATAGTCCAACCGGCCGAAGAAGAAACCATCATAGCCCATCTGAAAACCAATCACAGGAGAGCAATCAGTGTCAATGGAGACACGGCAACCTATCACACAAAGCTTAGCTACCATTTTGATCTAGGCAAAGGCAAGAGTGAATATAATGACGTTACCTGAGCAAAGATGGAGGCATGTTCTCGGGCGTGTCCGAAAGGGTCGATGTGCCAGGCCACTCGCGGACGGCCGCACTCACCGAACGTGTCGTTGAGGAAACGCAAACCCAGAGTCATCTGATCTATGACTGCGCTGTAGTGTGTAGTGGCCTCATCACTCATACACCAGCCGCCGTTTATGAACTCCAGACGACCTTTGAAAAAAAAAGAGATGCAAAAGAACATTTACTGTTGGAATGTAAAAGGAGGGGATGAGAAATGTAGCACATAAAATATGAACTACAAATACATAATTTAAACACATCAAGTGTGAAATATGTTGTGATAAAAAACTCCAGGGCGTTATGTTTTAATTCTGCGATCTGGACTTGTTGCATTGTAGTACACAGAATGTTCTGTTAAAACAAGTAGCATCTCCTCACCCTCATTCACCAGCTGGGTTACGATTCGCTGTGTGTTCTGGTTCTGTTGCTTCCACCAGCGGTAAAAGAAGGCAATCTCAACATATATGAAACGCCGGGCCGGGTCCTTCTGCAGCTGATCGATCACAGAGTCCAGAATGTACTGAACTCCTGCATGCTGGATGTTGTTCCGGTCTGAAATGACACCATTAGCTTTTACTTACACACACGTTGGGTTTTCATGTCTTATGAGGACATTCCATTGATGTAATGGTTTCATACAAACTGTCTATTCTATCCCCCTAAACTAACTCTAACATCACAGAAAACTTTCTGCTATTTTAGATTTTCAAAATCGATCATTCTGTACGATTTTTAAGCTTGCTGCTTGTTTCTTCATGTGAACTTAAAAATGTGCACAAAAGGTCCAAATTTACTGGCATTACATACTACACTTGTGGGGACATTTGGGTCCCATAACATAGTGAATATCAGGACCACACACACACACACACGGTCATTTCTCCAGAAGCTGGTCTGAACTTTTGATGACAGATTAACTTTTACTTCTGCTGTGGTGTGATGGCGTGAAGTCAAACATTAAGTTTTATCATTCAGACTGTTGCCAGCATCATATGATCAGGAGTCATATGCTGCACACCGTCCATCACGTGAGCCGGTCATATTATCAAATCAATTCCAGTGGAAACTTTTAACTTTTACATGAGAAAACTTCACCTCCATAGTAGTATTGATCCACAGTCTTCAGCCAGCCCACATCATCATGGGTGTGAGGCACCAGATGGACATTCAGCATGGATGGCTTTGTGGCTGGACATGACTGCAAACATTCAATGAGATGAAAACATTACAGCAATGATGCACATAAGAGTTACACTTCCTCAAAAACACAACATGCACCGAAAATGTCATTTCTTCTCTGTTTTGAACACTTTTGTGTCCATAAGTGATTTGTATTCATGTTTAACCCACAACAGTTACGGATTGCATCTTTGTGCACAAGAAAAATCAAGCCACAGACAAAAAACTAAATCGCTGAGGTTGTCACCAACGCAGCCTGTCGAAAACAAGCGATTGTTATTACTTTCATTTCAGTGTTCAGCTCTCCCAACGTTATGCATTTAGGATCTTTCTCATGTTGCTCTTCCAGCACAAAGTTTTCACAGATTTTATTATAAAACGTGTTACCTTATAACCACAGACGGAGTCTCGGCCCACAGGTAAAGAAAACACGGCGGATATTAAACACAGAAACACGAAACTGATGAGCAGCGACGCCATGACGGTCAGAGTGAAAGTGAAGTCACGTGACTTCATTTGGGTTGTGTTGTGACACGTGACTTCCGCTCCCGTCGTACCGGGAGTGTCTGCCAAAATAAAAGTCTTTGAGTTTCTGCACTAAAAAAACAAGAGCACAGAGACTTTGGATCAGGGCCTTCATTTGCTTTTTTGTTTTATTTATAATACATTTGTTTTATATAAAGACATTGTATTTATAAACTGTGTCTGAATCTCTAGGGAAATATCCTTCATTCACCACCAGAGGACGACACTGACCAGTAAGAACTTGTTGAATGACCTTTATGCTCCAGTTAAAACCTTTAAGCATAAAGTAAATATTAAAAAGTAAAGAAAGTAAATATAGATTTATTGTTTGAGATTATTGTGTAACATAAAGATAATGTAACATTAATCGACTATTTAATAAGCTATATAATCACCTGTGTGATTTGTATAAGGGTTCTTTTATTTATCTTTTCTCTGATATGTCTTTGGTCTTGTAATGTCAGAAGTATGAACCTGTAGCTCAGAGCATTGCGCAGAAGGTTGCGGGTTCGATTCCCCGGGAGCACATGCATGTACTAAGAAAATGTATAACTTGGCTGTATTGAATGTATGTACTGTAAGTCGCTTTGGGTAAAAGCGTCTGCCAAATGCGTAAATGTAAATGTCAGGAGGTCTTGTTTGTATGTTGGCAAGTATTTGGAGTAATTTTGTTTTACAAAGAATTGTTCTTGCATTGCTTTAGGAAATGTCCTGCTAAAGAAAACACAGCATTGATGTTGCTTTGTGTGACACTTTTTGGGAGGAAACAGAAGTTTGCTGTCCTGTGTTTCCTCTCTGTTCAGATGGGGCCGTGACTGAGTGTGATGACCTCATCCTTTTTCTACCCCCCCACCCCACCCCCCTGTGTTTTATGGGGCGCTTGAGCTCTTTTGTACTACACATTAAATGCATGTCTATATTATGGCTTTTATTGTTTGCTTCTCTATAATTTTTGTTCTTAATAAGACATTTAACTACTCTACCCTAAAGTAAAAAGACATTTCTACTCAAAACTTCTGGGCATTTTAACACACAAACTTCTCTGAACCAATGCATTTTGACATAAGTGCCTCAAGTTACCTCACTCATTCCCATCTCAAATGTCAGATGACTAACGTGCAATCAAAGGATTAAGATAACATGTTTACCAATTTCACCTTCACGTTTTTGTCCATGGAACGTCAGCTTGTTACTATGGGAAGAGAACCCGGAGAATATGTGAAAGGCTACAGTCCAGTGTCAAATGAAAGAGATGTGCAGCGAGTCTGTGATGAAACTCTTTGTTCACACTTGAGTCTCTTCATGAAAAGACAAGCTGAAGGATGAGCCACATTGAAAGGAATCCAGATCAGGTTACTGCAAAGATATTCTGTCAAGACTGAAACAGAGCTGTTGGAGGTCTAGGAGGTATGCCGGCAAACAGTTTTAGGTTGAAATGTTTCCATTAAGTATAAAAAATAGTATCTTCAATGTTCTAAGTTTCAACGTCCAGTTTTTTAGACGTTACATTAACATTATTGCTTGTTATAAAACATTATTGAAACTTTTATTAATTCTGCACAGTTTTAAAACACTCCATGAACTTCTTAAAAATGACATTTTGATATATGGTTTTAAAAGGTTAAAAAAATCTACTTACATTACTGCAAGAATGTTATCTTAACTTTAAGAGAGAATTTTTTGGAGGGAACTTTTAGGGAACATTGGCCAACGTTCTGGGAATGTTCCCTGACACCAGGATCATTGCCCTGTTGTCCGTTAGGCTTTGGAAGTAAATCTATTTGAAATCTCAAGCAACAGTGTAAAGACTATAATGTATTTGAGATAACACTGATCCTCATAGTCAAGTGCTGTACAGTAGCGTCTTCTAACCCACTGCAGGAACACCTGGTTTAAATCAGAGGAACGCCACAGCCAGAATGTGCAATGTTACTTCCCGTTGCCGCTCTGTAAACATTTAGATAACAGTACGAGGCTGCCACAGTCTAAAGCCTTTGCAGCCTAAAGCCTTGCAGATCTATTCACCTGACAGTTTAGTATTTATCTGTTTGTTTAGCTGTGGAAAAGCACATGTATCTTTAGATACACAAAATTGTACATATTGTGTGAGGTGAGGGTTGGAGTGTTGCATGAATGGTTTGCAAGTTGCATGAAATCTGACAGAGAAGACTGATGCTAGAACAAAGGAAAAGAATAAACTGCAGAACAAAGTAAAGAAAGATAAAAGAAAAAAGGGCAGAACGGAAACAGTGGAGTGAAAGTAAAGGCATTACATCATCGTCTGTTTGAACTAGGAGTGAGGCCTCAGAGAGCTACACCCCGTCTTTCTGCCTCTTATCTGCCCATAACTTTTTATTACAGCTTGTGCAGCTCGGGTGTGCAGCCCTCTCTCCCTCTAAATGGGGCTGTGACTGAGCGTGATGACCTCACCCTGTTTCTGCTTAACTCTCCAGATTTCTCCCAGTCTGTGCAGGAATCAGGGTTTGCAGAAGTCACGTTCTCCACAGGTCTTGCAGCCTGCCTCTCAGATCTCTGCAGAACATCTCCAAAGCTGCTCAGTTTGGCTTAGAAGACTGTCAACTGACTTCACGTGTGTGTTGCTAACCTCTTTTCATCTGATTTACCTGAGGAAGGATGTTTTTTAATCATATGGATATTTGCTCCATTTCAGTACATTCACATGATTAAAAAACAATGAAGAGGATCCAACCTTTCACCATTGGGACCAAGTTATCTGTCCCCTCGGAGACGAAATGTCCGGATTTTGTAGGCATCCTCCTTCCTGTTCCAGCAGTGGACTGTTGTGAACTGAGACATGAGTCAAACCATGACATTTCTCCTTGTAGTGAAGAGAGAGCATCCACACCCCGCAATTCTGCATCTGTGGAAGAACTTTCAGAGGAGGATGTCAAAGAAGATGACGGGGACTCTGCATCTCCATCAGCTTCTTCCAGATCCATCAGGAAGATTGCCATGTGTGGGAATCAGAAGAGCCAGAGGAACGGTCATGTCTCCAACACAATCAGCTATGAGACAAACGTGAATAGCTCTTCTGAAAAGCTGCTTCCTGTTGAGAATAAACTGAGTGACAGGTCTGCTTCTCAGCTGGAGGTGAGCTGCTCCTCATCTTGATTTTAATGGGCTGGGTATTATGTTCCTTAACTGCAAAGGACTATATTTATAAATGGAGACAAATAGTATTTTGAGCATCTGATCTTTTCCATCATGATATGATTTTCCAAATTCTGTAACTTTCTGTTTATTTCCAAGTTTAAATTTGAATGTAAGTCTTGATTTTTTGGGTCTCAGACTTTTGCACCTCACCATATGTAAACAATTGAATGAGTTTATGAATGTATATTAATTGCTGTGGCTATTTGAAAGTATTGAAAGTATAAGATCCCTTCAGCAATTCCTTCAGAGCGCTCTCCAAAGCCATGCCTCCAACAAAGCATAAACGCATACATAGTTTGACAGGCAAGGAGGAAATCCTATCATTGCATTCAGGCCAAATGCAATAATTGGACAAACATTTTATGGTCCTGCGTTTTGAACAGAAGATATGCATTTACATAAATATACTTAAACCACTTTACTTAGTGATTACTGTCAGGATACGATGAGATTTTCTACCAGCATAACAAAAAGGTTTCTGGAAAAACTACACTACGCCTACACTACAAAATAGATACAAACAAAAACTAACATCATAAATACCACAACAGCATTGCCAGAAATAAAAAAACAAAAATAGTGTTAGTTAGTTGGCATACACAATTGGCACAACATATTTTCTAATTGGCACAACATATTTTCTGAAATACACTGTTCACAAACCAAACAGCACCCACAGCAGTTCCATGTTATTCTCGGAGTCTCTGTTTCTCGTGTTTTTATGAGCTGTTTGTTAAATTGTTATGGTAACTGCCTGCCCATGCACAACAACTGCAAACTTTGCATTGCAGTTCCCTGTGCAACCAGAAAAGCAGTTTCCCAAAGCAGAAACCAACACACAGATAACAACAAATTTAGGCTATTAGAACGTTTCATAACGTTTTATTTTCATGAATTACCAAAATGATAAAAATGTTATTTTAAAAGTTCTTAAAGCATTCAAAACGTCCAGTTTTTTAGACGTATTAATATGTTTTAATTCTGTAACATTTTTAAAATGTTCCACTAACAACTTTACAAGAACCTTTTTTGATACGTGATATATAATGTTAAATAATGTTCTACTAAAATTACTGCAAGAATCTTTTTGACAGAACTTTTAGAGAATCTTAGCCAATGTTCTGAGAACGTTCCCTGTTAGTTGGGTACAACAAGAACACATTGTCTTATTGTGAAAGGAAGAAAAATAAAGAACTGTGTGGATTTTTACAGTTTTGCACACTGTGCTCAGAGAGATGAGGTCATCATCAAGCCCCTCCTTACACAAGCCCACAGTCCACATGAACTGGTAATTTCCACCAAAGAAAACTGGGAACAAGGTCCACACAGAGGGAACGATCTCAGATTAACCTGGTTATTAAACATAGTACATTTACACTAATTATACCATGTGTGACTGTTCAAAAAACACTGAAGATCAGGTCAGACTGGGTTGTTATGTATTAGGTGCAGAGTTCTGCTGTATTGCAGAACCTGTACACACTTCACAATATGTTCACATATATGTTCAGCACTAATAAATCTCTTACTTTATTAAACATTAGAAAGCAGGTGCGGCTGCAGGAGATGCAATCATCCCTTTGTTGCAGAAGTGCGTAAAGAATGAACACAAAAGCTCCCCTAGCTAACAGGGAACGTTCTTAAAATGTTGGCTAATGTTCTCTAAAAGTTCTCTCAAAGTTATCAAAAAACATTCTTGCAGTAACATTAGTAGGACTTTTTTAATATTATATATCATTCATGTCTATAAAAAAGTTTTTCTTAAGTAGTTGCTGGAACATTTTGAAAATGTTACAAATGTATAAAGGTTTAAATGATGTTCTTACAGCCAAGCAAGAACGTTAATACAAAGTCTAAAAAAACATAATGTTTTGAACGTTCCTAGAACTTCCAAAATATCATTTTTAGGGGTTTTGTTACGGAATAGAAACATTAGGGTAACGTTCTTACAATGTAAAATTGTTAGCTGGGGCAACATTAAGCACTATTGATTTTGAATAAGATCACTGTTTGTATGTATTGTTCTGTTGGTGGGCCAGCCGACAGAATTGTTATTATTGTACTTTATATTCCAGAATACATCACAGCAACCCCCCTGTGGCTATTAAACACAGGTGCAAAATCACAGGATATTTATTGCGGCGATATCTAATACCACAGAGGACAACTCATGCTTTTGCAGGCGAAAGTTTGTTTTCAATTAATGTTTTGGCGTGTCATCTTGTAAGTGATCTTTTCTAAGCGATTTTGCCTTTAATCTGTACTTTATGTACCCAAACAAACAACATGATTTTATTGCCTAACAGCTGAGAAAAGAAGCAGAACTTGGCAAATTAGTGGTAGCGACACAGAATGATGTAATAGATTTTGGGAGAGATACAAAACGAGAAAAGCTATCCATCTGTCAGTCAGCAGTCTGAGGTCATCGCTGACCATATTTGCACGACCATGACTGCAGATGAAAACCATGACTGGTGAGTTATAATCCAGCTAACAATTTAAGGTTGTGAAAACATTTCCCTAATGTTTTCATTAAGTAACAAAAGCATTAAAAATGTTATTTTGAAACCCGTTCGAATGTTCAAAACATCCAGTTTCTTAGACGATGTTTAAATGTTTTTTTTGGTTTTAAGGTATTCAAACATTTTTAAGGTTTTTAAATTAGTCTACTAACTACTTAAGAATAGTGTTTTTGATATTTTGATAACATATTTTGATATTTTGATAACATTAAAAATGTTCTACTGACGTTACGGCAAGAACTTTTGAGAGAACTTTTAGAGAACCATAGTCAACATTCTGAGAACGTCAACATTCACGGACGTCTCCTGTGTTTCAGGGAAATAATACTTTCCAAAAACTTGTGCTTTTCACGATGCACATAAAGCTCTTACAATTCTTAACACTCTGTGTTTACAGACTGATCCATGGACCAGAGGAACGAAGATAAAGAACCTTCACTATGATTACAGTAGGCCAGTATTCCCACATGATCAAGCAGAAGAGGCATCTCACAGCCAAAGGAGAGACCTCAAAGACTTTGAGAACTCTCTCATCCAACTGACCACGAGTCTGGACTTGTCCCAGGTGATACCACCCCATCCCAAAATCCACGTCTTTGTGTCTTTTTGTTTTGTCGATGTAACGTCTGATATGGATCTGAACGCTAACCATTTCCACTGATGCATTTGGAGCGTTGGTATGCTAGAGTTTTTGTTCCTTTGTATGAAGGTCAAACGCACAATCCACTTCGAGAGAGTGGCGCTTGACCTTTGTGTAAATGAATGGAGAACACGCTAAAATGTGTCAAGCCCTATGTGGCACCCTGTTTTATGTACTTTCAATGCTCCTTCTCAACCAGGAACCTAAGATGCCTCTCAAGACGAGCACTGAGGCTGGAGATTTACGATTGGAAATGCTTAAAAGACGACCAGCCCCGGGGGACCACACTGACAAATCGTAAGACACCCTAGAGCACAAAGCATGCTCTCTTTTCAGAATATTAATATTGTTTTTTTAGCATAAGCATTTTCTATAAGATATGAGCTGTTGACAGTTTCTTCACATTTTGTAGGTGGTTGAAGGTCAGGTCACTTCTGCAAGACTATCATCAGGAACTCATGCTGGCTCTGGAAGTCTCGTCATTTTACCAGCAGGCCGACAACATCATCAGAGCCATTAACTGCAAGGTTGAGAAAACATGAACTTCATATATATATATATATATATATATATAAAGTTTTGGCATTGAGAAGCATCATAAACCTGTCTGTTTAAACCATGATGTCAACACATACCCCTTGTTGCAGAAGAGCAGTCTGACTGACATCCACAAAAACAGTCAACAAAAGGGAAGCAGAGAAATTGCCTGTCAGATCAATGTAAGTCTGTGGGTCAATGCCAAACTGTTATTTTGAAAGTTCTAGGAACGTTCAAAGTGTTCATTGTTTTCGATGTTGTATTAACGTTATTGCTTGGTTATAGTAATGCACTTTATTAAAATTCTGTAACATTTGTAAAAGTTCCACTAACAACTTAAGAATACATTTTTGACATATAATGTTAAAAAACATTCTGCTAACGTTACTGCAGAAACAGTTTTGATAACATCAAAAGAGAGAACGTTCAGAGACTGTTAGACAACATTCAGATAAAGTTCCCTGTTAACTGGGTGATTCCAGGAGGACGGTGCTTGTGTAACTGGATTGCGGATGATCTTCTGATCGTTGTAGTTTTCCTTTATGATTACTGTTTGTTCTTCAGGCAGTACAAGGTCACAGTGTTAAAACACTGAACCAAGCAGTGGTCTGTTGTATTAGTTTCACTCTGTATTCAGTTTTTCTGCTGGCTGTAGCAAATAAACTGAATGATGTCATTTCCTTTCCCGACCCCACCCCTCCCTGGACAACTCTCTTTCCAGATGCTGAATGAGTCTGCGTCTCGCCTGTCAAACCTCCACCCAACCCTGGCCAGAAGAGTTATATTCAAACAGACGGAGGTGCAGGAGAACTTTGTATTTCTCCAGGAGCTTCTACGGTAAACCAGTCACCTTATTCCCATTGTCTTCAGGTGAAAAAAGAAACCATAAGCAATAGTGCTGTAATGGGGAAGTGCTATAGTGTTATGATATGTCATTAGTGTAAACATGCAGGAGTTGAACTGACATTCCAGCTAACAGAGAATGTTCTCTGAAAGTTGGTTAATGTTCTTTGAACGTTCTTTGAAATTCTCTCAAGGTTATCAAAAAACATTCTTGTGGTAATTTTAGTAAAATTTTATTACGTTATGTATCCTATATATCAAAACGTTATTTTTCAGTAGTTAGTGGAGCTATTAAATTTTTTTTTAAACATTCCTAGAACTTTCAAAATAACATTTTTAGCACTTTTGTTACTTATTGAAAACATTGGGGAAACATTCTTACAACCTAATACTGTTATCTGGGATGTGGTTTAGTGATGTAATGGTAAGGTCGTTTATTTTATTTGGTAACTTGCCAAGGTTTTTGCTAAATGTTTGGGGTTTCATGGTATCTTTACAACCACACTTTAATAAAGGTGATCCTTTAATTGTTACAGATGGATAAATAGCACTTTAGGTTTTAAAAATATGATTTATATATATATATTTCATATTTAAAATATGAAATATGAAATAACTGTTACACAAGCACTTGCGAATGTCTGATTTAAAGTATTGCCTGTTATCATTAAAGATCAGCGGCTGTGTTAATTCACTCTTCAATTAAATATGTAAGAAATCACGACTCTTATCAGAGAACATTTTCAAAAGCTTGAGATGTGGAATTTAAGGGATGCTCGCAGCATTATAAAAACTCCTGTGCAGTATTCAAGTTATGACAGAGCTGAAGAGGATATACAGACTGGGAAAAAATTATATTGAGGAAACAGGAGGTGATTATTGAGTTATTGATAGCAGAAGATCATGTCCCTGCTATGGTGAACAGAAATAGCTCATTTGTCGGGTATGAGGATGTGATGAGAAACAGACACACTGAGGAATGCGCCCATCAAAACTAGGAGGAATTGATTAAAATAAATGTCTTCTGGCTGTCATAATCACTAACTACTAATGCAGTTAAATCTACAGCACATTTACCCTGCGAAATCAAAGTTGGGAGTTTTGTGGTTTTAGTCCATCTGAGATCTACTCAGCTAACAGGGAACGTTCTCAGAACACTGCCTAATGTTCTCTCAAAGTTCTCTCAATATTAGCAAAAACATTCTTGCAGTAATGTTAGTAGAACGTTTTTAACGCTATATATCATATTTATCAAAAACGTTATACTTAAGTTGTGAGTGGAATGTTTTTCTTAAATCGTTGTGTAATGTTCTTGAAGAAATGTTCTTGTAACCGAGCAATACCGGTAAAACGTTTTGATATTTTGAACATTCTACTTTCTAGATCTTTCAAAATAACATTTTTGTTACCTAATGGAAATGTTAGAGAAACATTCTTGCAACCTAAAATTGTTAGATGGGGAGTCGTCTATCAACAGTTTTGCAAACACACCTTTCCTGACAATATGAGCTAACCAGACAAGAGGGAGATGACATAATCGCTTGTATACTCTGCCAAAAGTTATATCCTCTCAACCAAAACAATTGCTGTAGAAGTTTCTGCCAGGATTACATAAGTTGTTGCCATTTAAAGATTTTGAGTCTAATGACTTGTATGATCTGAAGTGATGTTAAAAGCAGGATGTGTTTGAAGCCTGGCAGATGTGTTTGTGGACGTCTGAGGTAATGATGCCCTTGTGGGTACATTAAGGGTGTCATTTTGTTTCACATCTACAGGAATGAAAAGACAGATGTGGGTTCCAAATGCCCATTGTCTTCACCCTCCGATCTCCTGACCACATGCCCTGATTCACACAGCTTTGCCAGAAACGAAGGTCATAGCGTGATGGGAAAAGACGTCAAAGAGGAGCAGAACCGTCTCCGAGGATCTGAGGTTAGCTGCGTCACCTCCAAAAACTTGGTAGTATGTGATTATAAATGGGCAGTCATGACCACATAGAAAAGTAGATCTGAACTGAGATTTCTCAACCACTGTGTATCTCACTGGACGGAAGACCTTTTTAAAGACCTTTTTCCTTTGGTTTCTAATTGGAAACTTGTGTTACTTCAGAAATATAGAAAACAGAATAACTTTCAGTACATCCATTTAAATCAATAAATCAAATTTAATTCTCTTTCCTTTAGGTTCCTTTCATGATTTTGTAATTGGATGAGGACATGTGTGTACATAGTCCAAACTATGCGAGATGATACATGCTAAAAATGAATACGGTAGAGAGGCAAAAGTTACAGACTGCAGATTTAATGAAAAGACCCATTGAATCCAGTTCAAGAAACAATTACATTTGAAAAGGATTACTCTTTGACGTTATAGTTAGTCTGTGATTATTCCTAATCTGTTTTCCTGAACGTGTATTTCTGTGCAGTGTTCTCAAAGCATGCGGGCCCAAAGGATGTGGAGTCCTGTTGAGGAATGTTCTGTAGGGAGTCGGGGCTCGTTGTCGGAAAGCAGTTGCTCCAAGCTGGACAGCATCTCGGAGAAACATGACATGGACAGGAAGAGGTTCAGTTACTATTTACTTTATGATGAATCTGTGGATGGTTGTAATGTAAATGGTCCATGAATGTGTGATGTCATTCCATGCAATGCATTTCAAGATGTAACTGCTGAATAAAGTTTGATTAATAGTTCGTAATGTTTTTCTAGCTGTATCAGCCTGATGCCTGAAACAACACTTACTCACTCTAATAAACATCTCATACCCTGCAAGTCCACAACATCTCATGAAATGGTAATAAAAATATACAACCTCTCAGCATGTTCCTGATGTAGGAACAAGAGCTTAACACTGATATATCTCTCACATCTTTTTGGACATGAATTCAGGCTTCTATGTGGTTGAAGGACAACACAGATGTGAGTGATGGAGAGCATGACCACTCAAAGCAAAGTCAAGAGCACAAACTAGAGGAACTCCTGAGCCAGGTGGAGGTCCTCTGGGATGTTCTGCAGAAGAAATATGGAGAGAACGATGAGATTAAATCGGATCCAAAAGAACACACTGGAAATAAGCCAGATTTCCTACTTCCCAACCATCTCCCAGAAATTAAAGAAGACGGTAGTTCTGGAATGCTCGCAAAGTTCCTTGAACTTCTGGATACCAGTGGTTATCACAAAATGAATCAGGTAAACCAAATATCACAGATATCATTATTTCTACTTATAAGACTACAGTTTAAAACATGCCTGCTCAGCTAACAATGTTAGGTTGTAAGAACGTTTCTCTAATGTTTTCATTAAGTAACAAAAAAGTTAAATATGTTATTTTGAATCTTCTAAAAATGTTCTAAAAAGTACAAAAACATTGTATAAACATTGTTTCTTGTTGAAAAGAATGTTGATAAGAACATTGTTGCTTTTTTTAAAAACTTTTTTTTGACTCTGTAATGTTTTTAAAACTTACACTAAGTTACCTAGTGTCCTAAACTAATGTCCACTAACAACTTAACAATAACATTTTTAATATACTATACATCACTTTACAAACACGTTCTACTCTGCAAGAACATTTTTTGAACTTGTAAAGAACATTAGCCAACGTTCCCTGAAAATATTCAAACTCATAACATGGATTTGATTTTAGTCTCTTTAAAAAAGCCTGCAGAACCACTTACACTTGTGAATGTTCTTTAGAATGTTCCTAACACTCATAATAGTCCAGAACCGGCTGAAGCTACAGAAATGTCACTGGATCTGCTGGGCGACCGGACTGATGGAGAAAGATCACAGAAGTTTGGCCAAACCACAGAGGAGCTGCAGATCTCGGTACATGAGCTTAGAATTGGGCATTTAATGCATAATTAAATGTATTTTTTTTAAAGAAAGATAGCACATGCTTAAGAGGCTTTAAATGATAAAAACAATAGATATATGGTTCAGAATTAAGACAAAGTATTTGGACACTTAGTGGAAATTTGATTTAGCTGATCATAGTGATGGAAATCATCTGCTAGCACACCTCTGTGAACTTGAGGAAAACTGAATTCCATTAAAAACGACCTTGGAACCATTTGGCTGAAAGGAATTGCAATATTATAATCTAATACAATACATACATTGTCGCTTAAGTGTCCAAAAGCCTTTTGGGACCCACTGTGTGTATTCCATCAGCAATCAGATACAGTATTAAGTGATGTTTCTGTTTCCTCAGCTGTCCACTTTAACACTGCATATAAACCAGCATCTCTGTCGCTGTGCTGAGCTCAGTATGGATCTCCTGGACGTAGAAACAGACCTGATGGTGCTCTGTGACTCTGACCTCAGTGGACTGGATGGGCTTCAGGAGCAACAAGACGACCTAGAGGTCACTAACTACTTAAGAATACATTTTGTGATATATGATATATAATGTTAAAAATCATCCTACCAACATTCCTGCAAGAACATTTTTTATAACTTTGAGAGAACTTTGAGAGAACGTTAGGCTATGCTTTTGAAACCTTCCCTGTTAGCTGGGTAGCTGATCTCCCAGGCATAAAGTCCAGCTTAAACCAGATAAGACCGGCAAACTAACATAGGTTGGTTTAGGGTGTTTATTCAATGCACTGAAATAGATTGAATGATAAAGACTCCATATTTTTAGACCTGCTTGCTGGCATCATACTAATACAAAGTTTTCGTCTCACAAAGGCTCATCATCACATCATTGAGGGAGAGGTGAAGGAGATGGAGAGACTGGCCAGTGAGCTCAAGGTTTCTTCCCCAGGACAGAGAGACTCTCTGAGGGAAGAGGTTCAGGCGATCCTTCAGGCTTGGGAGGAAGCAGGTCGCAACATGGCTGAGAACAGAGCTCGCCTGGAGAAGTTCCATCAGATTGAGGATTATTTTGAAAACTACCTCTCCCTAATGTAAGAAGAAAAAGTCTGACTAAACCTGACGACACAACTCCCATCATTAGATTGTATATTGGTTCTCAGCAGGTAGAGCAGTGCCAACTATGGGTGACAGATCTGTTCTGATAACATTATGAATGAAAAACAATGCTAAATGCAAATAATGAACTGTTATTAGTAATAAAACAGAGATAAATTAGGATAGACAAATAAACAACAGTGGGATGTTTTTAAAGGGAGGAGAAAACATCATGACATCATGTTATTTTGGCATCGGTCACTTGGCGGAAGCGAGCCAACATGGACAGGTTGAGTGACATCATGACATGATCTCATCTATAAAAACCATGAATCAAACGAGCCGGGGAAAAAATATGACCCAGACTGCATTAAAACAAAAATGTTGTTTTGAAAGTCCTAGAAACGTTCAAAATGTTTTTAAAACAGTAACATAATTTCCACTAACATCTTAAGAATAATGTTTTTGATATATATGAATATACAGCCTTAAAACGCTCTACTAACGTTACTGCAAGATCTTTTGTGATCACTTTGAGAGGACGTTTAGACAACATTAGCCAATGTTTTGAGAATGTTCCCTATTAGCTGGGAAGTTTTTAATTATTATTCTTTATTTTATCTATATGTAGAGTCAGCAGCATTAGTAGGCAGTGCTTTTTCTTAGGAAGTTAGCGCATCTTTAATATAACAGCTGTTGTATTAGATGAGGTGATAAGCTATAAATAATCTGTTATGCTGATTCCTTCTCACTGTGTGTCCTGCAGCTCATGGACAGAAAATGCCAGATCCTGTATTCTCACCAGCAGCTCTGCGTGGAGAGAAAGTGACGTTACAGAGATTGATCGCGGCATTGAAACAAAGCTGGATGAGTTTAACAAACTGGCTACAGCTGGTCAAATGCTTGCGCAAGAAGAGAGCACATTTACAAACACTGTGAGCGTGTGATTGATTTCCTCAAACCTGCCACATGGCAGAACAAGTTCTTCTGTTTAAATATGTCGGGTTCATATGCGTCCATGACCATGTGATGATCATTACAACGTTTTCTTGATTGCAATCATAATGTCTGCAGATCAAAGAGAGGACAGATGAGCTGCAAAGCATGCTGGGATGGATCCGGGTCAGCTGGCATGCTCAGAGAGAGCAGCTTAAAGGAGAGCAGAATGAGAGACGAGAGGAGGCAAATGATGCTGACCAGCTGGAGGTTTCTGTATGACTCGCAATACTATTAATTATTAAATAACATCACATTTAAAAGTAGAATTTAATGTTAAATTTAATGTTAAAAAACATTCTGCTGCAACAACATATGAAATATTGCTTGGTTTGAACTTTGGGCAACAGTCAACTGTCAAGTCAATCTGGTACGGCTGTCATTATACATAAATATTTGTATTCCAGAGAGCCATGTAATAATTTAAAGCAATGCAGTGTGTTCTCGTATAATTAAATGATTATTTATGTCTCTTTTAGGCCACGCCTCTCCAAAATCTTTTGTCTGACAGTCCGTGCATTAGAAACACAGAGGGCACAGGAGGTTCGATTAAAACACAGTCCTCTGAATACACTTCTAATCAACAGAGGAGGCCTGATGGGTCTGGTGTTGTCAGTCAGGAGCCCTGCCTCTCAAAAACATCCCTGGGTTCCAGCATCTGTCTCGTTCTGAGCTTTGATGAGCAGTCTACAGGCATCAATCATGTGATGAAACAATGGTCTCCCAACGATAATGAAGCACACTGCATCAAGAATGCCATTACTATAGCAACCGAGAATAAAGAACACATGGAGTCAACGTGCAACGTTCAGATGGACAACAGTGGACAACAGCCACCGGACAGCATCTCAGTGCCAATGCAGAAGTCTCTAGAGATGTTTCAGGTGAGATGGCCGAATGGATCAACCATCAGTGAAGAATCTCAACAGGAGAATCTAGCACTAAACAACAACCATGTTCAACTAGTCCAATCACCAAGCAATGAGAAAGTATCCAGTGATCTCTTCCTAGGTAACCTTCAACATCCAACTAGCATCCACGTGGCAAAGAGTCTGCAGTTCCCAAATGACAACCAAACACACTCGCAACTCCCGTCAGATGCTGTTCAGAATCAAGAGCTGGAGTTATCAGTCACGCATCAAGAGCAAAGCCAACAGTCGCCGAGCTACAGCCAAAAGCAAATGCAACTAAATCTAGAAATGAAACAACAGCCAACAGACAAAAATGATGACCTGCAGCATGAAGTGGCAGCTGAAGTCACTCATAGAGTAAGTATGACTTCAAACAGAGCGTGCAGAGCTCCAGAAACATTCAAATTCAAAGCTTGCTAGCTAACGAAAAACATTCTCCAAATAACGTTCTCTATAAGTTTTCTGAAAAGTTATCAAAAAGTTCTTAGATTAGTTCAGTAACCTTATTAAATTATTTTTATAATGTTCTATATCATATATCAAAGCGTTATACTTGTTGTTAGTGTTGTCATGTTGTTAGTTGAAGAGAGAGAATAAACATTTAAATAATGTTCATATAACCAAGCAATATATGTAATAAATATAGCAATAAATAATGATAAAATAAAGACTTAAAAAATGTCTTTCCAGCTAATAGGGAACATTCTCAAAACATTGGCTATTGTTGTCTAAAAGTTCTCTCAGAAGTTATCAAAAAAGTTTTTGCAGTAATGTTAGTAGAGTGTTTTAAGGCTATATATCATATACATCAAAAACATTATTAGGATATTAGTGTAACATTTTCAAAACATTTTAAACGTTACTTAAATTTTCAAAACAAATCATTAATGTTTTTGTTACTTAATGCAAACATTAGGGAAACGTTCTTACAACTCAGAAGTGTTAGCTGGGGTACAAAAACCAGACGTGTGTGCTTATTGTTCTCCCAGTTCTGTACATCCTGTCCCATGTGGTAAAAGAATGACCTCATTATTAAGTTTCCATGGCGTCTTTGAAATGCCTTCTGGTGCTGTGAAGGGACGTAGAGCTGCCATTAGTGAAAGAATGCACTGTGAAACTCACATGCCATAGAATAGGATTTATTAACTTGGTATGAGATCAGATTAGTCATGCTTTTACCATCACAGCTGGGTATGTATGCATTCAAGAACCATATGATTCTAAAAACCTTCAGAATGTGTGTGGGCCATTATTAGCTGGCTATGCAATGTGGATTTGCTTTTATAAGACTGTATGTTGCCTCCCTGCAAGATGCTTATCTAAATGTTTGCATTTGTGTCTTTGGCAGGTTTTCACGTATTTGCATGTGTCAGATAGTTATAAATCTACAGACCGGGCTTTGGAGATGGTTTCTGCCCCACTACATGCAACACAGAGGACACAATAGCTCCTTGCACGTCCGCCAGTTCCCTTTCAGCTCATTCCTCCTCCATACCTGTGCATGATGTCACACCTGAAGCAGGGATTGTTTGTAACCACAACAGATTCAAAGCCAGTTCTGTGTTTACACTGAAAGAGCCAATCAGAAGCCAGGAGCCAGAGCAGCGAAGGCGTTCCACGCTTGGCATTGTGGGATTGGAAAGGGCTGGTAAATCTTCAAGCATTTTCAGACGAAGGTGTAACACTTGGCCAGAACGGGAGAGGAGAGAGAATAAAAGCCAGTCAAACTCCAGATTCCAGGTTTTTGTGAAAACAAGCATGATAATGGTGGATTCTGTAAGGGAAGACAAGTCCAACTCTGTAACTTTTCTAGGAGACAATGCATATAACGCTAGCACGACTCCAAGTGGACCAGTTAAAAACATGCGCTCATATTTTTCTATGGGATCCACGATTAGCTTCAGTCTTCCCAAATGTTTCCACAGCAGTGTTTCAGATCTGGAAAACAAAGAGGAGATCGGACCTGCCATGATAAATCTAAATGCGTTAAACACCATGATAAATCTAAATGAGTTAAACAACCAATCTGTTTTGACACCACATCCAGGAATGCGTACAGAAGAAGAGATTCACACTGAACAAACTGAAGTAGACTCACATTCGGTTTGCAAAGTGATGAATATGGAAGATTTAGAAGATACAGAAGAACCAACCACTGAACTTAAGACCCAACAGTTAGATGACAGCACAGGACCTGTCCTGATACAACAGAAGGTCCTACCATTTGTTGAGTGCACTCAGTGGCCAAATAAAGACCTTAATAGGCATAAACCAGCTCTAAACAGCTGTAATGGTTCTGCCAGCCAACACAAAACCTTTTCTCCAGTTTTAAGTGACTGCCCCTCAAACAGTCAATGCAGTCCATTGAGTCTCTCTTCTGCATGCTGTGGACATACATGCCCCAGTGTTCACACCAAAATAAACGACCTGAAAAGTCACTTATACTACACATCCACATATATGAAGATTCCCTCTCCAGCACTCCTCCCACTGCAGGCCTTGTCTAATGGGTTGAGGGACTCTGAATATCAGAAAAGTACCCGCATCATAAACTGCGGGGTGAGAGACTGTGCAGTGTGTCACAGTGACACGGTTAAAGAGACTGAAGATGCAGGAGTCATCTGTGCAGGAAAACCTGACATCAGCACAGAGGGAGCTCTGCAGCCGGGACACTGGCTCTTCCAACAGGAGGAGGAAGAGCTGGAAGACATATGGAGAGGAAGAGTAGGTAATCTTGCTGTGGAAACAAATACGGATGAAGAAACAGGTAAGAGGAATTTTACAGTAGAGTTGCTCACTAATGTTAATGAATTATGTTTGCGAGATATGGGTTTGAGATATATATAATGAAATTCCAAAAAACGCAGCTAGCAGTTTTAGGCTGTAAGAACGTTTTCCTAATATTTCCATTAAATAACAAACATTTTAAAAATGTTATTTTGAATGTTCTAGGAATGTTCAAAACATCTGTTTTTTAGCCATTGTATTAACATTATTGTTTGGTTTTAAGAACGTTAAATTTGAGGTTTAACGTTGAACCTTGAGGTTGTTTCTGGTTAGCTGGGAAACTTATAAATGGAATGTTAAAAAGAAGAAAGTAAAAATAAAAACAAAATAAAAGTTTGTCCAGACAGATTTAATGAAATATAAAACTGTGAGTATTTTTTGAGTATGTTAGTCGAGGTCCGACAATGTGATTAACAAATAGCGCCATCTGTCGACCATTTCTCATCTGCCCAGTTAACAGGAAACGTTCTCAGAAAGTTGCCTTACGTTCTCTAAACGTTCTCTCAAAGTTCTTCTTGCAGTAACGTTAATAGAATGTTTTCAATAGAACATCCAAAATAAGATTTCTAACGTTTCTGAAACGTTCTATAAACCTAAAATTGTTAACTGGGTCAGTATGTCTTTGAACAACAGAGAGAGAGACAAGAGAGAGAGAGACAGAGAGACAGAGAGAGACAGAGAGAGAGAGAGAGAGAGAGAGAGAGAGAGAGAGAGAGAGAGAGAGAGAGACAGAGAGAGAGACACATACACACACACACACAGAGAGAGAGAGAGAGAGAGAGAGAGAGAGAGAGAGAGAGAGAGACAGAGAGAGACACACACACACACACACAGAGAGAGAGAGAGAGAGAGAGAGAGAGAGAGAGAGAGAGAGAGAGACAGAGAGAGACAGAGAGAGAGACAGAGAGAGAGAGAGAGAGAGAGAGAGAGAGAGAGAGAGATTGGACTGGACCATTATGAGTTTTATTAGAGGACAGCTGCATCTGCAGTCACACTAGATGTTTTAATGCTGCAGTTGTTAATAAAGAAACGGTTTGGTCTTTATTACACTGATGTATACTCCAGACTGTAATAAAGATGTGCCTCTTGAGAAAAACAGAAAATTAATTGGCATGTTTTACAGCTGCACTGGATCCCAAACAGCTTTAAAAGTAGGCCAGTATTTCCCTTTAGACTTCCAAGTGTGCTTAAAAAACTTCAAAACTACAGTGAAACATCATATTTCCTGTTTTAATGGCAGGTTTCTTTTCTTTTGTAATTGCAGGGTTATCAGTCACAACTAACAGGGGACCGGTTAGCCTTCCATTACATGGATGATGAAGGATATTTTGGACACACACACATCATTGGCAAGATGGATTATTGTGCACCCTCCCATTTCACAGGGTTGTTTTGGACACCTCACATTTTATCTGCTGTACATTAATTTCCCATGTATTATTTTATGTTGTCAGTTGTATTCTTCTCTTTATCAATGCGTTACTGAAAGCAATATAAAACTTCCAGTGTTATATTATGATCAATCCGCTTAAAACAATACATTTTAAAATTGCAGTTGCCTACTCCCACCGCCAGAGGGAACCCTTATCACGCTTGTGCGTACTGTTGCGCATTTGGTAAGCGCGAAGGATCCGGCCAACCCATTCGCGCAGATAAAACAACTAAATAATCAAATAAACAAACAAATAAAATGAGCACACCAAGAAAACTTATTCCGATTCACTGTAGAAAACAAAACGACAAGAGCCACATCAGAAAGAGTTAATAGCGATGAGATGCACGCATGATAAAGCAGTTTGGCATGTTATTGCATTATTGATGCATTTTGTGATCATAATGTGCTCTCGCATGCATGTCTTTCCACTGTTTTGCACAACATTAAACTATAAAACTGCATCGGTGTCGTTGTGATTCATACCGTGTGTATTTTGTATAAAGATATGCATGCAGGTCACTGTATAGATACTCGTACGTAAAGGAAACACGACTCTTTGGCTGTATGATGGCACGCAGGTCAGTTTCACAGTTTAAAAATAACTTGACATTTTACTAGAGGGTGTAAGATAGTTCATACCAACAGCGTGGGGCTTTAATATGGCCATCTAGGCCAATTGAAGACCAATTAAATGGAGTATTTATAAAGCCATACTTTACAATAATTAGCATACCTTACGTACTTAAGAAGTGGACATTTATAGGCATTATAAGTGTTATAGTGCCTTTTAGTTATAATTGCATTGCTTTGTTTGTTTATTTATGTACTTATTTAACTTTTTCTTTACACATGCCTTTTATTTACAATTGCACTGCTTTGTTTGTTTGTTTACTTATTTATTTAGCACATGCAATTCACTTCAAAACACGAAACACAAACGAATCTGAATTTAACTCGACATCGTCCCGAAAACGCGTCTCGATGACGTACGCGCTCTTAAAGGGAGAGATTGACAGTCCAGATAGCAAATAAAACGCCTCCGTCGCAGGGGGCGGGGCTCCACCCGCTCCGCGACGAATCAGCATCCAGGGTGGGCGGTGCTTGCGCCTGTCAGTCAGGCGCAGCGATCGCTCGAGTCGACGCGCTTCAGCTGTGGAGGTCGCGTCGCGTCGCGTCTCTGGGAAATAACGCTCGCGTTGACGCGAGGAGTCGTCACACCGCATCGCTTCTCGATAATGCGACCGTCGTCTGCCCAGGTAAGATGGACGGATTGAATGTTTCTCCTCGGTTGCAACTCGGTTAGTCCGACAGAAAGTTTCTCTCTGAACTCCGCGGAGCGTCTCGTCGCGTCGCGTCGCGTCGCGTCTGTTTGCAATGCATGCATTCGTGAAGGTGAGGCGATTGCACGTCGCTTTGTTTGAGATGCATAACGAGGCTTGAGGTTGAACGCGTTGGTGCAGGACGCGCGTATCGGTCTATTGTTTCGGGCGTATTGCAAACCAAACGGGTGTCAGTGGAAGCGGCGTGTGTGGGACTTCATAGGACTCATTTTGCGGGACATTTGCCGTGTTTTCGCTTTACTTCTTCCGTGCACTTCGTGAAATGTGAAGTATTGCAGTTGCACGACTGTTGCACGACTGTTGCACGAACTCCCGTAATTGATCCCGCGGTCCGGGCGCAGCAAACGCGCTCAATCTATCCGAGGACCTCAAAAGTTTAATGTTAAAACCCCGAATGATCTGCAATGGATTAAACTCGCTTCATTTGTGAAGCTTTGGGAGAGAAAATAGTTTCTATGTGGCTCCTTTAGCAGCCAGCTGTTGCTTCTGTCTTCTTGGCAGTCTCTCTCTGTCCTTTTCTGGGTTTTGATGCCCAGATTGAAGGGGTTTGTGTGCTTTGTAGCTCCCACTGTCTTTGTTTTAGGTGCATCCATTATTCAAATCCAGACGCTGTTCTCAGAACAGTGACACTTCAGTAAAATGTCTTCATTATAAAGATATCCGCCCCGTTTTTTTATTGCAGGGGATCAGATGGCTCTGAATGCTCCTGTAATGAGATGGCTTATTTTCTTGGTAAATTGAATGATCAAAACTCCTTTTCTTGACTTTTTTAAAAAAAATCTGCTTATTGTACTGCTTTCCTGCATGTCTGTATGATGTTTGTCTGCATTGTAGTTCCTTGGGTGTGAAAAGCGCATTATAAATAACATGCATTGTTAGTATTATTATGATTATGTGGGTCCTTTTAATTTTAGCTGGAAGAATATTGGGCTGTTATCAGTTCAGTGGTTTTAGTTTCATTTGAGTAGACTTTTAAAATGGTGATATGGGGCTTTAAAATACTGAATGAAAGGTCGTTTTGCCATGTGTGGTGATTTGAAACCCCCTTGGGATGGATTAGAAGTCACCCGAAATGTCTGACAGCAGGAAATCTGTCAAAACCACTTTCCACAAGCCCACAGGGTTCGAATCCATGGCTTTTGAATCATTGCCCCAGCAGAACACAGGCCCCAGGGCGATGCGTTTGTGTTGGTGGATTAATTTCCTCTCTTTGTGTTATGGCAGGCACCTGTCAGCACTAAGGGACCTTATCGCATTAACCTCACAGGATTTCTCTTCTGTCCTTTACATAGTGTGGTCAGGATAATTAAGTCCCTGGTCATTTCTTTGTGACTTCTCGGGTCTCTTCCCCTAAGGTTTAAACAAACTCTGAGATCTTTAAACAAGGCTGGCAGATGTTTCGCAAGCAGTCTCCTTGCATTAGATGCAGCTGAGTTTGATCCAGCCCTCAAGTGACTGTTGATTGACTTACTCCATTCTTGGAACGCTGCATTGAACTTAGTAACCAAATCAGAAGAGCCTCCCCATTGTCTACTTTGTTTTCCGTTGTTCACAGTCGACTCTGTGAGTCATGTTGGTGTAACGGATGACTGTGTGTGTTTGTGCGTCTGTATCTGTGGGAAGACTGCTTAATATGAGTTTTTATGTGCCCTTCTGGTTCTCCAGGGACAATAAACTGCATGTTTAAGAAACATCCGTTAGAACCGTTCACCGATAATGGAAGTGAGTCGGTTAAGACGCGTCTCAAGTTCACCAAATCAAGGTCGGAAGTGAAGAGCCCCTCAGGTAACATGATTCAAATGGTTTAATCGGAAAACTAAACAACCCCTGCCATAGTTGTGACCTCCCTATGAAAGAGTTTGTCTTGGATCTCTTAGAAAGGAAGCCTTTCATTATCCCGGATAATCGGATGCTGTTGTTCCTAATCTGTGTACCTGTCTGTAAACTTGGGTAAAAAAAATGCACTTATATAGTCAGATCCATCCAAGACATGGGTTTGTTCATGGGTTCCTGGTTAGATTAATCTAATAATAAGAAAACGATTGAGGTATGTCAACTGGACACCATCAAAAATATTTATAAAGACTGCAGGTAGCAAAAGTGTGTGTGTGTGTGTGTGTGTTTTTACCAATAATAACATCAGGAGAATGCATGGACACAGACAGGGATTATCTATGGCCATCTGTTGCTCAAGGAATCAATAGCCAGACCTTTCCCAGCATCCCTGCATGGGTACAGGAAAGATCACCACAGCTCTCCATCAACAATGCTTTGGTTTGGCTGAGAGTGACCTCAGATACTCCATTTTTAATGTGTGTTTTCACTCATGAGTGAGAGTACAGCATTTTAAAGAGACCACCTAGATCCATCTTCCTTCCACCATCCTTGACGTTTTTCCAATGCCTGGGAAATGGCTTGCAAAGCTCTTAAGACAAATGTTTTAAATGGTTTAAAGTAGTTTGCCTTTAATTTAGTTGGTGGTTGCCAAATGCCTCTGTCGATTTTGAACCAAAATGATTCATTTTGCAAAGTCAATTGAGGAAACATTTGTGTCTGTGTTCGATAATCGATTTGAATTATTCTTGATAACAATATGTGTAATTGTAAAAATTCTTTCTGAAGTATGTAGTTTAGCTCTGAGAACAAAACTGTGTTGCAACAGTATGAAATCAAATTTCATTCTCTGTGGCAAGTTTCCTTTCAGTTGGTCATTGAGTCCCGGCTATTTTCTTTCTTTTCCCTTTCATGGCTCTTTTGAGGGTGTCGACAATGGATGGTCTTCCTATGACACTTCCCCAGCCTGGAGGGTTTGGGTTTAGTTTTCAGGTCACTGTAAACCATTTTATCTTTATTCTGGTAGACAACCTCAAACAGCTGAGGCCATCTTAGACTTTCTTCTCACTTCTTCCCAAGTGGTTTTGCTGAAGTTTCTGGCAGAATCACCTGGCCTTAACACACTGAACTGTTTATCCCAGGTTTACTTTTATTCTGTCTAACTGTGCTGTATCACATGTTGTCTGAACTTAGGCAAAAGTGTAGTAATGCAGTCACGTGACTATTCAAAACCATTAATATAGTTTGTGCTGGCAAATTGAAGGCCAAGACTTTTACTGGAAACCTTGTCTGGTTAAACATAGGTTAGGCAGGAAAGGAAGGAAGGCGCAGGGCCATTAAACACTCTTACCAATTATTATATTAGGCCTGTATGCAATGATAGGATGTCCTGCTGGCCTGTCAATCTATGTATGGGTTCATGTGTTGGAGGAGGCATGGCTTTGGAGAGCACTCTGAAGGGAGGGTGAAATCTTATGCTTTCAAAACTACGTATCTATCACTAGCCTCTCTGAAATTGACTACCCTACTTTAAAAGGCCTTAATCGTTTGATTGGTTTCACATTTTTATATAGTCTGGCTGATCCAACACTGTCTCCATTCTAATAGTCTATTAGTTTATTAATGCAGGAATAAAGTGCCTGATATTTTTTCAGTCATTTTAGTATTTTGTGTTTGTCTATTTAACAGCTCATAGCCCAGCCTCACATAATAGCAATCTTGGAACCTTCCATCTTCTCTGTCTATTGCAAAGGCTCATGGGAAAGCAAGCAAGGCTGCTGGCAAACCCTATCAGATGCATGCAGCCATCTGCCTCCACACCTGACACTGTTACACTCACTCGCATCCATCCAGTTGGGTCTCAACCCCACCAAATGGTTTTCCTGAAACACAATAGTTTCAGTTCAAACGAGGGCTGCAATATTAACCAATTAACTATTTTGCTATTTAGTGAATCTGTTTTTTTTTTTGTATATTCGGCTAACCCACATAAGCAATTTTCTAATTAAAGTATGTGTGTAGTGTATTCCATACATTGTGTGCAAATACGGTTATTTACGTATTTATATTACGTATTTACATTTATTTTAATGAAGCATATAACTAAGTATGAACTGGTAAATGTGTGTCATTTTGCTCCTCAAAACATACAGTAGTAGCATTTTACTGGTTTTACTTAACTTACGTAAGGTGACGTAAGAGTCTGCTCTTTATTTTCCAGTAATACCATTAAGGTTACTATATGTATTATTATATAATTATATACATGGCATTTAGGATTTTCGTATTGATTGTTGCGTGTATTTATTTATGGTTTATCTTAAACATAAATTTGATGTTAAACGTGCTTTTTAGTCAAGCTGTATTTGATTGATGTAATTGATGGATGTATATCAAGATGTATTTGAGGCATGCATATGCATGTTTTTGTTGATTTGCATGCTAATAAGACTATAACATAAAATGTATGTATGTATTTTTTATAAGAATGCATTTTTGTATTACAAAAAATGGCATCATTAGGTGAGTTTATTTTTCTGATGAACAATTAAGATGTTTTTTCCACCAGCAATGCTACGATAAACCGGGGCACTGGAGTGTGGCGTCTGCATTAGTTTTGAGGTCATTGTTCTGTGCGGGGCTTTGTTTAGAGTTGTAGCGCAGCACAGGAGCAAGGATTGAAATATCAGCAGATAGGTTTCCACTGGTCCACTTTGGCTGAACCGAATCTCACTCAAGCATCTCTGCTCATTGAGGTTTTCTGTCTCTTTCTGAACCAGTCTCTGTTCTCAGTGGGACTTAAACGACTCTATCATGGTTGCTAAGTGGACTCTTTGGAGGTATCCGTCACAAAGAGGGATTTAAATGTGAAAGGCAGATCTATGTGAAATGCTGAAAGACATTCATGTCCTCATCTCTGTGTCTTTGGTGTGCACAGAAAGATCAAACCTTGTGTGGTTTCATTAACAAGACCAGGCTGAGCAAAGCGCTTCCACAATTTGATGTTTTTACCTTCATTAAAAGGGGGATTGTTGAGGGTGAAAATTTGAGTGATGTTCCCACGTGTCTGTAACTTACAAGCTTTTTGTGTCCTCCGCTTTTACCTGAAGAAACGCGGTATGATTAATCTGACGACTGACAGGCATTTAAAAAAGTATTATGAGCACAAAAAGGCCTTGCGTAAAGTTAACAGCTCCTGCCAAGTACTCGGAGAAACAGTGGCAGCGTTGTACCTGTGTGGATTGGCATGGGGGCGTGTCCCAGACCTCAGAAAGCGATAAAGACCGCGAGCTATGATCTGCTATCTGTGAAGTCTTTGTTTTGTAATGTTTACACTTCAACAGCCGTGAATCACTATGTCACAAGTCTGTCTCGACGGCTGAGTACATTTGCATCCAATTGGATCGTTCTCAACGCAGTGTGTTATCTTTGCATTCTTGACAGTGGCTGGTAAATCGTTTAAAGCTGTAATACATAACTCTTTTTTTTTGTTAAAAATGAACATAAATCAGTTGTTAAGCAAGTACATGACAGATCAGCGTCCCATTGCCCTGATTCAAGTCACTTGCAGTTGTATGTTTTGAACAGAGATGGCGACAGAGAGGCAAAGGTTACAGATTGCGGCTTTAAAGCGTAGGATGGTGCAACCATCTCTTTCGTTTGCGTCTTTGTTGCAGCTCATCAGCCGTTTGCTGCTTTTAGTGCATTAGTGTGATGATTAAGCGCATCGTATGCTAGACAGCGCCACCTCCACAATGCCAGCGGAGCGGAAAGCTTATTATTTTTGCCCTACATTTCCTCTGTGCCAGCAACGGATGTGGAACTCCCATGACAGTGTGTTTGTTTGCCGGGCCTGTTTGTTAGCCATGCATGTGCAAGGACGATTAAACGCATGTAATCCTGAGGACGGAGTGCTCTAATTGTGTCTAAATACACAGATTTAGGGCCTTTGTCTTTGGCTTCATTGGTGCACATGATCTCCAGTCTGCATTTTTTACTGCCTGTTTAAATAGCTGTATGTTATGGCTGCTGTCTGCTCTGCTTTATTGCTCCATCTCATATCAGAGTACTAAATATATGCCATAGGGATTTAGTATGACACTGTTAGATGTCATTTACATATGTTGGTCATAATCAGCAGGGCTGTTTGCATCAGGAACAGCTGTTGTTTGCTGCAACCGGCTCGTTATTTTGTCCATCCAGCAAAACCTTGTAATTCTTCCATAAATCATAACCGTTTTGTTTCGGAAAGTAATAACTTGTTCTAGTCTATCCACATGAACCATGTTTTTGCGTATAAATGTTTTGTTTTGGAAATTGTCATATTGCAAAAACTGTTTTTTTGTTCATTTTTAACAAAAAACAGTTACGGATTGTAGCTTAAATGTACAGAAATGACACACTTTAGATACTTTCAGGTAGTGGCTTTCAGTGCTTTTCAGTTCAGTTGGTAGAGCATTCTGTCAGCAGTGCAGGTTGTGGGTTCGATTCCCAGGAAGTATGTGAAATGTATACTTTGAACTGTAAGTCACTTTGGAAAAAAGCGTTATAAGTGTAAAATGTAAATGCAATGCTTTTATTTAGATGCACTTATCTTTTTCTTGCCCCTGGGTGTGGTAGTAAGGTGAGGTTGGTGCAGAACCTCTTCTGGCATCTCATTGGTTAGTTCAGCTGGAACAGATGGACGGGTTTATACATGAGATCAAGGTGACCCCGCCTCCAGGGTTCACTATTGTTCTGTCCTATTGACCTTGCCTCTTCAGCAGATGGATCCGCAATGCTTGGGAATGTAGCTGTTGCATGTCTGTCAGTCAAAAAGTACCATGTCAGTAAGGTCATATTTAAGCCTTTCTTGTTTGTTTGAGTGGTTCAGAGGTTTAACCTTTGAAGGTTGGAAGAGACTGCCTCTACTGAATGTAATAGTACATATAACATATTTCAATCAGTTTTATCCATATATCCGTATTATAAGGTGCTGTATATGACTCGACATTCAAAGCCATTATATAATAGCTTGTGTAAAAACAATTGCCGGACTGCTTCCGGTTCTTAATTCAGTTCAACTCTACTGCTGTTTTCAGCTAATGTATCTAAATGAGCAAACCAATGCATGAGTTATGTTATTGTTATTGAAGATAATGGAAACACTTAATTATAAAAATCTGTTCATTTATTCTTATGAGTTGATTAATTAGTCAATTAATTCAATATTGGTGACTCTTGGTGTAGTATAATTTATTTATTTAGCTCTTTTTTTAGCCAATCTAGACTAGAAAATTAGAAAATGTTTTTGTGAGTGTTATTAATGATTCATTTTAATTGTTTTTTGAACAATGGGCGTGTTTTATCATGTTGTTGTTGCCATTGTTTTGTAAAACCACAAGCCACTACCTTGAGTGTTTTTACCAGTGTAAAAGGGGGCAAACAGCCCCCCCCTTAAAAAATCACTCTTGATTTATCACTCAGATATGCCCACAATTCACCTATGCAGCAAAAAATACCACCAGATTATTCTCCCAAATGTTTCAGTTAATCTCTGCCACCATTTAGAGATGAACACAGAGTGACAAAGAGATTATGGTCCAGGGACCTGATGGTTCAGGATTGGATGACCTGTGGTTGCTGATGGAAGATGCCCTCAGCCTATACCTCACAGTGTGGTTTTTGTGTGCTTTTTGGTGGGGGCTGAGAGAGCCGACCTGCTGTTCTTCCACCACTGGAGGCCAGATAACAGGAGAGGATTAACGTCTTTCATAGCATTCCTCTTTCTCACTGTAGCGAGAGTGATGTCTCAATTAGAAACTCGGAGGAATTCAGACCAGTGACATTGTGGATCCATTCAAACGTGCTCTTATTGTTATCTCAAACGTCTTTCTCCTTTCTGTACTATAGAAAAGAAGACCATTAGGTTTTATCATTTTTGGAAACCCTCTGAAATTTTTTGGAAAATGAGTGGCATTTGGGAAGGAAATTACGGTTGTGATTACAGTGCCAGGAAATGGCTGTCGGCAATTAAAAAAGCAGGAGAAAACGCATGTTGTCTTGACGCAGGTGCAGTCCTCAAACTGTTCTGTCTGCTCGCATCACATGAAACATCACAGCGTTGTGTTTGTTGAAGTGTCATGGGTGATTAAAGACTCACAACATATGATTTCAGACAGCTAAGGCATCCGAATAGCTTTAGAACAAACCAGATTAGTAGTTTGGGTTTTGGCTGAGCAGTTTAAGATGCGTAATCGCTGGCAGATGTTGAATAAGGCGTTGATTTGCCATGCTTATGACTGCCTCTCACAAACAGCAGGTCTCATTACTGTATTCTGTAGACAAATCTATATCCGTTTACACCATATGTCTATATACATACAGGCATACATTTTAACACAGAGATGGTTGAGTTAGGTTGGATTGTTTAATTTTAGGGCGTAATAAATGCAGATCTGGTCATTTTTTTTAGGTTTTCTGGTAATGTTCTGTTTTCACTGTTTTCCCTTAGTTGTGGGATTACATTTGTAGAATTTGTGGCCTTTTCTCTGTTACTCATAATCGGGTATTAAAATCAATAAATCTTTGTGCTCTGAATACATGGACACACAATGGCCTCAGGTAAACCAGGCTGTATTTTTTAGAAATCCCTAACATTGGTAGATATCGAACTTTAATGCTGATCACGGATCAGATTTCTAACACCTGTCTTTGTATATAATAGACCACAATAATGAACTTGCATCAGCATGAAAGGACAAGTGTTGGCTTTGACCTTTTGCATGTGAAAATCTGACCTGTTCTTCACAGTTTCAATAAAGTCATTACTGCTGTAAAAATCTTTCGACACGGCCCTGATGAGATTTTTACGAGCCAGTCGTGTTGCGGAAGAGCGTGCGCATGTGTGAGAGAGAACAAACGAGTTTGTGTGTGTTCCTGTTTTTCTACCATTGTGGAGACCAGCCAGTGATGTAGGTTAGGGTGAGGTTTAGGATCGAATGTACATAACCACTAAGTCTCCACAAAGCATAGAAACCAAACGTGTGTGTGTGCGCGTTGTATCTTTACATTGAATTGATTAGCTGGTAGGCGACCTGTTCGGTTCAAGGTTAATTGGACTTAATGTAGCAGATGATGTTGTGAGACTGAGCAGAGAAGGGTTCGACACGGCTATAAGGTGCCTGAACCTGCATCCTTTCCACTTGAATTTTCCACCGCAGAGTAGCCAATCAGATGCTGCGGTGCAGCTGCAGTTCTGCACGTTTTGTATGTTTTGTTTAGCTTATGAGCATTTTTGTGATATTTGAGAGCCATGTATTGTTTCATGAATTTGGAAGGAGGATGCAGTAATTGTTAGTTTAATAGTGCGGTTAGACGTTTTGCTTCAGGGCACTGTTGTATTGTGATGTTGTGTGCACACACACACACACCCATATACAGACTTTTAAACAGCACTCACTTTAGCCTGACTTCATGTCCCCTTTCAACACCCTCCCTATTTGACTAAACACACACACACATTTACTTATCTAAATGGGGACTTTCCATAAACTTCTTTTTTTATTACATGCAGCTAGTTATAAACAATATAACCTAACACTAACCCACACTCCTAAAAAAGAAACTGCATTTTTACTATTGAGAAAAGCATTTATTTACTACATTTTATAGGGTTTATACAAATGAGGATGTCCCCAAAAGTATGTTTTGCTCAGATTTGTTAGGTTTTGCTGACTTTTGGGTACAAATTTGTCCCCAGTATATGGTTATGCAAACACAGACACACTATCATGAGATGCCAGTATAAAGTTTATTTCTGTATATAATGACATTGACATTTCTTCATTTAGTATAATTTCATTTATTCAGTAAAACTGTTTTAACTCTTAATTCTTGCAGTAAACATTTTGAATCTATTTGGCGGAAATGATGGTTATTGAATACAATCATCCGTTTAACTTTGTTTCAGAAAAAAAAAACATAAATATTGAGAGGAGAAACATACGGATAACAGCTTCAAAATTTATATCACCCAGCCCCATTGCACACACACACGCTCGCACACTCGTTGAACAGACATTTGTTTCAGGATGTTGTCGACATGGCAACGCTCACACACAAATGCACAAATACACACGTGTAATGACTTGCATTTTAATTTTTAATGCATGTGTCAGCTCGAGGCATCCTTACAGGTTTTCACAGCAACTTGTTTGTTTTCGGTAACATCAGCTCTCTGTCTGTCCTTTAGGCTGCTTTTATTCTGTAAAGCTTGCAGAGATGCACAGATCCAGTATGACTGCAACAACAAATGGTCGACCTTAAAGATTCAGTAATGTTCAGTGACATGTCTCTCTTCTATTCTGTCCTTACTCTCCCCTCTTTCTGTTTCCTCGTTCCCTCTCTCTCTCTCTTTTTCTGTCTCTCTCTCTCTCTTCTACCTTTCATCTGGACTGGGGCTCATGAGATCGTTACGGATGTCAGTCTCAGTGGATTTCAGCAGTCAGGGGTCAGCGGCCTTCAGAGGCGACACTCGTTGAGCCTGTAGGTTTTGTTCTCATGTGGAAGGAAAGATCTTATTCACGCCGCCTTTATTCCCTGAATGCCAGAGAGGGAGAGAGAGGGAGAGAGAGGGAGAGAGAGGGAGAGAGAGAACACAGCTGGGTCACCTGAGTGAGGGCAGTGTTATAGAGAGTCAGTGTGCTTTGTGTCTTCAGTAACTTCACCCAAAGTTAAAAAATAAAATCTGTTATCATTTATTCACTATGTTGTGAGTATGCTGTGGAACTCAGTTAATTTTGTTCTGAAGGATTTTGTAGCTACCCTTTTCCATTGACTTTTAAGACATATTATTATATTTTCATCTGACTTGTGGTTGCCAGGTTTGGAGCAACACAGGGGAGCACATATGATGACAGAATTTTTATTGATCAGCTATTCCCTTCAGTTTCTGTTTTTCCCAAACAGGTTATATCTTCTAAAACGATCTAGCTGTTTTTGCTGTTTATTTTGGTGGTGTAGAAATAACACCTTCTGCCTTTAAGTTGCTTACATAAGTGAGAACAGCAGCCTTAATGTTGTTTTTAGTCAGTGTCTATCAGTTTCTCCTGAACACGTCACTTCTTGACCGACAGTGCAGCCGAATAAAGAGGGAATGTGTTTGAGTCTGACTGATGCGAATGTAAAAGAGAAACAGCTGTTTCCATGCCGCTCCATTTCTGCTCTTAGAGAGCTCGTCCCATAGCAGGAGGGGAGCCAGCACCCAACAGCTGCACACAGGCTCAGCAAGCGGCCAAAACAGACAGGATTTTTATGTCTTCGTTTAATGGAACGACGGGAAGTGAACTCGGCATCACAGGTTTTCAGGGTCTGGCCTAGCTGTGTTAACACTAGTAGGGTAAACCACATTTCAGCAGTGTAAACAGATAGGCAGGGAAGCTGAGAGGATCCGTAACTGACGGATGGACCTACGTCAGTCGGAACGCCACAAGTGTTTCAGATCTGGTGACCCGGAATGCCAGGGCATGAGGGGGCGTGGTCTGTCGTTAGGAATTCGCACTTCTCCTTAAGTAACAGCTGTTGCCCGTCTCGTTCTGCTTGTGTGTACGGGGGGGGAGGGTGGTCTGCTAAAGGAAAATTCCGGGTTTATTTCAGCTTGACGTCTGCAGCATGCTGTAGATTACCTCCGCCAATAAATCTGTATTTACTGTAAATGCGTGTCCCATGTGTTTATAAACATGGAGGGACGTGTTTAAAGTATTTTCCTGAGTTAATCAACAGCATGCCGACGGTGGTACGTAGAAGAGGTCCTTTAAAGGTGCGGTGCGAACGTTTTGGTGTTAAAATGTGTTAAAGTTTAATATGAAGTGACAACAACTTAGTAAGCCAAAATCTTGCTGAAACGTAAACATTTTAGTTCACTTTCAAAGCGTTGCAGTTTGATTGAGTAGTCCAACTTATAGCTTAACCAATAGCGTAAATAAGGGGCGGGGCTACCTTTTTGGGGCAGTAGGAGTGGTTTGGGGCAGTAGGAGTGGTTTAACAAAGCTGTTAGAAAACAATCATTATGCAGTGCATTTTAATGCTTCTCCATAAAGTTCACCTTTAAGTTGCTTACAGAAGTGAGAAAGCAAGTCTTCTTCAGGTTTATGTATAGTCATTGTGGAGAGAAGGATTTTAAACTGTATTTCTTCCCTGCCAAGACCTAAATGTGTTACCCGATACAGAATGGTATAATCCCTAACTATTTTTACACAGTGCTTCCTAAAAAACTTGGTGGCAAAGACACAAAGGCCCATTTAAACAAGAGAAAAATGAGAATATTACAGTTTCTTCCCCCTGTTTTCCATCTCTGAGTTTTATGAGGCCGTGGGCTCCTGTCAAGTTCCTTGTTCTCATTGTGTGTGTACAACACAGTGAAAAGAGATTCACCTTCCCACACACTGTTTTACCGGTGACATTTAAACATGCAAATGTATAGTTCACTCATTAAACACAATGCAAAAGCACAAAAAACTGTTTTGTGGACCTGTCTACTGCAGATCTATGATGCATTTGGGCTCTTATTAACGCAGTTAATGTATTACATTAAGCAGAACGTGCGAAAGAGAGAGAGGGAGTGCCAGTGTTTGTGTAGACGCTGCGCTTAAGTGTCGGAAGTGTTTCTTGTCTAGAGTGGGTCAAATGTGGATGGATGACATCAAGTCCCGCCCTGGCTTTAAAATTCAGTTTCAGTCCAGTTGCTTGTGAATGTCTTTCAACGTTGTGAATGTAATTTCTGTACACGTACTGTGGCCACGTGTTTGAAAGAGAAATCAGAGAAACAACTGAAAGAAAGTGAGAGTAGGAAATAGTTTGTCAATATGCCCTCTCCTCCAGTCTCTGGCCATCCCTTTATCTCTTATCTTTTGTCTTTTCTCTCTTATATGACGTGCCGAACCTGCCCTCCAGCACGGCAACTCGGGCGAGAAGAAATGGGGTGTCAATCAAAGATGCATGAAATAAGAGGTTGCTAGGTAACAGGATAAAACAGTCCCTGAACCCCTAACTAACAACAACAAACTGTGCAAGTGCATTTTTCAGAAAACGGCTAATAACATGTTTTGGAAACCGTTGTGTTTGGCATCTGTCTGGTACATGGCCACAGTATTCCAGCAGCTGTGCCGAGGAACTTTCACACAAAACACGCTGCCGCTTCCAAGCTTTGACTCGTACCGACTGACTTTTAACCTTGTGATGGGTAGAATGGGGGGTAAACAATGACTTCAGTACTTTGTCTGGTTACCTGCTCAAGCTGGTTAAAGCCCAAGCTGGTGATTGTTAGAGATTTACACAGTAGCTGTCACATTAGCAAGACCACTGCTGTAATGAATTTACATGTTGACAGGAAGTTAATATTGAGTAACTTGAATTTTTAACACTGTATAATTATTTTTTCTACCGCAATGGGAATAGTTCTAAGGTCCAACCTACAAAACGTCCTGTTACAAGAAATATCAGCACTGTTAAAACGGCCTTTGTCTAACCAAATTAAATGGCTGGAACTAACTGTTGTATGCCTTTTTTGTGAAGCGCGCACAGCAGGTAGCTCCAGTTCATTCAAGCCGAACTTGCTCTGGGATTGACTTTGGGAAACATGGCAATGGAGCATGCACACAAGCGGTCGCAGTGATCCATGAGTGCTTTATTTAGGCTTCAGAGAGAATGAAGATGGGTGAGTTAAGGAGAGGAAGATAAAGAGATGATGGAACAGTGCTGAGAGAGAGAGATGGACTGTAACCCGCAGCAAGCCTCTGGTGACCTCCAAACTGCTTTTGGTTCAGTTGACATGATATAAACAAAGTAAGTTCACACTGTGTCTTGATCCTGGGGAATCATTTACAAATAATTGTGTACAAGTGTCCTTATTTACATGCACAGGAAAGGTTCTCACACTGAATTTATGCCAGATTCAGTGCAGTTTGTGTACGCACATAATTTTGCTCTTTTTGTCGATCTGCAGTTGATGAATTCAGATTATTCTACAACAGAGCGAGTGTGTCCACGGTTAGTAATTTTAAATTCAGCCCAGACTGTCTAAGTTTAAAGCTGCAACCCGTAACTTTTGTGGTAGAAGGAGACCTGGCTATGACATCGAGTGTGTGGGTGCTGGTATGTGCAGCATTTGTAGCAGGTTCTCACAGGAGTTGTTTAGAGTTTAAACTTATCTACGTTGCGACAACACCTCTGCAAGTAACTTGCAATTTTATGTTTTGAACAGAGATGACGATAGAGAGGAAAGCGTTATGGATTGCAGGGTTTATTTTTAATGTAAACATTTAATGGCAATCATGTTTAATGGCAAACATTAATAGGCAGGGTGCCCATATATTCAGCATTCTGAATCATGTCTTTTATTGACGGCCATTCAAAAAACTGCCTCCTGTCTCCTTGCCAGTGTACTGCTGTGTTACACTTTGTTTTACTAACCTTGGAGAATCTGGAATGCATTAGTCTGACAGGGCGATGGACACTTGGCACAGCTGTAGGCAGGGCGAAGCAAGGCATCGTGGGTATTTGTTGGAGTGGTTCGGTCAGACTGCATTATCATCCAGCACTGTGCGGGTTTCAGTCCAAATGCCCCAGAGGAACTTTCCCATCATTACTGCCTGTTTACCGTCTACAATTTTAAAGACACACAGCCCATACTGACAGGAAGTTTGAGACATTCAGTGTGTGTGTGTAAGTGTTTAGAGCTGACACTGCAGTTTGTGTATGTGTGTCAATTGATCAAAGTTTGTATAGCGCATTTTCATGTAAACAAATGCAAACAGATGCAACAGTAAATACACTTAGCATATGGACAGCAGACTAGAATAAAGATTAAACGGGTGTGTGTGTGTGTGTGTGTGTGTGTGTGTGTGTGTGTGTGTGTGTGTGTGTGTGTGTGTGTGTGTGTGTGTGTGTGTGTGTGTGTGTGTGTGTGTGTGTGCGTATGTGTGTATATCATATAAGCATTCTGGACAGTTTTTCTTTTGTGTAAAGACTATATAATAGACCATGTGCTTGTTTCTCATAACTTGGCTTTCCCTTATTTTGTACATAATTCATTCAGTCATAAGTCTGGTCTGTTAAAGGTGAATTATATAAACACTCCCCCATTAGTCAGCCAGAGAGATAGCCTCGCTCCTAATTCACACCATTGGGCGAGACAGTGTTGCTATGTTGGGCTGCTTAGAAGTCTTAGACAGAAAAATTGAGTGTGTGACCAATTGTGTCGTCTTTCATGATTGTCAGGGCCCATCTGACTGTCTCTGTCCTCCACTCGCCCTCTCCTCCACAGGAAGCCTGAGTTAACAGTGCTGCAGCATATGTCTCTTACACAGGATTATTTTGCCCTTGTCCTTTTTATCTGCCACTCTCCAAACTTTTCTTTCCCGGCCCCTCCATAATGAACAGAAACCTTGAGCTGAATAAGTAGTGCGGGTTGAAGGAACGCTTCAGCTGGGCTCTCCGTGTTCCTTTGAGGGTCTCTGTATCAATGCAGGTGCTCTGAATTGGTTTGGGGGTTCAGGAGAAAGGGGGGAGAGGTTTTGTCTGTCGGTTCGATGACTGAAGGTTCATGGTACTGCCTCTTTCTATAGAAATGCTAATATGTGCCAGTGGCACCAGTCGTTTGGGGCTTTTGTTCAGGGGGTTGAAGGGGTCTGAAGAGATGTTGGGGGTTGAGGAAATGAGGTTTTCTTTCTTTTAATTGTTCTTCAGCTCTTTTGGGACAAGACTTTTGGGTACGTCTTTGGATTTCCATTTATCTTAACCATGCTTTCAGCATGCACATTTCTCATAATCAGTAACCAATGTTTGTTGTCCATATCAGCAAGGCTTGTGGCCTACATGGCAAATGTATTGATCACATCAGGTTAAGCAAACTTCATATTTTTGGTCTGTTTGATGGAAATGACACAAGGCCAAGTAAATGTTTGGGCGTGGCTTGCAAGTGTTGTCAGAACTCACTTGACGAGGTGCTAAAACCGATGAAAAAACACATGAATACTTGTAAGGCAGAGGTGACATCAACGCATCTAAGGCAGGGGTTCTCAAATGATGGATTGTCACCCAAAATAGGGTTACAGATATGTTCTGATAAAGTTGCAGCAAAAACATTATATTAAATAATGTAATGTATTGAATCATTTATTATGAGAGCAAAACAAATAGGCATCACGTTTTCTGTTCCTTTTGGTTGGTTTTGTGTGTGGTTTTTATTTGTTTTGGTACATGTATTGGGTTGCCACTAAACATTAAATGTAAAATCTAAGAACTGAAGTGCAAGGAAAAGGCAAGTCAGGGGATTTGTTAGGAACGGGTCATAATTTTGCCAAATCTGGGAGTTTAGGTCGTGTTATTCAGTATTGTGTGTGTGTGTTGGTGAAGGTATTCGCTGCAGACAATGCAGCAGGGTGTCGGGTGTGTGTGTATGTTGGGCTGCTGTGAGGAGCTCAGAATGCCAGATGGTGCTTGTTAAACTCTCCCGTTCTCCACTGGAGCTGTGCGGTGAGGACCACATGCTGTCTGGAATGACCAACCTCAATTCAGACAGGCAGAATTCTCCAACACCCAAAGCTACCCGCTGCTCCGGTTTTCTCACAGGGTCTTTCAGTCTGTCTTTTAAGTCCAGCATGTAGTCCGACTCTCCCGGTGAATGAAGGTTACCGCCTGAGCGCGAGAAGAAATTAGTTCAGCTCGGGGGACAATGCAGAAGGCCTCATTCCACAAAACTACTGCTGTTCCAAGCCTCAAAAGAACGAAACTGAATGAGAGAAACAAGGAGGCAGTGGGTTTTCATCACCAGGGTCTAGATCTAGTCAGGTTTTTGAAAGACCCTCCATCAATTTGCTTCCACTGACCTCAAAGACTCTTACGCTATTGATTTCTGTTGAAACTAGTCGTCAAGCTCAGTGCGTGTGTGAAACGACAAGTCTCTGCACGTTTATTCGCATCTGGTCCTGTTCTGCGAATATGTTTTTGTATTTTTAGTGTCATCAGCGGGAAGCTGCACAAACCTGAACCGCAAACCTGAACTCCTGTCAAGTGAAGCGGTCGTCAAAGTTTCAGCACGTTGCCATTTGCCCTGCAGCTGTATGCTGAAACGAATGCGCTTCTTTATTATTTAAATGTAATTAAATGAGGCACTATACCAGCTCGCCCTTTATTCCATTCTTAAGCCTTCATTGATGTGCGCGAATAGGAGGATTTGTGTCCGAACAAAAGGCTTACATAAACTCTCAACTCCATTTTTTTGCCCCAGCTGATGAGCATTGTTCCAGTAAAGCCCTTTTGGGTCAGGGCCAAGACTTTTGCTGTTAAAGGACTGAAGGGTTGAAGGTTAATTTACCTCACGGTTGTGTTTAAGATGCCCCGTATAAGCTTCCATTACACATACGACTGGAGCCATTTGTGGTGGATGTGTCATATGGAAGACATTAAATGGGTTAAAATTGGGATAACTTACCCTTAACACAGCTCATTAGCCAAAATAGTTGGGTTCCTTGTAAAAGAGAGTGTGTGTGTGTGTGTGTGTGTGTGTGTGTGTGTGTGTGTGTGTGTGTGTGTGTGTGTGTGTGTGTGTGTGTGCCCTTGTACATCTATCTTTGTGAGGACCAGTGTGACCAGTTCGAGAGAGTGAAAGTGGGACGACAAATTCATTTCACTCCTTGTCTGGTCACCTTTTTAAAGGGCTGTTTAAAGGTTTAGATTTGGTTTTAGGGTTAATGTTAGAATAAGGTTAAGGTTAGGGCTTAGTTGTGATGGTTAAGGTAATATTTAGGTCCCCATGAAGACGCAAGCTTATAAATCATACAGAATGATCAATGTTTTCTGTGATGTTAGGTTTAGAAGTAGATTTAGTGTTGAAGAATAGAATATACAGTCTGTACAGTACAAAAACCATTACATCTAGAGAAGGTCCCTAATAAACATGAAAAGCTGTGTGTGTGTGTGTGTGTGTGTGTGTGTGTGTGTGTGTGTGTGTGTGTTTGTGTGTTGTGTGCATGCCCAAACTGTTGCTTTGCCTTGACCGTGATTGACCTGAAAACATACTATAGAAGACTGTTTACACTAATGCCAAGTATAGCACCTCAGCAGCCATGCTAAGAACGCAGTGCATACTTCCACGGTATTTACACTTGTGTTTCAGGCCTAAAATGTGTGACATGGGCTTTGGAGAACACGGATGGCCCTCATGTTTGAATCCAACTGGCTGCATATTGCACTGATAATAATCCATGCCTGCCTCCTCTTCCTGCAGTCCCAGCTGAGGATGAGGGAATAGCTGTCTGAACAAGGGAGATTCCAATTGTTATCAATTACATCAAGTGTCAGTACATGAAACACCATGTTCACAGTATGTGTCCTAAACAAGACTTTATCTCTCATTGGGCTGAGTGCCATGAACTCCATCACAGACGGTCGTGCAGCAGATGTGGACTGTCTCTCTGTTTGTGTCTGTGTGTCTCTTTTAGCAGCTGATATCAGTTATCCAGGTCAAAAGCCAGCGTAAACTCATGAAAGCGAGCGAAAAAGAGTTTTCTCACATGCCGATCACACTTTGACTTATTGTGAGTGTTCTCCCAAATTTGGAGAGGTGGAGGCAGTGAGGCTGAGAGTTTTTAGCACAAACTTCTGCGGCTTCCTCCTTGTTAAAATCCTAGCCATGAAAATGACAAAAGCTTGATGTGTTCTGGCACACAAGCCCGCATTCCTGCACAAAACCTGCCAGCTAGAGGTCATTTCGCTTTACAAAATACTTAGGAAGTCGTAGCAGGGCAGTTTTGTAATATAAATGAAGGAAATGTGAGTTATTGTGTTCTGACCCGTTCTGTGGCTCTTTCTCACAGTACTTTTCCCTGTTTGCTCACAGCTGGAGGGCGATGTTTGTTTGGTAAACACCTGGAAGTTATATTAACTCAAATGGTAAAGGTCAGTTACTGTATTCCCTTCAGAGACCCCGGGGCCCCCTGGAGCCAGTCTTTCAACTTGTGCCCACACTGCCTGTGTGATGACTTCCTTTTGTTTGTTTATTGTTTTCTCATTGGATCCGTTCCTCTTCCTTTTCTTTCGTACACTTATGTTCTCACTGGTGTAGGGCAGCGTAGTTTGTTGTCTGTGAAATCACATACAAATATGTAGTAAACCTGCCTGTGATGTCAGCATCTCAAGTGCTGTATTCTTAAGTTGCATTAAAAACTGCACTCCTTTAATAACTTTTGTGTTAACATGAACACCAATTATTTACTGAGCAAGTGCATGACAGATCAGCGTTCAACACAATCTCCTTACCTTACCAACAGTGTGTTTATAGTAATGATTTATACTTTTGTAACTGTCGGGTCTGATTTCCCGATGTTCCAGAAATGTTCCTGGCATGTCAGGAATTGGAGCGCATTGGCTGCTAGCTCTTGTTATAGCGTCTCCAGCACTGGAATGCATGAGGGACAAAGTGACTCCATCCTACTCCTAACAAGGAAAGGGAAAAGACCTACCAGCAGCATCCCAGGAATGAGGAATGTAGGTGAGCTACGTGCTGGAGCCGAAAAGCCCAAAGACTTTGACAGCATTTAATGGGGTGTTGCCCATGTAGGGTGTTCACTGGGACTAATGTCAAAACTGTCAAGTTCTGCTGGGTTTGGACTCGCGCCTGCTCACCCAGTTGCCTTACTGAAACTTTGTTTTGCTGTCAAACCCAGGAGCGGATGAAGGCTGTAATTGGACAGAACAGAAAGCAATAATTGATAGGTGTAACCTTGGTACTGTATATTATCAGCATAACAGTTTAAGTGAAAAGTTTTTATTTTTCTCTTCATATTTTTTGACGTTTCTTATTTTTAACATTATTTTTTAAAGTTTTTAAAATATAGAGAGTATATAACCATGTTTAAATTGGATTTTAAAACCCAGATTTTGGCCCCTGCTGCATGTGGGTTGGCAGGGTGAGTTCTCTGCTCTTCCACTATGAGCGAGTTGACCTCCTTTTCCGCATTGTTTTGATGGGTTTCACACCACACTGCAAAGTCCTTGTCCCAAAAACAACTGACCAGGCTGCTGTCGCTGTCTGTCATCTGGTATAGGGAAAACTTTAAGTGACGCTCTACAAACGTACTTTGTTTCCAGAGATGGCAACAAAAGGTTCTAGATTTATAACCAAATATCAAGCAAGAGTTCCATCAAAGCTATTTCTTATATTATAAAGCATGCCATGAATCAAAAGCTATCAGGAAGTTTCTACAAAACAAAACAGAAAAGTTAGTTCAAATATTTTGTCACATCTTCCACCATATCAGACATCAGGGTGGAACTCCTTTCAACTTCTGTAGCTGTTGGAAGTGATACACAAGCCAACGTGGTCACAGTCTCCTGTACAGATCCAGCTGTCTAAATAGATTGGGTCAGTGTGGCTTTGCGGTGGGCGATGATGACTTTTGTTGTTCGGCCGTCATGACGCATGTGAGTCTAAAAACAGGACGGGTTGATAATGGTAATCAATGATCTGTACAGGAACTGCAGCTGGATGGAGGGTGTCAGAGGGGACAGGATTGGCCATTTGCCCGTCTGTGAAGCCCAGCAGGGGATTGTGGGAGGTGCAGTTTGTTGTCCTCTCAAGCTCTTCTTATAGTTCTTGATGTGCCTCCTGCAGCGGCTGGCAAAAGAAGGGGACTTATTTCCTTATTTTTAGGTTTGCGTTCTGTGAATGTGCACATTCATATTTAAATTTATTCTTCATATTTTTCCAAGCAAGCAGGTCCCAAAACAGATGTTTGTTTTATCACAGAGACCACACTGGTGTTGTTTATGTTGGCGGTCTGAGTCCATCTGAGTCCTATGAATCTTTAAAAACACACACAATGAGGAAGTCATAGCAGGGCAGTTTTGTAATACAAATGAAGGAAATATGTGCACAAAGATTCTAGATATTTCTCTCCAAAGTCACAAGAAAGAGAAAAATATTTTGTTTTGCATAAGGAAAATTAAGCTCATTTTAAGTTGACATTATATTTATGACAAACACATTTCCACCCCTGAGTTCTCATGGTCAATTTAATAATAAGTAATATAGTTTTTGCATTATGGTAATTCGATTTGAAGAATGTTTGAGAATTGGGAGGAAGTGTGCTTAAATGTCATGAAAATAATGTCACAAAGCAAAAAAAAATCAGAATGGTCCTGAAAGGGTGCCGTTTATGAATTATGATGTATGTGAATTTGTCTCTTTGATAGTCGTACACGCCATTTGAAATCACCCACAACTTGACAAATGTAGACGACAGTCCAAACAGAAAGTTTATTTAAAGGCAGATTTAAAGATTAGATTTAAAGGCAAAGTTTTACATTCTGATGAAGAATTACCAAGACGAACATTGTTGTTATTTTTTGGTATAACATGCACTGATGAATTGTACACAGTGAACTCATGATGTTGTGTTATGGAAGTAAATGGAGTCGGTTTTGATTATGTTGATTTAAATTTACCGAATCTGTATACTAACAGAAAGTCCAGACTTCATTGCCATGCACAGCTGGTGGAGATGTCAAGAGATAAAGAGATGTTTATTTTAGGGAGAGAGGGGGAAGATTCGTGAGGTATTGGGGTCAGTGTATATGTAACAGACAGGCAATGCGTCCAAAACACATCATTAATAAACAACAGTTTAATCAGCTTGTGTTTCTAAAGATTATTTTTAGGTGGGCGCATATCCCCGCTGACAGTACTGTAATTTTACACTCTTTCTCTCTCTCTTTAATACTTTTTTCAAATTCCGGTTTAGAGTATTGGAAAGCACTTTTACGGAAAGGAGGGTCAGTAGGTTTATTAAATTTAACCAACTGGCTCTCAGCTGTTTTTTTTTAGTACTAATAAAAAAAAAATGTTTTGAAATAACCAAGCTCATTATGTTTATATTTGTACATGTTAGGGGAAGTTCACCTAAAGACAGTTTCCCTGTTTATCAGAGGAAGTCGTGGCTAGAGAAAAGATTATGAAGGCATTTTTCATATAGATATTTCTTTCTGATTTGTTTGTGCACAAAAGTCAAAAAATACTGCATTGTTTTACAGATAATCTGGATAGGATGCACATTGCGGTGGAAAATGTCCTTTCTGAACAGACATTCAAAACCCTATATTAAATTAATTGGCCTTTTTGCTGATGTTTTGTTCTGAGAATTTTGAGTGCTTTGCATTCTTCCAAGGTCACATTGGTGTCTCTCCCTCCCAAATGGATTCTCTAATGATCTCTCTCTCGTGCTGTCTTGTTTCTTCCAGAGCATCAGAAGGATCCCACCTGGCCTTGTTAAGTCTACATGCCTGTTAAATGACCGTATCTCCTGCTTGCCCTCCTGTGGAGTGAGCAGTTGTCTTTAACAGTGAAGCTGAGATATTGAGATCTATTCTTCTCCTATGGATTACAGACCCATCGATCTTAACACCCTGACGCTAGTCAGTCATTATTTCACAACCTCCTTGCACTGTCGAGCTCCTTTGTGGTTCTCTAAAATGCTGGTGGTGGAATTTCTGGTCAGGAAGAATTAAAGTCAGATATGAATGTCCCTAACTTCAGAACAGGAGATATAGCTGACGAGGCCATATAAGCTTGAGAATCCAAGTGCCTCACCTTAGAAATGCAGACTGATGATTTATTTGCCAAAAAGCTTCAAGCTTTGAATGGGAATATGGGACCTCCCAGCACAAACACGCAAGGAACACCTGCAGTGCCCAAGATGGGCATCAGAGCAAGAGTGGCCGAATGGCCTCAGAGGAAGGATGGCAACCCTGGTCCACCGCCCAGGTATGACAGCTTAATGACAACCTTCCAAAATGGAATACCAAGCCAGTCAACAGAGGATGTTGTCAAGCAGAGTCCAGGTTCTCCTCCCAACCCCAGCTTCCTGGAGGCAAAATATGGGCTTGGAGACCTTCTGAGTCATTCTGCTGGTAAGGTGCACCATCCTCTTCAGAAAAGGAGCAATAGTGATGTCACAATTAGTGATATAGGGGCAGAGGACATGGATCAGATGGCAATCAACCCCAATACAGGTGCCTCTCTGCACCGCGAGTATGGAAGCACGTCCTCGATTCATTGCCAGGGTTTGCCAGAAGAAGGGTTTTTGAACGATCTGAAAGGATTTCAGGTGGAGGTTTCGGAGCAACCTAGCGCACCTCCACCACGCAGCTTTCCAGAGTTCCGTCGAGTTCCTCATGAGACCGTCATCTCCCCCAGTCTCCAGACTGCAGCGCAGATAGCGAGGGGTGATATTCTCTGCATTCCCAACTACTCCGACTATGTGGACAGTTCCCTCTTCTACAGTCATGAGAGGGAGAAATCCTTCTTACAGCGGCAGAAGTCAGAAAAGGCAGAGACATCCATTTTCCGCAGGTTGAAGACCATAAAGGGTGATCAGCGTCAACTAACCGATCATGACGACTGTAGCAGACACGGACGTCCCTTGAGCTTCCAGAGATGTTTTGCTCACTACGATGTCCAGAGTGTGCTCTTTAACATTAGTGAGGCAGTTGCTAATCGGGCTGACCTTGCACGTCAGAAGAATATAACCACGGGAGCTTCTGCAGCATCCCAACACCAGCCGGGTGGGGACAGTTCTGACCATCTTTGTGAGTCTCCTTTGGACTCTTGTGAGGAACTTGGACAAAAACCAGGCACTGATCCTGATGAAGGGGACGGGAAGAGCAACAGTTTGGTGCTCAGCTGCCCGTATTTCCGGAACGAGACTGGCGGTGAAGGAGAGAGGAAACTGGGTGCCACCAAATTGAACAATATTCCGTACAACAACGGAGGTGAAACTTATCCCATTGAGTCTACTCTGAGTTCTCACTGCATCAATGCAGGGGTTTCTGTCTTGGAACTGCCCCGTGAGAATTATGCCTCTCGTGAGAACTACGCGGTTCCACGGGATTGCTTGAAACGCTACATCATTGAACACATTGACATGGGCGCATACTACTACCACAAATTCTTCTTCAATAAAGGTACGATTTGAAGATCTAGAGCTAAAAGACTCAGATTCCAGAGTAAAACTACATTCTAAATCTTTTGATAGTTGTAAATGGTGTAACCTGTTAAAAATAAAGTATGGCTGTGAATCTTATCTCAGTCTGGGACTTTTCTTGGTTCTGTTTGTATTCTCTTCATTTAGAGCATCAGAACTACTTTGGTCTTGATGAGAACTTGGGGCCGGTGTCAGTCAGCGTACGGAGAGAGAAACTGGAGGAAGGGAAGGATGGAGCGCAGTATAATTATAGAGTCATTTTCAGGACCAGTGAGGTAGGATGCCTTCTACTGTACCAAACCCACTGGTTGATTGATCTCTGTAGATCCATTGATTTATTAAGTCATGCTTTAAAAAAAGTGTTAGAACTATAAAACAACACAAATGGAAGTATGGGGATTGTCTGTCTGTGTCAGTTTCTTATATAGTTGCCATGTACAGTTATTTAACTGAGAAAACTCCAATCTGAGAAATGCTGTTTTTTAACTTTTTAAATGTATGCATTAAATCTCAGTTTATTGCTTTTCATTCATTTGTTGGGCAGAAATACAATAAAATGTTCAATTAACTGAAAGTGATTTTCTCCATGCATCTGTTAGAAAACAAGTGGACTTATTAATTTATAATTGATTTCCACTTTCCCCCTAAATGTGTTTCCCAAAGCTTTTCTGTGATCTTCTCTGAATACCAATAAGATCTTCCTTAATAATGCCATTAACTGTTTCGAAAATCAGCTGAAGATGGATGATGTCTGTGGCGTGCTATAGATTTTTCCATGTATGATGTAAATTTCCGTACTGTACTACATGATTCCCACCGTTGCCGTGATGTTACAAGAGTCCCATCCAGTATGATTTTCAGAATGGCAAGAGATCTTTCATATGGGGCCTGCCAGGGATTTTCCCATGCATGACTGTGTAGTTTGCTAAATTCGCAGTTGAGCGTGCAATAGCTCTCTTGCTAAAAGCCAAAGCATTACTTCAGCATCCTTACAGTTAGTTGAGCTTAATTATTCATCATAAGTGTTGGCATGGTTTGTAGCTGGATTCAGCACTGTTACAGACACATTGAAAAATGGTTTGCTATTTCAAAGACAACTAGAATGGTTTATCCATATGTTCAATAACAGTATTTGAGCATACTATGAAGAGTCCAATGGTTTTTGCTGATGGTGAGTTGAGAACAATCACCTTCCATAAATATTTTGTATTATTCTTTAAAGCTGCAATCCGTAACTTTCGCCTCTCTACCACCATACTTTGTTACATACTTTTCATTACATATGTCAAATGAAACCAAACTGGTAAGGAGTTTGTGCTAAAAACTAATGTTATGTACTTGATACATAACTCAATTTATTTTGGTCATTTTTAACCCAGTAAATTTACAGATTGCAGCTTTAAACTGTATTTTGCGTTACAGAGTGTCTCTCACAATGATATTATTTACTTTGGTTCCTTGAATATCAGTAACGATATTCTGGCGAAACTGGACGCGTCACAAAAACGTGTGATGTTCCTCAAATTTTTTGCCGCATGGAAAGTGTCCATTTTTGACCTTGATGTCTCAGATTCATGTTTCGTTAAACAGTTTGTTGGTGCCACCTCTTTCTCACAACTGTAAATGTTTAACCCTTCCTTCTGTCCATCTGTCACTTACTCTTGTCAATCAGCTCACCACCTTAAGAGGGTCGATCCTGGAGGATGCCGTCCCTTCCACGGCAAAGCATGGGACATCTCGTGGTCTCCCTCTGAAGGAGGTGCTGGAGTATGTGGTTCCGGAGCTGAACATTCAGTGCCTCAGACTGGCCATCAGCTCTCCCAAAATCCCAGAACAGCTGCTGAAACTGGATCAGCAGAGGGTGAGTTCTGTACTACAGCCTTACCTGATGGCGCAAATGTCATGGGTTCGAATCCCAGGAAAGACATACTGATAAGTTTTATCATCGTTGTTAGTATATTGTGTATTATAGCATGGCTGGAATACTGTGTTGACCAATCAGCATGCAGGATTGTGACTATCCATTTTATAAATCCTCAATATTAAGTGATTAAATGGTTCAATGGATCTTCATCTGTTTCATTCGCTAGAGTTTTAATATGTACATATAAAAGCAGAAACAGATGTTTTAACCCTTTGCTGATGATATGATGTCTGTCAAAGCTTTTGTGCATTTAAGACTACAGCAAGATTGAGCTTGTAAAGTGGTTTCTTAAAGAAAAGTGATGATCAGGTGCTGATGGCAGCATTTTTCATTGAGGGTTCGAATTGCTTGTGCGTCAGAACGCAATGGTGTTTTACAGAAGAAACCTCTTTGAGAACAGAAAGATCTCATTACTTATTGACAGACCTGGACCTGCCCATCCACCCAAGACACTAGTAAAACCGGGAGATGAGCAGTTTTGTCCGTAATTGATTGAACAGAATTTGAAAGGCAGTTAAGGGCTTGATCGATTTTGCAGGCACGCGGCAGCCGGAGAGGAATTTTTCCAGGGTAACCCCGCAGAACAATGTGTGTATTGAGAGAGGTTAGCTGTAACAGTTATGTTGGAATGTTGGTAATGATTATATATTGTAATCGGAGTAAATGAATACCCTTTTAAGGTCATTAAAAGTGAAAACATAAAAAATAGTCATTTTACGATGCAAGGAAGGCTAATCATTGTCCCCCCCCCCAGTATTACCATGACAACCACCTAGCTACACATAAGGGCCACTCAACCTGTCTGAGTCAATGCCAACCATGGCCAGCAGTACTTACAGTGAAAATAAAAGAAAATCATTGTTCGTCTTATGCTTCCTTTCATCCTCCTTTGTCTGTTTCATCTCGCCACCATATATGCCCCTCATACACCCCGCACACTTTTAAAATGGCTGTTTTTTTACCCTCTAGAGAATGTTGGTGGCATGTTTTTATGGCACAAAAGCCAAAGCAATTGTCAGAAAAGCACTAAAATTGCGTCTACAATTTGTTTAAAATTGGTATGCGGTGGGAATTATGGGGGATTTGGAAAAATTACTATGGACCTTAAAATTCCAATGTCTGTCACCAGCTCTAAAGCTACAATCGGTAACTTTTTGGGTTAAAAATGAACAAAAATCTGTTATTGAGCAAGTACACAACAGATCAGCGTTCGACACAATCTCCTTACCTCCTTACCCCGATTCATTGAAGTTTATAATAATGATTTATAATTTGAGCTGTCTAGTCTAATTTCCCTAGAAATGTCAGTCTGGAAATGTCATTCAGACTTCAATGAAGTCAAACACTGTCATCTTCAATCTTCGAACATTGTCATCTGTTTTTAGCATTGATTATGAATGTTATGCATGTTTTACTTACTGTACATAGGCTGTAATATTTGTCCATATAAAGGACCCAGTGTAGTACAGCTTGCCTGGTCATACTGCCAGCATCTGCTTCTTCTCCCTCTCTCTCTGTTCTCTGGCTGGTATGTGTGTCTCATACATCATACAGAGGGGAAATCTGAGACCAGTCTACTTGTCATTATGGTCTTTTTATGTGTCAGGCTTTTGTGTAGATTAATGGCACTTAACATGAGTAGACGGCCACTTAATGGCAGGTGATGTATATTACCATACTGTGACCATGTGCTTTGAGAGTGCTTTTTGATGATGTCATTTCATGGTACGTTAAAACGTTTAATAAAAGAGCTTTAATTTTTTGCACTGCAGCAATGCTGCGGTACTTAAAAAATCAGTTCTGTTATGTCCCGCCATATAACGCATAAAGGATAATGTGCAGTTGGCAAATCTGAGCTCAGTTTGAGACATTGTGTGATCTCTTCTGAAACTAGAGAAATATCTAAAACACAGGAGACTTGAGCAAACGTAGGAGAAATAATTGAGATCCAGAGATCTTGTCTGTGATTTTGCTTTCCTGTGAGTAGTTATAGTTTAGCAGTCATAAAAAATGTTGGACTTAAGAAATTAAATATGTATATATTCATGGTGATGTAACAACTGGTTGAAACGAAACTGTGGTTGAAATATCACATATTGCATATGTAAAGGTTGGAACTGATCTTCTTTTAACCCTTTGTCATTTGTAGCTGAGTTACCAGCGCAAGGTGGGAATCCTGTACTGCCAGGCAGGTCAGAGCACAGAGGAGGAGATGTATAACAATGAGAGTGGAAGCCCAGCCCTGGAGGAGTTTCTCGATCTGCTGGGACAGAAAGTCCGTCTGAAGGGCTTTAATAAGTTCAGGGCACAGCTGGACAACAAAAGTAAGTCTGTCTTTCTCATCTCATGTTTGAATGTTTGATCCACTTCCTGTGAAAATTGCGGGATCAGGTTCATTTCTAAAATGGCTCTGGTATTACCAGACTTTTTCCTTGGTCATTGTATGTAGGCGATTTCAGAGTTTCTCATAAACTCTCTGCAGATGAGCCATTTCACACAGGAAATCCATTTTGTGTGTGATTGTGTATGTGTGATTATGCGTGTGTTTATAATTCAGCAGTTTTCTGTGTATAACTCTAATCTCATCTCTTGTGCAGCGGACTCCACTGGCACTCACTCTCTCTACACCACCTACAAAGACTATGAGCTGATGTTTCATGTCTCCACAATGCTTCCCTATACGCCCAACAACAGACAGCAAGTAAGTGTGTCACCTACTGACTTCCTGTCTTTTTAATTATTGTGATATTTGAAGTGACAGTTCACTTAAATTAAAATTCATTGTCGTCGTCATTTACTTACTTTCTGCAGTCAAGCTTTAATGGATGCCATAAAATTTGGGGAAAAAATTAAAACTTAAAATGAGTTCCACAGAAGAAAGAAAATCAAATGCTTTTTGTATGAGTGTATGATGACAAAATGAATATTATTAGGTGCCCTGTTCCTTTAAGGGTTGGTATTGGATATGTGGTTGGGACCCATAATATTTTCGTTAATGCAAAAAAAAAAAAAGTCCAGAATAGACCTCCTCTATTATGGCTGGATTATGCACACTTCAACAAGCACCTGTGCTAATGAGATTCAGAGCCGTGTGATCAGTTACTCGCTCCTCTTCACAAGCCCCGTGAACTCTTTCAGTCGCTGTCGGCTCTCTGTTCGAGTGCCCGGTCTTGATCTGTGCATCTTAACAGACCCCACAGAACCCAGACCATTTGTCCTGCATCCTGCTAATTGTAAACACTTGAGCAGACGAGCCACGTTGTCATGGCAACCGTCCCAATGCTCCATCTTTTAAAAAAGCACTCCCTGTCCATTAACCAAGACAGGGAACAGATTCTGTGCCTTGAGTAATTAGTAAGACCTATCAGGAGAAATTAATTTGAAATGTGTAGCTTTTTAAAGCAATTAAGATCTTAATGGCTGTTCAGATTTATTTGGAGAAGCAAATTTCAAAGATTTATTTCCTTTCTAAGCTGCAATAAGCAGAACAATCCTAATAGACTTTGTGGTAGATTAATTCTACTAGCGTAACAGCTTTCCATCAATGACTTCCTGAAATTCCTAAACCTAGACACAGCTCAACCAGATAAAGATGTCAAGATGTGTGTGCTTTTAAGGAAAGTCATTTTTACAGAATGGGAAGTGAAGCTGCCCATGGCCAATTTTTGGGATTTTTAAACCTGGTCTGACGGGAAAAATATTGGAATATAAGATGGTGAAGATCTCTACAGCTTTAAGCTTCAGTTTAATACATCTCAGACTGTATTTCTCTCTGTCTCTGCTCATATTGATATGAGAATACTGTAACCAGGTTCTCCAGTAAATATCCCCCAGATAATGACATGCCATTATCTGTATTCTTATTCAGCTGCTGAAGAAGAGGCACATTGGAAATGACATTGTCACCATCATTTTCCAAGAACCAGGATCTTCTCCTTTCACGCCACAAAACATACGCTCTCACTTCCAGCATGTCTTCATCATCGTCAAAGTCCACAACCCCTGCACAGAGCATGTGTGCTACAGGTAAGATTATACACACACAGTTTGAGGGTAAAATATCAATTACTGTTTGTTTCAAACTACAATCTGTAACGTCGTCTCTACCGCCATCTCTGTTTGAAACTATATATTACTATATAAACTATATATTGATATTACTATACTATAGGTTACTATACATAATTTTCTTTACATTAGTCAAATTTCCTTGGAAATTGTACCCAATCTGTCATGTTCTTGCTCAATAACTGATTTTTGTTTGTTTTGATCCCAAAAAAGTTACCAATTGCAGCTTTAAGTCTAGCCTCTTTCATTTGACTAAATCCAGTTTTGTAAATTAAAGATTTCATCTTGAGGAGGGTAGATGAAGATGCTTTCCAAACAGCTTGGTGACAGTCAGATTTGACCTCTCAGACCGATAGAGAGGATTAAAGGATAAGATCGAAGAGAATTCAATTTCCAGTCTTATTTACTCAGTGTGTGTGTGTGTGTGTGTGTGTGTGTGTGTGTCTCTTAAGCTTGTTCAGTGTAACGCTGAGGAGAAACTGAGCGAGCTTGGAAACTATATTAAAGGAAAATTGCCTGTTTCATCTTCAGAGCAGACCAGCGCGAGGCGCTGCAGAATGATTTCAGATGTCAAAAGTTAAAAGGAAATCCTGGACACGTTGTTTTGTCATCTGTTTTCAAACTTTCTGTCTCTTATATACTGTCAGAGTCAAATGTCTTTCTGTGGTTTCCGAAACGGACTTCAGAAAAGGACTTTTACATTTAATGAAAGGAATAGTTAATCCAAAATGAAAATAATTTAATTATTTACATGTTGTTCTTAACCGGAATGTTATTTTTTCTATTAATTATGGAGCACAAAGTCATAAATTGAATTTCCCTCATTTGAACTCTACTGAAAAGTAAACTCCTTACTTTTAGTAAACTAAAAAGAACTTAATTCTGCATATTTATTATCCAACAGTGTTGCAGTTGCCAGATCCAAAGATGTGCCAGCGTTTGGTCCGCTTGTTCCCAAAGGAGTGATGTTTCCAAAGTCTGCAGTCTTTCGGGACTTCCTGTTGGCTAAGGTGATTAACGGAGAAAACGCAGCACACAAATCAGAGAAGTTCTGCGCTATGGCGATGCGTACCCGCCAGGAGTACCTCAAAGACCTGGCGGAGAACTTTACTAGCACCACGCCAATGGACGCCTCAGGAGCGAAGTTCAGCTTCATCACGCTCGGCGCCAAAAGGAAGGAACGTAGCCGGCCTAGGATTAACGCCCATCTGCACAGCACAGGGGCCATCACGTGGTCGGTGGTTGCCTGGGACAACAGCCAGTCTACTGATATTGGTTGCCTATTGGCTGTCTCTCGGGAGTTTGTGGTGCTCATTGAGGAAGCTTCCAAGGAAGTGGTTTTCAACTGTTACTGCAAGGACGTGATTGGCTGGAGCTCTTCTTCTATGGCTGGCAGAGTGAAGCTCTTTTACGAGCGCGGTGACTCCGTGGTGTTCTCCGTGCAGGATGGATGCCCAGAGGAAGTACGAGAGGTCACGCAGAGATTAGAGGTATGTGCAGCACGTCTTAGGGAAAGGCTCGGGTTAACTTTAAGCTTGAGCTTAGATCAGGTTTGACTTTTACTGTGATTAAGCAAGCAGTGTTGATATCCAGGATCAAGTTTGTTTTTGGAGTATCTGTAGATGCTGTTTTTGGGTCAAGGGTTGTCGGATTAGCATTAGAAAAGTCAAAAAACACCTTGCTTTACCTTAAATCTGCCTCAGAGCCATGTATTACCTTGCTTTACCTTAAATCTGCCTCAGAGGCATGTGTTAACTTTTTGTATATACAAATAATTGAACAGAAGGAGAGAACAACTTACTGATTTCTGAGTAATTTAATATAGTGATTAGTATAGTAAAATAGTGATCCTCACAGATTAGTTACAACGTTGAAATGTAGTTGTTCTAAACAATAAAAGCAGATGAATTTGTGGGACATGCTTTATTTTGAGAATCAAACCTCACTGTGACATTGTTAGTTTTACCACCTTGTTATTTCCACTCAGTCTGGCTCAGTTGGTTTAGACCTGTAGACTGGGCTTTGTACAGGTCTCTGGAGGGTTCATTGAGTGTACTTGCTGTTTGTTAATATTACTGTGGACTTCTGTGATGGACACAGTCAGTGTGTGTGGCCAGTTTCACAAGGCTTGTGAAATGCCTTCTATTAACTCACAAAATATCTCATAAACACCTTTTAAATGTGTGTGTGTGTATTGCATTGTGTGGTTTGCTCTTGTCGTCCCAGAATCTGTGCAGTAGACCGCAAGCATGTTATGTAATAGAACAATAGTTGAGGGTTTTTATGGAAAAACTTTTATTATACATGAAAGCAATTTTAACAATGCAGGTGTTTGGTTAACAAACATTTTAACAAACTGTTTATTGTCTTTTTTTAACAAACCATTTGTTTTTGTATAGATGAGGTGTGTGCAGAAGCTGATATATGAAACATAAGTTGGTTTTAGGTGGCAGGTGGTCTGTATGGGTCGTACAATCAGTTACAAACCCACTCCTATCTCTGAGTTTTTCGGGAGACCACCAGCTTGTTGAGTTGTGCGCTCTTGTGTTGGCTTGACATCAGTTAATTTCACCCTTCGGAGACCAAAGGAGACTTGAGATGTTCAGTCATCAGCTATTGGTCCTTCCGGTTTGCCCATCTGCATGCTCACTAATGCGTCATTAATGCATCCATCATTACTGCACAGATTGTAATCATCAAGAGCTGCAGATGCAACAAGCCTCGTTACGTTCCTCTCTTAAAACCGCTTCAGTTCGTTAAGTGTTTGTAATCAAGCTTACATCTGTTTAACCAGTACCATCATCTCTTCAGATGGTCACAAGGGGCTGCGAGACGTTGGAGATGACCCTGCGCAGAAATGCCCTGGGTCAGCTTGGCTTCCATGTGAACTTCGAGGGTGTGGTTGCTGACGTGGAGCCCTTTGGGTTCGCCTGGCAGGCAGGACTGCGACCCGGCTGCCGTCTGGTGGAGATCTGCAAAGTCGCCATTGCGACGGTGACTCACGAACAGATGATTGACCTTCTGAGAACTTCCACCCTGGTCACAGTGGTGGTAGTACAGCCACAAGAGGACGGCACTCCCAGAAGGTACAGTTGGTCTCTCGTCATTAGCTAGCTACGTTTTCTTGCTCAAAGCTAAGATTTGTATTGCTTTCATATTTCAATTGTTTTAGGAAACAACAGCAAGTTTAGGGTTGCTAATTCTTTATTCATATTTTTACACATTTGAGAATAATAGTAAACTCATAAAAACTATTTAATAATACAAATGTCACTTTGGGAACCGTGACAATTAAAAATAAATCAAACTATATTGGATCTTCAAAGTAGCCACCCATTTGCCTAGAATTTACATCACCCTAAAATGATTTATCAACAGCTGAGAGAGTTCCTATCTATACTGGACTTTATCTGTACTGATAATTTACTATAAACTTAAACTTATTTAAATAAACTTTATATTAAATAAATTAGTAGTTTTATAATGACAAATTACCGTGTTAGTTTTAGTCTATAAAATATCAAACATTTAAGCAAACACCTTCAGGTTTAAAGATTTTTGAGATTATGAGAAACATTTCAGTCCAGTTACCACAGACTTTTGACTGGTAATGAATACAATAATGTAGTAATGGGGCAATGTATAAAAATCGTGTTCACATTACCAGATACCAGACTGAAGACCACAGGTGTGGTACCACAATGTACCACAGAGCGTATTTATATAGGCTAACATAATCTGGTATGTATTTTAACTGTCTTGGACGTTTCACAAAAACATTCCTAAAGATAAAATCTTGATGTAATTTGTGGACAGATGGGCTGCAGCAGCCTCTCACTGGAACACAGGTCATCTCCTGAAGAGAAGATTAATCTTTTAGGATAATCTGTGCATGATATGAAGAGCCTTGATGAGCCTTTACATTACAGAAAGCTCTTACAGGAACGGTACAATGAGTCCCAGTTGAATTTTGTGAGCTACATGTTCTGTTTGCTTATTGCAGAAGATCCAACTTTACTAAAACCATCTGAGGTCAGGGATTAAAATGAATAACTGTATCCTTGACTTGAAAGCCAAAGATCCCAAGCACTTTGTGCCCTTTGTAAACAAGAATTTATAGGGTTGCTTGAACCAGATGAGTTAAAGTGCTGCATATCCCTGTATCTCGGCGCATGTCAGTTCTACAGGACTGTAGTTAACAGAAACATGCTCAAACAAGTCAAGGTTGTATTTGGTTACTCTGCTGATAGCGCACCAGGGCAAATAGTTTCGCAACAGTAATCCATCTGGAGGTCACAGAGCAATAGCTTCAGTTAGTTAGTGGGGCTTGTTCAAATCCTGTGTGTTGTTAAGGTAAGGTGCTATTACTTCTGTAAATGATCTGACTTATGATTTTAAAGTTTAATGATAAAACAAGTGAAAATATCCCAAAATATTGAATGAGAGACACAAGCCATATCTTGGAACCCTAATATCATAGAAACTCTTCTGACTCTCTGACCACTAAGTAACCACCCAGCAACACCATAGCAACCAGTTGTTAGGCAAGCTTGTAAATGTGAATTTGTTTGGAAGTATCGGAAGCTCTGCGCATTTGGTGTCTCTGTGGTTTTACTGCAGTCGGTAGAGCTGTCTTCATAAATGTAGATTTTTATCCATTCGTAGGGTTTTTTGTTTGTATGGGGTTTCCTAATTGTATGAATTTGTGTGCGTGAGTGTAAGAGTGTTCTTCATAAAAGAAGGTTTTTCAAGTACTGTAGATCATTGTGGAGACTGTAAAAATCTCACTTGAGGGCTCTTCACTGAAGAACATCACCAGAGGTTCTTGTCTGAGAAGAGTCACAGTCTGTGTGTATGGTTGAAACAGAGTGGACTAGATCAGGAAAACATCATTAACCACCAATGAATCCCACTGGCTTGAGCCAGCCTTGTGTTTGTTTTCATTTTTTTTGTTTCTCTCTTTCTATCCCTCTTATACACACACACGCATACACACACATTGTGGATAATTACAGCAAAATACAGTAATAATTTGTCTGATACCATTTATCATCTCATTTGCCGATCTGTCTCTTCTTTTGCCAAACGGCCCTGCAGTGATTATAATCAAATTGATTTGACCAATTTCACCCCAATATTCAGTATCTAGAGATGACGTACAACCTATATATATATATATATATATATATATAAAACAGCCCTTTTGGACGCTTGCAGGAAGTGATGTCGCTGTCGGGGGGGTCTTTGACCTGTAATTTAACTGTCATGATAATCTGTATTTCCGTCGGAAGGAACATTCTGCCCCCACAATGCTGTTTTTAACCTCCCAGCCATTTCAAGGCTCATTAACGTTATAGAAACGCAGTCAGTGATGTAACCGAGAATCAGGTTAATCCATAAAAGTGATGTGATTAATGCCCAGAGGCGCTCAAAAACAGAGCTTTCTATTTTTAAATTTGTTGTTGGGGACATGTTATGCAGTTGATGTTAACGCATGTTGTTTCCAAATGGGGATAAACGGGCTGGCTTGTGTTCATGCCCTTTAAACACAAAAAAAGCATTGTGGTTGCTCGCACTTATTTTTCATATATGGTAGCTGGTTAACCAGCCTGGTAAACGTTTTAAAAAAACAACTTGGTCCTGGTTTATTGCATTCCAAGATAGTCTAGACCAGCTGCTGTGTTTCACAACTTAGCTACAAGATTCAGATGTTTTTAACAGCATGGGTGAAATAATTTTTCACAAGTAACGTGAGAAAGTATATACTTGTATTTCTTTACAGATAAAGAATGTTCAGCTGGACAGAATGGCAAATTTGCTAAGTACTTCTGTTTTGCTAATGGTTAATAATGGCTCTTTTGTCTTATCAACTCTGTGTCCTTCAGAGGAGCTTCTGAGATGTATCGTGTTCCTGTCCTGGAGTACAAGACTCTTGGTACTGGGCCCGGTTGGCATCGGATGACTCACGTTCCTCAGGCGCTGCCGCTTTCTCGTGTGTCTCCCACACAGGGTCCAGATCGACCCTCCCCAAGCCAGCAAATGTTCCAGTATGCTCAGGCCGCTATCTCACGCAGCACCTCCTTCGATAAGAAATATCAGGACGGCTCCAGGTAAGAGACAAATGAAGAAAGTGTGTTTAATACTATAATATCTGTCCTGCTTAAGACCATTTCAGACCAGCATTGTCTGTCTTGATACTGATCCAGACTGGTTTAGGTTGTTTCAGGTCTAGTAGCACCCATCCCTTCTACAGGAATATGTAGTTATGGTCTTGCAATATGAACTGATCTTTTTACCAGATTGGTGGTGAAAAAGAAACTCGTAAATCATAGCTGCCTTTTGAACATCTGCATCTGTCCACTGCTTTTATTCTTCATTCTCTCAGATCTCTGAAGTTGAATGATTTTAGTGTCATAACGTCTCACTCTTCAATATGAAAGTGAGATAGACAGGGAGACGCGCGGAGGGGAGAGGTTCTCACAAAGGTGTCGAGTCGATTGAAATGGCTTTTGTAATTGATCCCCTCAGTTCAATCTATTACAGTGTGATCACGCCCAGCTTTGGCTCATGCTTACTCAGCTGTGTGTGTGTCTGTTTCAATGCATTGATCTCTGATGTCAATACTACCCTAAGGCTTTTGTCTCTAGGTTTCATCTCATGGTTTATGTTCTGCAGAACAGATAATTACCAGTCAGATTCACATAATGTTCTGAACAGATCGATCTGAAAATCGATGTATATGGACAGCTAAAACAAACATGTTTTATAGTCTTTGATCTCACAAGAGGCCTGGAAACATTTTTGCGCATCATTTGAACAACTCAATTCGCGTTTGTTTTGTTTAGCACTTTTCACAGTACAGCTGCTTTACAGAAAATGAAAGTTGTACATTGTCAGACACACACTGGCCTATAATGGGACACAGATTATGCAGTTGGCTAATATTGTGTATGCATTTAAGCAGAAGTAATGATTTTTCCAACATGTCCCCGCTGAGGTCGGTGTCGTCTCTGCACAATGTTGGGTCATCTGCAGTCATCTTAAGATGCTGGATCCATACTGGAGCTGGTGTGATCTGTAGCTATCCCGGGATAGGTATCTTGAGGTAGAAACAGAAGGCAAAGAGAGAATATGTAGCTGCTGTTTGTAACATTACTAGCAGTAGGAAATCTTTAGCATTTGTGTGTATCTGCATTGTTTTTCTTGTTTTTTTTGTAGGGTTACTTAATGACCTGACTTTTTTTTTTCTTGTTTTTTTTTTTACGGTGTTAATTATGACCTGACATTTCTTGACAGTTTTTGTGAGATTCACCTCTAAAATATTTTCCATACCCGTGACTAAACCGTCTCCAGATGTCACAGGCAGCCTCATATGGAATAGCCGATGAGAGCCAATAGCAGAATGTTTCCTGTGACTGTCTGTCGTTGTTTGGCTGTGTTCACCAGCCGCTGTGAATCTGTCAGGACAGGTAACAAAAGCAACACCTGGTTTTTATCCGTGCTGAGCTGCGGGAACTGTAAGAAAAATGATTCATACTGATTCATAACAGTAATTATCTTGACACATCTCTGCTGACATTCACACTAAATCTATTCTGGAGGGGAAACCCAGAAGGTTGCATATAGAGGCCATTAAGAATGACACACACCGCTTTGTGGATTAGAAAAACAGAAAACCGTTGGGTATATGTGTGTCCGAATCTGGTGTGACATAAGAAATAGCTTTCGTATTTCTCAGGAGACGCCTTTCAAGGCGAGTTAATTGGGAACTTGATTTTCCAGTTCTGCAAAATTTGGGAGCCCTTTAAGACTGCATATGCCTTCACTTGCAGTTGAGTGACTGTGGATTGCATGTGGCTCTCTTCACCTTGTCTAAAATACACACCTTTGTGGCCTCTTCACCCGGCCTGTCATCTCCTCTGCTGCTCTGATCCATGCTGCACATGGTCTGTCATTTCCGTCTGTACTGTATTCCTCCCTTCAGGATCGCACACATGCTCAGAGCCCTGAGACGCGAACCCTGCTATGAATAGAATCAGCTCTGCAACTTTTTTTGACAGCGTTTCCTCCCTCTGTGTGGGAATATGAATGAGTCTGGTTCTGGCCATTGTTTTAGCTATGGCTGGAGTCTGTCTTTGATTCATGAGATTTTTCTCTTTGTTTGCTCATCGCAGGGTGTTGCAGGACTTTGAGATGGTTCAGAGTCCGACTGGAAACCCTGGCCAGCATTACTGCAGCTCTCCCAGTAACCAATCAACCTCCAGTGACCCGGGGCCCTGTGGCACATGGGCCCAGAAAGCCAGTTATGATGGGTAATGAGATTCTGCTCTCAGCAGCCATGTAGCTCAGACACCTGGCAGGTTTAGAGGGTATTACAGAGGCTAATCATAAGGATATGGTGCAAATTGTTGGTGCAAACAGAATTAGCTGCAATCGAGAAGAGTCGCATCTAACACGCATCATTCTCAGAACATGAGAACTTTTCTCTCAACGTTATCAAAACATTTTCTTGCAGTAACTTTAGTAGAACATTTTTTAATGTTGGATATATCAAAAACGTTAAGTTTTTAGTAGAATGTTTTAAACGTTACAGAATAACATTTGAATAATGTTCTGCTAACAAAGCAATAATGTTAATACAAAGTCTAAAAAACTGGACGTTTTGATCGTTCCTAGAAATTTCAAAATAACATTTTTAATGTTTTTGTTATTTAATGGAATATTAGGGAAACATTCCTACAACCTAAAGTTGCTAGCTAGGGTGATGTTGGAGTGTCATTCTGGCTTTGGTTTCAGTCATCTCTGGTATGAGATAATGTTTCATGACCGATTTTGTGATGATCAGCTGTTCATTTACAGACAGACACAGAACAGAAGAGAACCTTGTAGCCACCAGACCCCACCCAAAAATTCCTGGATTAGTTATCACGTTCCCAACAACCATAACTGAGATGCCATTGACAACAATATATAACTATACAACCAAACCCTGTCTGTTTCACAGATCACAGTCACCTGCCCTTCAGGACCAGCCAGAAGAAAAGGAAGGGGAGGGGCAGAGGGACCAAGGAGGGTCTGCTGGTACGCCACTATTCCTTTCTCCAATGCGTCTACACATTAGCTGTGTTTGCTTTGATGTCTTGTTAAAATAGATTCACTCTGACTGAATTATTTGTTCAATAGCCTTGTCTTTTGCTCTGTGAATTTAACAAACTGTGTTAAATAACTTGAGACTTTTTTTTTCATAAATCACATGCACAGCCCCAACTGCTTTCATGCAACTTCATGCCTGTGATTTCCAGGGTCGCCTTGTGTCCCAGAGGCCAAGTGGCACATCCCCTCCACCAAGATCCTGAACAGAGGTCTGCAGAGACAGGGCGCCAAAGACTCGCTTGCAAAGTTCCCCAGTGTGAGTAATCAATAGAAGTTAAATTATGTGATTGGTCTGTACATGCTATGTCATTCTCATGTTATATTAACGTTCTTCGAAGGCCAGACACTGTTTCTTTAGGGTCTTTATGTAAAGCACAACATAAATTTTTTACAGATTATTTTTTCCCATACAATAAAAGTAAATTGGGAGTGTTTCTCAAATCTCAAGTTTTGTTTCATGGAAGAATGAAAGAGAGAGAGAGCATACGTGTGTGTCTGTGCAACTATTTGCAGGTTTATATGTGCCTGATGAGTGCAGTGACCTCTTTAGTCAGGAAAGTGTAGTTGACAGTGTTGCAAAAGCACCACATTTCTCCGTGTGGGTGGGTAGTCGTGGAGGGAGGTCACGGGTGAGGTGGAAAGGGGGTTGACAGCTATGGCAGACGGCCCATAGTGTCACAATCAGACATGTGATCCCTGTGGGAATTGACATAAAAATAAGGAAGACAGCTCAGTTACAGAAGGATACCGCTGTGCTCAAAGATGGACATGCTAATGGCACGAATTGATGTCGTGGGTCATGTTTATCTCTTGTTAGAAAATTCTGCAAAGTGCAGTGTGCTATTACTTGCATTTTTATTATACTAAAGTGACAGCTTTTTCCACTGTAGTTTATTGACCATGGTGACTTTAGCTAGAAGGGACATTTTGTGTTTTCATCCAGCTAAAATGGTGGGTGCCAGTGGATCTTCCGATGCAAGCCATACATTAAAGTTTAAAAATAATTTTTTCCATTAATTTGAAAGACCTTCAATTTAGACGATGCGATTTAACAGAACAATCAATTATTCATTTTCCGTGAGATTGGTTACTGTAGGGGGTAATGGTGCAGCTCTGGTTCTTCTGTCTGTTACTGTTATTGCTAAATGGATAAATGCACTTGCTTCAGGGCTCCTTCATACATATTTGTTGGGCTGTGTTTTGACCATGAAAGCAACAAATACATTTCATTTGGAGGAAATGGTTTGTGTTGTTCTGTCAGGATTCAGTGAGAAGTTTTGCTGAATGGTGTGCTTAATAAAAGTCAGAGTTTACATGTTGTCGTCATTTATTCAACATACAGTATATGTTATTTTAATGACCGGTCAACTGTAATTTTCAGACTCGTGAGAAGAGCTGTCACAGCCATTGCTCCAGCCACTCCAGTAACAACACCCTCTCCAGCAACGCTTCCAGCGGAAGTGACGAGAAACATTTTGATTCTGGGGACCCAATGGATCCAGAGTCCCTGGGCCTCACCTACATAAAGGGGGCATCCACAGACAGCGGGATAGATACAGCGCCCTGTATGCCTCCTCCAGCCCCTCCTCTGACTGGAGTGGCACCATCACGGATGGTCACGAGGGATGGGAGAATTGAAACGGGACTCCCCTGGACTCTGGAGTACCATGAGGAGGGTGAGACGGTTGAGGGAGGGGCAAAGATGTTTCTGTCTCAGGGGTATGTTCCTGCTACAACCGCTGGGCACACCACAGATGGCAGCACTGGAGATCTGAGTGAGATATCCTCACTTTCCAGGTGAGATGTGAGCAATTAAGAGATGTAGAGAAAGAGCAGATTAAAGATTATTAGGATGTGTCATGATTGTTGACTAGTTGTCCAGCAGCCATCTAGTTATATTGTAGATTTTAGCCAGTTTGCACAGTAAAACTCTCAGAAAAGTTGCGTCTTTGAAATGTATCCCCTTTAAAGCCCCACTGCCACAGTCATACGCCTTAAGATGGATTTCCTTGCAAACTGCATTGTGAATGTTGCATTTGTCAGACGGTGTATTGAGTTAAAAATAACCATACTGTTATAAGAGTTTCTCAAGACTGTTCTGTTCCATTCTGTTGCACTCGATCTAGCTGTGAATGCAATGTGTCTTATGTAAACACCCCTGAAGAAATACATTAGATCAACGTTTCTAATTACAGTTATACCCTCAGGCTGATTCATTTAGTTCATTTAGTTGTTTTTACAGTCCCTTTTTTACAGACGATACAGAGCTGTCCACACCCCTAAAGATATTCTGTTTTCAGTTTTAAAACTCGCATAGCGTTGAGTGCCAGATGTAATCAAAAGAATGGATGGGTATTATTTCTGATTCACCTGCCTTAAGCAGAAACATTGGAAGCCTCAGAATCACATCTTCAGCTTATTTGATTTCTGTTTGGCTTGTGATGTTCAGACAGAAGATAAAACGGTATTTCTCATCCTCTTGGAACAGCTTGACTCCAAGTTAAGCTTCAGTTTCAGATTTCACAGGAGAACTTGAGAGAAAAGTATTTCTAGAATCATTGTTACCAGTTTCTGAATACAGACAGACGCCCATGGAGAACTTGCTGAGGTTAAAACAGCTCGTCGTTTGAGTTTGTAGAGCTGAGGCGGTAAGACACCAGCAGCCAAAACAGCATCTCATCAGCCCTGAGTGTTTTCCGCTGCAATCCCTGTTTTTTCCTCTTAAGACTGACTCCTGCTTTATGAGCTGAGCCAACAACATAATAGGGGCTAGTCTGAAGTGCAGGCGAATTTCAGTATAACTTGTTGTAATTATTATGCTGTTTTAGCTCCTTGCTGTTCATACTGTATTAAGAGGAACAATATAAATCTAATTTTCGTGGCCCATTCATGACAAATCAGTTTCTGAATCCAAAGTTGGTTTCATGGTGGTCTCACAGTGGTTCCTCATTGTTTTCTCAGTGGTTCTCGTCATTCTGGAAGCCCTTCTGAACACTGTTCAAAGAACTCCAGCTCTGTGGATCCCTCAAAGATCTACATCATCTCTTCTACTGACACGATGCAAGGGGGAGGGCAGGAAAAACACTTGCATAGCTGTCAGTCACAAGGTGGCAAGATTTTGACTGGATGGAAGAAAGGAGAAAACGACCACTTCCTGGAGGGGGAGGAGGGGCCAGCCACAGAATTTAGGTAAATACCTCAATGTTTATCTAATGAATTGAATATTGAAACTGCCAACTGATTTGCAGCAAGATTACTGTAGAAATTCTGGTTTTTGAGTAACTGTAACGTGTTGTACAAACACACCAAGTCAAGTCTAACTGGTACTTCTGCTAGCAGTGACATTATGAAAACGTTTAGGTCCATAACACATTTTTGCTGGTGGTGTTTTAGAAATAATCTATGTCAACAAACATAGACCCCGTATCAAACAGAATCCACACAATCTACCCGACACCTGCCACTTCACATTATCAGACAGCGGGCCTGTTCTGGCCTTTAAAGCATGGATGGGATTTGATTGACAAGTTCTTTGGGTGACAATGAAGTTTTCCAGATTCAAGTAATGTATGAGGTTCACATTTCTTTTGTGATGTGGAATCGGTTTAAAGCTGTGTGTAATAATTTCTTGTGTTCCCCTCTGTTGCATTTGACATCTCAGTAGGTCAGAAGCCTTTTTGTCTTTGCTCCTCAAGACACTTTTGAGGAACCCCAGGTAGTTTGGTTCTTAACCTGGCCCTGTATTTTCACTGTGGTGTTTTTTCCCTACTGTAGTTAAGGACAGCATGTTGTACACCCAAAGGTCACAAGAGCCACTGATCTGTTTTGATTTGTTCACTGCTGTGTCACATTGTGGTCGTGTTAAAGCTGTTGAGCCCTGTCCATAATCCTGCATATCAGCTGTTTAGTCCCTACCATGACCCCTGCCCTTATAGTCTTTGTATTTCCAATGGAAAAGCCCCTGTTTGATATGTTCTAAAGTCTGTATTGTTTATAGCACTTTGACAATAAAAAAAACTACTTACTGTATATAATGCAGAAGCACTAATAATTAAAGTAAAATTGTACATAATGCAGCATAACCTTCAGCTGTTGGTTTGTCTTTTTGCTTGTTTGTCTTTATCCGTTTTGTTTCCTTGGTTCCTCTCACTTACATTTCCTCTCCTCCTTTATCTCCATGTATCTCCCAGGAGTCTCTTTTTGACAGACCCGTCTCAGGTGGTTAATAGTGCTGGTGAGAAGCTCCAGACGCTTTCCAAGGAGGGTTTCCTCAGGTTGCTTTTACCTGGGAGTCCCTCGGGACAGGCCGGTCATGGCAAGGTGAGTTTGTTGATCCCTGGAACATGACTAATGCGGCAAGCAATCGGTGCATCAGCTAGAACATGGTATAAAAAACATCCTAAATGAGTTGCAATAAATGCATAATTTATTCCGTTTGTTACATTTGACAAGCAAATCAGCCAATCAGCATCTTGGGCTGATTAATGGAAGCGTCTGAAGGAAATCAGACCATGTTTTAAAAACCCACTAAATGATCCATCTGTCATATATTGTATAAACTGATTATACTTGCAGCATTTATATATGCTGTGTATGTCTATATGCTATATTAAACAATCTTATATGTACTTAACATTTAACCAGTCTCAACCTGCCCAGGTTACTCTTAACATTTAACCAGTCTCAACCAGCCCAAAGGTTAAATTCCTTTTTTTTAAGACTTTGTAATAATCACCATTTTACATTTGGATGATGAGCAGTTATAATTAAAATGTGCTAGCGGGGGTCAAGGGCGTGCATTTAATGCGTCATCAGGGTTCACAATGTATGCTTGTAGCCCACGTCCAAATTCAGGAACAAGCAGTTTCCTAGAATAAATTGTTTGTGATCAAATGATACCAAGGTTAGTTATGATTTATTAGATTGTTAAATATCTCTATGATCGTGGTGTGAAATTGGATAACTGCTTGCATAAAGCTGCAATTTGTAGCTTTTTTGTCGAAAATAAACAAAAATCGGTTAATTGGGCGTATACAGGCGTGTACAGATTTGCAACGGTAAGTTTATAATAATGATGTATAATTTGAGCTGTCGGGTTGGATTTCCCAGGAAATGTCAGTTTGGCTTCATTTGATTTCCGTAAGCGTAATAAAAGTATGTAAAGTGACCTGCAATTTAGTTTCAAACAGAGATGGTGATAGAGAGGCAAAAGTTACAGATTGAAACTTTAAGATCTTGTAGAAATCACACCACCGACTTATTCATGTTATGTAATCAGGGTGCTTCACTTTTTGCGGGTGTACAGGTATATTTAACCTTGTAGCCATTGTGAATTTGCGTCAGTGTTTAGTATGTAATCTAACCCTATATTCAGTCACTTTATTGCAGATCTTCTGCATTAGTGTACATTAATTTATTCTTGTATTGTACTAAATCCTATAGACCATTATAAGCATCCCATCTCTGTCATGTTCACACATCTAATTGTCTGTCTGTTAGGGGCTCCTCCCCCCTCCGTAGACCCCCCTGCCACTGCTGTGTCCAAAGCACCTGCATTATTGATGAGAATTGTGACTCTAATAGGCCTGACTCACAGACACAGGCGGTCTCTCTGACGGCTGCTGCTGATTGGTCCCCTGCTGGCTCTCGTTTCCCATCCTCCTCCTGTTTTCCACCCCCCAGCTTCTCTCCCACAATTCAATTAAGTGATATGTGCTTTAATGCCATGGCTGTTTTATTAACAATATTGCAGAGCCTTTCAGATAATCATATTCTGTTGAATAATATCTTTGTTTCCCCCACCGCCTCTCTCTCTCTCTCTCTCTCTCTCTCTCTCTCTCTCTCTCTGATTTGTCCTTTCTCTTTGTTTTTCTCTCTCCCTCTCTCCCCTTTCGGTTCTTTCAGATACCGATTGTCAGTCAGTCCCCACGCCGCTCTCTGTACCGGACCCTGTCTGATGAGAGTTTGTGCAGCAGCCACCGGAGGGCGCTGTCACTGGCCAGCTCTCGCAGCTCCATGATGGACCAGGCTGTGCCCAATGACATCTTGTTTACCAGCACCCTTCCCTACCACAACACCCTGCCAACCCGCATGAGTCTCAACCATGCAGCTGGTCAGCTCAAGAGTGAGTTTTTGCCTGATTGCGCTTATATGTGTATACATAGATGCCTTAATATACACATAGATGCTGTACTGTATGCAGTTTATATTTTACTGTACAAAATAGTATGAACGTTTTTGCAACTGTTCCTATAGCTCAGTTGGAAGAGTGTTGCTTTAACAGTGGTTTGATTTCCAGGGAACACACATATTGACCAAATGTGTAATGAATGCACTGTAAGTTGGATGAAAGCTTCTGCCAAAAGCGTAAAGCAAATGTAAATGAACGTTTACACGACGAGTGTCTGAATCTCTTGTGTTCCTCTAGTGGTTCTTAAAAACATTTGTAAAATAAACTGTGTACAAACACTACTTGTTCTCATGTTTATTGTAAATGTGGGGTATTTGAAAGATTTAAGATGTAGGAACGTTTCCTGTTCTGTTACAATATCCCCCACATTCAGAGAGCCACTGTCTCGCAGAATAAGGTGCAAAATGGGCCTGACTTTATGCAGAAGTCAGAGGTCCAGCTGTAGAAGTCTAGACAGTTACAATAATGCACCGTCTTGCCTCAATAATAAACCGTCAACATCATTTCCAAATCTGTCAGTGCATCAGCTGAGACATTACAGATCATGTGACAGCCAAACCTATTGCCAAGACATGAGATGATGATAATAAGAATAAATTACAGCTTTTTTGTTTGGCTCATAGCATGTTTTTCCATCTCCTCAGTAATCTCACAACATTCCTTCCTGTTACAGTAATTTTATCCTCTGCAGGCTTTAATGTGGTACTTTGTGATGAAGCAAATAATGGTACAATAAATCTGCTGCTAATGCGCAAGAGATTTAGTGCTAATCATACTATTATACTGTATGTCTCATGAAATATTGTGGAGGAATGAAGAGTCTGCTTATCATAGCTAAATCAAAGTAACATGATCGTTATACTGTATTAGATATACTGTATATATACAAAGATACAGACAGACAGATGGAAAATGTATATTGTTTTTAATTATTCATTTGTTTTCCTATCACAATTTTACGAACCCACAGTAGTTTCATCGCCTCACATAGACTAACAATTAAAAAACAGTGCAGACTCATCCATGTGAATACGTCTCATACGTCTCTTGGCTTGTTTTCACATGCAGACACTTGAGCTGTTCTCCAGCTGTCAGAGACAAACGTTCCGCTCTCATAATGGTTGAGCTCAACGGCAGCCAGCTTCATTCATTATTCAAATCACTCTCAGCTCTCTCTCCGCTCTCAGGCGAGCTCTGTCTGTCCTCATGAGCTGTCCTCAGGTGCATTACTGACTATGTGCTTGCTAGGTCACCTACGGTTAAGTTTACTGTGCCTCTGTGACTTGGCGGTTTTGATTTGTTGGCCAAAATATGTTATATGTAAGGGTTTGTGGCACTTTGTATTCTTTGGCCAAGAGGACATAAGAATTGTGGGTAATGGTGGTCTTTGACCCTTATTAACTAATGAAAGTTATTTTAGTATCTAGGTGAAACGTCCGCCAGTAGACAAATGTTTGATGTTTATATAGGACCTTTAAGTTTAGTCCTCAGTGACCATCTCGTTTTCTTCTAATCAAACTGATCATTATCTGGAGATGAATATTTGAAGTGTAATTGTCTCTCGTGAACTAAACTATTTAGTAAATGTCTATTTAGGTCAATGAATGCTGTGTTTAAGTATGCATGCTTTAATAGCACTTCTAGTGGGGCAGCTTTGTACTGATTCTTCTTTGTCTACAGGACAAAATTACCAGATCATAAAGAAACAAAGACTAAATGAAGAGAAACTTCTCAGTGTGTTCATAGCTTTGCCTGAAACTTGAAATGCGGGGCGCTTTCCCAGCGGAGGCGAGACTCCTCAAACACATTTGGATAGGAAAACATTTGACGCTATAAAGAGAAAAACAAAATGAAATATTAAATATAAAGCACTTCATTTTTAAAAGACCAGCGTCCAACAGCGCTAAGGGTTCAGAGAGAGTCAGTGTGTTCTTTGTTTCTTATTCAGCATGATGTGAGTCCGATCCGTTCGATTAGATTAAAGGCGAAGCTCCGTGCCCGCATCCCTCATGACACCTGCTGTATTCACTGAGCATTTGTCGACTAATGATGCCATATCATGAATATTAATAATTTATACCCAACAGCAGCTAGTTTTAAAGCTGCAATATGTGGCTTTTGTCTCTCTGTCGTTACCTGTCTTTGAAACATTAAATTGCATGTTGCTTTTGCTTTATTCTTTAATGTTGAAGTCAAATGATGCCAGACTGACTTTTCATCTGTTAATTCGGACCTGCCACTTTAACAAATAAAATACACTATATGCGAAATAATGTATTGTAAAAAGGTTTAAAAATGCCTCAGTTTAATGTTGATGTAATTTGGTTTTAATAAATAATGTTAAAATAATCAAAAAAATGCTAATTATATGGTTCCTTTGCTTCCAGTAGTTTGAGGTGAATTCTGTTCCATGTCATGAATTCAGAAATGCATGGAGATATCAAATGTAACTGGAGCACAAATTTACATAAATAGAGGGACTTCCTCCTCATTCCAGTCTGCCCCTCACCACTGCATGCAGTGGTATTAAATTCCCCAGGGACTCACTCCATCAGTCGGCCTTATTTGTAAACAGAGCTGAGAGGTCTGAGGCGAGGCGGTGTGAGGGGGTGTATAATGAGGGTGGGGGAAAGATCTCATATTTAAACCGTGTGTTTTGTTTTCACAGATGAGCTCTGGTTCTCTGACGGCTCTCTGGCTGATAAGGCCAAGCTGGCAGAGGCTGGGCTGATCCCCCTGCCTGACCCCACCGCTGGTCTCGACTGGTCACATCTCGTGGATGCCGCGCGGGTGTTTGAAGGTAAAGAAACACATGCTGGTAATCCTCCTGGAACCACAATGTTCACTGTATCGTCCTGACACATTTTACAATATGGTTAAATGTGTAAGCATAAATTAATGCAATTAAAATAACACTGAACCATAGTTTTACAGCACTCAATTTGCATTTTATTATTATAATTATCTATTTTATTATTTTCTGCTTTTCTTTTCATTTTAAGTTTATTTACAGCTTAGCATTGGTTAATGTATTATGAATAAAATGAATGAGGAACGAATGGTCATTTATTTATAACTTAATGCAGCAGAAAATTGTTTTTCATTGTTAGTTCATGACACCTAATGCATTAATTAAATGTTAACCGTTTGAACCTGCTTGTAAAGCGTTTTTTTGTAATGCTTAATGGGAAAATTAATGAGAAAACCTTGCAGTTGGAAAAGTGAGTGACCACTTTTGTGCTGTGTTGCCTGGATTTGTTATTTAAAAAACAGAAACCTTAAAATACCTTGTCGCACTATTATTGGGGTCGTGTTTCTTCTCACCATAAAGCTTCGGCTGTTCTCACACGCCATAACCAGAGTTAACTGAAGGTTGCACAAAACGGCACCGATCGCCAGCACTGACGGCTCTTGACCGTGTCCAATCACCATGTCTCTGTTTCCCTCCCATTCATTTCCTGTGACTGCCTGAAGGCGCATTGTTCCGCAAGGTGCTAATTAGAAGTGGAGAATGTATTTTGAGCACAGAGAAAGTAAGCCATTATCGCAATGCGACCCAGCAGGACACCACTTAGGGAAATGACTCAAGCCATTGCTCGCTGTAATTACACATTTTGGGTTTGGACTCCGTAACTCGTGTGCGGTTACATTTGTTCCCTCACATTCAGCCTGTTGCCGTGGAGATGCTAGCGAGGGCACGGCACAGTATTTCGTGTTTTAAGAGTTTTGTTCTGATTCGTTTGATGAACAGGTAAATACATGATAGATGGTTTAATTGTCCGTCCAGCTGAAAAGGGACTCTGACTCTGTAAGAGAGCTAGCATGCAGATTCCTCAGGCTAGCGCTGGTTATTCCTTTTCTCCTGGTTTTTCCTAGTTTGTTGACCTGATTGTGAGGAAGTCCTGAGAGATGTGGCGGGTATGATAAACAGAATCAGCACGCAGCCTCATCATGAGAAAGTGATGAATATGAGAGCCTCATTTTCATGGTGGGAAAAATGATGGAGTTAGCTTTTGCCTCGGGGTGCTAACTGAAGGGGATGGGAAGGAGGTGAGGTTACAGCGCTGGTTACTCGGTGATTTGGGCATGTTTTTGTTCAGGGCGCCGATAATTATCCAACCATTCAATTGGAGCCTCAACGGCACCCTTACTGTGAGACTGCTAATGAAATGAAATGAAATGGGGGGGGGTGTCAGCTTACAAGTGTTAGGAGAGGTGACAGCAGCTTGTGTTTGTAAAGAAATCTGATGAAAGTCTTTAGCTGTGTGTCTTTAGACATTTCTCATGGTGTATTATTGTGGATGTGAACAGTGTGGTGACATGGTGTGGTGTTCACATTAACACACACACGCACACACACATGTTGGGTTTTCATGTTTATCAAGGACGTTCCATAGATGTAATGTTTTTTTGTTATACTGTACAGACTGTATATTCTATCCCCGTACACAAACTCTACCCCTAAACCTCACCCTCACAGAAATCGTTCAGCTATTTTAGATTTTTAAAATTAAGCTTGTTTCCTCATGGGGAACATAAAAAATGTCCCCATAATAGTAAATGTTGACCTTGTGGGGACCTTTTGGTCCCATAACAGTGAACACCAGGACCACACACACATAAATTACACTATATATTAACAATTGAGCTGCAGAAAGACTTCCACACTTCCAGAAAACATAAGAGCAGGAAAATGAACATGAATCTCAAAGAAAGACAACAGCATTATTACAAACTGCTATAGTACATAAAGTATAGATGGATATATAGGCATTGCGGTTGCATACACAACAGAACAAAAGAAGCACATTCTCCAGTTCCTCCCCCTCTATTACAGCCACATCTCAGTGTATTTTCCGTCTCGAATACTTACTTGAGTACTGAACACCCCTCTCACTTTACCATTAACCCTCTGCCGGTTAGCCGCCTTCCTCACTTCATTAACATCTACTCTGTTGAAGATCATGTTTAATAAGCTTCCCTCAGAGTGTTGCTTGAAGCTCTTACCGGAAAATCAGCTGGTAGCAGACAGAGTCTGTCTGAAGCAATACTGAGAACCGCGTGTCATTTTTTTCTTCTACTGTTTGTCTATGAGGGGTTGCTGAGTGTCTTGCACGTTTTTTGTTTTTATTTTGTTCATTTCTGAGCATGTAGTGTTTTATAGTAAAGTTTAGTAGTTTTATATACAGTAGTTTTATCATGCACTGCTGCCTATATTAAATATTAAACTTTATGTAAACTCTGTAAAGTTCCTAATGACACAATTCTTTCCTCAATTTAGATCAAACCGCAACGTCTCTGAGCTCTCTGACTGAAGATGAGCAGACCAAACAGGTGCTGGAGCTTTCAGAGGAGCTTAGCAGGAGAGTAGGATGTGTGGAGGAGTCAGGGTAAGTGTTGTCTGTCTGTCTGCCTGTCTTTCTGTCTCTCTCTGCTATTCTTTTGTCTGCCTCCCTTTCTGTCTATCTGCCTGCATCTCTGTCTGTCTATTAATCTGTCCATCTCTCTGTATACCTGTCTGTTGTCTGTCTGCTAATCTGTTTGTCTGTTCATTAGTATCTCATTAGTCTATCTTTCCATCTATGTGTCTCCCTGTCGATTTGCTTGTTTAATTGTGAGTCTGTTTATCTGTGATTTACACAGCGATGGTTCTCCTGCTCTTCTCACTGGGAAGGTGAACCAGCTGGAACTCATTCTGAGACAGCTTCAATATGACCTAAGGAAGGTAAGAGCATCTCTGCAAATAACAAGCAAACATAAAGCTTGAATAAATCCTTAGCATTCAGCTTAGTTGAATGTATGTAATCACCTGTGTGTTATTTCAAAGGAGCAACAAGACAAGGCCATGCTCCAAGAGCAAGTTCAACATCTAAGACAGGACAACCTACGACTGCACGAAGAGAGCCAGACCGCGGCAGCTCAGCTGAGGCGATTCACCGAACTCTTTCTAAACACTATAGACAAGAAACCTTGAGCTGAAGTAGTCCAAAACTTCCCCACTCCTGCTTGGCAACCACATAACCCAAGGATCTTCAGTCCAGCGTACTGTACAGAGACGTTAGAGAAACACTTTTCAGCCTTTGAATGTGAACGTGTGCAGGGCTAATATGCTAACGCGCCAAGTCGTGGAAGACGCGTGATTTAGTGGCGGCAGGACATGAGAATGTGAAGGAGGAGAGAGATGTGAGAAATTAAAATATATTTAACGTGATAAATGAGGACAGGAAGGGAAAGTAGTTTATTATTGGTTGAGGGATACGAACACGTTGTGATGATGGAAGTGAATGTAATGCAAAAAGTCAAAGTAATTTCCTTCAAAGATCTTTGGTTCCTTGGGCTTAACATCTTCAAGATATTGTCGTGACTCGCATTCATACCTGGTTTTGTGGCTGTCCACACCCTGCTCTCGACAAAATGTAGACCAGCCAGATGCGATTTACCTTAGTGTCCAAAGCTACCTGAGACTATGTGTACTGTATACCTGTTTCAGACTAAGTTTTGTAAGTAATTCATTGAAACAAAAAAACGTTGTAGCAATAATTTTGCTGATGTCATCACAGAATTGTTTGATTTAAAATTAACACTGAGTGTGATTTGGTTGTATTCAAAAACGTTTATGTAAAATAAGTTAAAAAACAACACATCTTTCGTGTGCCTGATGTTATTGGTGGTAAATGGATCGTCATTCAGTTCTTTCCGTTGATCCAAACTCCACGCCTGGCGCTCTCACCTGCCAAACTGCTGACTGGCTTTGTTTAACCCAAACAAAAGAAGCAACTCGTGTGGGTGGGCCAGAAAACACAGCCTAGCACCTGTAAACCACTTAATAAAAAAGCCAAATTCTGCTTGTTGGTGTAAAGTACCTCAGAAAAGTGTCTTGTGCTTTAGCCCTCTTATTTAAGCTTATTATTTAACCTGAGATTTGTTATTTTAATGAGAGTATGTTCCTTTTCTGCACTAAAAGAGTAATGGCCCCACATGGAAGTACTTTGTATGCTTCCGTACCATGTCGGCAGTACTGTGTATAGCTTGGCTAACAGATAACTGTAAAATTATATTGGTTTATTTCTGGGAAGTTCACTTGTTTGGATGCTGCTAGAAGACAGGATGTTGTTTTTTTTTAATGGCCTTTTAAAGATGTTTTTATTTCTTTGTAAATCTGTTTCGTTGAGGTTGGGATAAAAAGCGTACCTTTGTAAAATAAACTTTAGGATGTCAATAAAGTTAAGACTTGTGTCCTTTTAATGTGGAGTCACTCCAGATTTCTTTGGCATGCTCCACCTTGTAGTTTACAGATAATTGAAGAACCTCTGAACTTTCTACACATCTCCTGCTTCTCTTTTCTTTTAAAAGCCAGCTGGAGATGGGCGCTGGTTTGTATTATTGATCAGGCACTTTGGGAAGCTGAGAGCATGAGGAGCACCTGTGCATGACAAAGTGCCGACATCGATGGACCTCTCAATGTCGCCGGCATGAATCACAGCCAAGAACTTACCCAGCTGGCACACTTGAGATGTCCGTGATATGTTTTTAATCCAGTGCTCTAGTGTTGTTTTTTGAGGGATTAGGAGAAAGCAGAGATGATGGATGAACAGAAGCACAGAGAAATGAAATGTGTAAGTCAATGACCGATTTCAAGAACTCGTGGTATTTTTGAAAAATCAATGGTCATTCCAAAATCTTCCAACCCTGAAGTGTTCCTGTAGCTCAGTTCACGGAGCGTTGCATTGGCAGCACAAAGCTTGTGAGTTTGATTCCCAGGGAACACACTGATAAATTGTATTGTACCTTGAATGCACTTTCGTCGCTTTGGATAAAAGCATCTGCCAAATGTAAATGTTAAAAAGTCTTACCAGAATTCCCAAACGCACAATATATTATCAGGATAACATGAGGAATTTTGATGAGGCTAATGTGGATGTGTCATGTATAAAACAACCTTTCTCACGCTGCAGATATAGTGGGTTGTTAAAAATGATCTTTCAGCAAAGATAATGGCAAGTAAAATACCAGAAGTTTGCGTTTTCCTACTTTCCTCTATGAAGTATTGCAGTTCCCAGAAAGCTTTTATTGGAGTCCAAAAGTTGGATTTGAGAACGTCATGGATTTTGAATCTGTTTTATTGCCTGTGCTTGTTCGGCGTGTGGTCGTGTCTGGTTATTAGCACACTCAAAAAAACACTGGCTGACTTTCCTTAGGGTTCAATAAAAGGTCAAAGAAAGGCAGCTGCCAATTGTGATGTTATTTTAACCATTAAAGATGTTAGACCAGTGATGGCTTTCCTGCTGTGAAAATGGGAAGCGTTTTAGTTGCAAATCATAGATTATGGCATGAAATAAAAGGGTAAAAGATGAACAATCACTGCTGTGTTATTCTTAGACCGCAAAACATGTGCGTTCACTTGCAATCTGTTCGTTTTACTCCGATTTTGGAACCGTGGTGCTTCATAGTTTGGTAGTTCTGTGGTATTTCTAATAAAATGGTCTCACCAAGAAGTCTCAGCAAAAAATCTCGGGGCCAACCACAATTTATAGCACAAGGAAAAAAGTGCTGAGTGACTCAGTCTTACAGCCTCTGGGAAGGAAATCAAACGCTCCTGTGATTACAAAGAGTCAAGCTTTGGCATGAAGATAAATGACAGATACAGATTCCCAGATTGCAGCTGTCCACACACATTGAAGCCTGAGACATCTCGGGCTTTTTAGCAATGATTTAGAGTCAGCATAAACAAAGAGCAAAGCCGCACCTCGCGTCACACGTCCTGAACAAACCACAACACTGATTAGAGATTGAATTACCACATCAGACTGAGGAATCGGTCCCCCTAGACAGCAGCCTTGCAGTATTCAGCCGGGGTTTGTTTTCTACATGATGTTTGAGTTAGAGAATTATTAACCGGATGTCTGTGATGTCATGTGGTGATTCAGACAGGGTTGAGATCTCTGTATTACTAATGCAGGGCTGTCTGTTGTCTGGATGAGGGTATTGTGGAAGGTCAAGCACTCCGAAAGTGTTCAAATCAAAAACTTCTAACAGGAAGTTGGCAAAAGTTCTCCTTTAATTTCACTTTAGTTACTGTGTTTGATGAAGGTCAAAATAAATGAGAAGCATCACATCACAACAACTGGCATCATCATCACTTCCACGGTGATAGTCCCATATGAATTGAGGACATTGAATCATTAAGTTTTGTTCTTTGAACTGTAGCTGAAGTGTTAAATGGATGAATCTTTCTCTTTAGCCTCTTGTTGTTTGTTATCTTTCCTTTAGATCCAGCATGATGTGCATAGACTGGTAACTGTAGAAGGAGGACCCAGTGGAGCACATAGCTGATTGTGGAGTGCCTCAGGGCTCTGCTTTAGGTCCTTCCTACACTTGCTGTTAACAGAGAGCTGAAGTAATGAACTCTAGGGCATCTATTTTTAAGTGCTTCCTAGATGGTTTTAGGCTCAGCCAGAGGGGCTTTAATTTTAACTATGAATATAGGGATGTCTGCCTTACATAAAAGTTGTATAAGAGAACTGATTGATATACATATTTGTTTTTGTTTTGTATATGTTTGTATATGAGTTTTCCTTAAAATAAGTTTGTTTTTGACTATTTTAATGTTTTGAAAAAGAAGCTTCCTTTGCATTAAAATATTTATCAGTTGATCCATTCAATCATTATTTCATGTGTTGGAAGAGAGATCTGGACTTGGTCAATCTTTAGCTAGATTTTGATATAACAGTTAATGGAAAATCTACTTTATTAAACTATTGTGATTTTTTTAAAACTGTTTAGACTGTTTTTGTTTCAACCACATACGTGAAAGAAAAGATATACATAAAAATATGTAAGTGTTAAATAGTGCTATCAGTGTTAAAAGCAGAACTCTGTATATGTGGCACTCAGTCTGATAGCAAATCTTTTCAGAACTTTGTATGCAGGAGCCAATATGGCATTTAAATCTTACCCAAGGCAGCTGAAGGTAACTTTCTTTGTTGTCTTTTAAGGGTGACCTGTTTGCCTTGCCAACAAAGCAGGTAATTGGAAATGAAGTGGCCCCACTGCCAAAAGTCTTTGCTTATCAACCCTTGTGTGATGTCTAAGACACACAGTGCTCTGAGAGCACAGTGACTTCTGAGCAAAATTGGCTAATGTCCTCACAGTTATCAAAAAGGTTCTTGCAGTAATGCAAGTAAAACTTTGTTATATAGCATATATATCAAAAATGTTATTCTTCAGTTGTTAGTGAAATGTTTAAAAACATTACAGAATTAAACATTAATTAAACATTTTGAATACCAATCTTATAACCAAACAGTAACGCAACGTCAAAAAAATTGATGTTTTGACCATTCCCAGAACTTTCAAAATAATGTTTTTAATATGTCTATTACTATATGGAAACGTTAGGGAAACATTCTTACAACCAAACATTGTTAGGTGGGTCTTGGTTCCTCCATCTCCAACTCTGCTCAAAAGCACTTTGTGTTGTGTGTTGTATCAGTGCACAAATTTAACATGCGGTGCAGTGTGATCATACCTGCCTCATGTCTTCAATAATGGGTTCTGCAGCATTGTTGACTGAACTTTATATGTCAGTTTGAATATTTCTGCCAATCAGAGCACAGAGAAAGGTCAGGTCATGGAAGAGCAAGACAAATCTTTCTCATTCCTGTCTTCACTTACAGGGCCTTTCTGGACCATGTCTGTCTGCCCTGCTGAAAAATGCATGCTGAGAACAAATCGTCCTGAAATCGCATCTGAAATCGCATGTGTCCTGTCTTCATACCAGAAGGACAAAAATGACCAAAGGAAAAAAAAGAAACTGCATTTTTTTCCAAGCCGTTGCTATCTTTATTGCTACCAAGGTTCTGAATGAGTGCAGTTTTGAAAGGGACAAGGTGATCCACATCAGTACGGTGGAAAAGATTTGGATGAAAGATATATGAGCCCTATTTTAACCAGGGTTGCTCAAGGAAAACATATCGGTCTGGCATATTGGATTCAGTCCTGTGTGTGTACGTGTGTGTCGGGCTTTGGGGAATATAATGGAGGTTATTATTGTTTTATTATGTTTAAATTAAAATTAATAATGTGTTCTGTTTTTTAAATAATTAAATAAGTAACATCAATATAAATTTGATACTATATATATATTATATATAACTTGCAGACAGGGTTATCATGTACAAGTAAAAAATAGATGTTTTTTTCTGTCTCCAGTGGTCGGATGCATTTTGGTGTTTCAACATTTCTCTGGGCCACTCACAGCGTTATTGTTGTGTACACGGTGTTAAAAATCACAGAGGCCAGAGGAGAACATTGAAAGGGAATATTTGCAGATCTCAAACTGCCATCCGTCCAGTTAGAGAAACATTGTTTTGCCACTGCTCGAGGTTGTCATGGCATTTACATTTAGTGGCATCTTCTTTTTCATTCCGTGTCGCTTTATTGCAAAGGGGCGAGATTCCATCCGCCCAGTGGGATGCAGGATTTAATTGCTTCCTTTTTGGATGTTCCCGTCCAGTTTCTGTTTTGTGCGGCTGTCACATAGTGGTTTCGCCAGTGGTGAGAACATTTATCAAGTGCATTTATTTATACTGTTTACACAGTGCGGCCCACTGTGCCCATTCAGACACATTTAGACTGTCCAGCTGAGACCCGTGAAGAATCTGCGTTTGTGTTGTGTTAATGCTTTGGGGAGAGTTTTGTGAAAAGGTTTAGGCGGTTTCTCTCCGGTGGGTAGCTCCTCTCTCTCTCTCTCTCTCTCTCTCTCTCTCTCTCTCTCTCTCTCTCTTGGCCAATGTTTTTATAAGGCAAACAGCATCATCTACATAAACGGGAATTTACATAGACATACTCACTGCAAAGTCAGACTTTCAGAACTTTAACAAACCGTGACACAATATTAGTCTTCACATAAACAGAGGGACAACACAAGCTCATGATATTCTTTATTCAAGGGAAGTTCCTTCTCAAAAAAACAGGGTAAACAAAACAACAACCGAGGCACAAAATAAAACCATTGAACTTTGAAGGAGAGCCAGTCAAGTCCACCCACTGGAAAGAGATTTTTTAATATCTCAGTTATTACTTACTTTTGTATCCCATGTCTCAGATATTTCTCCTGAGAAAAAGAAAATCATCAGAACCCCAGAAATCTCACAAATGTCTTTATTATAGTTTCAGAAGAGACCTCAACAATGTCTCAAACTAAGCTCAGATTAGCCAAGTCTGCAATCAAGTCAATATTATTAAAGATTTTAAAATAACCTTAAACATTTATTATCAAATTTACTAAAATCCAGATTCATTTAGTCACAATCTACATTAACTTTACAGCTCCATATTCTTAATGTATTTTAACAATTTGTTTATATTTTTATTTCTCCTAAGTGATTTTAGGAGAAACATCTAAAGCACAACTGAGATCTCCTTCAGATCTCCCGAGCTATAAACAGCAACCTCATACCAGTTTCTTTTCTCTGGGCAGAGCAGCAGTAACTGTGGGGTATCCAAGCATGACCATCAGAGATAAAAGGCAAACGCTCGCAGAGCTTTTTGAGGCTTGAAAGCGTTAGGGTGGACTGAGACATATGGAATCAGCTAGGAAACATCTCTGTTATTGATGACTTATCTGGGCAGCAGGAGGGGCTGGATTCCCACTGGTTTACAGGTTCAGACACACAGAAGCCACAGCGTTATATGAGACCAGTGAGACTGACAGCCACTAACACAGACACAGCGTGCTGTAGCCAGCGGGTAAAATAACAGTCACTCATTGGGCCGCAGTTTGACCAAATGCTGCAATTGGAACAGTGCAGATAGAGATGTTGACAGGCTTGAAGACATGTCTTATCAAAACTGGCTCATGAGGAACCATAATCTGTGTCCCGAGGGTATTGAAAAACACTCGCTGGATGCCGTTTAGAGAGATGTTTGTTTGCCCTGCTGGATGATGCTAAAAGCTAATGCAAAACTTGACATGGCTTTGGTTTCTCTGGGTTATCAGCAGGCCTGCAGGGAGCCTGCACACTTTTCTCACATTTTCAGAGCTGATTGTGGGGGGCAGAAATCTGTGGAAGTCTGTGGAACAGATTTACATCTGGTAAATTGTGATAAATGGAGCTTAGAGTACTTACACTATTATTAATAGCTGAAAAAAATGATAAAAGTGGAATATTACAGTGAATTAGAAATGTGAATGTGAAAGCAGGCATTCCAAACCAGAATGAAGCCAGAACGAATGCAAGTTTGCTTAAATAATGGTTATTGTGAAAGATTTGGCTATCAGTTAACATTAACCAGTAGTCCGCATGGCTTTTAGTAAGTGACGTCGGTGAAATAGGAAACTTTCTGTTTTTAGAGAGGTTTTCTCTGTTCAGCTGCACAGCTCAGCTTTGAATTCATGTTCAGTTTAATGAACAAATAAAGACATCTTAGAACCAGTTATTGATAGTGTCAGGGTGACCCCTGCTGGCATGGAGGCATGAATTCCTTGAAGCAAATTCAATCCGGGGAGCTGAGATCAGCACCAGCATCCGCCTGGACGCACTCAAACATGCATTGCATGTGTGTACTCTAATATATTCTGCTGATGGTGTTAATTCAGCTCTCTGGTGCTCGTGGGTCATACATGCAGACAGCTGGGCTGTTTAAAAAACTATGCCGTTACTTTCCTATACTGCATCTTCATTATTCTGGACAGGAACATATATTTGTATTCCACTGTACGGCTGTAATGGGATGCAAAACATGATATGTTCTATCCATTTATGTCAAAGGGTGGTTTGAATATATTTTTGTATATGACAGATAGACAGACTGTGAGGTTCCGAGTTGATCTTCTACATCAGGTATCATAACAGTGATATAGATGGATTTTATGAAAGGAAAGATCTACTCATCTCTTCTGCTCCTCTGTAAGTAGGTCAGCAGCTTTTCAAAAGTTCTCAGGCAGTTATACTTTTCCTAGGCATTTAGTTCATGTTTTCTTAAGTGCTTTGGTGTGCAGTGGTGATGGTCCCTCGAGACTTGTTCTCACTGTTTCCTGTTGGCCACAGACTGCCATAGGTCGCCCATGTTCTAGTTCTTCAGCTCCACATCTGTGTCCATTAAGGTACAATTCACTGCCACAATGACACTCTTTTCCTTGCAGATAGTCAATAGATATGAATGTTTGCTTTTATAGATAATGTAACCCTACATATTATTTGATGAAATATAAAAATGACCCCATGGTAATAATCTGGTCATTTCCCTCTTCATTCAAGGGTTCTAAAATCTATATTTATTTCTTCTAAATATTCCATCGTCTTAATGAACACAAAAACAACAGAAGACATTTTTTCTCTTTGTATGTCTTCTTATTTGCCGCTTTTCTGCAGCCAATGTGTTTCTGATCAATAAACTGTGTATATTTTATATACAACTCTATAACAATGCATGTAATCATCTCTGTCAGATGTCAGCCTATCAACAAAACCAACAAGCCAAATAAAAGCTGCACCTGATCTGAGAACTGTGAAGTCCACAGGCTGTAATGATGCACACATCCACATGATCCACAGTAATAACAGAAGCAGAAGTCACTTCTGCCCTTGTTGATATTCAGGAAACCCAGCATGCAAGTCTCTTCTATCTTTGAAAAGTGTTTTTTGAAGTGTTGGAATAGTACTCCTGTTAAATTCCTCATCCCAGCGGACCTCGCCACCATCTGTGATTCAGCCTCTCTCTCTTATTCTCTCGCCCACTCACTCATTTACTCTCCATATCTCTGTCCCATTGAGAGACTGTGACATCTGGATTTGTGCTCATGTCTTGTTGTCTTCTAATAGAACAGGCTGGACTCTTCAGGACTGTGTTCTCCATCCAGAATTTCATTCTTATTGACTGTGATTAATAGATCTCACTGAAGACTCGTGTCTCCAGGTAACCTCTCTAGGTGATGCTGTGACTACCCAAACAGTTTACATCTGTTCCTCTCTCCTCCGAGCTCATCAAAATGTTCTTGCAGTAACATTAGTAGAACATTTTTCCAACATTCCATATCATATATCAAAAATGTTCTTACATAGTTAGTGGAACATTTTAAAAATGTTTAAATAATGTATTATAATAGACTCTAAATGGCCTTTACACATTCTACATCACTGGACTTTAAGCTGTCTTTTAAAATCCACAAATCCTTGGGCAAAGTCTTAGCCACGTGTTTAAACTGACATATGAAGCCTTTTCAGATTATATGTAATCTTTGTGTATTTCTGTATTGCAAGACTTTAGTATCAGAGGGATTTTTCCTAATATTCAAACATCTGAAGGGTCCTTCTTCATCATCTGTTGATATGACCCAAGGGTCAAAACCACCTGGTAAGTTCCCTCTTCATTCAAGGGTTCAACAATCTGCATGTATGTCTGCTGAATATTCCATCATCATCATGCACATTTTCATTTTCTCTTTCTCTTGCTTTCTATCACTTTTAACTATTCAGCACACCCACTGTTTTCTTTAAGTTCAATACATTTCTTGCACAGAGAATCACATGCAAAGCGGTTTTCATTACATGGGAATCTGTGTGTGTGCATAAATTGAATTTGTGCGTGAGTTTGTGCATGTGGACTCACACTGAGATGAGGCTGTTCCGGAAATTCATTTATCCCATCTCTGTGTGAGTTTGGATAAGGTGACGGTGGTGAGTTTGAAGAAGACTCTCTTGAAAATCTTTAAGCCGCTTTTTAAAGGATTAGCCACAGTGATGTGAAACACTCCACAATGCATGTGGAGGCACTGAGGGACCAGCTATAAGTTTAATTAGAAACATGGGAGGGAGGTCGCAGGGCTATCTCCAGAAAATGAAACACATTTTAGCCCTGGTGCACACACAGACCCTCCACTGTCATAATGCAGTGTCAGAAACAAGACGTCAGCTCAGTTTTGAGTCTGAAAATGTGTTTCATCTGTGTTCCAAATATAAATCTGTTTCAGACTTCAGTGAACAGTGACTCTGCCATTAGTGTAATTAATGTAATTAATCACAGATAATCACAGCAAGGCACAAGAAACAACTTGGTAGTTTTCCACAGATTTCATTGGAAAATTAAATTCCTTTGATATTTGGAAGCAAGTGAGCTGCTCTGAGCTAATAATGTTTGATCAAATTTCTCAAATTTCTCCTTTAGGGGTTTATTCAAATTTTCCGGTGCCTGTAATCTCGTCTCTTCATAACACGAGAAGCTCGACTTTGGAAATGCCATCATCTGTGGCGAGCTGAGCTCCTGAGGAGCCGAGAACGTTTAATAATTGCCTTTGAAATCTTTTCCCTGGTGCTCAAGGAGAAACACACTGGTAGTTTAAAAAAACCAGGGGGATTTAACATCAACAGAAGGAGGAAATTGGTTATTACAATATATGCTTTTATAATTTGGATATCAAGTGGTTTTATATAAGCATACACACACACAAAGTACATAACTTTTTGTCAATTTGTCAGTGTGCATTTCTCTCCTATGAAGCCATTATTATCAAAGAGAAAATAGACCTCATGCATGCACCTCTATTCATCTCTATGATTTCCAGAGTGAAGACAGGTTTGAAGTTTGATTGGTTGGAAATTGACATTTATTATGTTTGATGACAAAATGCACGCGTGGCTGACTCCATCATCAGCATCTGCATCCCCCTGCTGAGAGTCACAGGCAATTCAGACTCAAGGAATCTGGGCTTCACTCATCAGGGTTTATTACTGAACAGTTTTCTGTGAATTGCGGTCCACTCTTCGCAGGATTGATGCACCGAGGTGAAGCGCCGCACTATTTTCTGTGTGTTCTGAGTTCAAGGTCGTGTTTTTGATTCAAAATCAGCTGAACATTTACAAATTTGGCACCGCTAGCAAAACAGAAGCCCGAGGTTCTGCAACAACTGCACGTGCAGGTTCAAGTGAGTTGTTATAAGTTAAGATGTAGTGTAACTTTCTTACTGTTAGTTCAGCAGTTTATTCCAGATTAAGAAATCTGACAATGTCATACACTGAAAATCTTCATTGCCTTAAAAGTTTAATTGATCACTGTGGCACCATTTACTTTTATTGTATAGAGACATTCTGCTGTCAAAGTTTAAAATCATTTTTAAATCTATTCTATTAACTCTGTTCTGCAAGGTAGGCACACACACACACACACACACACACACACACTGTTGAATGGGGTTGAATCAAGCCTTCCAGGTTACTACAGGGTTCAGTGTAGTGGAACAGTGACTCAGACTAATTAACCATCAACTCACCTCATCTACCCCCCTCAAAAGTTTAAACCTCAACCTGCTACTTACCTGCAACTTACCACTTTTAAACACAAAAAAGCTGAAGTGTGCTTCATAAATACCCCCCAATGGATATCATACATGATGCAGGCAGTGGATTTATAGTGGATTTTTATAAGAGGGTTTGACCAAGACTATGAATATATTAAGAAAAGATTAAACTAAGATTAAATTATTTTCAGTTCTTGAGAGCATTAGGGACGCAAGTGTAGTCAATTTGCTCTGTAATTGTTGCATTAAAACACTTATAAACAACACATTTTAATATGTAAGTATACAAATATAGTAAAAATATAAAGAACAGCTTGTTGTTTTGCGTGTAGTATGTTTCTCAAGCCTATAGCAACGCCTTAGTAACCACGCAGAACACCCTAGAATTGTGACATTGAGTTTTGCATGGGCAACCACAATTCATATTGTAAAAATTAAAGCTTTTGTTATTGCATTTAAATGTACAAAATGTGATTGTGTGACAGACTGTTTTATGTGTGTTTGGAATCTATACTGGATTTGTTGCTTATGGAAACGAACACTTCCCAGCACAATGTCTGAAAATACCTTTCTAAACATGACTGATCCTGGTCCAGTCACGCAGTGCAGACACCAGACGCTGTTAAACAAAGTAAACAAATTGATGAGCAAATATGATTCATGCAGCCCAACAGTCAAACAGAGAGGGACATAATTCCCACAGGGAATTTGACTAACCTTAACTGTTCGCTAGGTTACTCCTGCAGGGCCTGCAGTCGGCCCGCAAATAATGCGCTCCACACCCATGCATTCCATGCAGTTCATTCTAGATGTGACAGAATTAGATCTTTCACCTCCAAGTTAGAACCACCCAGTTAACAGGGAATGATCTTACAATATTGGCTATCATTTTCTAAACATTTTTTCCAAGTTATCAATAAGCGTCCGTGAAGTCACATTAGTAAAACTTTCTTAACGTTACATATCATACATCAAAAATGTTATTTTAAGCAGATGAAGTAGTTTTTAAGTGTAATGTTTTAAAAGCATTACAAAATTAAAAAGCAATAATGAACCAAGCAATAATGTTAATGCAACGTCTAAAACACTGCATGTTTTGAATGTTCCTAGAATGTTCAAAACAGCATTTTTAGTGTTTCTGTTAATGGAAACATTTTTACAAGCTAAAGTGTGTAGTCGTGCAGGCTGCTGTGTAAAATTAGCCATATAAAGAGCACACAGACTGACGTGTGAGGGATGTTGGGGTGACAAGTACAATAAGAGCTCAGGGCAGATACATGTGGTTGTGTCTGAAACATCGTTTCATCCGAGCTGATGACTCAGATGTTCATGCGCTGAAAATATTTGGACGTCCCCTGCAGGGCGACTGCCCTGACAGCAGACCAAGAGAAGCAGAAGACTGTGAACCGACCATGCATCAGTGCTGTAGGTCCGTCCATCTCCTGACACACTGAAATGAAAGATGTTATCACAACTACAGTAAATCCTACACCAAACTACAGTAAATCCTACACCAAACTGCAGTAAATCCTACACCAAACTGCAGTAAATCCTACACCAAACTACAGTAAATCCTACACCAAACTACAGTAAATCCTACACCAAACTACAGTAAATCCTACTTCAGAGGCTCTCGACTGGTGTTTCTTCAGGATGAGTTTAACATGTCTCAGCTTCAAGAGGCTTCTTGCTTTTATGAAACAGTTACAATAAGATCCCTAGCCCACTTCGCAATGATAAGTTTATGAGAATGATTTATAATTTGAGCCGTCGGGTTCATTCAGTAATTTGTATTTGACTTTCTGCACATGCTCAGTTGCTCTTATTTGTTGCAGGTGTGCTGCTCTATATAAGGAACTCTCCAGGATGGCTTCAGTTTGACTTGCCGGCCCAAAAAGGTAGATGTGGAATTGTTTAAAGTGGGTTATTTAATGTGCTGTACTCTTAATGGTGTTTTAATGACGGCACGGCTCTTCCTATGAGGTTTTGTTTGTTGTTTGTGCTGAACTGGCCATAGTAAGGTACTGTATGGAAATTCACCAAGATCCATTGTGTGATGTTTCAGTTGTTGCTTTGATTTTCAACCAGAGATGCGTGTCTTTCTGTGCTGTTGAATTTTGTTTCTTTAATTGAATTTGCTGAGTCTGTGTCATTTTGCCTTTGTGGTAAGTGTGGGGGTTTAATCATTGTTTTATTTTGAGACACTTTTTAATTATATAATGCCACATGATTTGTTTAGATTTCATTATTTCTCTTTGCTTGTCTTTACATGCTGTATGCATGTATGCTTGCAGCTGTAACTTCAGAGATGATCCCTAACACGGTAACCCTGACTAACAGATGTGACTGAGCAAGGGGCCTAAACACCTAGAGGACATTATAGTGCCTGTATGGCCCCTAGTACAGTACACATCTGTGCTGTAGTATGAAAGTTATTTCAACTTTCTCCACTTCTAAAATTGGGTGTATTTGAATGTGTTATCTGGGCGTTGATTGGTTGTTATGGAAGACATGCAAAGTTTGTGTGCTGGGGGCATTGCTCCAAATATTAAATTAAATATTTATATCTAGTGTGGTTAAGAATGGTTATCTGTTCATATTAACAAGCAATAGACATGACAAACTAGCACTGTATTGCTTGGTTACAAGAACGTTATTCAAACATTTTTAAATTCTGTAAAACGTTCCACTGACAACTTACGAGAACTTGTAGAGAACATTAGCCAACATTCTGAGAACGTTCCTCATTAGCTGGGGCAATGAACTCTGTTATTCCCTTTTATCAGCTATAAGCTTTTGACTAATTAACATGCTAGTTAAAAACCCACATTTCAAACAATCCACGATTCATATGCAGGAAATGCATTAGGCCAATACAAAGCTGTGAATCTGAAAGGTCATGTGTGAAAAGTTCAGCCGTGTTGAAACACTGGCCAAGACATTAGAGACTGCTGCTGTACAGAAAGGTCACACGAAACGCAGGAACGCAACAGGTGATCGCAAATCACAGCAAATGTCATGAATGTGATATGTGCACTGTGCAGTATGATGTGCTGTGTGAGGTTATGTTTTCGCCACAGTACTTTCTACTAAACACGAAGTTAGTATTGTGATATTCATAATTGCTAATATTGTAATGTTACCAATTACACAATATACCATGTTTAAGAGTGAGTGATGGTGCTTTGTTAAACCTATACTGCCCTCTAGAAAACTGGATGTAATGGGATTAAATTTAAGTATATCCTATTGGCCAAATAAAAATAAATCTCTGTGATGCTAATCCATCTTGACTCCGGCAGAGATTGAATAAAAGCTGCTTTACAAGGAAATGTGAAATGAGGTCAATATTCTCGGCACAAAAGAGTCATTTATTTAGCGAGTGTGTTTTAAAATCGCGGGCAGAAATCTCTGTCACCAGTGTGTGTGTGTGTTCCAAAGTTCTGTGTGTTATGCACTCATAGAGGGAGCTGAGAAAGACAGTATGAGGTGAGGCTGTTAACATCCCTTAATTTAATGCAAAACACTCACGTTCGGTGTCCGCCTGTCTTTCTGTTCCTCTTTTTAGGCAGACTGTGTTAATGAAGTGAAAAATTTGCACAACGCTGCCAAAATCACACCTATAATGTCATCTTTCACCTTGGACAGGCTTCAACAGTATTTCAGATCTGGATGAATGCATACGCATGGTTATATTCATCTATCCATCAAATGTCATATGAAATATAATCTTTCTCCCGGGGTGGAAGAGGAGATCATTAGCAGCTCTCTCTCTCCCTACTGCTGCTCCTGCTTCTCTAGACGTCCGTCTTTCTTCTCCTGCTTCATCACTACTCTTACTGACGAGTGAAATCTTATATCTGATTCGGTTTCCATGGCAGCTCCTGGTGGGGTGTCAATACAGAGGGAGAGTGAGATGAGCAAAATCGTGTTTATGTGTGATCAGAGAATGTGTGTGTGTTTTAGAGACAGAAAGACGCAGTGCTGGTGATAGACCGATAGGTGTGAACGTGATCAAATTAACACATTTTCACTTCCTACAGCTCTCCAAAGAGCAGAACAGGTGTAGCTCTGGAATCTGATTTCTCCCTGTGTTCTTGTTTTTTTTTTGTCAGTAGTTTGCAGATAGATAGAGTAAATGAAATATAGAGTAAATGAATGCAGGTGTGATAATTAGGATGTTTTAATGCTTTAAGCATCAATTGTGATGTTGTGTAAATTTATGAATATATTCATGGCATGTTGCGCAGTGAAGTGCCAGCAGTCCCTTTAGATATAACAGTGGTTGTATCTGAGACAGGAACATGCAACACCTCTTACTGAATCATGAAGTACTTTTTCAGATTTAGATGAAAGATTATGTCACATTAATTAAAAAAAACTGCAATATTCCATAAAAAATAATATATATAGTATATTTAATTTAATGGTGACTTAAATGTAAATATATAATATAGATATAGATATCAAAATATTGTCTAATTTGAAGTTCATTTGGATCTCTTGGTAGAAATAATTCATCTACATGAAACCTCATGGTCATGTTTTAAAACTTGTTGTTTCCGAGGCAACAGCGCTGTTAATGTCATGTACTTTGATTGGGTGCCTGTACTGGGACTCATGTAAGGCTGGTGCAGTGCATGCTGGGAAGGGTTAGTTTCTTGTGCCTGAAGTTTGTTGAGTCCTGCTACCCCTCATTTACCCAGAGTGCATTTCAATTATTCAGACTGAGAGGAGAAGCTGCAGTCATCCAAGAGAACGGTGGAAGAATAGACCTGAATAGATGCATGTGCACAAGTGGGTCAACATATCAACTTGCATAGAGTATGGCAGCATGTATAAAACTAACATCAAATCTGCATCGTGGGTGACTTGCAATATGTTTGTGCTCGCATTATATTAGCTAATCAACCATCTTTAGATTTGACAATACTGGACCAAGACTTAAAAGTCTTGATCTTAAATTATGACAGTCTAGGATTTAAAATGCTTTCTAGGTATCTAGGAACTTTTAGAGAACATTAGCAAGCGTTCAGAGAATGTTCCCTGTTAGCTAGGTTTGGATTTCTGTTTAATGTTCTGAAGTTCATCCATGTTTTTCTCCATTTAATTGGCTAAACTCATATCCCAACAACCCTGCGTAATTAAAACATCATTTACAATCTCAATACTTGTCAGTCGTAAACACAAAGCACTAGAGATTGGGATTAAATTCAAAAGCCATTATCACATAAACTCTGAGAGTTGTCTTTGTTCTCCTGAAACTAGATAATGAAGAACTTCTGTCTTGGTGACTTTTCCAGATGTTTTTTACTCGCTGTGAAAAAGACCATTGTTTGGTGATATATACACTATAGATTTATAGATATAATCAAGAAACTTCTCAGACTTTTGTTCATCCAGATATGTTCATGGGGCTCCAAAAATGATCCAGATAACAACTGTAGTTTGTAATAACATATCCCTAACATTTCCATTCATAACAGAAATGTTACCAATGTTATTTTGAAAGATCTAGGAATGTTCAAAATGTCTATTTTTTAGATCTTGTATTAACATTATTGCTTGGTTATAATGACGTTACTCAAACAATCTTTGAAAACATTCCACTAAAAACTTAAGTATGTTTTTGATATATATGATAGATAACTTTAAAAAGTACTACGTCACCGCAAGAACTTCTTGATAGCTTTGAGAGAACTTTAGCCAATGTTAGAACGTTTCCTGTCAGCTGGGTTGTGTGAGAAATGGCCATGCCATATGCATTTGATTTTATTGCAGCATACAGTCATGGGCTGCTAGACACGAGTACAGACAACATAACTCCCTCATGACGCTTAACAAGCTACCTGATGAGTGAGGAAGTATCTGCGCCAGACCAAGTTCTGACAGGTGCTGAAACACAGACGTGCCCTCATACAGAGCCGTCCAGACTGCATGCACGCCGCACATTGTGTCAGGCCCGAGGCAGTTTATCACCAGCTTTCTTCCTCACAATAAAATTACTGTCGCTTCTACACATGGTCACTCAGTGATTAACATACACATCCGGCTGTCACGTCCGTGTTTGAAAATGTCAAGGGGAACGTAAGAAACTTGCTGATGGGACTCGCACTTACAACAAAAGGTCTCGCCTCAAATCTGCAATTGTTGATGCAAAATACCTGCAAGAAAATTACAGCCAAACACACATCTGATTATGTTCAGTTCAGCCCATTCAAAGGTCATGGATGTGAATTTTCCCAGCTAACAGGAAACGTCCCTTCAACGTTCTCAGAACGTTGGCTAATGTCCTCTCAAAAAGAATGAAATTGTTTGAATAGCGTTTTTAAAACCAAGCAATTCTATAATACAACGTCTTAATATTTTTTTATAGCATTTATGTTTTACTCTTCATTTTGCTCTTCATTACAGTCTAGACATCAGTTATAACTTTTGCAAACGAACATGTTACACTGTATGTGAAAAAGAACAAAATATCGGAAAAGCTCTGTGTAGGATGTGGTGTAGAAATATGAACAGCTTTCCCAGAAACCCTTGCAGTCAGGGCATTGCCTTTGCAATTGAGGTTGTTGGCCAACAAGTCCAGTTTCAACCCCAGCTGACATGGAAAAATTTGCACAAATAGCATACAAAATTGTACAAATACAAACAAGCACAAGGTGACGGGTCAGATGATGGGTGATGATAATCTGTATGAACATTAAACGAAAGGAAGACATCCACTAGCTATTTAAAGAGAGTCTTATAGGAAACACAACAGATTTAAGGTTAAGAGGTCATTTCCGGTTTATATTCTCTGATCCAGCAGGGGGCAGTATAAGCAAATGGCTGTATGGCTTTAGTGACTTCTTGGTGGCCTGTGGTGCAAGTCAGGTAGGAAATACAGTACAGTAATTCATTTGTTCATCATTAACAGTAAAAATAGATTAAAAAAAAGATAGACAAATTGCTCAATAAGAGGTATATCTGGTCATGTGATTTCAGGCTTTCATGAGGGGATGAGTGCACATTATTTTCATTATATTTGTAATAAGTTCTGCCTCTTTATGTGTACATTTGTCTCATAAAAGAGGAGAAAATGTTCACATTAAACACATTAAAATAAAACATCTGAAAAACTGACTGTGGTAAAGGCTGTGTGATAGTTTAGTGACCTCTAGTGGAGACAGAGAGAACATTCAGGATTTTAACCCTTACCTCAATATACACCACAAATAAAAACTTGTTTTATTTGTTTATTAATATATATTTTAAACTAGAACAAGAGGTGTGCAGAATATTTAGGAGACAAATGCAAAATCACAGGGTTCGTTTACAGACTTGTTGACTGTTCTCGTTATATTAAATGTAAACATAAATAATTATTATAGGAGTACTAGGCTGTATTAGTTAAACTCATAAATCATGCAACTTTATTGCCACAGATTCATACAGATAATGAAGTCTTTAATAAGACCATTGGGAAGATTATTCTAGCATGAGAAATGGAGGGATGGGGTGATGGTTCAGGGTTGGAATAGCCCTCCACAGTGAGGGCCAGTTCTGGATGAGGATCTCACTTCATACTCTAGGTTATGACATTATTTAGGTTCTGGAAAGCTCACAATTACAGAGGCAGATAAACAGACAAATACTCACATGGACACTGTAAATTATGTCAGGCGTTTGTGTGCGTTCCAGACGTTTTGTTTAGTTACGTTTCCGTGTTTGTTTTCGTTTTGCAGTCTAGCAGGGCAGCACATGCTGCTGTCCATTCACAAAGACTTGATGTGAGTGCTGCCTGGATTAACCAAAACTGCCATGCATCTGTGTAAGCATGTGGCCATTGCTAGTTATAAGATGTGATGAAATATAGAAGATAAGATATATAAGATATATATATTTATTCGTACAACAAACAATTTTCACTCTGTGTTACATGGCCACATTAACTGCACCAGTTACAAATCTCTGGTGTAAAGGTTCACAGTGTATTAGGATCTAAAGGACCCGGCTGTATAAACTGTTGAGTCGGACACATACCTGTCTCAGAATGAACAGATACTAAACAAGTCAGTTTCTTAGAATAACAGAAGACCTCAGATCACTCAGAAAGAGAAAATGAAACCATTGCTGTGAAGCCACACCATCCAGTGAGGGGATAGAATATTCAGTTTGTACAGTATAAAAGTCATTGTCTATGGAAAGTCTATGGAAAGTCTTCACAAAGCATAGAAAACCTAATGTGTGTGTGTGTGTGTGTTAAACAGCGCATCTGATTTCTCCTTCCATAAACATATTGTTTTGTACAACAGCCAAGAATATCAAACTTGGTCTGGGGAAGAAAGACTTTGGCCCTGTTTCTCACCAGCTGTTGATCCGTGGCTAATGGAACTGAGAAGGTGAACCGAACATCAAAAAACGAGTCACTCAGATGCTGAGAAACATCTCACATTGCAAAGTCAAACCTGGTAAAGGAAACAATGTGAATATAGGGGCAGGAATGTATGTGGTATGCGGCTTGAAGAGGAAATAAAGGGCCTGTATGAGTGTGTTTATCGAAGGCAGATCAACACAACTATTGTTTTCAGGACAATAGATCAAGGGTGGATGTTCACTGGTGGTGAAGAGTTTACAGTATGTGGGTAAAGGTGTACAGAGGCTAAACATGTTTATTCAAGGCTAAACTAAGACACTAGTGAAAACTGAGTGAAAACGGCTTATAGGTAATTCTTTATTTTATCTAGTTATAAATAAACTAATCAGATACACTCTCATATATTGTTTACTTACATAAACAAAAAACATAAAATATGTGGCATTTTAGAACAGACTCTTTACTCAGTATTTACAGTACAGTTTTTGTCATGTACAGACGGGCTTTTCCATTAAAACTGTTTAAAGACAAGACTCTCACAGTCTTCACTTTTCGATGATTCAGCCAGATTTCCATGAATCCATTTATACATCTTCCATTTATCTCTCTGTTCCAGTTAAATCCAGTTTGGCTTCTTTTTTCTGGCAGTACTGCACACTTGGAACAGGACATAAAATAATGAAAGAAGAAAAACAAAAGTGAACATATTAGAATGATTTCTTAATGGAGTGCTTTCTTAGAAGATATATGGCTGAATAAGGGCAGAAAATGGGTCAAAATCAGTTTCTTACAAAATCACACAATGCCATATTGAGTCTGTATTTTGAATGGCTGTTTGTATAGCAGATTTAGTTGGAAAAAAGAATCGGGGATCAAATTGAAGGATTTTTATGTCATACGTTTTGTAGTATATAATTTCCTGCGGGCATCAGCAGTGTATCATTACCGCATCAAGCTTTTCTTTTACTCATTGCCAGAACAATCAGTTTGCTTAGGAATAGACACAAATGACGGTACATTTAGTCTGAAATACAGTTATTTGTACAATTATGATATTATGAGCACGGAGTGCGAGCGAGACTCGGGAATAAGAACCTCCTTCACAGAAAGCAAGCCAAAGTAATTTATCATAATAACTGTCAAGACTGGATAGGCAGATTTTTTTGTGGCCACGTTTAAGGCCACAGCTGTAAATGTAGACATGTCAAATGTGGCATAGGTTTCTCAGCTAACAATTTTAGGTTGTAAGAACATTCCCCTAAGGTTTTCATTAAGTAACAAAAACATTTAAACCGTTGTTTTGAAAGTTTTAGGAAAACGTCCAGTTTTTTAGATGTTGTAACGTTTAGAGAATGTTAGCCAACATTCTGAGAATGTTCCCTGTTTGCTGGGTTCCTGCTCTCTCTTACCCTGTAACATGGCCCGTGTCGGAGCAGGACAGAAAAGTAAGGGGTGGGGAGAGTGATGGCCTCAGGCTTGGGATAGCCCTCCATAGGGACAGAATGAGGATGAGCCTGGAAAACAGGCCACGAATACACGGTATTACAGCAGGAGTCAGGGACACACAGATAAAGATAAACACAAAAACAAGCACACACACCCAAACACTCGCACTGAGACTCTAAATAAACACGTCCTGTGTGCGTGTCAGAGCTTAGAGGGCCTTTAATCCCAGCCAAACTCCCGGTGATAAATTATACTCCCAACACCAGCCATGCCAACAACTGACAGCCAAAGCCCCGCCTGCAGGATCTGAATCATGGAGAAGATCTGTCCGCATCATCAGTTTCCCATTAAATGAACACAACATTGTGGCACAATATGCAATTACTACATAACATTATCAGGCATGTTATGTATGCTATGTTATAATGTAATGTGTATCATTTAAGCACTTTAAAGGCAGGGTATTTTTGGCATTTTTGTTATGCTGGCTGAAAGTCTCATCACATCCTGATAGTTATCACTAAATAAAGTGGTCTGAATATATCTATATATCTCCTGTGGAAGGTGCAGCACCACGAAATGCTCATCCAATCATTGCATTCGGTCCGAATCGGCCAATTCTGCATGGTTGCATAGCAGCTTTAGGCAAGAAAAAAACACTTCAGCACAAACAGCGAGAACATAAACACAGTCCAGAAATAAGAATAAAAATATGAAAACAGGACAATGATAATACAGCTGTGCATACTATTACTATAAAATAATAGTGCATAATTACACAATGCATAATTAATGCAAACTTTATAACATGTACATTAGCACGACCGTAAACATATTTGTTTTATTGCAAATGTATTAATTTTATTTATTTATTGTTTGCGTTTGTTGGTTCTTTCTGGGCTGCAGGTGCAACAGCTCAACCCACGGAAAGCTGCAGGAGCGCCGCTGGCCTCCAGTGCGCCTGCGCGAACCTTTGACGTGCGTCCAGCGCTGAAGAAGAGGAAAAGGGCCGTGCGTTTCCAACTGATCCACGACCTGTGCTGAAGCTCGGTGTGCGAGAGCCTCGCGTCTCCCTCGGTCAAACCCTGCCAGAGACCCGGGACCAACGCCGGGAATGAAACTGCGCGCATTTGTGCATGGACGTGCTGCGCCCGATCGGAGAGTGCGTCAACATGGAGGAAAAGTCGCCGGAAAGCGAGACGCTGGAGCGGGAGCGATACTGCGAGCTTTGCGGGAAGATGGAGAACCTGCTGAAGTGCGGCCGGTGTCGCAGCTCTTTCTACTGCAGCAAAGAGCACCAGAGACGAGACTGGAAGAAGCACAAGCGAGTGTGCAAGGAGGCCGACGAGCACCACCGGCACCGGCCGTGCGCACCGGGGGCGGGCGCCGCGCAACCGCGGGTTGAGGAACGCGGCGCGGTGCGAAGTAACGCCGGCGAGGAAGCGACGGAAAGCAGCGCGTCTCAGACCGACCCTGCGGTGAAGGATCGCATCAAGTCCTCCGTCAGCTCGGAGGCTCCGGCCGGGGACGGCGTACCCAACAGCCTCAAGCCGAACGGAGAGACGCGGTCCTCCCCCCAGAAACTGGCCGCGGACTACATCGTGCCCTGCATGAACCAGCACGGCATCTGCGTGGTGGACAGCTTCCTGGGGGATGAGATCGGAGGCCGCATCCTGGAGGACGTCCGAGCCCTTTACCAGACCGTCGGCTTCACGGACGGGCAGCTGGTCAGCCAGAGGAGCGACTCCTCCAAGGACATCCGGGGGGATAAGATCACCTGGGTGGAGGGGAAGGAGCCGGGCTGTGAGCGGATAGCGGTTCTCATGAGCCGCATGGATGATCTGATCCGGCACTGTAACGGGAAGCTGGCCAGCTACAGGATCAACGGAAGGACGAAGGTGAGAGACAGATGAGAAGAAGAGCTGTCAGTGGAGGAGAAGATGAAGTCTTTTCTTTTCTGATAATGTCTCCACCAGAGGCATGCCCTAAAACATACATGCACATATATGTGTGTGTGTGTGTGTGTGTGTATGATATATATACTGTATATACTGTACAATATACATAAACTGCATATATGCACATACATACACATAAATATATATATGTGTGTGTGTGTGTGTGTGTGTGTGTGTGTGTGTATATACTGTATATACTGTATATACTGTACAGTATACATTTACTGCATATATGCACACACACACACACACACACACACACACACACACACACACATACATACACATACACATATATATATATATATATGTGTGTGTGTGTGTGTATGGTATATATTATATACTGTATATACAGTAATAATATATATTATCTATATATAATAATATATATACATCTATATGTATATACAGTAATAATATATATTATACATAAACTGCATATATGCACACACACATGTATTTATATTACTGTTTCTTAAGCATGTTGTACTGGTGCTGACCAGTACTCACTCCACTGGGACTTACTATGTCCATTGTGTGTCCCAGTAGTCACTGTACTGTCTTGTGCTGTTTGCACTTTATGTATAAATCATGTATAATTATGTAGTCTTGTAGTTCTGTGTTGTTCTGTGTTTATGCAGCACCTTGATCCCGGAGAAACGTTGTTTCGTTTCATTACATGTGCTTGTATATGGTTGAAATGACAGTAAAGTTCACTCGACTTGACTTGAACTTGTTTCAGGGCAGCCCTCTGGTAAAGACATTATCAGAAAAAGTTTGTCTGTTTGGTACAGAATAAGTTCAGATTATGTATATTATTAAACACGTTCTTATTGAACACATTGAAAACATTCACATGACCTTTGACCTCAGGTGATGCTGAGACGAGTCTGCACCAGCGCTTAGGCAGCAGTGCGTGTTTATAAACCTAAATGACAGCTTCACTTTTAACACTCGATACTTGAATACTGATTCATGACACATTCATGAATAGCCAAAAGCATTGCAGTAGCATACAGCTCTTAAGAATTGTTTTTCATTATACTGCAGATGAAGTCATTATTAAAGAGGTGGGGTAAATATGTCACCGTGCATTTGTCATGCTGGCCTTTGTAATTTCCTGAACGTATCTCATCTAGTTGGTATTCTCTTATTAGGGTGAGTTGATCCCAAATCACCAGTTTCACACTTTTACACAGTCAGTGTTGATTGAATCTTTGGCAATTTAATCTCCCACTTTAGGGTTTTGGACACTCTGCTGGGCATTCATTATCGTCTGCTGTCTGAAGTCTGATTGTATTCACGATCAGCTCTCTTGTCCACTGTTCTGGAGCTTTAATAATGTCAGCTTGACTGTTTTTTTAAACAGGAGCTTCCTGTGGAAGCTCATCCTATGTTACTGATAGGGCCTTTGGGTTAACCACAAGCAGCTTGGCTCCGGGTCGGGGGACCGCCTGCGACCACCAGCTGCTATCAGTTGTACCCGATGTTTGGGTAAACCGTTAGCCTTTCACAGTTCACCTTTTCCTTACTGCACTTATACTCTATGAGAAATGTGTGCTATACTTTGCTTAATATTATGTAAATGTTTGTGAATGTTTGTTTGCAATGAAGTTCCTTATTGCTTATGTATATGTTTGTGTGCTTAGACTTTTGTCATGTAGTATGATGAGTTCTGTGGCTTTCCCCGTGCAGGTTTGTATGTTAAAGTCTTTTGCATATGTGCATTTTAGAAATATAGAAGTATATTATAGATGAATCTCTCTCTCTCTCTCTCTCTCTCTCTCTCTCTCTCTCTCTCTCTCTCTTTTTGTTACCCTGCCCATAACAGCAGGCCATTACAGACAGACTGGCTGATCGGTCACGTACACCACGTTAACCTGTCAGGCTGGAGTCTTTAATATTTTGCTGTTAACATACGTGTTTCTATACGGTTTCCTATCCTAATGTGCAGTGACAACTGTATGTAAGCTGAATATGTTATGTAGCTCGTTTTGTTTTTGTGTAGTTTCACTGATGTCTGTTGATGATCAAGAGGGTTTGCTGTCTCCTGATTGACTGCCGTCTCAGTGACAGAGCGAAGAATACAAGAAAACTAAATTCAGAGTGGTAACGTTCACATTTCGTGTTACTGGATCAGAACCGACTCTCTGAGCCTTTTTAGGTTGTTCTCTTTGGGAAGGCTTGCCACACGGGGCGGGCGCTATAATATTTCATTGTGTCCGCACTGACGTGTAGGTATTTTTCATGACCTTATATGTCAGGGAACTTTGCGTGCCACCAGCTGAGGTCTTATGAGTTTGTTTTGCAGTGGAGTGTGGGTAAGGAAATCTGATGTCTTAAACATCTGTACCACGTGCTCTTAAAGTGTAAACACATCTAAAGTAACTATTATAATATAATGAACCCTTACCCTTTGGTTACCCCGTTGTCAAGTGCGCAAAAGGCGTCTTTTTGTGAGCGTTGGTTTGTGTTTTTCATGTATACTGTATGATTAAGTGGTTTGTTGTGTTTGTGTTGGTGTGTGTGTACATGCTTTAAAGGAAACTGCAGCCCGTCATTCACAGTGAAAGGAGTCGAGAGTGTTTGCTAATGCTGCAGCGTGGAGTCAGTCTTGCAGTCTCAGTGAAGATGCAGCAGCGTGGTGGCACGCTCTGCACGTAGCTCAACTTTTAGAAAGCACTTTGTCTGGCTGAAGTCCAGCAGCTATATTTTATATCAGTCAGACATTGCTTACTGTAAAGAACAGCTTTGTAAGACAACATGTTAAAACTCAAGAGAATCTATTGCAGAAAAACACAAGCTCCAGGAAATCAAATCACTGCTGTAGAGAGAGAGTGTTTGATTGAACGATGAACACAGACTCTGGTAATGTTAAAGGAATGTTTCTTGAATAACCTATGAGTGTTTCTGTGGTGACTCTGTATTCTCATAAGGGGAAACTGGAAACCATTTGAACTGTTAGAGCGAGGTTGCAGCAAACTGTGACATCACTTATTGCGTTTTGATTGATAAATGATGTCAGATTTGGTGTTTTGGGTAAACAGTTTTTTTGTTTTTTGTTCATTCTGCCCCGCAGCTCATGCAGACACTGTTTTGTGTGTACCACAGTTCGAAAGCTGCAATTCGTAACTTTATTGGGTTAAAGATGTACAAAAATGAGTTATTAAGCAAGTACATGACAGATCAGTGTTCAATATGATCGTCTTAGCTTACCCTGATTTGCAATAATAATTTGTTTAAGATAATGATTTATAATTTGGGATGTTAGGTCCGATTTTATAGGAAATGCCCGTCTGTAAACAGCAAGAAGAAGATCCTGCTACTATATCGCATGACAGGGCACTCTAAGACAGTGCAACGTTTGTAGATTCTTCCTACAGCAGTTGTTTAAAAAAATAAGTTTGCAAGTCACGTCCAGGTGTGTGTGAGCCATTGAAAGCGAATCCACACGCACAGTGAGGCTCTGATTGGGATGGCCATTGTGTTTCGGGACTGTGGCATCTCTTTCACCTCCTCCCCCCTTGTCACGGATGTTTGAGAGTGATGATGGGAAAGTGGAGGCATGGCATCCTCACGCAAAACCCGCTGCATGCGCGCCTGCCCACCCCGTCTCGCCCGGTTGTTTTCTCAACCCAGCATGCCCTGCGCTCGCCTCTCTCTGACGCAGTTGGCTGTCGGGTTCACCCACACCTGAATGACTGAAGCACCGTTGAGCGATTTCACCCTTATCTCTGAAGGCCCATTCACGCGGGGGGCTCACGTATTGCGTCAATGCCCTCAGCTCGCTTTTTTGTTCTGGCTTGTTTCAGACCGGTTTCTCTCTCTCTCTCCACCTATATCTGCATCTCCCTTTGGTTAAAACACACACTCGCTCTCCTATCGTCTTTTGTTTACGCTGTCCTTCGCTCTTGCACCTGCCGCCAAGAAAATACAGTTCACTTGAAATGTCGTCACATGTATTGTGACCTGTCGTGTGTTGCGTGCCATTGCAGGCTGCAGGATTTGGCTGGAAACATGAGGGCCTGGCGAAATCCTGTTGTTTTTATTTGTGCTCATTTCTTTTAAAAATGTTTCTATATTGCATTTTCTTGGTAATATTGTCTAATGAAATCAGTTGAAAAAAGGAGATTCTAACAAGGTCTTAAATAAATTAAAACACAACAATTAATTCATATAAATGCAACATTGTATTTTTTAAGCCTTGTGTGGTGTTTGGGGCTGTGGGACCTGTTTTTGTGTTGTGTAACACGAGTGTGGGGATATAATCAATAAAGAAATAATGGATAGCAATAATAAACTTGTTTATCTTGAATAAATATAAATGAAACTGTGTTTTTTTCTCATATCTTGATAAGAATAAATATTTCTTATTTAGTACGTTTTATCACAAAACGAATAGCACTTTCATTCATAGATGTAATCTAACAGAAATCTGTAATCTAACCACTTATGCTGTCTATGTTAAAAGTAAGCATCTGTTAAGTATTTTGCATACATTTTTATGGCTTAAAAATGGAATAATGCTGTGGATCAACTAGATATGCAAACACAAGGGATAATAAGTAAAATGTTTCAACATCGTGTTTTTTGTGCGGCTGCATTCTGCAGTTGCAGTCATGTTTTTAATAACACAGAAACCCAGAGATCCTGAAACACTTTTTATTACAGACATCCTTTTAAAGATGTAAAGATGCAAGGAGAGATAAAAATGACTGACAAGCTACACAGTTCAAGATAACAATAGTCTTAGTAATGTCTCTGGCTGACCCTGACGTGACATTTCAGTGACCCTCAGATTGTTTCATTGGCGTGAGTAATTTGCAGTTGGCTGCACCTCGGCACTGTTAACTACATTCCCAGTGTGTGTGGATGTGTCTCTTATCTATGACGCTCTTTCTCAGGAAATCTAATGTGAAATTGTAGGCCTCAGGAAATGAGGTGGATGTTAACGAGAAACATATAAAACATCCTGCTGTTAACAGGTGTGTGTGTGTGTGTGTGTGTGTGTGTGTGTGTGTGTGTGTGTGTGTGTTACACGCCCCTTGCAACATGTTTATCGTGTTTTAACAAATATAAGCTTTCATAAACATTGCGCTGTTTTTTATGTAGTACTGTCCTAATGAAGCTGCTGGACTATTTGGATGAGAGTTACAGTTGTTTTAGTATACTAAAACTAGTATACATTTCTGTTTACTGAATCCATGTAAGATATAGGTATAAATATTATTTTAAAAACTTGAACTAAACGAAAATTTTAAATGTTGCCTTAGCAATAAACAAAAAAGTTTAAGATGAGGCACTAAAATTATTACTGAAAATAAATGCAAATGAAACTGAAACAAGAATGAATTGATCTTATTATAAAATTATTACTGAAAATAAAAAAATTGAAACTGAAACAAATTAAGTATAATTAAAAGTGTACGTATAATATATTGTGGTCCTGTAGCTCAACTGGCGACGCATTGCGCTAGCAGTGCAAAGGTTGTGGGTTCGATTCTCAGGGGACACGCATAGTATTTGAATGCACGGGAAGTCGCTTTGGATAGAAGTGTCTGCCAAATGCATAAAAGAAGTTCTGAAGAATCTTAGAGAGGAGATTTGTTGTTTTAACTATAAAAATAATCCACCTGCCTCCCATAGACTTCAGTACACACACACAGAACACTGAGTGACAGTGAAAAACAGGCTGCATTTGTTGTCCCTGGGGAAGATGTTTCTGTCCCTTTGACATTATGCTGTAAGGTTAAAGGGTCTGGGGTAAGTTAAGGCCTTAAAATCCCCTAATGTGTTAGTAGAGCATAAAAACAGAGCGTTAGGTCACGTACTGTGTGTGTAGTGATCTTATTTTAGGAGCCTACGTGCAGGAGAGGCTAAAAAAAAGAGGGTAAATGCAAGTTCCCAGAGGGGTCGATATCAGAGAGTCGCTCTGACTGTGTGTTTGCAGAAACACCGCTCATAATGCTGGTGCAAAGGATTCTGGGAAGTGTTTATTTGGGTGGTGAGGCTTACTTGAAATGTTTTGTTAATAATTTAAAGGTAAAGGTTATCTTAGTCACGGTCTGGTTTAAAGATTGACATGTTTACACGTCTGGGAATATGCTGTCTTTTTAGTTTATATTCAAATGCCAATTAAAGAGGAAGTTCATCTGTTTGCAATAGAAATAGGACAGCCGCATGCAGGTCACGTCTTGAGTTGATGGACTGGCCTCTGTTTCTTAAACTTTTGTAACAGTCCCCTTGTACAATAAAGGATGTATCCGTATGTAAAAATACACGGCAGTGCGATTTCCGCGTTAATCCGATGAGCAAAATAAGACGGGGGAAAAATATGAAGAGTGTGAAAGGACAAACCTCGGCTGTGGAAAAACTCCAGCAATGGTTTCATTGTTCCTCAACTTCATAACCCAGATTCAACCAGATGAGCAGATATGATCATTACAGAATATCACAGTTATCACCTGCAGCTGTTTCACTGTGATTCATGCTGCGGTGCTCTGTGATGTCAGTATACGAGTGGATTTCAGACATGTTAGAATTACTTTCTGGAATCTGGATAATAATTTAACCCAGAAGCCAAAAAAACCTTTTTGCATAAAATAAACTTTTAAGGGCCATTAAGACTTTTGATAACATTATTTCATAACAATGAATCACTTTCCACCTAGTATTCTCATAGTATTATCAAATATAATTTGGGCATCTGCTGAGCAAAAAGCTTTAATTCTGTTTTATGTGAGAGAGAGAGAGAGAGAGAGAGCGAGAGTTGCTTTACAGGAGTTGGTTGTCATGCGTCCTTCTCACTGGCTATTTTGGTCCATTACTAAAGCCTGTTTTTCTTTCCAGGCGATGGTGGCATGTTACCCTGGTAACGGGACAGGATACGTTCGGCATGTGGACAATCCTAATGGAGATGGGAGATGCGTCACATGCATTTATTACCTGAATAAAGACTGGAACGCCAAGGTGAGAGATTTCTCCATTCGCTGAGAGCTTCTGAAAGTTCCTTGTGAGTTTTGTTTAATCTGCTCTCTGTCTGTTTGTTTGGTCTTATCTGATGCAGCAGACTGGCATCTGAGCTTACATTCAATACAATAGATATTCCAAACCAACTTTGTGGTTGTAGTTTGCTGCTGGTACTGTTTATCAATAGGCCACACGAGATATGCAAGCGTTTGTGTGGCGTTATTAGACATTTGCGTTTGTGCATTTGGCAGAAAAGCGACATAGGGTGCATTCAAGCTATACATTTGATCAGTATGTGCATTTCCTGGGTTTGAACCTTTGACCTTGGCGTTGCTAGCAACATGTTCTACCAACTGAGATGATGTTCTACCCAACCAGAGCTTGCTGCTCAGCTGTATTTGTGGGACATTTTTGATCCTGTTGTGAAGCAACATTGAATGTTCAACAATAAGGTTCTTGGTTGAAGTTCTTATAACATTTACAGTAGTCCTGACACTTTCTACCGCTTTAAGTCAACCAATCATCTGCCACACTTGAAGGTCTGCATCAGAGCCGCTTCATAGCTCCTGTTCTGGAATGTTCCGACCGCCTCTGGAAACTATCCAGAGTGTTGAACACATAAGACGTGAGTGAACATCTATAGGACCTCAAAAGAGGGAGTTGGCCAGAAGCACAGAGATATAGAATATAGGAACTGTAGCAGGAGAGACAGATGTTGTTTGATGTAAAATGTTTAGTCTAGATTATGGACTCAAGAGCAGACTGAGCTTTATCTAGATGTTGTTTAACTACGTTGCTTGAGGCTTTTGAGATTTCAACACTGTGAATGAAGTTTTTCTCTCAGTTGAATGTTTACAAGCCCCTCCACAATCTCTCTCACACGTAGATACGCTCACACAGCTCTGATATTTTCAGTCTTTCTTAAAGCTGCGGTCTTCTTTCTGTGTACAGAGGTTTACAGAACATTTCCTGTGAAATCAGACCTGACAGATACATTTTTATGTCATTATTGTAAACTTACTGTTGCGAATCGGGGTAAGGTAAGGTAATGTGCTTGTTCAATAACAGATTTTTGTTCATTAACAAAAAACGTAAAGGATTCCAGCTTTAAATGGCAAACAATGTCATGGTTCGCCTAGAGCTGCTTTCTCTCTCTCTTTCTCTCTCTCTAATGAATGGAGAGGAAAATAGCTGTCTCACACAATCCTGTGTGTTCCCTGTTCCCTTGGCTTATGTCACAGTGACAGTATGTCAGATTTTGTCTTTAAGTTAAATTTAGCATCGGGTTGTGCCAGGGCAGGAAGAAGCACAGGCCTCCCAGAGCTTTCCTGTCTGCAACATTCTGCTTGATGTGAATGAAACTGAGCTGGCCCTTATTTTCTTCACATTTAACCCTTTTTCTTATTTATGTTTTTAGTCTCTAACAAGATTGTGTGATATTCCAGTACTGAGAAAAATACAGCAGAACTAAACGTTTACAGTGTGACGTTTAAATAACATTTAACTTAAGAATTTAAGCCAAATAAGGATGAAATAATGTGATTTAGTATGATCATTAATGGGAAGACCATCACACCACAGTGGCAAAAAATACTTACTGTAGTTAATTGAAATTAAATGAAGTACATTATCTGGGCAGTAGATAATGTTTCATTATCTTTCAGTGTCACCCCTTGCTTTTTATTTGTTGCAAAAGGAATCGGTTTAACACCTGGAATCACACCAAATCCAAAATTTGCCATTGACTTGTTTCTCCTACAGTATGTCTTGAAAACATTCAGACCTCAGAAGTCCAGATTGAAATGAGGTGGTTGTAACTTTATAGCTGCAATCTTTAACTTTCGTTTCTCTACCACCATCTCTGTTTGAAACATTGAAGTCGAATGAAGCCAAACTGACATTTCCCAGGAAAATCGGAACCAACAGCTCAAATTATAAATCATTATTATAAACTGACCGTTGTGAATCAGGGTCAGGTAAGGAGACTGTTCTGTACACTGATCTGTCATTGCTCAATAACTGATTTTGCACTGCTCATTCCGTAGGAACATGGGGGTCTTCTGCGGATCTTTCCAGAGGGAACTGCTCAGTTTGCAGACATTGAGCCCAAGTTTGACAGACTTCTGCTCTTCTGGTCAGACAGACGGAACCCGCATGAGGTTCAGCCAGCGTACGCCACCAGGTCAGTGACGATAATGATGAATTTCAGCTTACTCAGAGAACATTCATTCTATAAGCTGCAGGTGCTGATATACCTGTGTGCGTGTTCATGATCAATGTGATTTATTGTATGTTGGTTTGTGTGCAGGTATGCCATAACAGTGTGGTATTTTGATGCTGATGAACGAGCTCGAGCTAAAGAGAAATATCTAACAGGTAATGACACGCTTAAACATGCATGACTCATACTGCACCCAATTATTTCATCCAATGAGATTTGCTTCCCCCAAATTCTGCCTATTTCTGGCAAGCAATAGCAATGTTATAATGTTAATGTTATAATGTACACAAAAGGCTATTTGCTTAAAAGGGGGGATGAGACGTTCTATATGTCCCACCCCACTTCCTGTTTCAGCAGGAAATGCAAGACATTTTCTAACTAATAGCAGTATATGGGTTATCAGAGAGGAAATAATTTTTGTATGACTTTCAGCTGTCTTTCCTCCTTTTGTCTCTCAGGTGCAGGTGAAAAGGGTGTGAAAGTGGAACTAAACCGACCGTCCGAGCCCAGCTAGTGAACAAGAGATTGAATAAAGAAGAATGGACAGAATAAACCTCCGGAGTAGTACTGCCTGCTGCTGATCGAGGGATGGGCAGAGAGGGAAAACAACTCTTTCTGTCATCTAAGGGGCTTCTCATAGGGACTCTGAATGTGGTAGAACTGCGCTGTAATGACAGAAGTGTTTCCTTTATGAAGAATGCTGGCCTACAAGAGCACAGGAAGGACTGAACGCTATAACTAAAGGACGTGTGTGTCCGGACTTATCAGTTTAAGGTTATTTTGAGCTGACACCCCCCCCCTCCAAAAAAACCCAACAGTTTCTTGCCCTGGTCCTCATATGTTTTATTTTTGCACATTTAATAATAAGGTACAAGTTTTGTCTGCCAAAGCGACAGACTACAAATTAAACAAAATAAAAGTCCTTTCAAAATAAAAGCCTGTAAAGGTCAGTGGATCCTGCATGTGTTATTCTGCTCGTAAGCCACTGTCATTAATGCATTTGTGTTTGGTATGGTTCATAATACACATACCAGAGTCTTCTAACTCTGGCTTGCTTAGCAACGGGGCATGTTGCTGGATTGTGTTTGCCAGTAATAAGAGATATGTCTGTTGTTGCAGACGTTATGTCTTTGTTGTCTTAAGCCACATCTGACACCTCATGTCTGTCTGACAGCTCTGGTTTTAAATAAAAAAATATTTTCCCAAATGCAGCTTGCATAGTGGCGTGTGTTAGTGGCGCCATCTGATGGTTGCTAATGGTATAACAATTCCCAACTTCAATAAATAAAAAACTCCCTCAACTAATGCAATAAAAGCTTCTGCACCACACACAATGTATGCATTATCAATGAATAACTATATGTTTGTTGATTTTCTACAATTGCCAACATATTTAACAGCTAAAGTATATGCATAACACAATGGACGTCATGCTGTTTAAAAACGGATATAAAAATATGAAATACTGCCCTTTCATCTATAGAAATTGTAAGGGTCATGCGTTCATTTTGAGGGTTGTTTAAAAAGCATGGAAGGAAATATCAAGTATATTGTTTAAGAGTTTCGTGAGGTGACAAGCATTTTAAAGACGTAAAAGATTTGAAATAAATCGACGCCTTTAAGACCCGGCGGAGACCGGAACTAAACTACGTCACCTACTTAATATTCATGAGAAGGTAAAGCTTTTTTAATTTTCACAAGATCGTACATGTTTCCGCTTGAGGAATAATAAAGAGGATAAATGTTAGGTTAGCCGCAATATTTAATAAACCGCAATATTTAATAAACTGTTCAAACACAGCCCAGAAACTTTAATGAAGAAAAAGCAGTGCTAGTTTATTAAACAATCCGTTTTATTTGTCAAGGACAACAAACATTATTTATTATTATTTATTGTTGATGCTGAACATTACAGTTTATATTTATAAACGACCCTGGCTTGTATTAACCTTAATATGTAATGACTACGTCTACAAAATAAACCACTTTTATAACTATCTTATAATATTAATCTGGACGCGTATGCATAATGTGATCAAAAACGTTTTCATTATTTCAACCATTCGTATTTATTCTACAAATTTCATCGGGAGCTTTAAGTTGAAAAATTGCAGTTTTCATGACTGAAGCTCGGTCTAATGTTTCCGGCTTCACGCGTCTCTGTGATTTGAACCCGAAGTTCAACGCTGCGGTAATTATAAGAAACTTTATAATTATAAGAAACTTATAAGAGTTTAATTTATCATCATAATCTGTCTAAGATCCGTCAGCCTGAGCCACAAAACATGCACATGCACATGCACACCTGTTATCTTGTCTTTTTCCTTGTATTTTTACAATCAATACAGTGCATGTGATTGATTGGGAAAAGTTTGCGTTTATTACGTGTGCAAAGTCGCATTTGCAAAACAAGTGTGCTGCATTTCTGCAGGTTTCTGTGCTGCCTGAATGTTTTTTGTATTGCAACTGTATAGTTTGTGCATGATGGCCACTGTGCAGTTCGTCCGAGATCTTTGTACCCCAGCGCTGATCCTGGACCTGGACCTGGTGAAGAGAAATGCTCGGGCCATGCTGGAGCGCTTCCAGAAGCTCGGAGTCCAGCTCCGACCTCACATGAAAACGCATAAAACCCTGTAGGCGTTTTTGCATCGTATTTCCTGTTTGTTGATGATGTTAAAACAGTTTTTTTTCTTACTCTGTATGTTTATAATCATGATTTATAAGCTGTCGGGTCGGATTTCTCTGGTAAATGTAAATTTGGCTTCATTTGACGTGCAATTTTCTGTTTCAACAGAAGGTGGCGATGGAGAGACAAACGTTGCATATTGCAGCTTTACACAGGCTAAACTGATTTTAAAATGTCTTTTTTTAAGGTTTTTAATGATTAAACAATATATAAAGCATATACACTGTTTTAAATTAAATATTTATAGTTAATGAAGAACTACACCTCTGCTAGGACACTCATTTCATGCATCCATTAAAGTCATCATTTAAATTACGTTTATATTTATGCATTTGTATCCACTATGATTTAGAGTCCATTTAGGATATTCATTTTCAGTATATCTGTGCCTTGAGAATTAAACCTAGTGATGGCTGTGACCTCTGTCTGCAGCTGGAGTAAAGAGTCAAACTTTAACATTGCCCTTGTGTTACATATGTGTTGTGTTTAGGGAATGTGCAGACATCATGACTGGAGGCTCTCGTCGTTGTATTGTGGTGTCTACTCTTGCTGAGGCATCTTTCTATGCCGATAATGGTTATGACGATATACTGTATGCATACCCACTGCCGTTTGATAAAGTGGAGCACTGCGCTGCGCTGTCAGAGAAGCTTTCTCTGTTCCACGTACTGTTGGACAACCGTCTTGCCTTGCAGGAACTGAAGAAGAGACCACTGAAGCAGGGAAAAGTCTGGAAGGTGTGGATGAAACTGGATTGTGACAATGGCAGAGGTAAGTCTGAAAGTGGGAGGAAATATCCAAATATTTCAAGCACAGTATTTCAGACCAGCATCAGATTCTCGGAAAATATGTCTTGTAGATTAAACAAATCAAAGCAAACCCATCAGAAACTGTTGTTTTTCTAATCAATGTTTTTCACTACAGTAACATGTGCTACTGTACAGTTACAGTAACACAATGTCATACTGTAAGGTAATTGAAAAATGGTTTTGATTTGCAAGCGGGTGTTCCTCATTTTGACCCCGCTGCACTGCAGCTCGCCCAGGAGATCTCTGGGACGGAAGGGGTGGAGCTCACGGGAATATACGCCCATTGCGGAAACACATATGCCTGTCAGGGGGAGGAGCAAATCAAAGCGGTCGCTCAGGAAACCACTACACTCACACTGCAATTCATGGAGAAGTATGAAGACTTAATATGCATAACGTCTTAATAAATATCAAACCTGCACAGCTAGCAATGAATTCAATTAGCAAATTATGCATTGATGATTATAGCTTTCCTATTGTTCACTGTAGATTGAAGGCTGTTGGAATACACAGTTGCAAATCCAGCATCGGTTCCACCCCTTCCTGTAGCCAGCCGGTCCCAGACATGGCCATGTTAAGTGAGGTGCATCCTGGGAACTATGTATTTTACGGTCAGTGTTACAGTATTAGTGTCTCAGGTTTAATCATAAGGTGTCCTATAACCAGTTTTTCTTGAGTCATTTTTTTACTCTAATATGTTAGTAAAGACTTTTTTGATGGCACTGCACTGATCCAATCACACTGAATATCCATTACACTTTTAGATGTGCAGCAGTCTCTCATTGGATCCTGTAGACTTGAAGATATTGCAGCACGGGTGCTGACAAGGGTCATAGGTCACTACCCACACAGGAACCAGTTACTGGTAGACTGTGGGTGGGCAGCACTGAGTCATGATGGTGGGGGCCGTTTACCAACAGGATACTGTATCATTGAAGGGCACCCAGACCTTAAGTAAGAGCCAACATGATGCTCATTACTGGGATCATAATGCAGATTACTAGTGAATCATTAGAGAATTGTGACTTTTCATTAAACTGCTTGCCTGAGTGATGCTTTTAATTATTAGGTTTAGAAATTGAATGTTCCTATATCTCTGCTGTTAGAGCATGGTGCTTGCAACACCAAAGTCATGGGCTCAATTCCTAGAGAACATAAATATATACACATACATATATATATATATATATATATATATATATATATATATATACACATACATATATATATACACATATATACCGATACAATGTAAATTGGAGAGAAGTGTATGTCAAATGCGTAACTAAATTAAATTTGCATATTCTATAATTGTTAGTATTTTTGGCTGAGCTTGTCTTGTGTGTTAATACATTTGTAATGACAGCATAATCTTTCGTATGTTTATGAATTCTCTGTTCTGTGATGGTAGGCGTAAGAAGTATTATGAGTCAGTTGATTCTGAGCTCTATAAATAGCATGAAGGGAGTCATTTGTTTTCAGGCTGCTGTCTATGACTCAGGAACATGGCAGGGTGGAGCCCATCTCTGGAAAACTGGACTTTAGTCAGTTCCCCCTGGGGTCACTCCTCACGCTCATTCCTTACCATGTGAGTTACCACTGCAGCAAACCACACTGATTACACAACACTCAGCTGTTTGAGCTGTTTTCATCAGACTGAGGCATTTCTAGTGGTGCAAAGTTTTAACGCATACATTGGGCTGTAAAGTTGACTGATTCTGGTTCTGCTTCAGGACAGATTGTACTGTGGCAATGCAACATAGTACCATAGTTGTTTATAGTACACAAGTAAACCAAAATGTCCTTAAATTCGAACTTTATACAACGTATTAATATTGCCACACATTTTAGAGACTTTTAGAGTGATAGTTCACCCCAAAACTTCCATCATATACTCACCCTCATGTCATTCCAAACTGTGTGACTTTTTCTTCAGTGAAACACAAAAGAAGATGATGTAAAACTGTTTGATCTCTGGAAAGGCTCTGTATAAAATAAAACCTACAATAAAACATTTTGAGAAATGTCTCAGTGCTTTTGTGTCCATACAATTTAAGTCAGTAGGTGCCACTGTTGTTTGGTTACCAGCATTCTTCAAAATATCTTCTTTTGTGTTCCTCAGAAGCAAAAAAGTCATACAGGTTTGGAATGGCATGACGTTGAGTAAATGATGAAGGAATTTAAAATTTTGTGTGAACTATCCCTTTAACATGACAGTCTAAATAGGAAGATTTTGTAAATGCATGTTTTAAAACTTGCCCATGTTGCTGTTTGCCTTTAGCATGGTTTATTCCCCTAAATGTCCATCTTTCTGTCTTTTGTTGACAGGCTTGTGCTACATCTGCGATGCATCCAGTTTATTTTGTCCATTCTAAGGGGAAGATTACAGGCATGTGGAAACCCACTCGAGGCTGGTAACAGCCAGTAACAGAGGGGAGTCTGACACGAGTGGGGGTAAAAATGAATGAATAAATATATAAACATAAGACTGCATTAGGGGAATATTAACTATAGTGAATTAATCTTAGAAAGCTGTCTATTAAAAATCCAGCTTGTTGATTAAGAGCCACATGCATTTTGAGTTGGAGGCATGTCTGTTATTGCAAATTGAATTTTCCAGCAATACTGGTTTTGTGTATATGGAAAGCTCACACTGGACCTTCTCTGTTTACACGATTTACTTGTGATTTATGAAATAAACACGTTTTTCTGCTGCAGTTTAAAGCACTTAAAGCTGCACTGTAGTACACTATGTACACTTACTGTACACAAAACTGTGAGTGTAGTTGTGATTTCTGTGTATTCACTCCTTTTCTAAGCTGACCCTTGAACAGTAAGTGTCCTTTAATAAAAAACCTCATCTCCACCCTGGACTCCTCATCTCTTCATTCATGATCTAACATTTATGTTATTCCTGTCAAAGGAAATAAAAAGCTGTTCTAAAAAACAAATAATTTATTAATGTGTGTATGCGGTTCTCTGTATCCTGAAATATGCTTTCAGTTCCAGGGATGGATGGACAGAAAGTTTATCATGCTTGTTTCTCATAATCTTAAAAGCCTTTTGATCTATAAGCTTATGCTTAAAACTTTTTTTAATGAATAAGTTGGACTGAAAGTGAAAGGAGAAGCAGCCAAAAATACCCATTTGATATGGGAACTCCTCCAACACTGTTTAAGAAGCATCCCGGGTGGATGTCTCATGAAGTTGGTTAAGAGCGAGCCAGAGAGTGTGGGCGCGGGGTGGCTGCTTTGCAGAAGGTGAAACAAAAGAAATCGTTTTATAATATTTCATAAGAAATAGTTTTATTTCTTACATCATGTTCATACCATTGGTTGTTCCATGTTTTGATGACTTCACCATTAATGGGAAATGAAGCATTTGACTTGTGCTGTAATTGACAGACTGGGGTTGGCTTGTTTTTGTCTTTTGAGGGAACTAGTGCAGTAGTGAACATGTTTTCAGTCTGCTGTATGGGAACTTGAAGCACACTGCACTGTTTGCTTTGGTGAAGCATGTCGCATGTTTCTTTTAACTCGAGCACTGTCACCTACCTGTTCACCTGACCAATGGAGTGGCTCCGATTGAGCCTTCGGAACGGCCGACCAATGGCTGCGCACCGCGATGAGCGACGTTCGCCTCACCGCTCAGCGCGCCGCGCAGCTATTGGCCAGGCGCTCCGAGGGTTCGATCAGAGCCACTCCATTGGTCAGGTGAATGGCTGCGAGTTGGCAGGAAGAGCAAGAGAAAGAGTGAGAGAGAGAGAGAGAGAAAGAGAGAGAGAACGAGAGAGAGAGAGAGAGAGAAAGAGAGAGAGAACGAGAGAGAGAGAGAAAGAGAGAAAGAAAGAGAAAGAGAGAGACACACACAGAGAGAGAGAAAGAGAGAGAAACAGAGAGAGAGAGAGAGAGAGAGAGAGAGAGAAAGAGAGAGAAACACACACAGAGAGAGAGAAAGAGAGACAAAGAGAGAGAGAGAAGAGAGAGAGAGAGAGAGAGAGAGACACACAGAGAAAAAGAAGACACACAGAGAGAGAGAAGAACACAAACACACACACACAGAGAGAGAAAGAGAGAGAAACACACAAGAGAGAGAAAGAGAGACAAAGAGAGAGACAGAGAGAGAGAGAGACACACACACACACACACACACACACAACTCAGAGAAAGAGAGAGAGAGAGAGAGAGAGAGAGAGAGAGAGAGAGAGAGACCACACACACACACACACACACACAGACTCAGAGAAAGAGAGAGAGAGAGAGAGAGAGAGAGAGAGACAAAGAGAGAGAGAGAGAGACACACACACACACACACACACACACACAGAGACTCAGAGAGAGAGAGAGAAGAGAAAGAGACAAAGAGAGAGACAAAGAGAGAGACAGAGAGAGAAAGAACACAACAAAAAGAGATAGAGAAAGAGAGAGAGAGAGAGAGAGACACAGAGATTCAGAGAGAGAGAGAGAGAGAGACAGAGATTCAGAGAGAGAGAGAGATTCAGAGAGAAGAAGAGAGAGAGAGAGACACACACACACACACAGATTCAGAGAGAGGAGAGAGAGAAAGAGAGAAAGAGAGAGAGAGAGACAACACAGAGAGAGAGAGAAGAAGAGAGAGAGAGAGAGAAAGAGAGAGACACACAGACACACACACACACACACAGAGAGATTCAGAGAGAGAGAGACACACACAAGAGAGAGAGAGAGAGAGACAGAGAGACAGAGAAAGAGAGAGACACACACACACACACACACACACAGAGAGAGATTCAGAGAGAGAGAGACACACAGAGAGAGAGAGACACACACACACACACACAGAGAGAGAGAGAGAGAGACAGAGAGAGAGAGAGAGAGAGAGAGACTCAGAGGAGGTGCATGATGTCAACACCGGAATGATCTCGGTGTGACAGTCGCGGCTCTTTTTCGCGTCATCGCCTCGTCGTTATGAACGCACAGTGATGGTTTCGGTAATGACAAGCTTCATGTCTCGGGTGGTCGTGTTGAAGACGCACTGCAGACTCTGAGCGACTCCAGATCTGCTGCAGCATCCGGAGCAATCCTGATTCTGCTGGTGTGCAGCTCATAACATCTGACAGATCTGTGATCATGATCATGTGCGTGTGTGTGAAGGTATCTGGATTTATCATATGTACTTTAATCTATTGTCATTGACCAAGGCTCCAAGTCTATTATATTTGGGCCAAATGCTTATTCAGATTACTTATTGAATGCATTTATAGTGTTTACCCACATTGTTAAGTTAATAACAACCTTTAAATAAAGACAATCATTCTACTTGCTATGTTTTTGTAGATTATGGCTGGAAGAATGATATGTGGTATCCTTTATTATCAGCATAACGGTTTGATCAGTGTTGATGTTGTATATCTTAAATTGTATACATTATGTGTCACACACACACACGCACACTGGCGTAACATCAATGGGTAAGATTCTTGCACTGGCACAAAGTGTTCAGATGCCATTAAGGCACAGGAATGAACCAGCAGTATGTGTGTATTCTCAACCCCCAAAACACAGATGCACAGAGATGTAAATGAGCAGGAAACCAGTATTTACCTACAACCGCAGTCAAATGAAACTTGAAAAAATGGGAGCCGTGATTGGTGCTTAATTTCCCACTGATGTCAGCCCGGAGTAATTCTTTAATCAAATCAACGCAGGCTTTTGTCGTAGACAAAGAGTTGTTATTGTCCCGGAGGAGCTGGATTGTGACCCTTGCTGAGGACTTGCATTCTGCCCGTCAGAGAGATTTGCCCGGGCCAGATTAGACGCCATCTGGCTAATTTGACAGGATTGAAAGTGATGTGATGTTTCACAATCCAGAAAAAACACAATGTTAAGGACAAAGTCAGCGTGTGTGAGAGCATGCAAAGTTTTTCCGCCGTGCATCTGTATGTGTGTGTGCCTTTATGTTCGCTTGAATGTTTTCTCTTTACTCTGATTGTGAGAGGAGATTTCGCTTCGTTTGTTGAGATTTTGAAGAAGATTTGGAGTGTCATCTGGACATGTCAGCACAGGTAGTGCTGTAACACAGCAGCCTGTGTCTGACACATTGAAGAGTGTTTTCAGCAGAATATGTGGAGGGTGTCACGCAAGTGAGTTAACAGTGACCGTCTTGTAGTCCTGCTACAGTCAACAGTCCGATCATAGCAGACTGTTTCTTGTTGCTTGTTTAGCGCTCATAGCTTTGATCTCTTGTGTAGGATCACTTCTCGGTTCCCTCGTCGTTTCTCTTTGCCCTAAGCTGTTTTCACAATGGCTATTTTAGGCCTTGCTGTTCATCTCTCTTCTAGGAGCTGTATACACTTAATTATCTGGCACTGAATCTTGTAAGCTTCTTACCCATTGGCAAGAGTTAGAGAGCAGATGCGCTGCATCCACACAGCAGGGAAATGTTATGGCCAGGCCCTGAAAAACAAGACTCTGATACAGAAGTTGTGTAGCTGGGAGCATTGACTGCTTGTGTTACACCCTGACTGCATTTTTTAAATATTTGGAAACCAACTAAACGTTTACTGGAGAAGCAACACGTCTTATAATGTTATGCAGTATATATACTTTATGTTAACTAAATGTGTATATATATATATATATATATATATATATATATATATATATATATATATATATATATATATATATATATATATATATATATCTTCTATATATATAGAAGAGAGCAAAAAGATACAGACTTTGCAAATAACAAACAATCCCAAGCAACTTAAAAGTTTTTGGATTTGTTTTTGAATATTTTTACTTTCAAAATTGAGTAGTGGCTTTTTTGTACTACTCAACCTTAATGTGTCAAATGAATTTGTAACAGTAAAAATATTTCAGTGTTTTCATGATGAATATGAGATCAAAACACAGGTAATAGTTATATGACGTTGTTTTAGATGAAGTTTAGCATGTAACATTGCAGTACTTTTACTAGTAGAAGTTTTACTTGTGTACTAGTGCAGATTGGGCTGAAAGAATCATGTTATTAATTTAATCAGTTATTGTGTTTATTTCAATAAAACCAATCCTTAAAAACCAGCTGAAGTGTCTTTTAAATTGCTCGCAATTGTTTGTTATTTGCAAAGTCAGTATCTTTTTGCATTCAGTTTGCATTTCATTTTGCAAAATGCTAATGGTTTTATATTGTTGTTATTTTAAGCAAAGTTTTTATTTTATGTACTGTTACGTGCCTTTTTCATTCATTCCAGTTTGAGTACAAATAGCTGAAGAACAGGCGATGACAACGTTTAAGATTACAAGCAACAAAACACGCTGATTGCCATGACAACGGTGAAGTTTAAGACACTGAGGTGGCGTTACATTTACGCAGAACCGAAGCAACAGAGTCAGAACTTTAACATGCACAAAAGTGAGAGGCAAACAGTTTGATGTTCACAAACTGTACCTGGACTCGGTGTGCATGTGGTAACCAGTGAAATTCACTGAGATGTGAAAAACTGAAGAAATGCACAAGTTACATGAAGCTTAGAGCAGAATAAATAGAGCTCTGCCTTTACCTAATAGCCATTGTGACTGATTTGTGTTCATTTGTTATGAGTGTTAGTAAGCTTACTGGCACTAACACTAGATAGATTGCTTGCAGGATGTCTTCTAACACAAAACGCACAGAGTTATTTTTTCAGTTTGCAATTGATTTTTATTGCAAATTGAGTTTTCATTTTAAATCATTTTCATTTAAAGGTAGAGTAGGCAATTTCGGACAGGCTAGCAATAGAAACCTAGCTTTGAAAGCATAAGATCCCGCCCTCCCTTCAAAGCACACTCCACAGCCACTTTTACTCCAATAGTGTGCCGAGGTATGCAAATACATAGTTTGCATGTCAAGTAGGACATCCTGTCATTGCGTTCAGACTGAATACAATGATTGGATAAACATTTTTGGTCCTGTGCCTTCTACAGAAGATATATAATTCTATAAATGTATTTATACAGTGTTATTTTGTGATTGCTATTGCTAAGGATGTGAAGAGACTTTCAACCAGCATAACAAAAAATGTTTCTGGCAAAGATCGCCTACTGTGCCTTTAAGCAATATGAATGTTTTTGTTCTAGTTTAGGTGTTCAGTAATAACCCTGGTTGTTTGATGTTAGTAACAACCTCCAGGTAGCTGAATTCATCTACATAAGTCAAAGTCTTCAATGAACAGGAAAAGTAGTGTAACACGAGCTACAAGTGTTAATGGCTGCTTTCTCTGGGCTATCATAGGTCATCTCTCAAGTGCACAAGCTGGATGTGGAATGCTGGCAGATTTTGTTCCACATGTTCTGGTCCACATCTGTTCTGTTCACCTCAGATTCACTTCCAAACCCCCAGCGCTCAACACCGTCACTGTCTAATTAAACCAGGGCTCTCTTCCCCGACACACTGCCAATTACAAAGCCTCCAATTATAAGGGTTACACACACATGCATAAACACAGACGTCCTGTATTAAGACCTAAATGGGGCACCTGCGTGTGTTTACTCTACAAACACTCCGTTTGGAACATGAGAACACAGTCGCTGTAGTAACAGTAATCCTGCCTGTGAAGGGCAGGTGTATAGGCTGTCGGAGTTGAGTCTTGTGTCCTTTCATCTGCAGGCTCTGTGACCGGCGATCAAGAGACATGGAGAAGCTGGGCCAGAAGTCTCCCCCTCGACAAATCTGAGCCGGGTCTGTGTCAGGTGAGCTGTATACCGAGTTCAAAATAACACTCGGCGAGCTTCGATTGTAAGTAATAATAGTTACTAAAATAGAGCTTCTGTTTTAAGAAGCGCGAGATAACGCGTGACGTAAATCACACTGCAGGATCGATAGCCTGACCTATTTTTCTGTTGTTCTTCAAAAACTTTACTGGCATGAAGCCACCACACAAACATTTGAGGAAGTAAGTCAAGTTTGCGACAGCTGGTGTTTCACAGAGAGACTTACTTCACCATGAAGCTGTATTTTGCATTATTTCATATATATTCAAATGCTTTTATTTTGCATTTTTGTAATTTTATGTTTTCTGTCAGTACAAAACACAATGATATTAAATGACACACAGATGTGCTAGTCTATGTAATCCTAGCAAGACTTTTTGTTTCTAAGAGCTTTTTTCAAAAGTGCTTTTTGTAAATTTGACACAGTCAGTGTTACAAACTAGATTAGTGACCTAAAACAAAAGCTGCAGTTTGCACTTTTGTATTGATCAGCGTTCACACTTCATTACCTTAGATATTAATTTATAATTTGAGGTGTCGGGTCCTACTTCCTGGGAAATTTGTTTGGATTAATTTAGCTTCAACATATGTCAAGAAAAGTAGGTAAAGTAACCTGCATTTTATGTTTCAAACAGAGATGGCGATAGAGAGGCAGAAGTTATGGATTGCAGCTTTAATTATAAAAGTTTATAGTTCATGTTTGAATGAATTCCAGCTTTTTAATGTTAATGTTGTCTTAGTTTTTTGGACCCACTATATATACACATGAACTTACACATGTAAACATACACATACATATATACATATGCATGCATACTCTTGTGCATATAAATCAGTATACTCTCCTGATCTGTCTACTAATCTGTTTCTCAGAAGGACCATGATTTGCTCAGAACGTGGGATGGTGGAGGAGTGGCTCTCAGAGTTCAAGGTGAGAGATTTGACCTTCATGCAGGATCTAATATTGTAGTTTTATATAGCGCTGTCCCGTTTCCGTTCCCAAGTGCTCCGAGTGTCCCATTAAACACATTTGCTTCTGGAATCTTAGAACATAATGGAGTAACATTTTCAGTCTCAGAGGTAATTCAGTTTCAGGCTGATTCAGGTTCATTCCAGCCACCGTTTCTTCTCTTTAGACATTACCTGATGAGCAGATCTCCAGCTACGCTGAGCGCCTGTGTCTGAAGAAAGCTTTGATTCCGGCTCTTTATGCCGTCATACAGCAGCAGCCCAGCAGTGAGGTACAATGAAGAGTTTGATTCTCTGTCTGCAGGCTACATTTGTGTTTTATACAGGAGCATTCTGGGTATTTTGCAGTCAAAACTCTTTTGTTGGGGAAAGATTTTTAAGAAAGCGTGTTGATGGTATTAATATTTATAGATGACACAAAATATTAAGTCAGAGATAAAGCTGGGTGGGGCTGTGTATATTGGTGATAAACATGAAAATTGGGTGTTATTATTGTTTGTTAATATTTTTTCTGCCCCTGTGGCATTGGTTATGTTAACAGGAATGAATCGTCACATGAAAGATTGTGAAATCATTTATGTAGATAAACAGTGACTGATGAGTTATACACAATAAGACCTGAAATATTTATTAAAAGAATTGTTAACTGTCATAATTTACTCATCTCATGTCATCCCTTATGATATGAGGAATGAATGAATAGACAATGAGTGACAAATGTATTCCTCACTCAGTGCTATCATATTGATTCACTCAAATTCTTTAATGAGAGTTTAATGGCACTTCTGCATTCAGTATGCATTCATTGCAATTCTGCTGTACGGCGAAAAGCAATGTTCTTCAAAATCTATTAGTATTTCACAAAGGAAAGAAAGATGAGAGTGAGTAAACGATGACAGAATTTTCATTCTTGTTTCTTAGGTCAAAGAGCCCATTATGATTTCAGGTTGTCTTGATATGTTTGTCTTGTTTGTTCTTTGTTTTCGTTGTTATGTCTGCCGCTTCTATTGTTCTTCTTTCAGCTCCTTCACTTTCTTGGTCTTGGGTTTAATTATTCATGTTATGCAGGAGACTGTTTCCTCCTGCCACCTGTACTCCGCACTAACTGTCTCCTTCACTTTGTGTCACTGTCTGTTTTGTTCTGCCTCTGTCTCTAGCTGCTGGCTCCGGTGTGTCATCAGTTGTTTGAGTTATACAGGAGCTCAGAGGTGAGTTTGCGTCAGTTTACGCTGCAGTTCCTGCCTGAACTCATCTGGGTATACTTGCGTCACTCGGCCAGCAGAGAGCGCTACCGCAACGGCTGTGTTGAAGCACTACTGCTGGGGATATATAACCTGGTGAGGGATTTTTCTTTATTTGTTTCTGGGGCAAGACTAAAACACCACACCTATACATAACATGTGATGTATGCCTTCTCGTATGACATGTCTCTGTTTTCCTGTTGACAGGAAATCGTGGACAGTAAAGGAAATGGCAGGCTGTTGTCTTTCACCATACCGTCCCTCTCCAAGCCTTCCATATACCATGAGGTATGAAGTAAAACAGAAACAATTTACTCAGGGCTTTAATGGACTCAGGTCTCAGATGCAGGAGGTATCAGTGTCCAATCAATGAAGATTGTGTCTGCTTTAATTATGCATACAAAATGCAGATTGGGTTTCATTTTCCTGTTACGGGAAACAAGGAGCTAATGTGGGGCTAATCTGCCTTGTCAAACTTTAGTGGAATCAAATCAAATGTTTTAGTCTTAATAGTATGACACAGAATTTATGCATATGAGCATTCTAAATACCATTATTCTACATGACCATATTATACATCCCATAATCCTACCCCATACTAACAGTTAAATACAACAACAACAACTACCTTACTAAATATTAGTAAGCAGTAAATTAGGAGTTTATTGAGACAAAATTTGTATACAAATAAGTAATACTGATTGCTATGTAGCCATCTAGCCTGGGGTCCATGGCGTTAACTGAGGGAGCTCTGAACCAGCATGACCTCATCCGGGTGGTATACAGCGGTCTGCTTCCTCAGAGAGAGACCTTCACATCACAAAACAGGTGGGTTCGGCACACTGAGTCCTTATGTTTGTTTTGAACATTCCTAGAACTTTCAAAATAACATTTTTAACGTTTTTGTTACTTAATGGAAATGTTAGGGAAACGTTCTTCCAACCTAAAATTGTAATCTGGGAAGGTTCTCCAGTGATATCCCTGTTGGAGTTTCATGAATGTGATGTCTTCACAGTCATTGTGTGATTTGTTATTAGCTGTTTCACCAGCTAGATACAGGCAGGCATGAGCTGACTCATAAATGTATCGCTGTCTGATTTGTCGATGCAAACATTATGCAGATGTCAGTGAGGTTATATAACAGCAGTGTGTGTGTGTGTGTGTGTGTGTGTGTTTCCCTGCAGATTTGAGGTGCTGTCTTTTTTAATGCTGTGCTACAACTCAGCTGTGGTCTACATGCCTGCGTCGTCCCACCAATCAGCTTGCAGAATGAGCTCACGGTACGAGATTGTTTGCATATTCACTCTATCCGAGAGCATCTCTGCTTGTCTATCTCTCTGTCTGTCTCTCTTTTTCTGAAATATCTTGCCGGCTGTGAGTTTTTCAGTGGAAGAGGCAGAATGATTAAATGGAATATTGATTTAGAGAGAGAGAGAGAGAGAGCAAAGGGTTTCTGTTCAGGGTCACAGTATTAGCATAAAGACATATAAACAAGTCATTAGCATTGTTCAATGACCTGTGTCTGGTTCTCTGGTTTCTCAGGCTGTGCGTGAGCGGTTACCCACGGCAGCAGCAGAAGTCATGGAAGGAGTCGCGTAACCGTGTGCGTCTGGACGCAGAGTTTATGGTGCAGATGTTGACTGTGGTTTATCATGCCATGTAAGTTCACTAAGACCTTCAGAGCGCTACATCTAATGTCTGCTTTTGAATCTGAATGAATGAATCTAAATTTGAATAATTCTGAAATCGGTTCTGAATAATACCAGGTTCTTGAACCCATTCCCTTTTTATACCAACACCACATGCCACTAGGCCCCTTTGATTTCCAAAGAGTCTTATTTGAGACAGATGGGAAATAATTGAATATCGTCATTATTTATTTTGTATTTATTAAGTTTTCTATCATTTCTCAAATGCACATGAGAAGAGTAATGAGAAGAAATTAGACATCTTTTTATCTGTTATTATTCAATTAACTGTTGAAATGATGTGCTAATGGTCTCATCTGCATGATTATGCTGTTTCTCATTAACTCAGTTATAATGGGCAGTGGGATCTGGGGAGGGAAGCTTTGGATGACATCCTGTACCGAGCACAGCTAGACCTCTATGCCCAGCCAATACTGGTAAAACCCATCACCTGTCTGCATGCCACTGTGTTATGTAAGATACATTTGTTACAATAAACGGAGCTGGTGAAGGGGGAATTGTTGTATTTGCCACTAGAGGGCAGTGAAGAAAAAATGTTTCCTATGTTTCATGAAGTCTTTTAATAATAAAGGTTAAATTATAATTAGGGGAGAATGTGTATATATTACTGTGTTACACTGTTCTCTAATCTTCAGGTGGCAAATGCAATTAGTCGCTCGCTTCCGTCCCGGCCTCCAGAGGGATCACGGAACCTTCTGGAAGTGGAAGTTACACCTGCTGGAAGATGCGTCTCGCAGGCAGCTGTCACTGCAGCCTCCATTCGCAGACTGCGCTGGAAACGAGAGGGTATGCAAAGATATATAAATACATGCATTCATACACAAACAATATAACCTAACCCACACTCTAACCCTAACGTAAAATGTTCCGCATTTTTACATTGTAAAAAAAACCTTATTGACTTATTTTACAAATGAAGATGTACCCAAAAGAAGGTTTTGCTCAGATTTGGCAGGTTTTGTTGACTTTCGGGTACAAATTTGTCCCCAATATACGGTTAAGTAAACTGTAAGTAAGTAAACCCCCTTCACTCCCCCTTAGTTTATTAGAACTAGCATTGTATTGTGATTAGTGCTTTAAAGTAAAAAACTAATATTATAAAAATAAATTTGGTTTTGAAAATCCCCCATTGATAAATTTGTAAGCAAAATAATGTGGAAATAGAAATTGCATTATAAATTATGCATTCTTTCATGCATAATTTGCATTCCTACAGTTGCATAGTGAAATGCATACTTAGATCATTACTGTACTGTCTGTTTCTCACATTGCAAGGATGGTGTTGTATTGGTTATTATCTGCTGTGCATGAGAATTAACACAAACATGTGTGCTGATTGTCATGGCAACAGCAAGACAACTCTGATCCAACATGTGAATCACATACAACCGAACCTAAGCTCACCTAAAACTTAAATACTATTTCTCTGCTGTCTTGCAAGCCGTGGTATTTCCTTCAGGAAATGCAAATCTACTTAATCCTGCTTTCTTCTGTCTCTGACTCCTTGTTCTCTGTCTGCCACCCGCTGTGTTTAGATGCAGATGGCGTGAGCTGTGGAGAAGACTCTTTTGACCCAGATGAAGGTTTCTCCTCTGGGGCCTCCAGCAGCAGCCAGCCCAGCAGTGTGAAACGCGACTGGGTCATAACAGGCCTCCGACCGTCCCGGGATCCAGGAGCCAGGCAGAGAGAGAGCACGTCGGCCGACACTAGAGCCGCACTCCGAAGCCTTCACCAACGCCACCAGTCTCCTCCCCCTGCCATCAGCCTCAGCACTGCAGAGAGCAGTCGCAGCCCAAGCCCCAGCGTTACTCGAAGGTTTCTGGATCCCCATTACGTCCCTCCATTTGCTGGTCCACCACCCAAAATTGGCAGCACGTCTTCGAGCAAGTCCCTCGACTGTACAGGACTGAATGGTTCATCAGGGCCTACAGATAGCCTGTCTCTGGGAAGTCTCAGTGCAGACAGGGCTCACTTTATGGCAGCCATCAGCTTGCAAGAGAATCGTCTCGGGCGAGCAGCAAAGAGCCAAGATCTCATTTCCCCTGGGAGTCCGTTCTTCTCTGGAAGCCCATTGTCCAAACACTCTCGATCGTCCAGTTTTAATATGCAGATTATATCACAGGTGTAGGATGATTTGGTAAGGCTGGGCTGTGTGTGTGCATGAGTGAGAGAGACTCGTGAGATTGGGTGAAGCTGAGAAAACATGCATGTGAGTTAGTTGTCTTATGGTGCGCGTCTGAACGTGTGGAAATGGGAGCGTGTGCACCTCTGCACTCATGAGTTTTATTGCTACATTATGCATATGGGTTTGTTAAGGAGGAGAAGCTGTCTGTTTGCACAATATTTCCTATTGGACATGTTCAAAAATGCACATGATCGGTGACTGTTTTAAATGTGCCATACAACCATACAATAATAACACAGTGTTATTTTAAGAGGAACAAAAATGTGATACTGTTTCATAACAGACAATCAATGTCAATGCATAGAAACAAGGCCAGATAGTGCATGATCCAAAGAGATTTATCCAGCCCAGCCCAGCAGGATGTCCTAAAGAAAAACTTTTCCATGTCACCGTTCCAGTCGTGCTGATTGAGTGCTTACTGTTGCCTGTGCTTCACCCACCATAGATAATAAATTGTGTGGACTGCCTCAATGAAGCTTTACATTGTGAAATCATAAACATGGTTTATGTTGTACTTTGGAAGAAGTTTATATTTTAAACTGTGTATATTTGTGTATACGATTACTGTATTATAGAAAGAGTATATGCTTACAGAATCTATATTGCGTGTACAGAGATAAGACACTGTCTACTGAATGGTGAATGAATGTGCTGTTCATGGGAGTGCTGTCAAATTCATTTCATTAAGTGTGTAAAAAAAACTTAAATCTAAAGATATCTGACTGAAGATCAATGCAGCAGACTGTATGTTACTTTGAACACAAAAACAACTTACATTGTAAGACGTGGGATTGATTACATGTATTGCTTTAAAAGCAGAATTCTGGCAATTGGCATTGTCAGGTTGTCTAGAATGACCTGTCATGTGGGCCAATTTATATTATTATTATTAGACACTACAAGCAGGCTAATAATTGCAACTTTGCACTGAAAAACACTGAAAAACGTTTATGTGCAAAGATAACAATGCTGAATGTAATCTGAAAGTGCTTTCAGAGAGTATAGTTACATAAATAATGAATAATATCAACATATGCATGAATATTGACTAATATTAATATAACGAATAAATTAATAATTAATAGAAATAATTAATATGAATATAGCAGAGATATCAAATATGTCAAAATATCAAATATCATAACATATATGAAATATTCATAACTCTGACATCACGTGATCGTCAAGCCAACGCGTTGATTGGCTGCTTTGCCCCGTATCTGACGCGGGAGTTTCTGAACGCCGGGGATGACATTTGTCACATTTCTGTGTAACATTAACTTTTCTATTCGTTTAAACGCGACACTTTGGCATAAAGTCGCCGTGAGTATTTCGTAGACATTTTAAGAGGACGGAAACGGGAGATATAAAAAGAGCCCGAAATTGGACTGACGTAGTAAGCCGCGTCATAACAACAAGAGTCTCGTGCGCCGTCGCTTGCTGACGTCACCTGGGAGCGCTTTTCAACGACAGAAAGTTTTCCCCTCAGGAATAACATATAATAATAATATAGTTATTAGTTATGATAGGAAAAATTGGAAAATCACCGTCACCCTCCACCTGACAGGAAGAGGGAATAAAATGCAACGGAAAACGGGATTTACAGGAGGAAGGTCGTCGTGCGGTAGTTCAATGGACGATGACGAAACAGTTTGTGAGTATTACGTTTCTTACGTGAAAAAAAAAAAATATATTAATTATAATATATAATAATATAATATATAATAATTATGTCTCCACCCAGTTCATTTGAAGGCCCGTACAGTGTTATGTATTTCTTTAGAAAGATAAATGTGTCCCACTGTACCACAATAACCTCAATGATAATAAATGATATGGAGATATTCAGTATGGTGTGGACATTAAACCAGATCGCTTTAGGTGAAGGATTGTGTATCGAGGATCATTTCGGTGATAATAGTATGTAGTAATTTATGTGATAATAGTAATAGACGAGGCTGTCTGTATCTGCTCTGCTTTTCTCAGTAAGATGCCTTTTATTATTTTATTTATGCCATTCCCTGTCACATTGACAACACCATGGCTGTCTTTTAAATATTCAGTGCATGGTTACAGGTTCTTGTCCCAAGCTGCAAAAAGTCATAATAGTTCATCTTAACTAAAAGATAAATCATTTTGGTTCATTGCTTTTGAGTTTTTGGAAAATATCTGAACTCTGAAGTGTTTTTTCCCATTAACTGGATGTGTGGTATTTATGCTCATTACTTTATCAGAATGAGGTCTTGTTGTCAGAAGATGTGGAGTGAATATCAGGCCATACCGAGTGTCATCTCGAGTGTGTTTTCTTTTTCCTTCACTGTGAGTTTCATTGTGGCAGTGACTACACCTGTAGTGCTGTAAACTTGTCCTTGTGTACACACTTGTTGTGTGTAGGAGATTGAACCACAATGTAAAAGGTATCTGGGTAATATTTATTGATTTATTGATGAGTCTAAATGAGAGACCACCATAATTCTAATCTATATACCTTTTGGGTTACCTGGCCAATGTAGAAATTAGTTTAAAAGTAATATTTCTTTAGGATGCTTTGTAAAAGTTCATGGTTCATTGTCACAAAATGACTATTTCTTCATCCTGTTACTAGATATTGGGCATGAATTAAGTATTTGAAATTCCAAAAGGATGTTTGGAAAACAGATGAATAACTGTCTGTAAACTGTACAAATTTTCCAGATTTGTTTTATCCCTAAAAAGTACTGAAGAGAGTTTCTGTTTAAAGATCTTTAGCCTAAAGACTACGATGGCGATTAGTTCTTGGTATCTTGATGTCAGTATGAGTTTATGTTTTATGTTGTGGCCTGACAGATGTCACAGACTCTGAATTTGTGGACTCAATGGATTTGAAATGTTTAATGTATTGCCAACCTAAGAGTCCGCTTTGGCCTTATGAAGTACGCGTATTCAACAGTAGGTGGCACAATAAAACCACTTAATAAGAGCAATGGCTCATTTAAAGGAATCAAGAACGTCGTAAACCTCTCTAATTTTCATGTGCTTTCATGTGCAGGTCTGTTTAGTGTTTTCTATCTGTTATAATGTCTCTATATAATGGGCAGCATGTATACTTATTAAAAATAGGCAATGGGAATATGGCAATTATTTTTAAATTCTTTTTCAAATCCAAATTATCCAGTTTTCCTTTCTTGTTTTAGTTTGATTGTTTTGAGTGCATCATCAGGAGATGAAACATGGAAAATAAACAGGTTGTTTCAGTATTACATTTGCCGAAAATGCAGTGGCTTTTGGAATGACAGAACTGTAGCGTGGGACTTGATTTCATTTTTCAGGAATTCATTGGAAGTTGGAGGGTAGAAACTGCCTGGCCATTAAAGAGTTAATAGAGTCTGGTCCTCAGCCTAAGTCATCAAGAGAAGAATAAGTCAACACATGAAGAATAAGTCATCACGTTGTTTTGTGGGGAGGTTAAAGTTTTTGTCACTGCAATATTCTATAAAAATACTGGAATAGTATTTTTATGAATTTTCTGGTGACTTTATTTTCCCTTAATGTTTATGATTTTGTTATTTTTTTTATTTTAAATTGCAATGTTATTAAAATGAAGGCTTTAGGATCTGTCAGATGGTAATGAGAAACCTCTCTTCTGTTTAGGACTGTGAAACCAATAACCTTTCCTGTTTAATTAGGCTGGAATGTTGAATAAGGGAAAAGGAAATGATTGTTCATGCTGTTTAAACCTAGGGGGTCTGTAAAGGCAATGTGAGATGTTGTTATCATATTCAATAATTGTAACATAAGAAATGAGTGGATGTTTTCACTGGCTTCGTATTAGGATATCTGGATTCATGAAAAGGATCTGCAACTCCAGTTAGACCTGTACATTTAAATGCAACTGTCCCATTGAGAGCAAAATCATATTAGAATTGCACGACAAGCTCAAAAGCTCATTTTGCCCCTATTAATAAAGAAATTCTGATGTACCTTTAGCAGGTTGTTTTGGTAGAGTCATAGACCGCTCAGTTGCCCAAGCAGGTGCAGTTGGAAGGTGCAGTTGCCCGAGCAGGTGTTCAGATTGGTTGGGTGACATTCTGGGCTACTCTTCAGAAAGCATCGTTCTGGGCTAAACGTTCAGCTTCCCCATCTGTCTCCAATAAGGGAGAAACAGCAAGAGAGCATGCAAATGGAAGAGAAATGGATTTCAATGCAGCCCACAATCACTGTACCAACAAGGGGACATAACATGTCAAGGGTCAAACAAACAGCTTTCATTATCAGCAATTAAGATGCCAGATTGATTTCTCTGTTGTGGACATGAAAGGGGGAGCTCGGGAGGACCAACAAAAATTGAATGAAGAGATTTGAGGATGGAAAGAGGCAATATGAGAAATCTACACCTAGCTTTTATCATTGGTGTTATATATCTAGGGCAGAAAACCACTTGATGGATTTTTACAGCTTTCATTCTCCTCTTGTTTTGACAGCCCCCTGCCTCTCCTCTTCCGCCTTTCTCTAAGAGTGACTGAGTCTGTGAGCAGCTTAACGTGAAACGTTCCCACAGGGATGGGCAGACGAGACATCACCGTGGAACTGCAGAACTTGTTGACTGAGATTTGTAACAGTGGAACTCTGTCTAAATGTCACAGTCAGTTTGGAAACTGTGTGACTGTTGAGGCTGTTCCTCGCATAAGACATCCTTGCATAAGGGTCTGTCTAATATTAAAAGGAGCAAGAAAAAAGTCAAAAGAAAGAGTATGAGGCTGTATGGTGCTCTGGGGTGAGACCGAGGGCTGTATTTATCATTGGAGAGGGGAGAGGTTGAAACAGAGGCGGCTCTGGTCTCTTTGGAAGGCCAAATGGCATCATTGGGTGTATTAAATAGATTAGATGTTGAAGAAGCGATTTTAGAAGCTGCCAGTGATTTCTCTCTTTCACAACATGTTCGGATGCCCTATTGGTGCTGTTAACTTTTGACTCATCTAAATGAAAAGTATCTGACTTTTTTAAATGCGCTGAACAACAATGCCAGAGAAAAGTAAGTGCAACTATAAAGGCCAGTGCAATTACGTACAATTATGTACAATCTTTTCATCCCCGGTTGTCTCCGTATTTTTGTGTTAATCTGTATTGAAAGGTAATTTACATATTCAGCTTGAGTCACTCCAGTGTCAAACGTTGTAAACCTGTAGCTTTCTAAGTTGTGATAGCTTGTTGCCCATGGCTATGCACTTATTACCTGGTGTGATGAAAAGCACACAGAAAACGAAGCTGTCGTCGAGGCCAGCAGGAAGTTGTCTCTTCCTATCCTAGCGTGATATGTAGGATGTATGCTGTTTCCTTGCCTGCTGCAAAAAGACAAAAAGTTAAATATTTTTTCAAAATAGGATTTTTGAAAACACACTGTGGCTTCAAAAGGTGTGCTGTGAGTCAAGCGTGGTTCTGCTCTGTCTTTCTCTCTCTTTGACAATATTTTGAGAGGCATTTTGTGATTTTCGCAAGGAGACAATTTCAATGTAATCCCAGCAACAGAAGTACAAGTTTTTATGGATGTTGACTGTGAGCTGCAAGATGTTTCTGATTTTGATCTGTCAGATTTGACTAAGATCCTACTGATACAATATGCTTATTCTCCAAATTGAGCCTCAGAAATAGACTCCAGACATTGTGGAAATTCTGTTGCCTGTTTTTACTTCTATCTGGCAGGACAGCCATCTATACATGTTTCCAGTAGTAAAATACTTGTGTTTTATTTGTAAAAAGGCATCCTTCCCACACCCGCCTTTGGGAATCTGCAAACCTCATAATTTGTATTAGAATAAGTATTCAGTAATGAATGTTGGTGATGTGAACTCAGCACCTTACTTTGCTGTACTGACTTAATAGTTGAAGGAAAATCTACCCTGTAGATCCAGACAGTGATATTCTATAGGGCTGACAGTGCTCAGTGTTGGAGAACACTCTAAACCACTGCAGTAGGAGTGTCTCTATATTGAACTGAGAGAGAGAGAGAGAGAGAGAGAGAGAGAGAGAGAGAGAGACTTAACAGCAACCGCATGAGCGTTCATGACTGGCATGATGAAAACCACTTTCTCTACACACACACACACACTCGTACTTGTACACGCTGAAACAGATTGTTTCTTGTAACCATGGCAACAGTGTGCCAAAGCAGCAGCACAAGAGTGGTGGAGCTAAACCTCCACCTGCTGAAACATTTGTGTTGATGTAGGTGATGGTGTGATTCTCGCTCTAGTGCCATGATGTTCTTTGATGAGACCTTTACGTTGAGCTAGCCGACAGAACTCCAGTTACGCAGCATGTCCCGAAATAAAAGCGACACAGCAGAGAACGAAGAAAAGATTACCATGCTGATGTCCCTGATGCTGTTTGGAGATGAGGCCTGAAGTGTAATATGGTTTTGGGATGGTGTCTTTCTCTCATGTTTCTGACCCTTGGCCCAGTCTGTCACTCCCCTGGTGCACTGATTGCTATGCAGCTCTGATCTTGCCTTTGGCTCTTTATCCCGACCCCATCTGTATCCGTGGAGACCAGCTGTCAGCCCAGTCAATTCCCCTCTTCCTCCTGACAGACCACATCGCCCTTCGGACGCAAACCTGGAGATTGGAGGAGGGCCAGAGATCCACATGCAGAATGAGGAAGAGATGGATACAAATGAAGACAGATGGATCAGCAGACATGCACACGCAGATGGTGACATGTTAGCCAAACACGTGAACCTGCTTTGGCTCTGTCACCTTGTTTTTACCTGATTTTGTAATCTTTATTGTGCCTGGCAGAGTATCGTTCAAATTCTGAGATTTTAACTTGAGCGTTCACCAGGTCTATGTGCACAGGTAAAGAATAGATGGGCACTCGTTCTGAACCAGTTAGTTGATAAGTAAAGCCATTATTGGAATAGAATTGTACCTTTGCCTGCCAACAACGAGGCAACAATTAAATATATTTTACTGAATCCCTTACCTAAATAGCGCAGTTAAAACTAAAAGCATTGTTGGTGCTGTGAATACCTTTCTTTAAGGGGATGAAAGATGATTGTGTGAGCTTTCTGTTGCATTATTGCCTGGTAATGTTTTGATTGCTGTTAGCATATTCTGTTCCTTGTAGTCATGCTTCCCACAGATCTGCTTTAATGATGGAAATAAAAACAAAGCAGTACAAGTAACTCTGTTTTTCTATACCTGTTATCAGTGTGTCTTTGACTACTGTTAAGGCAGTTTGTGTTTTCAACACCTGCCGGACCTTTACTGCTTGTATTTCTGAATAACTTATGAAATTGTAAAAGAAATTTTGATGTAATTGTGATAGTATTTATCAGGGGATGTCTTCAAATGGGATGTTATTTTTCAAACCCACTTTAAACCCCATGTAAAGCAACGCTTTACTCCTTTTGTCATTTACAAAGGAATTTGCATGTTTAAAATTGATTATTAATTGTCCTGTAATTCAACATGACAAAATTCTTTGGCTTAAAAAGACGAAATTACAAATTTGCTGATGGCTCTCATGCTTTTGCTGCCCATTACTGTGTGGAAAACATTTTAACTTCAAACACATGTCCTGTTCTGACACTACAGCATCTGGTCAATATTTGCCTGTCAATTACTTACCTGTAACTTAGTCTGAAATATTGTAGTCCCTTGAATTTTGAATTGATAAAGTTCAGTGGGAAATCTGCTGCTTTAGGTAGAGATACCAGTTAGCTGTTAGGCCTGCAATGACAGTTTCTTTATGGATTTCGTCAACGCATGTTTAAATGAATATTTATGTTTTTAAATAGCAGGATTTGCATATGTAATGGAGCTTTTACACATTCCTGCTAGACTGCATAGCTTGACACAGGAAAGCTGTGAATTTTCCGATTCCAGTTTATATTACAGCATATCAGCTCTCATCTGAAATATCTATTTCAGACTATAACTTGCACATAGACACACGATATATGCCCATCACTTTGCTCCTGTGATGTGCTGAGACTGGGGTGGTAGTCTGACAGCTGTCCGTGGCATCCGCGCACTGAGCCCAGTTGCCGCACTGCCTCTTCGCTCTTGACAGGCCAAGGTTAAGACAATCACTGGCAGGTGGGTGTGATTGAGTCTAATGGACTGCATATGACATGATTAGCGTCTCTCACCTCTGCTGAGGTGTTACTGGATTGATTTTAATAGCCTCTACTGGCAAAGTGTCAGTGGAGGAATCTGTTAGGCAGTCATGCGTCTGCAGGTGAAGCTTTAGTTTGACCTTTTTGCTGTCAGACCCCCTGCCACATTTTCACTCGTTCCCCACGCCTCTTTTCTTTCACATTCTGTAATGTACGTTTGTGTTAGCTGGCCCTTGTACTGCAGCTTTTCTTCTTTGCTGGTGATGGGTGGTTATTAAAGTACTGACAGAGAACCCATGCATGTGAAATTGATGGTTTAATGACCATTTTGGCCATGGTTTGGCTTGTATATGCAGAAAAAAGTGTGACTTTTCACTGATTAAAGATTTTTTTTGTGTGTGTGTTGGTTTTTGTGTGTTCTGTGCACTTTTACATTGGCTCAAATCTCACCTGTCAGTTTTATACACTCTCCTAGTCTACTGTATTCACCTCTCCAGTTTCATTCACCTCATCGCATTGTGCTGTGCTGGGCTAGGAGACAGGGTTTCCTGAACTGAACTGTTATTGGGTGAAGCCCACAACCTTGATCTGTTTTTAGGAGAAGTTTTTTTTTTTTTTTGTTCTTTCTCATGATGGCCTCCCAAACCCAAAACAGCATCAATGCCATTTTTTCTTCAAAGCAGTTTCTCTATTGATTATTATTTAGCTCATATTGCATAGACGCTTACTGAGTGCACACACAAGCTAGACTTTAAAATTCCTTGGATATTTCGGAAAGGAAAACATTGCCTTCACAGCTTTCAAGACATTGACGGAGATGACCTTTCATTAAAGGCTGTTAAGATGGACGACCGACTGCAGTGACCCAGTAAACACGGTTATTTATAACAAAAGCTGGCGAAACAGGGTAATGTTGTTAATTATGGCAATAAGTCCTTTTAATTAGACGGGTGCAATGAGGGACTAGAAGAGGCCAGAAAATGAAGGCGAGGGAGTGCAGCACATTTATACATTCATTTCTGTTACTTTTCCAAAATGGTTCATTTTCTTCAATAAGGATATTTCTATGTCCAGTCAGAGGGCTTAGCTCTCCCAGTTTCTGCAGCCTAATTCGTATGAATGGAAGTTCATTGCACCAAAGGTGACTCAAAGGCTGGTTTGAATGACAATCCACTCCCCTCAAGACTCTCTTGCTTTCTCTACCTGTTGTTTCACCAGCCTTCTACTGTAGGCACTTAAAGTAGAATCAGGGAACTTTCCTATAACTGCAAATGATGGCCTTTATTACACTGGCTGCATGATTACTAATGCTGAAAGAAAGAGGATAAGTCATGTCAAACAACAGTATGTTCTTTAGACACATACACCTACAATTCTTAAGACAGACACACACATGCTCTGTTGCTCGACTTTATATAGCTGTTATCTTTCAAGCTTTTCCCATATGAAAACTCATACATGCACATACAATACACAGATATTGCTATGTATGAATAAGCTCCCTATTAACTTCGTTACCATTGTAGCTAAACTTCGAAAAGTTTTGAAAAATTGTGTTTGTTTGTGTTTTGTTAGGGAGGTTTGTTTGTCCCCTGCCAGTTTCTTGAATCTGTGACATCACTCATGCTGTTTGGCTTCCTGCAGTGTGTTTTTATGTCTGCGGTCCACACGTTTTGGTGTTTTATTTATCGGTAGGGTAGATAAGTGATCGACACTTCAAAGGGAATCAGCAGGCTTTTCTTTCGTATTTGTCTTACTTAAAGAAATAGTTTACTTAAAAATAAAAATTCAGTAAATAAGAAATCAAACTTGCATTAAGCCCAATTCAGATGTATTTTTCAGATACTGTGTGAGTATTTCACTCCATTAGTTTTGCTTTAATGTGCCTTTTTACTGAATTCAGCAATGTATGTTTGAAAACAAGGCCTTTTGTATCTGCTCTTGTATCAGTTGTTTTCTGTATGCTCAACAAACTGAATTATTAGCATAAACGCTGCACTGGCCCAAACCTCGCTCATACAGTACTGATCTTTATCATCAAACGCTGAACTTGGTTGGAATTAATTTCTGAGGTTTTAAGTGGAGTGGAGAATAGCTTCATTTCTAATGAGGTGACGGACAAAATAAAAGTGGTTTAAATAGATCTCACTGCATTCAGGGGCTGTTGCATTGAATCGCTAATGCTATATCAGATGCTGTTACTGTAGATGCTTTAATGAGCCAAGCCATTTGTGTGAATTTAAAAGTGTAAAACAGATTTCAGTGCTTATTTAGATCTGTCATTGCTTTTTTTTAACAGAGAAGGGTTGTACTTTCTGACACATCCTTTAATATAAAAGTTTATTGAAATGTGCTTGCATTTCTTAATTCATAAGCATCCACTGACTGTATTTCATAACTCTCTATAATCAGCTTTCTTCTAGTCTTCTGCTTCACTGTGGGTGGTCAGCCCACCATCTGTTGGCTGAGGTGGAGCGGGCTGATGGCTTACAGTGCTCGGGTGTGTTGATCTCATTAGTAGACCTGCTCTGCTGTAATAAAGATCTCCCACTGCTTGCCCTTCTATACACACAGACTGTTTTTGTTTGGGTTTGTCTGATCTCTGATCAGAATACATTGCCCTTTATCTTACAGGTATTCTGTTGCTTGCTTGTATAACACAATGACTTTTTTGTTTTTGCCACTTTGTCAGTCACAGTGGTTCAGCTGATCTGGTTGCTGTGAATAATTTGCGGTACTATCAAGCTGTTTGCCCTACTATCATATAGACAACTGCTGGGATATCTCCAAAAACCTCCAACAGTTGTTGCTTCCAGCAGTAGTGAGAGGATTCAGCCTGATTTTTATATTTGCCTGAACATGATGAATGGAATGTGTGTATATGCCTGGAGAACACCATTTTTTTTGCCACTTATTTGTTTAAATGAATGAGTGTCAGGGCAGTATTATATCAGAATGTGAGTTTGCAGATGGTGAGATGGCTAAAGGCTGTGAGAACAACGGTGGGGAGTTGAATAACAAAACAGCGGTAGTCGAGACACGCCCCGGTGGCTGTGAGAGTCTTCTTCATTGTGTGAAGTTAATTAATTTCTGAAACATGACTCTTGTGTTCTCAAGTGTCTCACAGAGGAACCCTTTAACCTGCTGTTTCCTCTCAGCCATTTGTGGAAGAAGATGTTGTTTTTAAAAGAGGAAGTGCTTTTATCCTGCTTTTTTAATGGGAACTGAATTTGTAATTATATGAACTTATACAGAGGAGTTAGGTGGTATGGTGTTTGAGCTGGTAACTAGAAGGTTGCTGGTTTGGTCCCTGCAGGTACTAAGACATGGACCTTGTTTGGCATAGATTGCATATTTAGTTTGATATAGAAACTTCCGGATAGCAGTACTTGTTTAGTAAAACAAATTTTTTGTGTGGAAAGTATGAAGCAAAGTTTCCAGTTTTCTTGACCCCTCATTACTCTTCCTCTCTCCTAAAAAAAAAACGTTCTTTTATCTAATTACAATTAAACATTTGATAACTTTTATATTTTTAATCTGTTTTTATTTACTCTTGTCTCATCTTATTCCTTTTTCTTTAAGTAAATTTTATCAGTTCCAGAGTTTTTATAGTGTGGTTTCCAAACAAACAGAGTACATGGGAGAAAGTTCCACCTGATATTTAGAGGATTATAATGAAAATGTAATTACAACCACGTAGTCTCATCTAAATTAAGAATGACATCAGATTCTTATTAATTGCATGTTTGTGGTATGTTTTAAATTAATTCTCTTCTCTCTGGCTTATTTAACAACAAACATGGTCAAAGTTACTGACAGGAGGAGAGATTTTTCGATTAGCCTTTATAAATGTTTGTCTGCTTTTTGATGCTGATGATTTCATCCAATTTTCAATTTTTTTGTAGTACTGGTATTTAAAGGTCTTGTATAAAAAGCTTCACTTCAGTTTTGAGTAAAGAGAGGTGCAGTAGACACCTTTGGGTGTAATTCAGATTTTCTAGTTAATGTCAAAGTTTTTCTGACTGCATTTAAATTAGTTTTAGTGAAGCGTTCTAATGCTTTAAACGCTTTTAATGCTTCATTGTGTTGATATCGATGTTTTTAGGTTAAAAATATAGAAACGCAGAAATACAAAGAAAAAAACTTGCATGTTGCTGTTTTTTTTGCTTTTGATGAAGTCAAACTGATGGCTGTGGTGCCTGGCCAAGCCACCAATGGCTACACTGTGTGTGTATTTTTACTTTTATGTGAAGCACTTTTGGAATTAATAGCGCATGCAAATGTTTAGATGGAGGTTGTAAAAATGTTGATTTGGTGTTTGAGCTATTATAACGTCTGCCATCTGGGATGATGCCGAACTTTTTGCATGTGGCATACTGGAATACTGTTATATAACCCAATTCTCCCCTTATGGAGGACTGGCAACAGCCTAGAGCCAATGAAACAGGCAAAAATACACAGTTGTTTGTTTGCTTTGTGTCTTCTTTTGAGATCTGGCAAACAATTCTTGTAAAGAAGTCTTGTAAAGCAAAACACCAGAATGACATTAGCGAAATATGCATTTCCTGAGCTCAACGAAAGCAGTATTTCTCAGCACACAAGCGTGTTCCAAAGCAACAGATGGGTGTAATTTTGTCATTAATTGAACATGCAGACATTCCAAATGCAGACTATCACATTCATGTGTCACAGAGGAGCATGTCTCATCGGCTGTTTACCATCGGCTGTTTCCTTTTATACGGATGACAGCATGCAATGGTGCGATTGCAATGGCAAAATTGCCCTGCCTGCAATTAAACACTCAGTCTTCCTTTTTTCATTCTTACTTTCAACTGGTCTTTAATGTGCAAGAAATACTGCTCAGATCCCTCAGTAATTGTCAAGGGTGTGTGTGTAGAATTCAGTTCAAGCTTTTCCCCCTTCAGCTCGATAATTGCATTTACAATTATTTCTTCATAATGTACATATGCACACATTTCATCCTTACTTGCACTAACTGACAGATTTGTTCTGAGAAAAGAGATTTTACAGCTGAGAAATCTGAAATCTAAATAAATGCATCACATTCTCTCTCTGTCTGTTCTCACAGTTTGTTATGATTGTAAATCGTAGAAGCTCATTAGTGGACTGAATTGACAGATTGAAACATGAAATGCATTGTTTTGTGGATTTCATGTTAATGAATTGGGGGGGTTATGGATTGATGTTGGTTTTGTAGTTTGCTGCAGTTCAGGGCTTCTTTGTCAATATTTTCAGTGCTTGCACATCAGCTTCATTAAATTAGCGGGAGAAATGTTTTATGCTTGTCTGTCTGTGTGTGTGGCATGGCAGCTTGAGACTTTGGAAATCTCACAAGAGATGCTGGCCATTTAATCTCACATTATGATATCTAAATCTAGTGCCTGTATGGGTACATGCTAAAGCCTAATTTGAGTTTTTTTGTCTTTTGACTACAGCTTAACATTTGATTTAAGCGGGTTTGAAAGAGGGGTTTTATTTATTTACTGTGACAGGCTCTAGTCAGTAGGTTAGTCTGTCTGCTGAACATGCATCCCGTGCAATGTCGTATCAGGTTTTTCCAGTGTACTCATCTTCCTTGATAATGAGAGTGATGTGGTGTAGTCCAGTCCAGCTGCCTGTTGGTGTGAAAGCTGCGGTTTGTTCCCAGTGCACTGCCGTCCACTTCTAAATCCACTTCTACTGTTCAGCTGTGATTGAAAATGTTGGTACGTAATGAAGCACAAACATTTTAAATGGATCTGAAGGCTATGTCACCTGGTTAATGCATGACTGTTTCTCTCTGTACATACATGATCGTATGCTTTCCCCTTTCAATAGACTTTAGTGAAAGATCAATAAATAACCCCATAAAGGACTCTCTTACTGTCCCCAGGGTTCAGGTATTAGGCATCTATTAAAAATTTAGTTAAAAATCTAATTCCAAGTTTCTGTAAAACAAAAAGAACATTTTCACTCTTATTTCAATTGTATGTGCCTGTTGACGTTTTTATCGTCTCTTTAACATGATGTCAAAAGCTTTGTTTTAGCCATGTCACTTCTCATTTGTACAGCTATATCATCTTCAATATCTCTGAAATTATTCTCATCACATTTCTCTGTCTCTTTCTCTCACTGTTTTTAGCAGTTAAACCTCAGAACATTTACTGATGATGTGATATAAATCCATCCTTTATTCTGGCTTCTTTTGCTTGTTCTGTCACATAATCATTCTTTCTCATTCCGTTTCTTCACTAACAGCAGGCTTACATCTTACATTTGATTTCTTCTCTCTTAAAATCCCACATTATTAACCTCATATTACAGACTTTTAAAGGACGCCTAATACGACACAGTGTTTGAGTCTCATAACTATTCATTCAAATACAGTTCATTCAGTGTCAGTGTCTTACAAGGTTGGTTATGTGTAATATCTGAGCAAACATTGTTTTACAAATCTACAACCATGTCGAATGTAGTTATTTGTTTGTAAGTGCATCATTCTTTAATGTTGTCATTGCAGTATTTTACTTTTTTTTTTTTTAGTGCTTCTCTTTGCTTAGCTAACACTTGACAACTGTACATCATGCATCTACTGCATGTAAATGTATGTGTATAGCTTCAGATTGTTTATGGTAAGCGAGACATAATGCATTAGACCTGTTCTATGTGAACCCCATCAACATGCAACGATTTCCAATTCTGCACAAATATTACTGAAGCACAGACTTCCATATTCAGGAAATCCATTAACAAGTTCAAAGTCAGCATTAATCACGAGTACGCATTTCGATAGAGCACCTCGTCAAACTCTTCTGATTATATTTTCTTTATAATCGTATAAAGTAAACTTAGTTTATTTTCTAGTTTATTTAGTTTATTTAGACACAAATGATTTTGAACTGAATTTTGAATCATCTCAGAATTTCATGTTCTGGACTAAATTGTATTAAACAGTTTGGTGGTATCGAGTCTTTGCAGCTGGACCTGTTTCCTCTAGCAGCAGTGAAAGATAATGAAATATTTTGGATTGAGGACTTTGGGTCATGGAGTGGAGCAGTCAGTTAAATTAAACAGCACCTGGACCGCCTTATCGATGGAACTCAGTGGCTGTTTTTTACCCTTGTGTTGAATAGCACCATCGTTGGCATTTAGCACTGCAATCATCTCCATCCTCACTTCCATCTCATATCATCCCTCTCTCTTTCCTCACTTCTGCCCTGTTCATGCTCCATTCATCTCTTTGCCAGGTTTGTCTTTCCTCAATACATTTCAATCTTCTCTTCTTTAATCCCTCACCTCCTGAGTCCTGTTCTCTTTTCCATCTATCTTTTCGCCCTTTCTTTTTCCTCTCTCTCTTTCTCTTCTGCTTTCTCGCTCTTGTAGTCTTAAAATGTCTTTTGTTTCTTTTGCATTATTGATTGCTATCAAAGTGTGTTTTTGTTTGTTTTAGTTTGGTATTGATCCTCACAGCCTCAGGTTGTCAGTGGGAAGTTAGATTCAGGAACAGGGTAATCAGGATTATGATGAGGTAGACACTGCTGGGACACTCTCTCTGTCACACACACCCCTCAGGTGCTGTCTGAAATGCATAAATCAATTAGAGCCACGCAATTCTTGATGAATTCAGAATTATGTTTGTATTTGGCATAGAATAATGATCATTTCAGAAGACTGATGAATGAAATGAATGATTTATTTTAATGATTTGTGTAATGGAATTGTAATTAAAAAACAATTAACTAGAGATTCTGACAAAAAGGATGCGTAGTATGTAGCTCAAAAATACAAATATTGATCGAGAAGAAATACTGAAAATTAAACTTAAAAAGATGCAAGATTGAATAAATACACAGATGTGTTGCTATGAGGACTCTGAATACAATGCACTACAATGAAACTTTTTCCTGAAGAACAACTTAGAGGGTGTGTGTGAGGTAGCAGAACGGTGTAAGACATGTTTTGGATGGGTGATTCATGTTTTTTCTAGGTGAGGGCTGATGTTTGGTCAGGGTGGAAATGTGTTTTGGTGCTGAGAGGCTGAATTACTGGAGTGGGGCCTGCTGGAGTGATCACAGGAGGAATGATGGGGAATGGAGCCATTAGTATAACATCAAAGTGTCTGTTAGTGAGAAAAGAAGAGAGAGAGAAGGGGGGGAAAGAGAGAGAGATTGTATGGAAGAAAGCTGCAGACTCATAAACACCTAAACAGCCCTGAAAAGCTCTTCATCACCTCGATCAGCTCGCATTGGCTGCAGTATGATGTCTGCTGTTGTTATCGAGGTACCGGCTGCACTTATTTATTTATCTATTCGCCGGTAACGAGTGTGGAATAGCAAACTGCTGCTTCCCTCCGCTGGGGATGAATCTCTGTGATTAAACTGATCATTGCCATCACTCAGTGTAGCGAAGAGGCGCTTTAGGGCAACAGCAAACCAAATTAGACAGATGATGGTGTCGTTCGGTATCAGACACCACGCATACGCTCTGTGCATAGGCTCCACACACTGTAGTCACTACCTACACTCGGATGCCCTGCTTGTGTTTAATTAATTTTACATCAGTGTCGTTGCTGATTATCTCAGTGTGGCGCTCTGTTTCTCGCCCAGATAACGCATGACGGGTGGCGTCGGCAAAATATATTCTCCAAGATAACTGCTGCTAATTTACCCACCCCCGAATGAAAGGGGGCAAGGCCCCTGAAAATAAACCACCTACCTTTTCGGCTAGGTCTGACATCTCAATCGCCCATCTCCCTGTTGAGCCCACAGGCCGGGAGAGAGTAAACAGCTCCCTGACAAATCTAATCCAATTAGGAAATCATTATCTGTGTGATGCGGGGCCCCACCATAAATCGATGCTGAGTTACTGTGTCCCTGCAGATTCTCAGACACTCTGTTTGTTCATTCTAAATGTCGTGGATGCATCTAGAAACTGATAGATGTTTAATGAAACTTGGCTTTGAATAAAAATGAAGGTGAAATTGATCATAAGGAAAGTTTACAGGGTAAAAGTGGGTGTTTGATAAAGATTTCAAAGGTTTTGCTCGATTGAGCCTGATGCTTTTAGGCCATTAGATGTGCGCAACACAGCCTAGCAGCTGCACCTATCACTAGTTGCTGCGTCTTGTTACATAGATAGAACCTCATCAACCACTAACAGAAACATCACGAAATAACATAATGAATGTTTGACTACATGTGCTGTATTAACAACATTTCTGATAATGTGTTGAAGACTTACATGCTCTTTGTTCTGTTTTTTATAATCACAGAGCAATAATAATGTAGTTGAATAAATGAACGAGAGCAGGAGAAGGACATCCTGGCCCTGTTTAAAAAAAATAATATATAATAATATAAAGTTTTATACCACTTCTTTACTTTCCCCAGTTTATGAAGTCTGATGTGAAATACCCTCACTGTAGAAACGTTTGTTTGTTTATTCGTTTAGAAATTCCCATAATTCTGTGCCTGCAGTTTGTTTCATCAGTTCAGTTCAGTGGTATGGAAGGTGACCCTGTAAGAGTGGGGGTGGTGTCCCTGAAGTTGCCCCTGTAAGAGTGGGGGTGGTGTCCCTGAAGTTGCCCCTGTAAGAGAGGGGGTGGTGTTAGCGGTTGAGCGGCGTCTTTAAATGCAGGATTGAGTGACAGGAGAAGCCAGAAAGAGAGAGTGCGTATAACGTGGGCAGAGACGCAGTCATTAGTCACAGCAAGTACGGGTTTGGATACATGAGCATGCCAGCCGAGGTGACAGGGCCAACGGTGGTAATGGATAACTTTCCATAGCTGTCCCAGCATCCTCCTCTCCCTGTGACACATGAGGACTGCATCACAGATGCAAGCCCATCAGTGAAATCTTAAACAGCTCTGCTGATCTATCATGTCAGGAAAAGCAAGCAAGCAAGAGTCTTGTAGGGGAGGGGGGACATAAGACCAGAGGATACTCAACATATTATGCAGACATTATACATTTTCTCTCTCCCCTTTCTCTTAATATCTCGCTTGGTCTCTTGCATATTGATTTTATTGTTCTGTGTTTTGCCATAAGATTTCTTTTAGTCTGTTGATTGTAAAGTAACACAACTCATGGCTGCACTGTGTCTCTACTCTTTGTTAGAGATACAGAGTTTGAGAAGTTCTGTTTGAGTTGTTTTCTACTAGACTTGTTGCTTCTGTGAAGTGCAGAGTTTAATCCATCCAAAAATATCTGATATAGTGCCCAGTGTCTGTCCTAACGCTATAACAAGTTCAGTTTTATTAACATGCTCATTTTTTGTTTCACTGTTAATTTCTAATATTAGAAATTAGCTTTTTAGAAAAGATTTGCTAATACATAATTCATGACCTAATCAGTCAGGTTTACATAAAAGCATTTGGGGGAAAAAAACAACAATTTAACTAAAATGTGCACATATAGACAGTATGTTTATATTTATTTATACTGATGAAATTAGTCTTTTATCAAAGGCACTTAATAAGTCTTGGGGAAAACTAGAAGAGATTTTTAGATGAGATTAGATTTAGCTTTAAGATGTACATTTTGTATTCCTTTATAACCTTGTCTTTTAAACACATTGAACATTATCAGGCTTTTTATGTGTTGTTTTCATCTCCTTTACTTTCTGTTAATGACATAAGATGCTGACATAAATCATCTGCCTGACAGATCTACAGTGTGAGTGGAGGTTGATGGTCTGTGCTTTTATTTGATCAGTTTCTAAATAAACAGGTGTGAGGCATGGCTTGATTTACATGAATGTTAATATAGAAAGATGTAAGAATTCTTTGCTGTTCTGTGGTATTTAAACTGGATTACCACCAACATTCGCCAGTACTTTTCCTTTGAGTCTGATTTGTTTGTCTGTTTAGCTAAAACCTGCCTGTCCAAGGTCTCACCATTAATAAATCAGATTCAAATAAAGCTGGTTGGAGTGCAGAATTAAGAACTGAAGTTGTTGTTCTCTTTCCCTCCTCATGGCTTGTGTTTTTAGGAGGATGTGAATCTTAATGACGAGAAGAAAGCTTCACTCAGGGAGCAGAGCTAATGCACTGATCGGGAAATGGTCCGATCATCAGCAGCAGGTTCATCATCACAGCTGTGATGTGAAGTCTGCAGCCTCATATGTATGTGCTAACACATGGATGAGCAGTTTACACCAAAAACCTTAATACTGAACAAGGCAGGATATGTTCACACAGTAGAGTATTGCTGTCAGTTTTGTTGCAGGGTGCTAAGTAAGGTTTGGTTTGCTTATAAACAATAGTGACTACCAACATTTTGTTACATCTAGTTGCTGTCCTCCATAGGAGCTGTTCTCGCATGTTTTGTAATCCAGCTGTGACCTGTATGCTGCACTTTAAGGGCCAGATAAGGGCACATAACACACTTCTCCAGTTGTTGTTCATCTTTACTCTGATCCTGGTGAGTGGCTTAACCAGATGAGTGTGCCTGTGTCGAGAACAAGTGTGTGTGTGCCTGTGTCGAGCAAGTGTGTGTGTGCCTGTGTCGAGCAAGTGTGTGTGTGCCTGTGTCGAGCAAGTGTGTGTGTGCCTGTGTCGAGCAAGTGTGTGTGTGCCTGTGTCGAGCAAGTGTGTGTGTGCCTGTGTCGAGCAAGCGTGTGTGCCTGTGTCGAGCATGCGTGTGTGCCTGTGTCGAGCATGCGTGTGTGCCTGTGTCGAGCATGCGTGTGTGCCTGTGTCGAGCATGCGTGTGTGCCTGTGTCGAGCATGCGTGTGTGCCTGTGTCGAGCATGCGTGTGTGCCTGTGTCGAGCATGCGTGTGTGCCTGTGTCGAGCATGCGTGTGTGCCTGTGTCGGACATTGACAGGCTAAAGACTGTATTTATCTGAGATGACTGCCCTCATTTTACCTTGCATCTTTTGTTTTCTTCTCCTGAGGAGAAGAAAGGCATTGATCTTTCTCACATATATTATGCACTCCCAATATGTACTTATCCAATATGTATCCTGTTTTTGCAATTAATATGAAGCTTTGTAAGAAAAATACAGGTGGAAGCAAAACTACTGTTGAAAAATAAATAGAGATATTAGTATTAAAGCTATTTATAAAATCCTTCTCTTTTTGTGTTTTAATGTGTAAGTTTTGACAAATCGGCTACAGCTATTTTCTGGTTTAATAAGTTGTAACAGTGCTGTAAGAGTAACAGTTTAAGCATGTACGAGATTAGAACGCTTTGACAAAATAAATCTGCTGTCAAGAGTTTGAGCCAGTCACAACGTTATAAATGAGCTGATACAATTACTGCATGCCATTTTGTTGTAACCCTGTGATGCAGAAGTCTGAAACTGTAATTATCTACATTGTGGAAAGAAATTGGACACGTTGAAGCTTCTTTCCATCAGAGCAGATGAAGAAATTAGTTGACAGATTACTGGAACAGTTAGGGATTTTCTTACGTACGACAGTACACTAAGCCTCCTTCGAGAATTAAATAATGCAGCTGCTTAAAGGTTATTTCCAGGAAATAACATTACAGATATTTTGATGCATTTTGATGGCAGTATGTGAATTGTAGCAATGGGGATAAAAGACTGAGCTGTTGCATGTGTGAGTATAACAGATGTGGTACAATTAATGTAAAAGGTCAATTTTACTGCAGTTTAACGGGTTTCAAGTGTAAAAGTGGCTGTTTTCTGTACATTTGCTTTAAAATTAATCACTAAATTTTAACCGAAAATTACTCGCCATACCTGATTCAACTTGTATGTTAAATACTAGCTGCTTAATAAATTGATTTGAGTGTGCTAATTTAGTGTCAAGAACAGAAAAATTGCATCAGGTGCTCATCAAAGACTACAGCTGGGAGTCATTGCAGGCAGTCTCGCTTAAACATGCAGTTTGAAGCTGCATTAGATTGATTTCTAAATTGTAAGCCAGGCCATTTGGGGGTCTGTTTGTCTGTTTTTAAGTCTTTATGTGTTGATGAGACAGATTGACAAGCGTACTGGTCTTAGAATCGTGTGTTCGACAAATCCTCTTTTCGACATGGCTCCACACGTGACAACTCTGTATGCAGAATTCAGACAAGGTGGATAGAAATGCATTTTTTTTAGCAGAAATTAATTCTCTGATCTAATCCCCTCGTCGGTTAGCCGTGCGTTCATTTACAGGGCCCGTAAACGATGGAAGAGAAACAAGAACAAGGGAGTTTAATTATAATGCCATTCCACTCCTTCCACTGAGAGTTTAATTATTTTGGAGTGCTTGGAGATTTCAGGATGATTCAATTTGGATTGTGTTTGCTATCTGGAGAGGCTGGCCGGGACTTGTGGTTTTTCTCCAATCAGCTTTAGGCTGCGTTTGCAGTGCTGAAACTTATAGACTTTGGACAATGATGAAACTCTCAATGTTTTAGAATCTAATGAATTCAAGGAAAATGGCCTTGAAACGGATGATCCAACGTTTTTCTTCCTTCAAGCAAATACAAATTATGCTACCGTGTGTTGATTTAAACCGCTCTGAGGGACTAAAACCCTTAAAGACAATAAAGGTGTTTAACGGAAGTTAAGGGTTTTGATAATACTATAAAAGAGTTAAAGGAAGATGTCGGCACCTTCATTACCAGAAGCGTAATAAACTCTTTTCAGGACTGAGGACTAAAGTACTAAAGACACAAGGTTGAAAAACAACAAACCTACTTATAAACTCGGATCAATTAATCCAGTTATTGTGAGAGTGTTTTATTCTAGTTTAATTTGTTTTGTAATTCATAAAGTTTACATCCCTAATTGTTTTAGTTTATGAGAACAAACTTGTTAGGTCATGCAAAGTTTATTGCTGACCCCTTAAGAAAATCGAATCAGTGTGACAGAACAGGCGGTGATGTATTGGTGTTTTCAAAATTAACTTTTCATACTCAAATAAGCCTCTCCTTATGCTTGCCTGCCTTGACTGGTTTGATGGATGGATATTACTTTAAATGTGGAAAACGTTCTGGATTCTCTTTATCTCTCTCTCCCTCTCTTACACACACACAATGTGGCCCTGCCCTCCTTCATCTCTCACTCTCTCAATCTCTTGTTTTTTGACATTCAGGCCTGGTTGTTTACCCCCTGTCCGTGTTCTTGACGAATAATTGCCTCTCAGTGAAGCCCTTCCTGTTGGCTCTGCTCCTTCATCTTGCCTGGTAATTGAAACTATAGATTCTGGCATAGGCTGCTTTCCCTCTCTGTTAATAACACTCACCTTTTAAAACATTCACCTTGTCATAGCCAGCAGAGGGCTGGAGTTTAATTACCATTTGTTATACCTGCAATGGATGGCCAGAGTCAAAGCGTTTGCTCTTTTGGGAATTGATATATTGTCATGTTTTATTTAATGTTAAAAATTGATAATGAAAAAGGAGAAAACAACAAATAGCAACAAATAGCCTGCAGTTGAATAAGTGCCATGCAAACTTTGTCTGCGATCAGAAAGTGTTTAGTCTATCTTTTGCTGCTTTTGTGTAATAAGGCGGTTAGCCATGAATATGGAGATGGTGGATAGTAAAGCCATACTGTCAATCCAGGCTAACAAAGGATGTTGACTCATTGTGTTCTAATAATTATTCTAAAATCTATATACATAAAGGTTCAACAAAGTAACTCTAAGAGTGATACACTTTTACTTGTACAGTATATATATTCACAGTATAGTATTGAAGTGTAGGGTTTGTAAGGGTTTTGAAGTAGATTTTCCTCATTATCACCACCAGCAGCGTTTGTCCTTTATTTATGATCCATGTTTTATTTAGGTGTCAGATATTTTAGAAAAACGGCACTGAAAGTAATGAATTAACAGAATAAAAGCTATTCTTATGGTCCTATCCGCTTTGTGTGATAGTGCTTTGGTTGGTAATTACAAAGATTAGTGTAAAGCTAACCTCTCCTTTTCTCTCTTGTGTCCTCTTCATAATATCATAAGGTTGTTGATCAAAAATAATTATTGGGTTTCATAACACGGGTGATAAAGGGACGGATAAATATATCCTGTTTGCATTGGTTCTCTTTCATTGGAATTCAATGCTTCATTACAGCATGGAACAATAGAACTGGGAGATGTTATTTACAGGAAACAGGTGACCATTTAAACTATAGCTCATGCGTTAAATCTTGAAACAGTTTTCATTAGGTAACCATTGTGGGAATATTTTTTCCCTCTTTCACCACATTGTGTGCTTAAAAATAATCACAGTTTTCTGTTTTTTAGACTTTTTTAGACTGACACACGGTAAACAGTATCAAAAACTGGTTGTACTAATTTTCTTTATTTTCCCTGTTAAAAGGTTTTTGTTTAAGTGGTATAATGTTGTTTGTGTTTATTTGATATAATATGGCTTTAATCTTAATATGGCTTTAACGATTGACAACACTAATAAACCACACAACTTATTTCTGTATCTGTAATATTGTTTGTGTGTACTTCCGAGCAATTGAGAGACATACTTACTCAAAAATAAGGGTTTCAGCAAACCAGTGTCTTGTTCACAGTATCAGTACTGATACTACAAGTCCTGCACTAACCTCCACTATATGCCTGCTTGGCAGTTGTTAGTTTTCCATAGGATATATTGGCTTTGTTCTAAAACATAGTGAAGTGCCTATATCCACAGAAGTTTAGGGCTAGGCACCATGATTCGAACTAAACTACCTTCTAAGATACAGTAACTTTTGGTCAAATTCTAAGGCAGCATTGCATGAATTGCTGATGATGGCAATCCCATAATGCATAGCAGCAATTTTAGTGAAAAGTCCACGAATGAAGTGAGAGGACATTAAGGTCCTTTTTTCTTAAAATACTGTCTTTAAAAGGAGCAGCCTGCTAGGTTTTTTCAACAGTGCAACAGAGTCGTTTCTCTTTTCATTTACGCCTTGGTACAAATGCGTTAAGTGGTAGTTATTGTTCAGACCATAATAACTGTATGCTGTCACCTCAGAAATTGGCACAGGAGCTAAAAACAAAGCCCTGCGTTAATGAAGAGAAAATAAGGTAAATTAGTGTTACAGTTTTTGAATTTTGAAAGGACTGTGTTCCCTTTCGACTAAAGATAATGAATTCTAATGCAATCTTAGACTTGAGCCCCAATAATTAACTCTAAAGCGTGTGACAGACCTTTGAGTTAACATAGATGGAGTTCTTGTGGAAAGATGTTTGTATTGGTGCAGTATTACTGAAAGAATATTTGTGGTAAATTCTTATAGGTTAGTCTGACATCTGAATATTTCAAAGGTGACCAAGACTGAAGGTCAGGATTTCAAACAGGTAATTTTTCTTTCTGTTAAAGCTTTGAAGGTGAAAATATGGCATTGGTCATTATTCAGTCTTGATTAAACTTCTGAAAAGATTGTGGTTATTAAAAAAGACCAATGTGCTTTGACCTTATACATGGAACTGGAACAGATAAAAGCCATTTAAGTTTTTTCTTGATCTGGTAAAATTGTTGCCAGATCAGATATATTTAGTCAAACACAAGTTGATTGTGTTGAGAGTTAGTTTGATTGATTGTTAGGTATTGTTAGTTGATTGCTAATACTACTGAAAATAGTGTAGCTTTTTATCTACTAGCCTTTGTAGAAGTAGTATAATGTTGCCTTCTGTATGCTGTGAGAAAGTAGGGCTGATCATTGTAAATCAAAAGACTGTTCATTTACAGATGACTCCTCATCATCAGTGCTGTGAAATAGATGTCGAAAACAGACTTTAAACTGACTAAATCACACAATCTTTGTTACAGGGTGACAATGGCCTTTCCAGATGGTAATGTGATCTCACTTTACAAGACATACAGCGTAGATTATTGAGAGAAGTGTGAAACATAAAAGCTGAATTAAACACAAAAACAAATGAGATCTGAGGTAATGGACAGGTTTAGTTGTTAGATATAATACACAAACAGAGATGCTGTGTGTGTTTGTGTAATAGTTTACACGTTTCCCCTGATTCATTAAAACACAGGGAAAGACACGCTGAGCTGATGTCTGTTCCAAGGACAGCGCTACCATTAAGCAGTCACAACATTCATCAGTCAAATTAGGAATGTTTTATTCAGCATAGAGAGAAAATGTAAATTCACAGACTCCTCTAAAGGTTATGTAAATAGCCAACAGTGTGCTCCCAGCACTGACAGAAATGCCCACTCATTTATTAACTTCTTAATGAAGTCTTTGTTTTCTTTTACCTTCGGTTTGAATGGTCCGACTGCAGCATGGAGATCCCTGGAAGCTCTTGAAGAAACATGTAAAGAACGGTGGTGTACCTGCTTTCCTTTGCAGAATTTTGCCAAGGTGGCAAATCAAGATGCCTTTTGATGCCATTGTGGTCCAGTCTTTATTCTGTTTACTTCATTATAGTTTACTAAAAAATGTAAGTTCTCATCATTTACTCGCCTCCAGACTCAACTCCAAAGCCTTATGACTGTCTTCCATGGATAACAAAAGAAGCTTAGCAAAATGTCCTGGGTATTAAGTCGGGAAAATAGCAAAAAAACAAACAAAAATTGTTTATTTGACTTGTGTGCTATATATAACAAAAATACTGAAATGTACTCTGAAATACTGTTAAAAATCATTGCATGCATTTCAGTATGGTGTGAAACAATGTCACTGATTTCTTATCTGGGACATTAAATGTCATTTCTTTTTTTTTGGACGTGACGTTGACTTCAAACCTGGCACGACTTAACATGGCTATATCTGATTATGCAAGCACAAATTACATTTAAGTGAAGATTATGGTAGAGTGTAAGACTCTCGGTGAGTAAATAACAGATACAATTTTAAATAAAACTATTCCTTTAAATTCATTGCGTCAAACCAATGTGAAGATTTAGATGCTCTAGTCAGTAGTCAGGCACCTTTGCAGAATGTCTTACTCTGTCTTGATTCAGTTGTGTAGATAAGGCTGAGAAGAGATGCTGTCTTCTGCTCCTTCAATATTTATACATTTCCCAAGGGTCTATAGAAATCACCACCTACATTTATTTTCATAGACTTGTGTTCATCATAGCAAACCAAAGCATATGTTCTTCTGTGAATATTGTATTTTCTTGCTGTTCTCTGTCTTTGTTTTGCTCGTGCTGCTATAGTTCCTGACCACAAATGCGAAACCACCCACATCCCTTCCTACCTGAGTGAGCCAGTTCTTGTGTAGGAGCTGCCAGTGGTGATGAAGATGGATACAGGAAGCTGTAGGAACAGGTGTGAGGGATTGTCTACATAGACGTAGCATAGTTCTGTATAAACGCACTACATCTAATAGAGCCAGTCTGTCTGATACATGGTTACAGAACCTTGCCTTCTTATTTGTTACGTTATTTTTTTCTCGCCCTTGTAGACCCCTGAATTATAGTTGAGATGCTTGGTTTAAAAGTGACAAAATACTGCATGTTTCTATTTTCACACCAGAATGGACTATGAGTTGTCTTAAGGTTGTCCAAATTGGTGTTTATTTTGTCCTTTTCTCTTGTTGAGTGAAACCTCTGACATATACTCACACAATCATACATTTACACCATCCTAAAGCATTGTAGCTGGAAAATGGCAAACCCTTGAGTTTTTAAAATGGTTTGTTGAACAAATGTAAGCGCTGCTTTTGCACTCAAAATGAAGTAGTGTTTATTATTTTTTATACAGAACTTCCATGAAACTCTTTACTTTAAACTTTTAATGTATGTATCTCACTGAATGGTTGGAGGATTCAGTTAATTCCGAACTTTGACGGAGCTTCCACCCCCCCACCCTATTTCCTGCTCTTAAGAACATCCCAATTAGCTCCTTTACTGTAAAATGTTGTACAGGCTTGCAGTTTTCTCCCAGTGACAGGAATTAATTGGCAGTGATTTTAATGTGCCCAGTGCAGCTACCTAACAAAGCAGGACGTCTGCTTAACAACTCAGTTGAACCCTCTTCTGTTTTCAAAGTGAAACAGAAGTTAAAGAGAGAGGGGAAAATATCTGTTTACTCCATACTTATAATTTCTCTCAGAAGTGTGATTGTAGAATCCTGGGGCGATTGTCTGGTTTTGGTCTCAGTGTGCATGCAATTACTTTTAGATTGTTTTCAGCATTTTGTGTCACCCTGTGTACAGTTGAGTTTTTTTTGTAATGTCCAGATCCAAACTTTCCAAAACCATGAATCCAGGATTATAGAATTAACAAGATGCTGCAGTTGTGTTACTATGAATGGAGGAAAGTGCAACACTAAATATGTCTGCTATATGTCTGCTCTAGTAAATAAAGCCCCACCTTACAGTAGAATTAGCCAATCATCAGTCGCTAACACAAACGAATCTTTGGGGGAGGGGCTTGTTACAGAGTTTTTGCAAGGTATTTCACAGCCTGTGCGCATGTGCAGTAGCTGAAGCGACCTGGAAACACTGTCTTTATAATACAATTTGCACTTAAGAAACAATGTGTGATGCAGTTAAGGTCAGGTTTAATAGCTGATCAGAAATATATTGTTTTATTGTGACCTCAGCCAGCGATTTCAGAGATATCTGTCTTCCCCCATTCCAGTAGATAAGACTTGGTCTTGTATGACTGAAATAGCTGCATATTGTGTTGCACAGATGGCCACTGAGTGCTAAGACTTTGCCACAGGTCTGAAGAACGTGCTGGTCAACAGTTAGTGAACTGCATATGCTTATTTAATATTGACACGCGTCCGTAAAGGATTTTGGCTCAGTACTTGAATATAAATAGAACTTTAGGAAGGGCAAATGGATCAATAACTGGACCCTATTAAGGCAGGTCCTGAAATTAGATATGCAAACAAAACATTCATGAAAAACACTTCACACACACAGCTTTAAACTCACACACTTTTGGACAATGTAGACACAACACCATGCACTGTTCTAGCGTAGATGTCAGTGGAGTCTCGGGGTCTTAAGCTGTGGTCACAGCAAGTGTTTCTCATGGCCGAGACTAGTGAAATGAAAAGCTCAGCGGTTGCCAGATTGACTTGCTTTATTAGTCCAAACTTGGGGCTTTTTCTGTGGTCTTGGTGGGAGATGCAGTGTCATTCTGTTCGCCTCTTAATTCTCTTGACCAGCGGGTAGCTGAGAGGTCACCACTGGACATCGGCAAGCAATCAAAACCGCATTTACTTGTCTAAACCCTGTGTCACATCAACACTGGAGGGTGTCCCCAAAACTAATTTGCTTCAGGAGGGAAAGGGTAAGCTCGGGCGACCGGCGATGTGAAGTGACCAGTGAAGAACATTCTGGAGTTCAGCAGGGCTTTTCATCTGTGTTATTGAGACTTTGTGAGCTGATCCATCTCTGGCTCCTTGTCTAACTCTGCTTCTCTGTGCAGACGTGCTGTTTTTTATTCGACTAGATATGGAAAACTAGTGTCCTTCCATCGCCATCTTTACTTTCAATCTTTGAGCATTTCCTGAATGTGAATGTGACTAATATTGTTAGGCCTAAATAAAATACTGTGTATGTGTTCATGCACTTTTGTTTGGTTTGTTGCTGGATTTGTATTTCCTGTATGTACCTGTAATCACATCCTGGTGAGAAGTGAAAGATGCTGTTTATTATGAACACAAAAAGCCTACCTTTTCCTTGCAAAATGTTGTCTGCTGCCCCCCTGGCAACTAGAGGAAAGCATTCATTATTTGTGAGGGTGCATTGCATTTTTCATTTCATGTTGTAACATTTTCTACCTTGCTTACCTGCTACGCTGTATTTTCTTCTGATAATGTAGAAAAAGGTGTAAAATGTAAGAACAGGGTTAGTGAAGAATGTACGAATATTTGATGCTGTGTTTTGCCTGGTTTTCACCTGCACAATCTTGTTGAATTTTTTGCATGTTGTTATATGCACAAAAATTCTGTAAAACTGCTACTTCTGTAAAAGTTGGGTCACATCTCTTAGACAGCAGCTTGTGCGTTTCTCAAGCTTAGAGAGCACTTTCCTTGCCCTCAGGAGTCTTTCAAGTGTACCTCTGTGCTGAAACACCTCGCCTTGCCCTCAGGATAGTCCATTTTTATAATGTCTTTATGCGGCTAATCATACATTACTGTGCTAATTATCTTTTGCCATTGAACTGCCTTTGAAAGGTTGCGTGTGGGACATGTGCAGTACTCAGAGGAGCCCAAGGTGAGGTTGAAGGGGACCTATCCACTCCTAAATTCCTCATATCCTCGTTTATGAACTCGAGGTTTATCATGAGATATTTGGGATATGTTTCCTCTTGTTACACAGAGAAATGGTCTTTGTTATCAGAGAGAAGATGAAAGTAAATGTCAGTCCTATTACAGGTCCTCTGGCAATATTTCACAAATTCTGTCTCCATTTGTAGACAGCTGACCTCAGTGGATTCCAGGCAGGAATTAGGGTCTATCTGCTATAAGACCATGATAAAAGTGATGGTGAGATTTTGCTATAATCTCTTAATTCCTGACACATAGGTGCCATGACTGTATGTGACACAAAATTTATATTCTTTATCTCTTTTATTTATGGCGTTATTAAAGTACTTGACATTTTTGTGCCTTTTAATTGTAGCTCACCTCTTGCCTCTTAAGTTATGGCTTAATCTAAATGTCTTGAAGTTCACAGAGCTTGCGCAGATCTTTTCTTTGAAAGGACAAGAACCTTAGAAGGTGTAACAAATTGAACAGATATGATTCTATGTTTTGGATTAAATTGCTGGGCCAGGAACATGGTAAGAAATTCGTGCCCTGTTAAATTTTTCCCTTTAGTGTTTAAGATAAAAAATTATTTGGTACTTAGAAAGCTTTAGTAACCCAAATGTAACAGATTATACATGGATATTAACGTTAAAAGTAAACGTTAAAAGTAAAGAAAGTCAAGCCTAATGTTTTCAAAGTTATACACAAGTAAATTTTATACAGAGATCATTAACTATGGAAAACTTTGAATTGTGGAACATAAGGTTAGAGGTTAGGGAAGATGGGTGAGATCAATTTGGACTGATTGAAAGGTGGTTTATCACTGCAGAACGCTTTAAGTTTCATTTGTCATGGTTTAATGGATCATGAAAACCATGAAGCACAAGATGAAGTTATTCTTGTGGGAATTTATTTTTTATTTACGATCCAAGAATTTTATAATCCGTTTTGAAATCCAACATTTAACTTAAATTGGTAAATGTAAATGGATCTCACTGAGGGAGTTTTCAGAAACATCTGCACCCGCCTGTTTTTCAGTGCTATGATTAATGTGACTGTGTTCACGAGAAATCTGCATATATTATGCATATATTTCTTCTCCCCCTCCTCATAGTCTATTCATAGTTATATTAATACTTTAAGTACTGTTGAACTGCCTGGGAACAACTAGAGGAAAAAAGATACATGAATAATTGTCTCTAGTTTTTAATCTTGAAAAGCTGCACCTGATAGTAAGTAATGTAAGCCCTTCAGTCAACATAGCAAGTCAGTCAACAAAGTTATTTTCAATGACGATTGCGCAGCTGTTTGCCTTTAGTAAAGCTGCAGATTTCACCTTCGAACACTTCCAGGTAGTTTGCTTGTGCAACACCTGTTTACTTAATCGTACTACTAAAAAAGCGTTCCATTCCTGCCGACTAATTGCGCATGTGGTCGCTGTCCGCCATTTGAGGAGTCTTGTTCACAGAAAGGTATTACAACAGTTCACATGTTCCTTTATAAGAAAGAGCTGTTTTGTCATAATAACACACCCCCTGTGGTGTTCAGGAGATAATTGCCGGATAAATGTGTTTTTTGAACATTGCAGGTGTAGAATGAAATAAGTCAAGCACAATCTTAATCAGATAGGGCTCTCTCTTTCAGCATCATGCTAACACTACTGAAAGAGTTTGTAGTTCTTCAACTCAAACCAAGGAAAAAAAGAATAAAGGTGGCAAGTTGTTTCTTCCACTCGTTCAATTTGTTTTAGTATCTTTCTTCAGAAATTGCTGCTTTTTTCTGGCTTCCCTACAGTCCCATGACACACTAACTCCCATAAGCACAGTTCTGTTATTTCCTCCAAGGTTTCAGGAGGCCATGATAGCCTTTCCACAAATCTATTCTCAACTGTGAGTTTGCTGTTGGTGAAAGACAGTGTTTGCAAACCAATTACTTAAATGGAGGAAAAAGGAACACCTTTCTGATTTGTATTTCAGTGCATGTGATAAATTCTTTATCTCATAATTACACTGTAGCTTTGGTAATGGAGTGTATTTTTAATGAATCAGACTTCTGCATGTCAATGAGGTTAAAGAGAGAGAGAAGAGAGAGAGAGAGAGAGAGAGAGAGAGAGGGCACATGCAATTAAAAGCACAATTGTGGGGCCCATTTTAACTGACCGCACAGTTCTTTAGAATAGATGTGTCTGGTTCTGTGACTAGGTTGGCCTAATAATGCTGTTAATTATTTTCATTGTGGGCCACTCTCACACCTCATGTAATGAGAGTATTCATTTATTATCTGCTGTCCAAATGTAGAAACCATCACTGCTTTTATTTCTGATAATATATGATTGTGTGCCTACATAAGATGCCCATTTTAAAATAAGCAACCACAATAACAAATACAAAAAACAAAAAGGTAACATGTGCCGTCTACCCTGACAGGTTCTACAGTATGTTACTGTAGGTCATACTGTAATTCAAAACCAGCAGAGGCTCATCATGATATACAGAGAGTTGACATGGGCGTCACGTCCACTTTTCATTGTTTCCTCCTCATTTTTTTTTGTAGAGTGAAGACATAAAGAGAGACAGAATTATCTCAGTGCGTTTCATAGATGCTCCCCACTCCCGATTGTTCAGTATAATGAGAGGTAATAGGTTGAAAAACGGTACACTGTAGGGCAGCGTATGATGAGACACACGTGGTTTTGGAACTGGGCTTCAATACAATGCCCACACTCTCCTCTCTCATCTCAATGAGGTGGCTATTCAATAAGAATGTTCTTTTCAGCACAGTGTAGAAGACGAACCAAGGCTTTCCGTATGTCTGAGGAGATCCCAGCCTGTCAAGTTTTTGAAATGTGTTCATGTGTATGTGTACATACTAGCAAGCTGTCAGACGTTTTGTGGTTTAGGGGGTGGTATGTTTGGATATTGCTTTCTATTCTATGTGTGTGAGTTTGCTTATTTCTTCGTTTGTCAGTTTTGATGGCCCTCGTATGGATGTGCTGCAGACTCTGAGAAACATCAGGCCTGGCTTTCCTGCACTCACTTTATAAATTGGATTTTGAAGGATGTAGGCGTAGATTGGAGAGTGGTGCGATTGTCTGGCATGTTTGGTTGTGTTTGTTTGTATATTCAGGCACAGATTGGCACACGCTTGTAATACAAACAGCACGTTTTTGAGAGCTATGTAATTATCAGAATCTGTACAAATTCAAATCCGTTTTCAGAAACACACATTAAACAGAACAAGACCGGTAGACATCTGTAATTGGAGAGAGAGGTGTGATGGGTGGGTGCTGTATTTTGTCCCCAGTTTCAGGTCATTAGTTTGGTGGTGTGTGTGGAGGTACCTGCAACCGGTATCGATCAAACCATTTTCTGTGCACCGTTAATGGAGCCTCAACGGTTTCCAGATTCCAATTGCTGCTGAAGCCACAATTAAAATGATTGATTGTTAAACGGATCGATGATTAACAGAGTTAAACAAATGCCTGCCCATCAACAATTGTACAAAGCAAACAAAGAAAGCTAAACGCCTCCTAATTGTTCCTGACTGTAGACTGTTATCTGTTTACAATATAGGCTATAAAACATCATGCTGGTCTCAGCATCGCATCGGTGAATTGATGGAGTAAAATTGTGATGCCTTTCATTAAGTTGCGTCCATATTCTTTACTTTTTGTGGTGATAGTACTGACATTTTATTAATTTAGCATCCCTGTGATCTAAGAAAAAAGTAACATTATTCACATCTACATTGGAACTGGATGCTACAGTGTTGCTCTGAACCTTAAAATTATTTTTTTAATGACTTGGAGCAGAGAGAATGACTTGGAGCCCAGTCTTTATCAACAAGGACTCAGTCTCTCCAGTGCTTTTATCAGTTAAAATGTGTAATAGCCATGAGACATGGAGATAAAAACCTTTCCTATAATTCAGCCTTTTCAAAGTGCCACTGAATGCATGTTTAAGTCTGAATGAAGAATGAAGCATTTCAAGTGTTCATTGTATACATTTTCTCTAAGGACATTTTCTCACATATTTGAATATTCTTACACACTTTATTGTCAGACTGTGACATGTTTGCAAGTTGTTATTTTTCTCAAGTTGTTATTTTAGGTTAGTGATATAATTTAATCTTGTCCGTTCAGGTGTAAAACACATCAGGATCTAGCACAGTTTTTTGTAACCTCTAGATGGCAGTGAAGAGCTATAGACACCGGCCCAGCACCAGTGAATGATCATGTACTGCAGTGAGTCAGTGACATGGACCCTTGATATGCAGCCAGGCTGGTGAAGTACACTACTGTAGTATTTCTGTGTTTTGAAAAATTGTGTTTGATAGAGTTATTAGTTTTTTTTTTTGATAGAGAGCATTTAATGGGAGACAGAATATATAAGGGTTGTGTCTAAAAATTGTCACTGTTTTGGCACAGTGCAATTGCAGAGTTTGACCGAAGTCTCCACTGGGATCGAACTCTTTCTCCTAATAAAACATGCTTGCTCTGGTAGTCCATCACCTCAGCTGGATGACAGTGTTGTCTTGTTCCTAAATCAAAGATGATGATGTTCAATTATTTTAAATTTGAACAGTTGCAGTTTGTTATCAAGTTATTTCATGTTATGGTTGGTTGTTTTTTTAACTGTTTTGCCTTGATTTGTTTATTTCTTGTGCCATTGTTTTATCATTTTATTTTTGAAGAAGCACAGAACTTACAACTGCTGTCATAAATACTGGTTGTGGTTCTTGTCTTGCTTTCTCTCTCTCTCTCTCTCTCTCTCTCTCGTTCTTCCTCTGCATGCACAAATGAAGGTCAGCGGTATCTGACACTGTTTTGGAAATGGAAATTTACAGACTAATGGCAGTGTTGTTCCATTTGCGAGGAGTCAGTGCGTCTAATTGAATATAGATCACGGAACAATTCTCAGATTTGACTTTAACTCTGACGGGCTAGCCGTAAACCGAGATGGTGGTTTAATACACACGATCAGAACATTAGAAAGTGGGATGGAGAGAGAGAATAAAAGAAAGAGAAAATGAAGAAAAGAAGTCCTCTCCTGGGCCCAAATAGTCAGGCCCCAGAGCTCTTAATTATATCAGAAGACTAAAATGAGAGCTGAGCCAATGCCGCTGTGTTCATTTGCATTATGCATTAAGGTTAGCCTTTGTGTTGATGAAGAGGGCTGTTTCACTTCTCCTTTACTTCCGCTCTTAGCCTTAATGTCATCTCTATAGGCACTAAATGGAGAAGTTCCCGTGTGGTTTGTTTCTTAATAATGCCATGTCCTGTTTACACTGTACAGACCTCTTACTTGCACCAGAAAATATGATGAATCATTAGGACAGGACAGAAGAGTGAATGAATAGAAATGGACAAGAGAGAGGAAATGGACAATGCAACTAGAGGACATTGTGCCTTGGTACAAAAAGACACTGACATTCTCACTCATTAAAGACCCAAAACGCACATTCTCTTCCGAGCCTTAGATCTTGTTTTCTCTCCAGCCGAAGTGGCCCTTTGTGTCTGATATCAGGATGTGGACATCCATTCTCTCTGTGGAGTCTGTAATTGGGAGTCAACAGGTCATCCGGGCAAACATATTCCTTATGAATCCATCTGGGAGACTAATACTGCACAGAGTAACCCAAAAGGATAACATTTATTTGGAAAGAGACACATATTAAACTCCACAGATGAAAGGAGCACATATATTTTTCAGAGTTTGTGCTGAGGTGCAGTTTAAGAGAGAAAACCACATTAAATGCCAGTACCTCCTGGAAAAGCCTGGGGCGAAACACTTTTCAAATCACAACTGTGCCGGAAGAAACTTGTGTACTGCTGCTTCACAACCAGTTTTCAACGAGATGAAGTCTTGAAATAAATTAAGATGGTACGCTTGAATTTGAAATAAAATTCATGTCATCGCAATCCAGATTGCTTTAAGGTCTAAAATGTGTCTTCCCCATTGAGTTCTGAAACTACTAAGTCATACATTTTTTAGTCACATAGCAGTGGAGAGTAGTAGAGCTCTCACACCTTTAGATCTTTTGCCTTAATTCCTTTTGAATTTCTATGACACTTCCCAGTTTACCCTTCAGTTCAGCATTATGCTTTAATCATTATACAACAAATTTCCAGATAATGAAAAATTAGCAACTGCTTCCAAGTGCTGGGTGTGTTGAGGCCAAAGTCTGCATCCCTCTGGTGTAAGATTATTCCATAATCATTAAAGGCTGTTTTGCTGGATGGCATTCAGTGAGCGTGTCTCTGGGCTTCATGTGTCTCAGGGTTCGTTGGGTAATGATGATTTGGCTCATTATGAACCATAACGTGAACCAAGGGAAAAACTAGCCCAGAAATGACACTCAGGAAAAGACCTGGGCAGACAGCCATGTTTCCTAGGGATTGACCACCCAGATGTGTGCTTTCTTAAACCTGCCACACACACACATTTACTTTCCTAAACATTACATAGACTTTTTATTGGTTTTATACACAGCTGATTATAAACAATATAACCTAACTCAATTCACACTCAAACTATAACCCTAAGATAACCCTAACAGAAAACTTTGTGCGTTTTTACAATAAAAAATTGTATTTTTAGACTTTTTTTTTTTTTTTTTTTTTTTTTTACAAATGAAGATGTCTCTAAAAGGAGGCTTTGCTCAGATTTGTCAGCTTGTGCAGACTTTTGGGTACAAATTTGTCCCCAATATAGGTGGAGGCATGTCCCAGATATTTGCTCCACAAAAAGCTCAACACCTGATACATTAAATGAGCTCCCATAGGACGTAGCAGTGAAATCAGATGGTGTAGCCCACAGCAAGAGCTCAAGAAGACACTAGTGTCTTTAAGAGTTGGATGTTGTCTTCCTCCACATTCTAGGTTACTTGGTCTTTTTTAGTGATAAACAATGGTATTCGAATATAATGCTATGTATTGTTTATATATGGTAAAAAAGCAGTATGCAGTCATGTATGCATTGTGGCACTCGACAGTAACAGTGTTAATTATCAAAACCACAGGAAAGCTCAACAGGTTGATGGGACATTTTGATGATGTTTTTTATGCCCTCAGTTGCTCTCCACCCTGACTGGATGGAAGAGAGTCTGGCATTTCAGAGGCATGGGTGACCTGTCCTTTAAATGGATGATCAATTCCCTTAGCATGCCTGACATTTGCTTATGTTCTGCTGTTTTCCACTTGCATGTAATTATAGACAATATTGCAGAAGAGAGAGAGAGAGAGCTTTGCTTAAATCATCTCATTGGAACAAATAAATCAACGAACAAAGTTTTCTGAAGTCCAGTCTGTTGATGCTCAAAGGCAGAACTTTCAATATCTTCTCTTTATCTGTTTAGAATAATAATATATTTCTCATGCAAGCCAAAGTAATGCATGCAGAGTAATCAGAATTGTCTAGACCCAGTGTTTCTTAACCTTTTTTTGTCTTGCAGTATGTACCCCCACATTTCCAGCAGTAAAGCTTGCTTTTCATACAACTGATCTGGAACCAACTCATGACATCATGAATTACTTAGTATTATGAATCATATTTTAAATATTTAGGTTTAACAAAGCAAAATTGAAATGCTTTCAGCCTAAAACTTGCTTGAGTATTTTTTGGGAATTCATAACCCTTGTTTTAGGTCTGGCCTGATCACAGGACTGGTCTAGGAACTGCAAAGTTGTGCCCTTGAGCATGGCAATTAACCCTGGCAGCTTCAGAGGGACTGTCTCATTAATTAGCGTACTGTAAATCACTTTGTATGAAACTGTCTGTCAGGTTTGCGCTATCTTAAGGGGGGTGATAGCTACAATTACCTAAGGAAACTTGACTTCATGGTTTATTAATGTCATAACCTGTACAGGGTGGATCTAATTGGCCTGTTGTCAGGCTCTGGGGGCTCAGCGGTAAGCAGACAGGTCGATGCATGACCCCGGGCATGCTTGAGGATATTTACCTTCGCTTCTGCGATTCCTGACACAAGACGCCACCAGGTGATTGGAGCTTTTGCTTTGAGACCATCGGCTGCTTAATGTGCGACTCTTGTTGTTTGATGTTGATGCTGCAAGCCATGTTCACGTGACAAGATTTGCTTGGGTTTGAAATAGTAGACTTGATCTGGAGTGAGCGTCCCCATCCATCACTTTTACCTTTTTTTGCACAAGATTTTATTTTTTATTTTTATCAAGGTGTGGTCACTTCAGTCAAAAATCTGTGTTGAAACTCGTGTTCAAAATCCTCACGGTAACTAAACACACAGCATTTTTGAAGTTGTAAACTTGCAACGTCTGAAAACGTCTGAAATACATTGTTTGTTTGTGTCAATTTATTAAAAATCAACACAAAAAATAGCCACTTTCTCTCTTATTATTCTTTTAAACACTCATCAGCCAGCTTTCATCAACCCCAAATATGCTTTGAGGTGTGATATTTTTCTTCAGTTTTGCTAAAGAGTCTGGTGTTGTGTGGAGGACAAGGCAAAAATGCTAATATTTGCTTCCCTGAAGTCACAGAAGCAGTCGCCATGGTGATAAAGGAAGAATATATAGAAGAAAGGGATAGTTGGAGAAAGAACAGGGATGGGTGGAGAGTCTTTCATTGGGAACAGCTGAAGCTCTTGTATGTGATGATTAAGACCTCAGTCTCCTGTGGAGGGGATGGTCAGGGCAGCACCCCACCGTCCCAGTGCATTGTGGGTAGGGACAGGAAGAGCAGATCCTGCAGTGTAATGGTCTGGTGCTCTTGACCGTGTCTGTCTCCTGCTGCCAATGTTTGTGTCCTGCCTGGAAGAATCAACAATTAGTACTTTTTTCACCATCGGTTGAATGGTTTTGGCTGTGAATTTTTTTCTTTTTTAACACTTTTAATCAGGATTAAAATACCTGCTGAACTATCAGTAAATGTCTGCTGCTCTACAAATGAAACCAAATTTTACCATTTTACCTAATTAATTTTTAATAACTTCTATTTTCTTTGTCCAGATATTAAATTTGGTCAACTATTGAGACACTATTGATTTATCATTTGAGCTGTCTGGTCCGATTTCACAGGAAATGGCAGTTTGGCTTTATTTGACTGTTTATGTTTCAAAGAGATGGTGGTAGAGAGGTGAAAGTTTTGGATTGCAGCTTTAAGTTAACTTGGCATTTGTGAAATATATATAAACAATACAGAGGGTAGAACAGATAATAATAATAAAAAAAAAGCTGAAATTCACTTACAAAGTGAGCTAGAGACTAGTCTTCTGACTATGTATTAGATTGTGTAACTACAGCTAAATGTCTGTCTTTCGGTACTCACAGGTTATGTTTGATCTAAGTAAGTCGTCTAGAGTTGGTCAGTGTCAGCATGCTACAGGCCAGAAAAAGCCAGTCTCTATTAAAACATGTGAGAGCGTTCTATCTGCCTTTGCTCTCTCTTTGACTCTAGCCTCAATTTCTCTCATTCTCTGTGCGTAGGTCCTGTTGGCTGTACTTTCAAAGCAGCCAACACTGTTTCCCTGAGGTCTTAAATATATTTGAGCTACCTTCCCCTGTGTTTAAAAACAGCCTAGAAGCTGCTTTTTATACCTCTGTATCACACACACACAAATGTGGTCATTCTGAAAGGACAGTTTAGAGTGATTGTTTTGTTTATCATTTAAACTTATGTTCATCTTTAGATCACGTGCACTTAAATTGAGAGATAATGCATAAGACACAGAAAGAAAGACGTCTGACCTCTGTATATACATCTCGTGTGCATGACGACACGTCGAAATAAAATTAAAAGCTTTATTTGTTCCCCCTCATTTCATTCTCGGAGAGAAAAAGTCAAAGATACATCACACATAATCAATGTCTTCATTAACATACTGTGTCTGTGAGAACCTCAACATTAACAACATCAGATGTCATGTTTGTCGTCAGGCCCAAAAATAGGAGAATAAATATCACTGTGTGTTTGATTAGTAGAGTTGTGTGTGTCAGATGAATGTGTATTAATACACTGGCATTTACAGTTTCCAATAACATTGGGATGTGTGGATTTTTTTTTTGTATTTTTTTATGTATTATTTTTACTAGCATTAGTTAAAAATAACGCTGATTAACTTTCATACTTTTATTTCACAGTGTTGAACTTTCATTACCCAATACACTTTCACAGCATTTCACCGTATTTTATGATTTAGTGTTAATTTGTTTTCCTATCTAATTATAAGTAATTTCAGGTTTGTTAAGTGATTAATAAAAAAAGCAGGAGGTTTTTGGAGGTTTGTTTGTGTATATTAACAGTTTGTAATCTCTCATTTGGCATGCAGCAGCCGTACGATTTGGCATGTCTGTACGCAGACTTCTCCATAAACAGAAGCACTTTCAAACTAATAAAATAAGTTAAAGGGAGAGAACTCTACAGTCAATATTCATTTAAAATGAACTTTAAATTCACATGAATATATATATATATATATATGTATCTATGATAGATATGATCATATGATCTATATATATATATATATATATAGATATGATATTATCATATATATGTCATATACACACACACATAAAGATATATATATGACATATATATATGACAATATGACAATATATCTTTGTGTATATGTAAATATTTGTGATTATATATAGGACACATTCTCAAAAGCTGAGTTGATTGTTTATGGTTTTAAAAACAATGATGGGATCTTAAACACAGTTAAGCTGAACTCTTTAAAATGAGGTCACTTGCTCTAAGCACTCATGGCCATCTAATGTTTTTCTGTCTCTCTGATGGGGTAGTTTGGTGAGCAGTCAGATCTCTCCTTAGGAGTTTTTGAAAGAGATGTCTGCCTGCTTGGACACACAAACACACACTAGCAATTCAGTCAGGTAGTGTCCACATACAACACACAGGCTGCCATTTCTGAGCTTATTTACCCAGTCCTCAAACTTCAGAAGCCAGCTGTATGTTGCTATAAACTAAACCTGTCTACCCTCTCACAGGTCTGACCTCTGACATTTGCCCTATGGTATGTACTCAGCGGCGTGCCCCATGATTTGAAGCTAAAGCAGCATTGCATGCTGGCATTCATTAATATGTATTAGTGATTGGCCTTGCCCCAGGTTTTCCCTCCCACCTCTTAATTGTTTGCTGCCGGTGGTGATGAGCTCACCTGCTGTTCGCCTGCGTTTGTACCGCAAACATGACAGAGGCCTCTACAGGAGGCTGAAGTTGATAAACAATTTTTGAATACTTTTTTAGTCTTCAGTTTCTAGTGACCGATTTTGAACAGCATTATATTTTTAAAATGCGGTTCACATAGAGTTTGGATACTGCAGGCAATGGTTGAAGGTGTACAATGACAGGATAAAAAAATGGTTGATTGTTAGAGGAAATGCATATTTTTTCACTTGGTGTTTTAACTGTCAATGTCATTCTTTAGTCCTTTGCGTTTTTTAAACTGTTTTCTTGTTTTAATAGTGTCTTATGTTTTCCACAGGCTGAGCGTTTTATAGATTTTTCAGAAAACTGTCAGAATACATTTACAGAATACGCCCGCTGATCTCGTATAAGCGAATAAACAAAGTTCTCCCTTCATTTCTTTTAAACTCTACAGCTCTAACAAGACATTGTGTTATTCTGCTAAGAAATCGACCTTAGAAGTACCTGGAGTGCTTTGTTTTAGCACACTCATTTTGTCCAGTGTCCTTTCCATCTGAAACATTTTCCTAATTCCAATCACAAAAAATCCAGTAGATAAGTGGGTTAGAAAACCCAGTGTGTGCGTGCAGATAAAGTTATTACAGCCAGTTAAAGTTAATTTGACAGACTGCACTAAACAGTTTGCCCAATTTCAAAGACTGTGGACTCCAAAATAAACCTCATTTCGGATGATGAAGGAGAGATGGGGAATAGAGATAGAACACATTCGAGAAGGAGAGTCTGTGTAAAACTGTTGTCATCAGCCTTCTTTTCTTATTGGCATAATTCATGAAATGTCATGATTTCTGTTAGCATCACAAATGGCGTTCTGGCACTTGCAGCTGTTTGTTATGACTGTGAACGTCACAGGCAGAATAATCCACAATCGGAGAGCAGTGGCTGACCTTGCATGGCTGAGTGTGGCCCAAACATAACTCACACCTGCTGCCTTATCGTTTATTCCTTTGCAAGGTTAAAAATTTCTCCAAACAATTCAATCTTTTTTTAATTCTTTTTTGGCATTGTCTGGCTACAGTATGACACAAAGCTTTTTTTATTCCCCCAGTAATGAAAGCCTGCAGTGTCCCGACTGTATAGGTCACGGTTTCCTTGGGTTGTATTCTCAAAACAGAAGCTTATTTTTAAGCAGGTGGGAAATATGATTTGTTGCTAAAGTTTCTTTAAGCTGCAGTCCGTAACTTTTTGGGTTAAAATTTTATTGAGCAAGAATATGACAGATCAGTGTTCAAAACTGTCTCCTTACCCTGGTTCAAAATTGTAGGTTTATAGCAATGATTTAAAATTTGAGCTGTCAAGTCTTATTTCCAAGGAAATGCCAGTTTCATCTGACTTCATGCATAATGAAAAGTATGTAAAGTAACCTGCAATTTTATGTTTCAAATGGAGATGGCGGTAGAGAGTGAAAATAACAGATTACAGCTTTAAAGAAAACAAACACGAATGATTCGAGTTTCACTGAGTGCAAATCATCTTATGAAATGAAAATGCAAAGATGTAGACATTTACAGTGATGTTCTGTTCATTAAGAGTAGATTAATGTGTATGTGGGGTCGAGAACACCTTGATGGGTTATTCCCTTCACAGTGGGGAGGGAATGGGGATGGTAATTATTTAAATCGAAAACAAGACTGATCTGTGTAGCCTCATTACCATGATCTTCCTTCTTCCATGCTGAAGAAGTGAGAGGAAGAGAAAAGGCCACTGGTATTCCCTAATGTAAATGAACGTATGGTATTTTATCATAACTAGGATTCCCAAAGGTCCCTCTGAGCAGTTCCCTGCTGGGTAGTTGGGAATTTCATATTCGCATACAGTTAAGGCTGATATTACCTCACATTGAAAGTTATTGGATTTTGTGTGTTAGCATCTCCTTTTCTGTTTTTTATATTGGCTAATAAAATGCCTTCACATTAGCTACATGATCAAATTGTTCCCATTTTGAATTTTGGACAGTAAATATTATTGGGCTAATACATGATCAGTTATTATCCATGGAAAGATAAAGTATTTATGAGCCACAAACTCTGTTTTAGTGAGTCACTGATCTAGCAGCAAGTGGTGAGTGAGTGAGTGGTCCAGTGTTTCACTTACATTTTTCATTTAAATCTTTCTTACTTAAATCTAAATTACTAGGCAAAAATAATCAGACAGACGTGATTGATAGAATGTAGCTTTTCTTCTCATCAGTGTTGAATTGAGCATTGAACATGTACTGAAGGATTGTACCTGCCAGTGTTTGGTTTTGTTAACTGATGTATGAGGTCCTTCATGTCAAGGGAATGAGATGCTGTACTCTGGGGAATTTGCACACTCTTTCTGCTGCCTCTGTGAAGGATAAAAACCTCACAAAATGTGTGTGTTTTTAATTAATTAATCGTTTGCTCCAAGGCAAAGCTTGATGGCTGAGATTCCTTTAGAGATAGATTAAAGACATTAATCATAGTAATTTAAAGTGAACGGTGATGACATCTTTATCAGTGTTTGTGTATTACAAACTCAACAACCTCATCTTGATAGGCTGTTCAGTAAGTTCAGTTCACACACTGAACTGCACTGGCAGGTGTGTGTGTGTGTATGTGTTTTGTCTGTGTAGTTGGTAATGATTTTAATAAACAGCGTTTTGTGTTTGTGTGCGCGGCGCTGTGCGCTTGGCTCGTGTTTGATTTCCACTGTCATTTTCTCTCCTGTTCTCTATACCACAAATGAGATGAATGGAAACAAGTGTGTGTACAGTATGGGGCATGCACAGCAAGGTTATGTAGGGGTGTTTTTATACCCATTCTTCCTCTTGTGCTCATGCGAGGCATCTGATTGGATGAGTAAGTGATGTTTCCATTATCTGTGTTGTCCATTTTGACTGACATTGATTCTCACCCCTTCTGTTTCCCTGCTTTGTTCTGTCAGTTCAAAAGTTTATCCTCACACCTGTTACACACCTGTTCTGATTTAGCAAAGCCTCATTGAGTGGTATGACCCAAACGAGGGCAGGGCTCAGCGGATAGGTAATCTTTTTGTCTGTTTTGTCTACTCTTTTCATAGGATAAGCACATTATCTTGTTTTCCATGCCATTTTTAAATGAAGAACAATCAGAAAACAAGCCTGTCTTAAGAAGCTATTGAGAATTTGGTGATGCTGTTCAATCATAATGGGATCCCATCACTCTAGCTGTTTTAAGCAGTGTGAGCTGCTATGAGTTCTACCGCCGGCATATTAAGCTTCATGGCACATACAAATAATAAGTGAAAAGTCAAATTCAAAAAGCTCCATTACATTGAACTACTTTAGTGATACTTCAGTATCTAAAATATAACTAAAATAATCAACTAAAATATAAGAATAGTTATTGATAATCAACAGTTCTTCATACCCATCTGCCATCAAAATGAAAAAAGGATAAATTCTGTGCAGTGGATTATGGGACTGCCATAAATGTTTAGTATATTGTTTAAAACTGCCTTCTCATCAGGAGGGCATCTACTGTATGATGCCTTGTTGTCTATGTAGGCAGCTCACTAGTTTTTGAAACAAACAGTTGATGTCACACAAAACCATAGTCAGGGTGTCGCAGCCAGCATTTTTTATTCTTTCTTGATTGTATCTCTCTCTCTGTCTCTCTCTCTCTCTCTCTCTCTCTCTCTCTCTCTTTTTCTCTCTCTTTTTCTCTCTCTCTCTCTCTTTCTCTCTCTCTCTCTGTCGTTTTCTCCCCTCCTTTTTATCCCAGTGTCAAAACTCTGGACAGATGTGCTCTTGTTCCGACATGTGTGGGGAGATGGAATATAAAGCATGTTATTCCCTTGGGTACAATGAAATGGGCTGCCAGTTCTCTCCGGGAACTGAGGATGAAAAAATAAATTTCAGCAGAAGTTATTTCAGAGCGAGACATGTTTCTTTCTGTACTGGTCCACTCTTTGCTCCATTCTCCATTCCCTCTCCCATCTGCCTATGCTTTCTGAAAGGCCCTTTAGTTTCTCTCTCTGTAACAGGTGAAAATGCACAAAACACTTTGATATGAGAAGGAAGGGAATAGAAGCAGACACTCCAAGAGTGATGAGTGGCAGGGGGGACAAAACTAAGGAGGAAGATGACCGAGTTTGAGCGAATAAAAAAGGTGGTTTGAATCAGCAAGCACTTTGTACGTGTTGGGTACGTAGAATGAGTTTTTTGTCATGCTTAAAAAATGTAGATTTGCAAAAAGCTTGTAAGAGAGAGAAAGTTTGAAATAATGAAGATTAATACTTTTAAGAAAATGGTATAAAGGGAGTCTTTTGTCTGATGAATAGGCCACTAATGGGGAAAAAATGTTACTATCCCTTAATTGGTAGCTGAAGACTTTTAAATTCCAAAGTATTTAATAAATGAACTTGCAAAAAACTTTTTGAATAATGAGCATCTGAATTCTGTGCAAGTCTGCTGGGCTTTCTGTGGAGTTCTGCAGGTGCAGATTCTGTGCAGGCCTGCCGATAAGCAAAACCAGCTAAAATTTAGAGCTTCTTCAAAATGATGAATTTGTTGGACAATTAATGTCTCTTTAAACCAGTTTAGTCAAATCAAAATGTCAGGTGCTCTTCCTCTCCTTAAAATGTCCATCCACACTCTTTGGTATTGTTAACATTTTATGATTGTCCTTCTTTTGTTCCGTCTCTCATTCCACTGTATATTTAGTTCTTTCCGGCCTCATCTCATCCTCTTTGTTTGGGAAGAGAGCTGGTAGAAGATAATGTTATTCATTTTAGACATAAGTCTTAAGGGGACATAGTTTGAATCTTGATTTATTGGGTCAAATTTAATAGGGTTTAGAGGTTGACTGATGATCGTTTGCTACATGAAGTGTGCAGAGTACTGAGTACTGGATCAAAATCTAATGGTTTGTTATTTTTGCACATTTGTGTATCAAAGATGCTACAAATCACAGAATTGTAGCACATTTGACTCGTGAGAAAGGTGAGAGACATGCAGAAGGCGTTCAGGATTTAAATGCTTTGTGCTGTCAGCCACAATTTGTCTAAAAGCCCATTATCAAGCCTCACTTGGTTTTGTGCAAACACTCTATTTTTGTTCCAGTGCCTCAGTTCTCTGTATACAGCGTCTCAGTTCTGGATATACTGTAGAACGTACTTGGTAGAGCTCTGGCTGGAAACATGGGCTCTGTCTCCAGTGAGCATGTTTAGCTGTGCTGTTGCAGCTGAAGGCAATATACTGCCGCACTGATTTTGTGCTTTGACTATCTACAAAACTCACTGTGCTCTACATAGAACTCACTGTGCTCTCCATAAAACTCACTGTGCTCTCCACAAAACTGACTGTGCCTATGGTTTCCCTCTAGAGACACACTGTCCATGCTCTTGCCTCCAGCACAAGTCCATCAAACTGTCCTTCAGACAGGAGAGTGAGCATTGCTGACTAGGCAGAGGTAAACCATTACTTTAAATCATCACTGAGGCCTGTAGTTGTGTTTATCACTTGATGAATAAACACTGTGGCTCTGTGAGGCTTTCGAATCATTTGTCTGTTTATTTGAGGATTCCAAGCAGCCAATACAGAAAGGTTGCATTAGTCTAGAACATAAATCATGGAGTCGTGGAAATGTTAAGGAAACCAGTTTACCGTCATCATTTTTTGGCTATGTATGGTGCACTGTTGACTTTCACTCTTAAGAAAAGGTTGAAAGGTGCTTCTTGAAGGCATAGAAGTATTTTTGGCTGTATGGTTCCATAAAGAACGTTTAATGTGAACGTTTTGTATCACAATTAGTACTTTTAACTCGCTTTTTTGGAACCAATCATGGTTCTTCTATGACATTGCTGTGAAGAACCTTGTACATGCTTTATTTCACATCCTTTCTTTAAATATTAATATATTTTGTGTAGATTTAAGTAGTTAAGTAAGATATTTAAAAAAAATTTATACCTTAACTCAAGCATTTTGTTCAAATGTGTTCTCATACTGTTTTTACATTATTTAAATTTAATTAAATGAAATTATACTGAAAATGTTAACTTGTCTTACTTGTGAACGATCTTCTAATATCAAGTCAGCCTTTTCTTTGTTTCACTAAAGTATGTTTGTGTGTGTGGTTCATTTTTTTCAGGTTATCAGTTGTTTCTTTCCATTCTCTCCATTTTCTCACCCCTCACGACCCATTTCTGCTTGTGAATGCAGATCCCACACCTCCTCCTCTTAGGGGTCAGCCAATCTCTCACTCCTGATTTGGGCTAGCAGCTTTTGTTTTGACTTGTGTGCAGTTTTTTTTGCATCTATTATCAGGTTTCTCCTGTTCTCTCTCTGTCTCACCCCTGCTCCCACACTTTTTCTTGTTGTGCGAGTTGCCCAAAGTAATTCCCACTTCTCTGGAAGGAAGACTCGCACCCTCAACCCTCAGCTGCCCCTCTCTGAAAACCAAGCCCACTATGTTCCACCCCTGCCCTCTTACTTTCTTTTGCTGAGCTGATGCGGTTGTGTAGGGCACATAATTGTATAAAATGAAGGTGATAAATGGCGCTGACAAACAGGTGGAAATTGGTTTTAGATGTTATATTAAAACTGACCTTCAGATTTAAGGCTTTAGATTTGTTATTTTGTCACACACACAATAGCGAGTGACTCTGTGAGCCAAGTGGAGAAGTTGTGAGCCTTGGCTTTGTGACACACCGAAAATACAGCCAATAAAACCGCCTCATTTGGACACTGAGAGCATCTTGCATCGCCGCCATATCTCTGCCTTCCACTATTTATTCAACTGATAATTCCTTCCTATTCATTAATAATGATGAGGGCTCCATTCCATCTCTTTTGCAGAAACTCTTGGCACATTTGTGTCCCTGGTGTTTGAATCCAAGTTCTTATAGTTTGAAGTCTGTATCAAGCAGTGCAAATGACTTTCCCACATTAATTGTTTCTTTCATACCAGTTCATAGCATTTGTTGGTGTGATCAGAAGCCGTAAGATTATTAAACAATGATTCAGGAAATTTAATTAAACAAACCAGTTGAGAGAGGAAAGGATGTGTAGACAGGAGAGAATGCCATTCAGAGAGTCAGATAATCCTAGACAAATGATCACAAAGTCCAGTCAAAATGAACAGAAACTGAATTCTGGCTTGTGTTTAGATGTGAAGATCTGAACTGGTAAAATTATTCTGTTTGCAAGGCCCGAGAGGAAACTAGAGACGTTGGAAAGTCAGTTGGTCTGCACTGTTGAACTGTTTAAAGTCTTCAAAGTTTGCTTTGAGAGTGTAGGAGGAAGAGAGGGCAGGGCAGAGCATGAGGCAGGTGAAAGCTCTGACATTGCTCCTAGCATGCTGCGGCATCACCCAGTGCCTTTATGTGTGCATAAATAAGTACTAATGAACGTGTCTGTATGGCTTGCTCCGTCTCTTTATGGTGGCCTGCTGAGTGTGTATTTGTTGCGAACAAATGATGCTGCACTCAACAGAACTGACTTCACTTTTCTTTACAATATTTGAGGTGTTTTTTAACAAACTGTTATGGTACTTTTAGTGAATTTAGTGCTTCTCCTTAAGTTCACACAGATGTCCTAGCAGAGGAAAATAGATGTAGTTCATTAGATTATTGGATCTGTTTTACATAAGAAATATGACAAGGTATCTATTATTTAATCAGTTAAAACACAAAACATCTCTTTGCAATATTTAAAGCAATATTTTGCTTTAAAAGTGTGTTTGTGCTGTATTTCAGTGATTGTCAGTGTTTTTGTAGATCAATTTGTATAGCTTTGTGTTAGCAGCGCAAAGGTTGTGGGTTTGATTCCCAGGAACGCATGTACTGATAAAATGTAGACCTTCAATGCACCGAAAGTTGCTTTGGATAAAAGCGTCTGCCAAATGCGTAAATGTAAAATGTAAATGTCTTTTTGAGTCCACTGTGCATGCAAGTGTGTTGATCTAGATAACTTCAGGTCTTTCCTGCAGCCACTTTAACTGCTTTTAAACATTTCCCACCACTTCAAACCACAGACACAACCTTGTGCTCTTTTTAGCCTTAGGGTTGTCCTGCAGGTATGAGTATGTGTTTGTGTATGAGGGTACATATATCAACCTCTTGTCTTCCTCGTCTTCCTTCTATGTATAATGCAAACAGGAAACAGCGCAGACCATGTACAGAATACAATACAGTTCATTTATCTCTTGTGGACAGGTCACTTACAACGTTTTCACTGGTGACTGTATAACTCATTCATGGCACATATTTCATAGAGGCGATAAACAATTAGTGTTTCTACAATGTCTTATAACTTGGAGACCTTTTCCGTTTATTGTAAATAGTATTGTAAATAATTTCATCATTCTGGTGAGCTTTACTGCTCATCTGATGTGATGTGGTCGTACTGACTCCTAATCAGTCTCATTAAAAGTGGCAGAATTTGTAAACAGGGCATTAAAGTAAAATTTTAATCTACCAAGGTCAGTAGTATTTCAGAATTCCTTCGTTATTTAGGCTCCAACAATTTGGTTGATCTCAACACACCTCATGTTTTTTGGACAGTTTAGTTTTGCTAGTTTTGCTCATAAATTGCTAGCAAGGTTGTATTTAACATATCTTTTAAAACATGATGATTTTTAGGGCTGTACAAAGGCGTTTCTGTCATGTTGTATAGTGCAGCTGCTCAGGCAAAACACATACAGTACCTCATTACATTCAGATCTTTCTTCTCTTTTTGACAATGGAGATTTATTTCTCTGCTATTCTGTTTCCTTATTTCCAGGTTCAGGTAGTTTCCATGATCGATTTTCATATATGCAGAGGACCTGTAAAAAAATTCAGGCTAATATACTCGAACCCACATTAATTTTGGCTTGAGTGCATTTAAATAGAATGGCAGTCTAGGAATAGACAACTCAATGTGAATACTCAAAACCGAATGCGGCTTTAGGTGAGTGCAGGCTTACTTTTCCTTCTCATTTGCCATTTTCCTCCCTCGCTTTGCTCACTCGAATGCAAATCTTCTTACCGGTCTCGCACGTACAGACTTTGCAAAATTGCCTTTTTTTAAAAAAAAAATGCTTCCTGCGAAAAGTTCAGACTTCCCAGGGTGCACCAGGGGAGGGCCTCCGAACAGCTTCAGACAGGCCTATCAATCTGAATTTCTAATCCAGCCATTTCAGCCTTGTTTAGAGCCTCATTTGCCTGTATTTCAAATGTCAGCTTATTGAGTTTCTGGCCACAGCTCTCCCTCTCGCTTTCTGTTGTTGCCCACCAATCCCAGTATACTTGTAACTGTAACTCAACACTAAAGCTGTTAGTTCGCTTACCTGCAGTGTTGAGAAGAGAGAGACGTTTTGCTTGCTGCTTTGATGGAGTGACTTCTGTCATGTCAGCTCGCCTGTGGGTGAAATTAGTCGCTGTTCTCCGGTCTGATTATATTGGTTTAGATGTGTTTTCCTTCCATGAGGATAAAATAAAAACAAAACACCTGGAGTCATTTTGAAAACAGTATATTTTTTACTAAATCAGTTTCCTTGTTATCCTGTTGAAACTTTAGACGTGAGATGTCAATATATAAAACCTCATCTCAATAACTGACTAAAATCTAGTATTAACACCTGTGGAAATAACTTTCTAAAGCAAAGAGAGGCTGTAGAAATCAAAACATTGCTTAAACCTCCAAGTAAGTTTTGATGCTTGTCTGTGTGCATGTATTGATATTCCTTCATTTGTATCAACTGTTTTCACTGTGTAGCTGTCATGAAGATGTCCACTACTGCAGAAAACTGTCATGTAACTGGCTTCCTGTAAGTTTTTCTCTCTCATTTTCTATTTTGAGTGTCTTGACACAAGTTTTTACAGATTAAGATTACATTTAATGATTAATGTCTTGTGAATTATGAAGCTGTTTGCAAAGTCCAAATGGATTATATGGCTATGTAATATGATGAGATGTTAAGAGGTGCTGGACAAGAAAGAAATAGAGATTAGTCTGTCTGGCACATTTGAATAATGGCCTAGGTTTAAGACTGCGTACAGACAGTTAGTCATCTAAAGGTGTGCATTGGTTGGGAGACAAACAGGAAACTGAGCTAGCAGTTTTTAATATGAATTTGCTAGTGATCTTTAGTGAGCTTGGTACTTTGAGTTATGACTTTGTTGTTGTTTCTCCAATGCTGGATAAAACACACACTCTTTCATCCAAAATCTTACATTAAAGATTTTGATATTAATGTCATCTTGTTGAGTAATTTGTTACATTTTGCATGATTATTAGCACTAATTTTATATTAGCATGCATTTGATTTTTTCATTCCTTTAATCTGCCTTCAGACCCCACAAATGATCTGTTTGTGTTGTACTGGAGTTTGTTTCTGCTCCAAAGTCTTGGATACACACACACACTTATTCACAAAATTTCAGCCATAATTTTTCTGATAATTCAGTCTGGTGAGTGTTCGTGTGTGTTACAGTGGTGACAGATCTATGGTGGATGATGTCATATACCTGGAAGTAGAAATCCATGGAACTGGAGCCAGCCCACCAAACACAGAGAAACAAATACAGGTCATTTAGATTAATGTATTTGTGTGCAGTCCCAACAAGGCCACAGAGAATGAGAATAAGAGGGGCTGAATTATGCAGAGAAGTGGCTGAGGAAAACAGAGAGAGTGATATAGATATAATGGTGTGTTTATACCTCCTGCTAGTTAAATCCCTCTCTTCTCAATGGTCCAATGAAACTGCTTTCCTTTATCTTTAACTCCATTTAATTTATATACTGGCATTACCTGATGGAAGAGGCCATTTCAAAAGCCTTTTATATCCGATAGAGTTATATCCACAGTACAGACACATAAAGCCTCAAGGTTTAATTTTGTAATGGAGACACGGCTGTGATTCAGAAGAGCATCTTTTTCATGAAGCTTGGATGGCAAACTCTTTTTTTACTATTGTACACTTTACAAACAACAGAAAGTGTCTCTTACATTGTTTACTGTGCATACAAATGAATAGCACTGATACACACTAGCATAAGGAGCTGTTGTTTTTCTTCATGGACAAAGGCTGCATGGTTTAATTTGTGTTGCATTTCCCACTTAGTACATGTCTGTTTCCCAAATGAATGAATGAAAGAATAAACAGGAGATATAGATTTGAGTTGCATTTATTGTATTATGCGAAATGAGAGGCATAAAAGTAATAAAGCCAATTATCTGATGTCAGCTGTGAAATTAGTTGCCTGGGACAATGGTTAATTATACAGTTTAGTGGTCATTATACACAAATACTTCATTTGGCCAATCAGAATTAAGTATTGCAGAAAGCCATGCAATAAGATTTCTCAAAGCTTATCTGTTCTGAGTTTCTTATACATAATCTTAACACCTCCATCAACCATTTTTGTGTTTTTAGGCACATTTACAAAATGGCTAACCTTGTTCATTGTTTTCTAAATGTTTCTCTTTTTGTTTAGAGAGATTCCAGTCAGTCTGACAATACACTTGTGTTATAATATATAATGTAATATAATGGCTGTTAGTAAGAAGCTACTTCAGCAGGTGCACAATTGTCAGTAAAGACCTTTATTCCAGTCTCTGTTAAATACAGCTATTACTGTTATTCTATTGGCTTTGCTGCAAATTGGACAATCATAAATCCGGCACATGGATACAGATGTGTAAATATTTTTTTTTGAAGCCTCTTCTGAGCAGAGGGTTTGGGAAAATAGGCCGAGACAGATGTGTAAGACTTGGGGGTGCTGCAGTACCCTAGAGCTGATGTTTTATTTTCGGCTGACTGCGGCTCTGACCCAGCGCAACGCTAACGTGGGTAACGCAGCCTTGGGGTAGAGATTCCAGAGGGAGAAGGGAAGTCAAGCTACCTTAGCAGTGAAGTTAGCCAGATAAGACGCCTCATTTTTCTCTGTGATTTATGACTGTTTTTGTTTCCTGGGAATGGGATGATGAATTTGTTTTCCAGTGTTTTTAATGCTCAGATATCAGAGAGAGAGAGAGAGAGAGAGAAAGCATACCCACTTGTAGCCGCTGCTTATCGCTCAAACAAGTGTGTGATCGCCCATGTTTCTCACGCAACACTTTTTCAATGTGGCTGACAGGTATTCCCTTTGCAAGCTTAAATTACACTAGAACTTGTTAATATTTAACACCAGCTAACTTCTGATCTTCATTCATCCAACACTTATATTTATGCCACGTCTGTGGTCAGGTGTTCTGCATATTTCAGAGATTCTGAAGGTCAGTTTGAATTTATTAACCTTGCTGTGGGATTGCATCAGATATTATAAAAGAAATGACGTGAACTGCAGTGGGTCGTCTCTGTATGTAACAGGGCTCTATGACATGTTTGTGTCTCATTCACTGTATAGGCTTAAAACTAAAGAACGAAAGATGGAAAAGAAAAGAGAGCGATAATAAGTGTTTAAAGAGGCTGGTTGTTAAGGGAAAGGGAGGGTGTGATTGGTTACTAATAACTGTGAAGGGTTGCCTCCAGGTTTCAAACAAACAGATCTAGGAGTTTTAAGCCTTTACATTTTCAGTCACACTTTCACATTGTACATTTATGTATTAGGCAGATGCTTTTATCCAAAGCGACTTAAAGTATATTCAAGTTATACGTATAATCAGTATGTGTGTTCCCTGAGAATCGAACCCACAACTTTGCGCTGCTAACACAATGATCTAACAGTTGAGGAACACTTTATGTCTTCTGGCGACTTTCATATGCTCGAGTTCATAAATGAAAATACAGCATGAACAATTGAAGGATATTAAGAGCCGTGGAAACAGTATACATGTACATTTGTGGAGTCTGCTGTGGGCAGAGTTAAATATTTCATTTGAAGAATGTAATTTGAAAAATTAGGTCAGTCTGTCTGTTTGGTCTTGTCTTTTAACATCAGTTAAGTTATACAGTCAAGTCAGACGAGTTAGTGGTGTACCGGGACCTAGCCTTTACTCTGTATAATCGAAACTTTGAACGGAACAAAAAAGTCGAGAGAAGATGGAGGACAGGACAAGACAAGACAGAAAGATGAAAGAAGGCATTCACAAAGGAGAGCTTAAAAACGTGACCCATCTCATGCTTATTTTCAGCATGTTTTCCCCAGAATGAATGTGCCATTTTATGTGATTATGAGCAGTGGGACACAACTCTCATCACAGCCTCTCTTGATTGGAGCCTCCTGTGGTGGTAAGATGTTCTGCTTTTTGTTTAACACCACAGTCACAACCGCCACTTGTGAGAATGATGAATATTGTTATGCAGACACAAGCGTCCTGTACATCTGCAGATGTTCCCCTTTTGTAATCGAACACTTCTTGGGAGGGGGTAGAGGAAAAGGAGACTGAAGGCGGAAAGAGAGATGCTATTTGATGTCAGGCGTACTGGTAATGACTGCCTTCACTTGAGCTGAGCTTATCGGCTGCTTCCCTTCTGAGTAGAAAGGAGGGAAAAATGAGAATGATTCTCTGGTAAGAAGGCCAAACTTGGATGCTCATTTTCTACCATGTCTCAGAGATGAGATTTCACTTTTGATGTTGATAACTTTACATAGCAGTTGTTTGGTAGAAAGTTTTTTGCTCGATTTACTGCATGTGAGAATGTGAAATTTCGAGTGGGCATGGGTAGGTGCCAGGTCTAACCTCTTGTTTTTCTCTTCCTCATTCTAGCAGTAACTGCCCCCCTCTTTCTCGCACCATGTTGATGGGAATTGGTAGCCTGTTGGTTTGATGAGGGTCAACTTTGCTTTTTCAAATGGAATAATTCCTGACATGCAGTGACTGGTTATTCCTCATATCATTTGGTTTTATTTGCTGATGCCCCATCATTGAGTTACATTGGGTATACATTGAATTTTTCTGCGCTTCGTTCTTTAGCTTGTCAGTGTCAGGCCCCTCCCATTAATGTCTGCATATACAACTGGTTGCTATATCAACCTATTTTTAATATAGGCTGGGGACATTTTAGCTTTGGTGCTGATTTTCTTATCAAAGGCAGTTCTTCACCACGCCACTTTTTAAAGTACCAAGTTCTGGATTTTTGAGTCCCAGGTGTTGTTAACATCAGTTTCTCTCCATTACAATGGCTCTGTAAATAAATGAGCTGACAAGCGCATCATTTTAATGTGTGAATGGGTTTTAGAGGTGTTTGTTTCTCTGTCTGAAATCAGTCACTTCATGCTTCTTGATTGATTGGATCCTGTTGGCTGTGCACACTCTCAAACCTGGCCACAAAAAAATAGCCCATTACTAGTGAGCAAACACATGAAGTGAGCAAGTGTAAATATGCCATCTGTCTTTGATTTTAAACAAATGCTTTTTTATTAGTGCTATAATTGTTTTGCGTGTCTTATTTTCTCACTCTTATTTTCTGTCTTCCTTTTTCTCTCTCTTTCTTTCAGTGTTTCACTCATCTCTGTTGATCCTGTTTGGATTTCATTGCACATCTTCATTCCCACATTCCTGAGAAAGAGTGTGGTTATGCCATTTTGCCAGAAATTCGCTCCGGTTGACAATCCTCTGTCCTGATTTTTCAATTACTGACATGTGTCCAATCCCATTCCCGCCTTAAATTAACAAAACAAAACGAATAACTGCACAAAGGAAATTAATTCCACGGCCAAGAAATACAGTGTCTAAATGCACGTTTCTCGCACATACTGTCATTGTCTTTAATTTACATCTCATTTGGGTGTTGTAACCTGTCCCTGCCTCTTTTATTCCTCTGAACTAACAGTTCATTTCATCCATAATAACCGTCATCATTGTCATCATTTTAATGCAGACATGAGCTCGAATAGCATCAGCAAATGAATTTTGTTGATGGACTTCTACGCTCCCGTCTGTTTTCTCCACTCCGAATTGACAAATTCAGTTCAGGGTGAAGCCCCCCCTTTTGCTTCACCTTGAAAATTCACACAAGCAAACATGCTCAGATTTGATTAGTGGATGCTTGGAGGCATGCGGCTTGTTGATTAGAATTGGACGAGGACTGCATTTTGATGGGAATAGACATTATACTGATGCTCTCTCTCTCTCTCTGCTCTCTCTCTGCTCTCTCTGCTCTCTCTCTACATCTGTCTCTGTAGTTCTGCTTTGTATCTCTCTACTTTTTCTCTTCTATTTCCAAATCTTTCACTGTTGCTCTGTCGTTTTCTCATCAGCTCCATCCTCTTTCCTCCTCCTCAACTCCTTCCTTCGTTCCTTTTCCCATGATCATTTGTTTCCTTTCTCTCTACTCCCAGTGGGAAGCCCCATTCCTGGCCAGTGGTAGATTTTCCAATCAGTAGGATGAGGGGGAAAAGCTGTGGAATGAAAAAACCAATGACTTTTTGTATGCAGCCACATTTTACTCCGCTAGCTGCTGATTATTGTGTTACTGTGGTACATTTACTTCTGGTGAGATTTGATTAAGCAGTTCTTACAGGGCCTGAGCCCTCAACTCCCATTGCAATCAGCCACAATACCTAAAAGACCAGCCGAGATTTCATCTTCCTTTCACGCCTCTCTATGACTACAAGTTAAATATGTTCAGAGAGCCTTATTCTGTCTGCGTACACCCAGGAGACCCCATGTAGTGGAAATCATTAGGATCCCTTTGGAGTGACTAAAGCAAAGAGAAGATGGTGAAGAGAAAGAGAGAAGAGGGCGTGTGTGGAAAGAAAACGGCAAGAGAAGTATGAAGATCGTAGTGGTTTATACAATATTTGTTTCAGGTCTCACATTAGAGATTCTAGGCAGAACATGGAGTCAAGTGTTTGGATCTTTGTAAAGCTCATTTGCATGTAGGGAAAAATTTTGGATGTGGCATTTTAAATGTGTTACATTACACACTGTTTTCTAAACCTGTTCAATTACATGGACCTGTTTATGTGTTTATGAGTTGGTATCAGTTTGCCTGTTTATTGAACTCTGCTCCAAGCTTTCTCCACCATTATGGCTGTGTGTTTAGCACAGGATTTTCAGTATCTGTGCAGAAGTAATGTCAGAATATTGATGTTAGCAGCATGGTGAACAGCAGAGGATTATATTTCTACAGTGTGTCAAGAGTTGCTTTGGATTGTGAGTGTGATAATTTTGGATTGCTCTTCACTATATGTGGCCACCTGTAAAGTGCAGTACCAAAGCTCAATGTACTTCTGCACAATGAACAACATGATCTATTTATCTTACCCTACAGAGATGCTGTTTTACCTTTTAATTTAGTGCTGAAACTAGCATGAGGACTCAGTCACTTTGACATGAACTTCCTGTCTGGGAAAGTGTGACAGCATCAGTTCTGCCTCAGTTCAGCTTTGAGAACACTTCCTTTGAGTCCCATCGGGTCTCAGAGAACAACAAATCGTCTCTGTTTTGCTCTCCGTTTTCCTTTAAATAGCATTACCATTTTCTTCTCTTTCTCTCTCCCTCTTCTGTTGTCTTCTCTAGTCCTCTTCAGTTTCCAGGTTGTGGTCAATTTCTGCTGTAATATAACCTCGGAAGCGCACCCACGCCTCTTGACACTGGCTGCCTGAAAATTGGTTACTGATGCTCGCCGCTGCTCAGTACTTACACTGAGGCAATTTCACACAGTTCTGTGAGACTGCGCTCTACCCGGCCCACCATGACAGACATGATCAACAGTTCGTAGCTCTGATAGGTCTGTTTCTTCCAGAGTTGTATGAAGCATGTGATCACAGAAAAAGGCAGATGAGTTCTTCCTGTTTTTCCTCACCTGTTTGACTTTCGGTGGGCTTAACTGGCAGTGTGCATAGAGATTCTGTTTGGACAGATTCGTGAGGACTGAAGTACACTGAATTACTGCTTAGTGAAAATTGTGGCGTCTTGAGTGTGAATCCATTTATTTTGTAACATCTTGGGAAAAGGAGCGAGGCTGAGCAGCTTGGCTTGTTTCTTTTCGCCTGTAGATTGGTATTGAATAACAAATTGACAGATACTTGCATGCATGCATGCATTATTGATTTCTGAGGGGAAATGTATAAAATGGAAGAAACAATAGTTACCTCTATCCATTGTGGGAACATTACAGCAAATGCATCTGAAAACAGTAATAGTTGCTGTACATGCATTATGAGACAGTTTGTTTGTATTATGCAGTTTGTCATTGAATGAACTCTGTAACCAGCTTTTTATACACAATGGGTTAATCAGTTTGTTTATGCTTATTGAATTTTCTCATTATTAATCAATGCCTCACTTGACACACTTCTCTTGTTATTGCAGTTAAATTTACACCATGGCAATTCCTGCAGACAATAGAGGCCAAATCAATAGAGATGTAGAGCGCATGATTGTGTCTGAATGGAATTAAAATAAACATCTTTGCTCCATTAGCAATGCCTTTCACTTTAGCTCCAGGGGGAAAGCTTAATCTATTGGAGGAGGTGGAGTTTACTGACGTTAAATGGGCTCTGACAAACATAGCTCTGATAAGCATTATTGACTCTTACATGTTTCTATGCTGCTTTTTTAAACAAAGAGGTTTATTTTGGAAATGTAAGATGTAAGAGGCATCCAAACTTGTTTTTATTCCTATTTCTAAAGCTAATGATGTGAACAGCTAGATTGTACTGCATAGTACAACTGAACAAGTACTGAACAAGGGAGCACGATAGGTACTCGGACACTTTGTTTTAATGCAGTGACAAAAGTGTGGCTTATGTGTCATATACCATTTGGGACCAGTTCACAATTTGATGATGTGCAGTGTTAATGCAGAGATTAGTGTTAAATAGTGAACCGCATGTAAACACTAAGACATGATTGGAAGATGTGATTGTCTAATATCCACTTTTGATATTTTTTGTGCATTTTGTCACATATACACTAACACAAGATGTTTGGGTGTAGAGTTTTTGGTCATGAAGGACTGGGCCTCCTGCTGGAAAACCTGGAGAGGCTTCTGCTTAAAAACAAAACAGTAAGGCAAACTCCATCATCCTCATATCTTAGGCAAACACATCTTACTAGGTTTTAAACTACCCTCAGTCTTCTCTAACCTCAGGATAAGCCCTGAGCTCGCTCCTAACCAAACAGTTTGACCCTGTTTTTGTACTGAGCTCATCTTTTTCACTCTTTCTTTTCATTTTTCAGCAAAGAAAAGGTGGATAAGAAGAGTCAGCACAAAGTCATTCAGTGCCTTAAGGTCTTTATGAACAACAATGTAATAACGTCACTGAGCCTATAGGAACCTCCCATTTGAGATCATTCTGCAGCTGTTTTGACCAGTTATCAAAGTCTGCATTCACACAGTCAGTGTTTTGATTTGACAGTCGTATGTACTAACAGTTGTGATTCTCCACTTGTGCTGTTCATAAAACAGCTTACAGGAGCTTCTCAAGTACGCCTGTATGAACTCAAACAACTAATAAATGTAGTCAAAGCCCTTTTGCGCTAAGTAAATGTTTCGATGTGTATATTAAAGATAGTGCCTTGTCTGGGAGTTAAGTCAGCTGGCACAAAGTTACTTTTCATAAGTTATTTAACAAAGTTACTTCACAAAGTTACTGCAAGCTGCAATTCAACTTTATGGAGTTAAAAATAAACAAAAATGAGTTATTGAACAACTATATACCAGATCAGTGTTCAACATGATCTCCTTTGATTTATATTTTGAGATGTCGGTTCTGGAAATGCAAGGTTGGCTTCATCATATGTAATGAAAAGTGCATAAGCTAACCTGCAATTTTATGGTTCAGACAGAGTTGGCAATAGAGAGGCAAAAATTACAGATTACAGCTTTAATAAACGAGTCCAGTCGAGGCATGAGTTTATTTGTCAAGTCCTTATTAACAGACAGCAGCTCTGTGGCTTTTTATTTATAAGTGAGTGAAGTTATACACTTGTTTGTAACAGAAGTACGTGTCTTATCTTATTTGCCACTATCCAGCGTTCTGTCTCTCCACTGCGACTGTCTCTCCCACCAGCCCTGCCATCCAGCACGCTGGTAAAAATCAGCAGCCTAACGAGCATAAACAAAACTCTGCGAATCTGTCAACACGGTTTAATAAAATTGCTAAACATTGAAGGCACGTAGTCTGAGCGACATTGCTGGAGGTCACCAAATTGCTGAACAGTGGCTTGCTATTATTTGTTCCGTTCTGTCTAACTGTGTCAGGGGACAGATCATGTGAGCTTTAGTGTCTTTACTCTCATTGTTGCATCACTGCTTATTTGCATCAAGTTCATCTCTGCTCAGCTCATACCACCAACGGCCACTGATGCTCATGTTCTCTTAAAGCACATTAAATCATCAGCTTTCTTTGTCTGCACAAATAATTGTGGTTCTTACACCTAAAACTTTCAGTGTCTGTGGCCTGTGTTGTGTGAAGTTGTTTAAAATGAGTTCTACTATATTTACTCTCAATTTCTCTTATTTTAATGTCACACAGTTTCAATGCCGTCAACATCTAATCAAATTAATGTGACATACAACACGTGTGAATACCTGTTTGCTGTATATGTTTCTTCACAAATTTCAGTTGCACTTATTGAATTATTATACTAAAGCCACAGCTTCAAACCAGACTGATTCCAGCTGCTGTGTCCCTTCATCAGCTGACGAATCACGTCTCCGCTTTCTCACCACGCTCCAGCTTCTCTCCGCTGGACACACGTACCTGCAGCAGCTTTCAAATGGTCAGGAACGATAAGAGTGGAGCTGCAGAAACACAGAGCTCTGAACCTGGGGGGGGTCCACACAGCACGTGTAAAGAGGTCTGAGGGGGCTTTTGATGATTCACACACTCCTGTTAGAGACAGGCGTCAGAAGTGGATCTCCAGTTGTTTCTCTGATGTTGTAGAGATAGCCCGGGGTCTGAGGAGTTACCACCACCATCTGATCACATACACAGATAAAGATCTGTCCTGTTTTTATCTGAGTTCATCCACCGCGCATGCAACAGATGTTAGAGAGATGTTCAGCTGTCAATGTTTTTGAGTGAGAAGTTGAAGTCTTATCTGAGAAGCTGTTAGCAGTCTGTGATGAACCTGGTTTCACTCTGTGTTTTGTTACAGTGTAGTTTGTCAAGGCAGACATTAGTTACACTGTTGCTCAAGTATTTTGCTATGTATAAACTTTGTTGCGTAGCTTGTCCTGCACTTTCAATGCTATAGACATGAATGATACCCTGGTACTGTGGCTGCAAGTTCTGCATGGGCAAGAGCCACTCGCATTTCTTTCAGTTAATGTAAAAATCTGCGTGTAAACTTCGTGTTAAGTTTTCTTCTCATAGCATCATAAGGTGATTTTTTTTTTTTCACTGGTTGTATTGAATTGTCTGGCCATCGACCCAAATTAAATGCCAGTTTAAAATGGAAACCAAGCAATTAGGAGCATCAGTGCATATTTCAGTTGGAAATTTGTCATGGTCATCTACTGAGAAAGATAAATATGTTGAGGCCATTGTTGTTTTTCTGAAGCCTGTCGTCTCTGTAGGACTAAAGAAAACATGCAGAATTCTGGTTCCTTTTGCAAATTAATTTGCCAGAGATCCCAGTTGTGTTTTCTGCTAATTTTACTCCACGCACCCTCAGCCCTAAAGGTCTGGTGTAATCCCAGACACCAAGCAGGTCCTGAGAGCCTCCACTCCAGAACTCTCACTTCAGCCCCGCAGCACCATAGGAAATATTCCATCCATGGTGCCTGCTGGCCAGCTGCCCCCGTCCAGCTGTCACTAACTCCAAATAAATAAAAACAGAAAATGGGTTAAAATATGTTTACACCCATTACGGTGCCTTAATACCCGTTAACACCTTAATAACCCCGTTATCTCCTCTGAGACGGGAGGGATGTTTTCATATCTACGTTTTTCATAAAAAATAAAACTGCAGCAACTAAGCAACTGCATCTGTTCTAAATGACAACAAGTCTGAGATATGACAGCCGAAGCCATTAATTGGCATGAGTTATGAAGCAATTAACACAACTCTGTTACTGTCCTAAAGCTTTTTAGTCAGGAATTAATTCACTCAGCCTGATTCACGTCTTGAAAATTGTAAAACTTGAGTCAAAGTTGTTTCGGTCCTTTTGTTGGAGCCAGAGAGCTGCTGTTTGGGTTCTCCCAAATTCAGTCCGTCACATAAAGAGCTCGTAATACGCTAACTCTTAATTAATAATTTAAGTAAAGTCTCATTATCAACAAGGACAAAAAAAAGTTGATAATTTTAGACCTAGTGTACCTTTTACACTTTAAGATTGACAGACGAGAGATTGGATCATCTTTTAAGTTACAATCACAGTGTATTGAATTAATAAGAAATTCGTCCTGTGGTGTTGGCGCAGTGGTCGTCATTAACTGAACCCCCCTGTGTTCAGACATGGATATTCTGCACTCTGACTCCTCACTTCTCTTGGTAGGTCTTCATCTGCTCTTATCGTTTCAGACCCTCAAGGCTTTTCTGTCCTGCATCTGTCTTCTTCCTTCACCTTTTTGCCTTCCATTTCTGTCTTTTCTTTCCACCCCTCCTGCTCTTTTTCATGATAACATTAACATATCCCTGTTCACAGTTTTGCCATTATTCCAAGGACAGAGTAACAGGCAGCTCTGTGCACAGGCCCACATCATGTCCTCCTGTGGTTCATTCTGATGTGTAGAGGTCACCTCCGATTCCAAATTAAATGTCTTCTTCATAATCACCTTTTCAAACTAAATTGGTCAGTATCTTCCATGATGTTGCTGAATGCATGAACATGAACTCTTTTTTTTGGCATTTAGAGCATGTGCAGATGACTACATGAAAATGTGTTGTTTACTTTTTCTTTGTAATTTTCCCTTGTCTTTTTTATCTCATTATTTTTAATCAGGTTCAGTTTCTTCTGCCAGGGTACTGTAGGTTAAACAGAGCTACATCGTTACTGCTGATTGAAGGTGCAGGAAACATTGTGTAAAATATCACATGATTGTTTGTGTGTGTTTGCAGTATGAACTGAGCGTATCCTCGGAGAGGAGAACAGTCTGGCTCTTTGGGCCTGAGCATTTGACCCCTGTCAACCAGCCATGATGACAGATAAAACTGCTGTCTACAATCTGTAGAGGAAGAGAACACACAGACATTTTAACTTCCTTTTCAGTTCTAGCAGAAATCAATTTGTCATTATGATGCAATTATTGTTTTGTGTTTTTATGCACTTTATTTTTCTTTCATTAATTAGCTCTCTCAGACACTTGCTACTAGTCTTATGTGTTATTTTTTCAGTGTTTTTTTGTCAGCTCTGACATACATTGCCCCTCAGAAAAGTACAATCTGAGCACTAAATTAATCTAAAAAGCTAACCTTTTAGAACTAACTTCATTTATATAGCTTTTTTTACAATTACTTTTAATCAGCTGGTGTCATTATTAGGATGTATGAAGCCAGACCCCTTACATTTACAAAGGTGCTGCAGCATATTCATAACAGATATTGTTCATCACCTGTTTTAAGTTTGACACCCAGAAGTTCTTTTTTATTGTGAACTATTTATTGTTTTACTCTTTAAAACCTAACACTCCCCATTTTATCAGGGCTGTTTCATCACAACCCTCTTCTTTTAAATATCACTTTCAAGTAAACACTGAAAAGATGTGATTGTCTGCCATGAAAATTATATTAGGAGCGGTAAGGGCACTCAGAATGTCCTCTGTAACAGAGAGAAGTGCAGCTCCAGCATAACCCTTAACAAAAGAAAGTAAAGTCAAATCGACTGTGACCACAACAAAAGATGTATGGGGAGAAGAGAGATGAAGGTCTTGCATTTACATTGTGCTCTTAGGCATTTAATTTATTTGTTTTTTCTTCTTATGTCCTGCGTTAAGGCTGAAGAAAGTTCTTGAAGCCATCACCATGGCCACAGAGACATGAAGGATTGCCTGCTTTAGTGCTATCGTCCTAGGCCTCAGAGATCACTCTGTCCAGTTACAGGAAAATAACTATCTCGCACTTTTTGCCCTTGTTCACCTGTTTTCTGCTGATACATCCCTACCACCACCCTCATGTCCTTGCATAATAAAATATACCCGCAGTCACATAAATAAACATTGAGTTTTATCTGTACGATAACTGCAAAAGTGCATGTTTTCAAAGAGAAACTGCTCTCTAAAGCATTTCTTTCTGAAGAGGCCTAGAATGTAATATTTTGAGAGATGTCAAACGTTAGATAGGAATTAACCACAAGAATATGTGTTGGTGATGTTGTTCCTCCAGCTCTGGTTAATTACTAACCCTGATTTTGCTGTATTGTGTGTAGCACAATTTTATTCTGTGAATTTGTTGTTTTCCAGTTAAAATGTGCAAAATTAAATAGAAGCTTTAACAAGATACATTGTCATGGGAGGAAAATAGTGCAGGATGTTGAGGTTTTCCCTTTTTATTTATCTTAATTTAATTGTTTATGCTTTAAAACAATTGAAACACTTCAGTTGAACAAAGCCCAATACATTTATATTCAGAAAACTTAATATCAGGTAAATCGACTGATGTCTTTAAGCATGTTTGGATATTTGCACTGGAAATCATAACGAAGATTGCACAAGTATCACATTAAAATCTGTCGTTCTTTAATTAACACTTCAGTTTATAGTAACGCTGCTCATTTTCACAGTGCTTGCTGTAGTGGTTTGTTTGTGTGTGTTTGTGCATTGCTCAGGTGTGGAAATACACTGAAATTTCCCTTTATATAGAATCTGTTTTGAAAGTTTTCCTCAGAGATTTGAGGGCCGGCTGGGCTGAGATGAAACAACAGCAATTTGCTTGATAGTGTCACCGGTATAAAGAGGAAGTCACAGGCCCTGAATCACCTCTAAAACATCATTTACACTTAAAATCCCCCGTGTCCTAGTATAGAGGCCACCATAAAAAAGGATCAGAAAACCAATCCTCTAATACAACAAATCTCCAGACCTTATATAAGTACAGATAGTTAATACTCCCTTAAGCTGTGCGGTACTTATACAGCTTGTTTATAAATTAAACATTACAAAATTAACTTAATTTCCTGTCCCTTTCCGACAAATCATCATGACCTTTTGTTGAGGCAGGTACTGTGTTCGGAGGCTCAGGACATTTGTAAAGCACAGAGATAAATGCTACCAGCTACAGTGCTTCATTTGCATGGTAAAGCACAAGCTGTCATTAGTAAAACATCTCTGATGACATGTAACGTAATCATTCTACAAAAAATGAATTATTTGATTAGGGGTGTTTAGCCCTATTGCCGAAATACACCATAAGTTCTGATTCTGATTTTGATGGCTTTGTTTTCAGCAGTATGAAATCTTGATCAACTTTTTATTTTTTTATCTATAGTGCAACTGTATTTGATATGTTGAATGAAGTGGTAGTTGATTAAAATAGTAAATACTGGAGTGTTGAATTCGAGGTTTGTAATTCAACAGGTAGAGCATTGCGTTAGCAACGCAAAGGTTTGTGGGTTTGATTCGCAGGGAGCACTCACTAATAAAATGTATAACTTATAAAATGGATTTTAAAGTTGGATAAAAGCATCCGCCAAATGTGTGAATGTAAATATAAATCTACAGATGTTGCTTGTAAAAAAGCAAAAAAGACAACAGTAATTCCTTTTGAATTATTTTTATTCTTATTTCATAGTGAAATCGTTTTTCTCGTTTCAAACATGGACTTCAGTACATTTAGTTAGATTTTTTTGACTTAGTCAAGACTGTCACTTTGGCTCTTAAATAAATGTCTTTTTATATTAAAACAGACAAAAAAGAAAGAAAAGGAAGATTTTTTGAAGTGTTTAAAGAGAAAAGATTAAGACTCCTATCAGAGGAGCCATGCAGATCTCTGATGCTTCAGTGTTGCCGTTTTTTGGTGCGTGCTAAATAAAAGCTGCTTATCTTTGAGCTGAAGCTGTTAGTTTAGTCAAGTTCTGGCCCTCCCTGGACACTTCACTATGGCTGTGTGCTGATACATGTGTGTTCACGCGTGCTAATACTCTAAACCTGCTCTGCGCTCACCTACTGCAGCGTGCTGGCCCTAGTGGCCATACAGAACTGTGTGTAATCGTTTGGCTGCATTAACTGCGTGGCTTCATTGTTAAGGCTGATCAAAGCAGCATTGTTTTAGTTTAATTGGTAGCAGAGGGAGGTGAGACACAGGCCCTGAGCTTTGTCTTCACTGAGAGCTCTGCTGTGCTTAATTTATTAATAAAGTAAAAGGTACACACTATTTACAGCATCTTTGCACTCTTCTGGATAAACCACATTTATTCTCTCTACATAATGGTTGTATTTTAAGTGGTTTACTGTTTCCTGCAGAGGGCAGAATATTATGATGATAACGTATTGCATTTAGCATACAGGAACCACATTATCTGGTTAGTTCAGGTGCTTTCTCTTTTGTTAAATTGTTAATATGATCTAATTTGCTCTTTTATTAGCTTGCTCTAAATGAATTACACGTCACCGAGGACACACCCCCATTCCAGCCCTATTGGCTAGTTTGTTTCCATTTCAGACAAGAGTAAGAATGTTAAATGAGTGGAAAAAAGTGGAAAAACAAAAATAATAAAAAAGGAAATCCTCCAAGACAGGTTGGTTAATATCCATGAAGGCCAACTGGTGTGTTTGAAGGCCCCCAGTAATGTTTTATTAATTGACTAGTTATTGTTCCTGTTTGTTAATGGGCAACTGTGATCGTATTTAACCGCATGAATCATGTATCAAAGAGTGTTATCACTGGGACCAGTTTAAGATTTTCCTTTAGGGTCTCTGTTTCTCTTGCACACCACTCTCCTGTTTTTGTAGGATATATTTGAGACAATATCTTGAAACAGAAGCTCTTAGATACTCTCACACACATGCACACACACACACTGCATAAAGTGCAGCATGTTTGTGTAGAGAGAGAGAGTGCTTGGGGTTGACTGTAGTCTATACTGGAGAGGGTTTATTTTTGAAGAATTTTTAAGAATTTGAGGATACAGATGAAACATGTTTTATAGAAATAAATAAATGCCTCTGTTTGCTTATCCATGGGAAAAATGTTTTTTATCACATTTGCTGCATACATTTTATATCTAGTGGATATATATTCTGTATTGTGCTGCTTCTAAGATAAAGGAAAATAAGTAATTCCCACTGGAATGTAAATGTTCCTTTTCTCCCATCATCCTGCCCTCACACCACTCCCATCTTACAGCAGACATGTGAAGCTGGCAGATTAAGGCAAGGGTACAGTAAAACTGTTAACAGAAGGCATGTTTGAGTTTTTCTCCATGGAGTCTGTCAGTAAGTGTCTGTCATAGACTCAACTCTGCTGAGATTCCTTTCACAGTTTAACTGCTGAGAAACACAAATACAAACAATTCATTGTCATCCACTCTTAAATCAAAAGGTTCTGCCTGGAAAAGGCTTGTTCTGTCAAACTAGATCTTAAAAGCAGATGAGTTTCGACTATAGTAAAATATGGCAAACGTTCAACCCTTCATTTTCGACTGAGATTTTTTATTTATTTTTTTTACTCAACTTCTTGAAGATATATTTTCAGACTAGCTCTCGAAATGTTTTGGACTGCCTTTCTTTTGCATCTTATTACGTTTACCTCTGTGACCAACAGCCCTGTGTCATCACAACATGCTGTACTGAGAACCACCACTGTAAAGAATTTGTAACATGCCTGTTTTGTCAAGTAACTTTCAGTTCGTCATTGTCACGATGCACACGTATGTGTTCAGTAGTTTTAGCTTTTTTAAAATGCACCAGTGGCTTTTAACTAAACACTCTTACACACACAAACACATGATTTAGTGGCTGCAAAGACAGTTGATCAATTATGGATGATCTGTGTTGGCTTGAGGAGATGAATTGTAGTTTTGTAATGAGGCGATGAGATCCTTTAGATCGTCTGAGGGCTCTCAGAGAACCATAAAACACAATGTGGTCTTCAACAGGTCCAGTCCTTAATTTAAATGTGACTGTTTTCAAATGACTTTTGAGTTATTAGTAAATATCAAGTACATTTCAACAATATCAAGTCATTTCAACTAGTACAAATACGCCTTATGTCTGAGGTCGTAAATCTGTGTAATAATGGATTTGGTTGTTTAAAATGGTTTTAGATTAAGTCCAGCATGCTACACTGCTGTCACAGTGTGAAATGTCATGCCATTTATACATTAGCAATCAGTGATAAACACGGTACCCATGCTATACATATATGCTTACTGTTATTCAAATATACTCAGACCTACACACACACACACAGACACACACACACTTCTCCCTGTAGGTGGCTTGTATGGAACTCATCAACGCTCTCATAACGTCTTCCGATGAGCTGGACTTCAGGCTTCACATTCGACATGAATTTATGTGCTGCGGCCTGTGAGAGATCCTGACGGTGAGCGGCCTGTGTATTAATATTTAAATGAGTTGTCCACTTGAGTGAAATATTGTAAAATTGGTGTGCGAATAATTTATGAGGCCTGAAGGAGAGGTCACTTGGCTGAATCAATACCTGCAGCCAGGATTGGGTTGGACTATCTCTCTCTCTCTCTCTCTCGCTCACTCTCTCTCCTCTTGGCATTCTGAATGTGATGTATGTTTTATCAACAAGTGACTGAAAACTACCTGAACAAAACAGAAGTGTGTGAAATGAAAGCCAGAGTGTGCACGAGTGAGATGGATTAATGCCTCAACCATGTCTTATTTATTCTTCAGAACAGAGACTGTCTCCTTCCTCAGGAGAAGATGGGAACAACTTCAGCGAGAAATGAAAGCAAAATATTATTTCCTGAATGCTCTTTTCTTTATAATTGTCTCTCTTTTTCCTTTCTATCCATTAAAAGGGCCTTATTTTGCGTGTTTCTTTTTTTTAGTCCCTAAAATCCACTTACAACCTTAGCCGAGGTTTCCACCAAAAACAGTCATTTGAGTTCTAACAGATGTTTTTTTTAAACATTTTATTTTTCCTTCCTCTTAGAATTGAACCGGCTTTATTCACTGCACTGCTGGCTATACCATTCTATATGTAAATGATCAACAGTTTGTTATGATCGGCTACCTTTTCTTTATGTAAAATGAGCAACGACACCCCCACAAAGTTGTTGAATACTAAATAGGTGTGGATGTGTATATGTGGGTGGTCGTATGATAATATTCTCACGATTTTGTGATGATGAAGCTGTTTTTGCTGTTTGGTTCAAAAATATGGCCTAGATGGACAAGGGAGAGTTTTAAGCAAGCGATTGGAGTAGGTCTGCATAGCACACAAAAGACAAACACAAGATTATGTTTTCTATGATAAAGGACCTTCTAGGACCTTTTATTCTTGTTTTCCCTCTAACCCTGTGTAGAGTCTCAAGACGGACAGAAATGAGACTCTGGACATCCAGCTGAAGGTTTTAGAGGGCACAAGGAGGAGGACATGGCAGTACACGTATCATTTGACATTCTGTCCACACCTAAACGCTCCTCAGAAAACTCCTCCCCTTTTTCTCCCACTCATTCAGTGATCTTTAGATGGTGTTTGAATCTTGACAATAATATTTTGGTTATACACAGTCCAGCTCGACTGTAACAACATCCTTGTAGAAGATGCATTATCTGCATTGATGTTATAATCATAGGTTTCATTTTAGCCATGAGTGATCCTGATTCATGGGCTTTTATTAGAGTGTTTCACAGGTCTCAGGCGGTAATAAGGCTAGTCAGAAGATCTTTGCTCTTTCTTTGTATGCATACTGTATATGTGTGAAGACTGTATGAGTAGACTGTGTTTCTACACAGTTATTTTTTGCAATAATTTTGCCAGTGGCAATGTTCAAGTGCTCCTTAACACTGTGTGTACTGATATCGGTGGATATATTCAATGTGAAACACAAACGCAGAGTCACTTTCTTTTTATACCGCAACACCTGCTGCTGGTCAGGAACCATTATTTCACACGGTGAGGCCTTGTGTGTATTGACCAACTATCATGAGAACATCATGGATAAGAGTCATGGATTTACACCACCAATCAAAAGTTTATACACACTTGACACTAAACGTTCCTGATAATCTGGTAAAACTGATGCTTCAGTACTTGGAATCTTAAAGTTTTGTATACAAATGTAAGTTGTGCTTACAAATGAATTTCTTTGCACAAATATTTGTTTATTTATTTACTAACTTATTTTTATGGATTAGTTTGTTCGGATAGTGAAATTAAAACAAGTAACAATGTCCAGCATACAAATACTTTTTAAAGACATCCCAGGTGGCTAATGAAAACATATATAAGACCATTAAATATAAAAGTATTAGACCGCTTCAGCATATTTTTAAATGTGGAAAATGAGCATGCGGGTTCAAACTTTTGGCTGGTATAATGTGCACAGGGACCTTTTTATAGACCTATAAAAGAAGCAAACGTTCTTCAAAACCAAATCAGACTCAAAAAGTCATCTTGTATTGTTTTCTCAGGTTTCACACAAAGATGCTTCCCTCCCCTTCAAACCTAGTCTGAGGTTTGTATTCATTTTTGACTAATTTGTGGCAGTGATGCTACGGCACACCTCTCCTGCTGCTAAGGTCTCGCTAATGACTCTGTGTTGTGTGTTGGAGAACAGCTTTTCAAGCTCTTTAGCTGGTGAGCTGTATTGTGTTATTAATAACAGCTTTGACAGAAGAGAGAGGTGCAAAAGGAACGAGAGGTGTACAGATAGAGACCATCTGTTGAGGCACCTGGTGAAGAAAAACAGTAACAGTTCTGTTTAGAAAGAGCAGCTGACGTGAGCATCAAAGAGAGTTCATGTTCAAGTGGTGAGATGGTTTCCTACCTCCATCTCCTACTGCCCGGCTTTAATGATTGACCAAAATCAAACTGTTGAAAGGGAGGGCTGGCCTCCACCTCTTCCAGGTTTGGTTAAGCCAATCATTTTGTTGAAAGTAGAATCAACAGGTGATTCGTGATGTTGTTACTGAGGTTAGTTCTAGATAACACAGGGTTAGGCAGAAAATGGACAAAGGTTCTTCAGGTAAAAGGCTAATAATCATTCGAATGAACTTACATGTCTGTAATGATTTAGCTGTTCTTGTACAGAGAAAAAAGTGTGAAAACAAATGAGCTTCTATGTTCTCTTAACTCTTATTAAACTCTCTTATTAAATTCTATTAAATTTTAGAATTCTAGGAAAACAGTCCGTAGCGCATCAATTAAATGACCACACCTGAGTCTACAGCACTCCTGCACTTACTAAGAGCTCCATTGCTCTCCAGTGTCTTCTCTCCTTTTGCCTGCTGGTCGATTCCTGTTAAAAAGGCCCAGTGCTCCCAGTAAGCACTTTCCATCTCCTGAACGTTTCTTTCTGAAGTCTGTCCCTACACACTATTTAATCTACACAGAGCGTCCACACGTCCTGCTGGTCTCCAGCCCTCCAACCTTCCAATGACAGTGTCACAAAGAGAATGAACCTGCTTTCATCTTCCTCTCATCTCCCATACTCGCATTACTGCTCCCTGTATACTCACACACTCTCTCTCTCTTTCTCTCTCTTTTTCATCTGTGGCATCTGCTCAAAGAGTTTTTATGTGTTGGAGCTCGCAGCTGGGCGTGTTGAACCTACTCTTGATCAAAAAGCAGCTTCTTATCTGTAGAATGCAGGATATATTACGCACAGTTTTTTAAAACCAACGCAGAATGTCAATGCTTGTCTCCTTCATCCGTATACACACACTGATATGTCAAAGTGCTTTTTCAGTGGAGTCACGAAATGATTGTGTAGCTCTGTCTGTAGTCGTTATGGAAATGAGCTTGGCATTGCTATTATTTTTAAGGGCCATTTTTTCTGTGGGATGTCGACATGTTTATGTGCCTTTAATGCTGACATAACTTGAAATTAAGCTATTTTAGATTGCTTGACATTTCACAGTGTGGTTAATTTGTGTACTTTATAACACTGTTGTCAAATCTTTCAGTGATTAATGGCAGCAGAATTGTAAGAATAATGTTGATTATACCTGAAATTGAAGCATTATTATGATGCTTTTTGTGGAAGTATCTTGCAGGAGAGTTCACAACAGGCCAGAATGGAGAGCTTCACCCCTCCCCTCTCCTCTCTGATTGGTCCTAATCATTTCCACTTCAAAGCTCTTCTAACTTCACTCCTTTAAGGAAATGGCTCCATCATTTTGAGATAATTATCCATGTTGACTCAGATTATAATGTTCAGGTAACAATCACGTCCATGTTTTAATATTCTTAAGTGGGCAAAATTTTTTGCACTCTTCTTCTTGTTCTCGCGCTCTCTCTGTTTCTCTCTGGTATTAAGTGAAGGGGTTGGTATGGCTTAGAGCTAGATGGTCTTGTAGCTTTAATTTATTGAGCTGGGTTCTTTATTGATTTTGTTTGAGTGCCATATATTGTGGTGACGGAACCCTCAGCTTTGGTGGCATGTCTTGTTTATTTCTTATGTGGATTCAAGGACTTCTCAGTCTTGCTTACTGCCTTTTACACAAATATATTGCAGTATAGTGACCTGAGATAGAGAATATGAAAACAAAACAAAACCAAATCAGTATGTTAACAGGTGTGTCAGTGAAATGCTGAATGTGGGCTGGTGTCCAGAGAATATCCATCTTCCTCCTGAAATATTAAATGATGCTTGTAAATCTACATGAGTTCAGTCTGCAGTATCCCATATGTTTTCTCCTTTGTTATTTTTCTCTCCATCTTTCTCCCTCATTTTATCCCTCTCTCTGTTTTTTGTAAATGTTGAGTAGCATCACACAGTCAAAGGACTTGGCAGTCATTTTTATTGTGCAAGTTAATAGCTTGTATAAGCTACTGTCAGAGAATTCAATGTTAATTTAACAGCACTTTCTCTCATTCTGTGCCCAAGTCCATGATACCGTATTCCCAAAAAGATAATACAATGCATTGATTTTCTCTCTTTCTGTCTCACTCTCTCTCTGTCTCTCACACACACACACACACCCACACCTATATTTACTCTCTTGTTTTTGTCTCCAGGCCTCAGTATTTTAAGATTATAGAGGAGTGTGTGTTTCAAATCGTTCTCTGTAGTGGCACACATCCTAACTTCACCTACTGCAGGCGACTGGATGTGGACTTCTGTCACCTGTTAGGAGTATGTGTGTTTTTATACATAAGTTTGTGCATTTATTTGTTCCAAACTGAAATGGTTAATCTCTCATCATCTTGAGGGCAGCATACAGAGGGCCTCTGAGTTAGCTCCGATGGCAAGTGTTCTTTATTTTCTGTCCCTCCCCCTGTTTTCCATTTCTGTCTTTTCACTGAGGATTTGCTAATAAAGAGTGCAGCCTTTGAAAACCATTCTCAACAGCACCATTTAGCTTTTCTTTAAGGCAAGATTACTGGAAATCGTTCAAACAGCCATTTGTAATTAACAGTATTCTGAAAAAAAAATGCGCCTGTATCGATTGTTTAAAGCGCTCCTTATAATCGTGGGCTGAAATGTTTGTAGCGGAGGGCACCGGATCTTTACATGCCAAACCACAGCTCTTTAACTCTCTTTGGTTCATTTAGAAAAACAGGCCAAACCATTCTGTTTTGTTTACATTCATAAAATGGCAGAAACGATCAGTACAAAATGTGTTCGAATGATATGGTAGACAGGGCCCAAAACCAGAATGATTATACAGAACCTTTTTTAATAAACCAGATTAATCAGTTCCAATCAAAATCTATACTGTAGTTTCACACACCCCCACCAAAGAGAATTTCATTCTCCTTGTCCTTATAGCAAAGTAATTGAATTCATTCTGTTTTGTATGTTTCCTTGTAGTATAATTATCTTTCATCTCATTAGTGTGTAATTAGTGTTCAGTACATCATTCTGAAAGAGGCACACTGTCGAACTGTGTATGAGCATCAACTGATTATCCTGTTTTTTTTTTACTCTGTGTTTTCTATGTATCCTCTCTGCTGATGATGTGCTTTTGCCCTCCAGTTTGTGGACGGCTTCCTGGAAAGAAAGGAAGCTCAAGCACAACTGCTGAGGACAGAATAGAAGCTCACTGACCTGGAGCCTGAACTTTAGGCCTGTGGTTTTCATTCTCTTCGTTTGGACACTTCTGTCACTGTTTTGAACACTGTCAGAACATTCTGTGAGTGCTGGTCTGCGGAGAATCTTTTGTTTTTTTTCTTCTTACTATTTCTGTTTAATTCTCTCTTTTTTCTAAAAAAATGTTTCATTCTCTGTCTTTCTCGCATCTTGGTTTGGACAGCTGTTGGTTTAGATGCACACAGCGGACAGTAGCACATCTGTCTAATCTATTCTTTAGCTGTGTGTTTATTTAAGTAATATGAGATTTGTTACATGCGTCCCCAGGTTTACTGTGATAATGAGGAACAGGGTTGCCCCACAACCTCACGTTTATGCCAACATTACACTGATTGCCTGTGTGCCAAGTGAACTTGACTGGCCAGGCTGAAGAAGGATATCCCCAGCTGCCCTCGCTCAGTCATGCAGTACATGCACAAAGATGTTTGTTGATTTATTTTACCACTGGTTTACCGCTTTAGATTTTCCTCTGATAGAGGCTGGCATTGAGCTGTCCTCATATCTAGTTCACCCTGAACAGCCGCTACAAAAACAGCATGCTGCCCCAAAGCCCCAATCGTAGCCGCTTTTATCCAGTCAGTATAGAGTCAGGAATAATTTTAGATGAATTTTTGTATTTTTTATTGCTTTTTTGAGTTGATACACGTGGCCTAATGGTTAGAGTCTGACTTGTAAACCAAAAGTCGCAAGTTTTCACAGGTTTGATTCCCACAGCTGGAAGGAAACGACTGTGGTGCCCTTGGGAAAGACACCTTTCCCCATTTGCTCCCCGGGCGCTGCAATGATAGTTGCCCGCTGCTCCGGGTGTGTGTTCACTTCTCACTGGATGGGTTAAATGCAGAGGTCACATTTCAAGTATGGGTTACCATATATTGGCAAATACATGCTGGAGCTTTTCTCAGAACTAACATTTTCCTGTTATCAACTGGTTTTAAGGGGACTTTATGGATTAATGACATCTTTCTCGCTCTTCCTTACCTTCAGACTCTCTCTTATCTTCTGGACCCCACTCTGCTGTTCTGTCTTCAGACAGAACTCCTTTGTTTTACAGGTCCTTGTGGATCTCCAAACCTCTCACATTGACATGACAAATATGGGGCATCAGCTGAACGGTTTGTTTGATCAATCGCTTTTCAGCTCACCGGGTCAGCATCAATAGAGCGGATCAATTGTTAAATAATGGTGGCCGATGAGCGAAGTGAAAGTTTGGAGTGCAGGCAGTTACGCTGATCCATCTCTGCGGGGTGCGATCGTTTGTAGCGTTGCAAAGCGTAATCACCCAGTCAATTCTCCACATATACAGGAGCGTCAGTCACGCTGACTCTTAGCTTGTGAATTATCTGCAGGCCAGCATGCACACAGTTTGAATTAGTGCATCTTTCTTCCATAAATCTCGTTATTGCAGCTGTTTGCCGTTCGTGAGTGGATATGCTAGAGTTGTGTATCGAGCTTGTTTTCTCTTGCTGTTTGATGGAGGTTTTATGTAGAGGTTTTGTGCAGGGGAACGTTTATGGTCTTTAAATCTTTTACATTTACATAACTGCCTACATAAGTCTAGACAGACAAGTCTGTATGTGTCTGAAGGTATATCTATAACTTTACACCTCGTAGACTGTAGACTTCAACTTTTTATGTTATATCACAATAGAACAGAGCCGTGAAGTTACAGGGACTCCCTCTGGAGTAAAGTGGATTTTAGTAGCTTGCTCAGTGACACAGTAGAGATGGCTAGGGATGAATAATTTCATTTCTCTGTTTTACCTAGTTATTTCATTTTTAGAGTATTTGGCTTCCTACACAGCTTATTCTCACAGCTTGTGAATTTAGCTATTTTGTTGTAAGAAAGCTTAAAATTGTTTTTATATAGATTTGCTTCAACATTTCTAAAAATGAACCTCAATTGTTTTTAAACAGATTATATTCCCATCGCTTTGATTACACTCACATGCTATTGTTTACACATTCATGTGCCAGTGTCATGTTGTAATCACAGTTCTGGGCAGTACTAGTGGTCTTACCTTCAGCAGTCTAGCCAGGCCTCGTCTTCAACCTCCTCATTTTCATTTCTTCTCGCCCCACCTCCTCCACCCCCTGTGCCTGGGGCTTCAGTTCCTCCACCGCCCCTCCCAGCTGTGCCTTTGTGCCCGTGATGCCTCCACCTCCAGATCTGGCTCAATATCTGTAGTCTTTAATTGATTAATTGTTTGTTTAATTAATCAACAACTGATTAATGACCATTTTGATGAGATATTTCCTTCAGTGTATTCTACAACAACCATCAAATCCTTTCTGTTTTCTGTTTTCTCACAGAAACGAGGAGCACAGAACCTCAAGTTTTTTGTTTGCTAGCTACTATTTCAGTTTTACATAAGTGTGATTTACTGTCACCGAATGTTTCATGGATTAATGACCTAAACCTATGTCTGTACAGTCTGACAAGCGACAACCGTCTGTAACAATTGTACATTGTGCACCTGGCTTAAGCCAGTGTTTAATAACAGGTATAGTATAAAGAATAACAGTGGAAGTTTGAATGAACCATCTGCATTTGCCATCTCTATTTGTCTGTCCACTATCCGTCTGTGTCTGTTCATTTATTTTTATTCGAATACCAGCAGCAACTTTTTCTTTTCACTTTCACTCACTCCAAACTCCAATGGGGCCAAAAATCGTTTTGGCACTGAAACATGGTGGCAGCAGCAGAAACAGACAGATGTTTCTGAAGTAACTGTCAAGAAAACTTCCGCTTTTTTGTGCTGTTTTGCTGCCAACCATCATTAACAAAAACAAAAAAAACTTGCTCGATCCCTTTCCACCGTGACAGATCGCACTCTATCGTAAGACCACCCTCTCTGGTTTCTCAGCAGATGTTGCCTTGCGCTCTTTATTGGGTGGTATTAGTCTATAACATTATGGTTAATATTTAATCCTGTCCTGCCACCATCATACAGATGTTTTAAAGAATTCACCATATGCTTCGTCTCATCTAAAACCTGTTTGTAATTATCCGTTATGCGGATACAAAGAGGCTCTTGTGAGTTTTTTTAACAGCTGTTTTAGATGCCAGCACCATACAATATTCACATCTCCTGACCTAAGACTTTTATCATTCATTAACAAGAGATTTCACAGCTTAGCAAACTAAAGTCGAGACAACTGGTGCATCATGGGAAACATGCCACTCTGTGCCTGTTGGATGAGCTGGCGGTTGGACTGAACACACTAATTCATGTTCACATAATCACACACACGGTCTGAAACAGCGGTTAATAAATGAAACCATGTAGCCCCTCTTCAGGCTCACGTCCAGCACATTCTCCATTCGTTTGATTTTGATTTCTTTGAACGTGTCCTTGTGAAGGAGATTTGAGGAGCTGTTATTGGCGCAGGTATTTGGCAGGAGTGTGAGTGCCGTTCATTATCGCAGTCAGTCTCATTGATTACCCTTTCAGTCTTTATCCCAACCCCTTTATCTCAACAAGACGACTCCATTAAACTGATCATACAGTACCACAATGCTCTGCTCTCACACCACTTTCCTTTCAAACCTTTAAATAACATCTTAGTATGCTCATAAGAAAGTGTAGCTTTAACTGTACAATGTATCTTAGAACGTGGAGCCACAAGTATTAACAACATGATAAATTGTCAGTATAAATTAAGTATCTGTTGTTATTTATACAAAGATAATGTTTAACATGTAGTGAATATACAGTGTTCCTGTAGCTCAGCTGGTAGAGCATTGAGTTAGCAGCACAAAAGCTGTGGGTTCAATTCTCTGCGAACGCCTGCACTGATAACAAGAAAAAATGTATAATCCTTGAATGTACTGTAAGTCGCTTTGGATAAAAGCATCTGCCAGATGCTTTAATGTAATGAATATATGTAGATTTCTTTATTACATATGCCATGTAGAGAGGTTTTGTGAAGTGCTCTCTTTCTGTCTGTTTAAATTCCTTTTCACTCTCTCTTGCTCTGATTCTTTTCACTAGTGATGATAATCAGCTGGTTGTCACTCAGCTGTGCGTCACTGTAGCTTCAGTGCTAATGTGCCTGCCTGTGTGTGGTCTGTGTATGGTGTGTTTGACTACAGAACTCGCCTCTGCATCTCTGTTTTTGACATAAGACTAAGAATGAGCTTTTCAGGACTGCATTCAGCTGTCACACACACGACACATCAGAAAACAAAATCAAAAACACAAGATGAATATTTGAATAGGCGTCCTCTTTACTTTTTCATAAGCTGTCTTACAGTATAGTGGATGTGCCTCATGTTGCCTAGCAACTCCAGCATTCCGACCTCCCACGAGGTGTCACGATGATGTCAGGCCAGATTTGTCTTCGTGTGTCTTTCTGTTTGTGTGTGGATCTCATCCCAGGAGATGTCCGAGATCTGTTTTTGGGTCATTACCAATGAGGATCGTTACGAGAACGAGGAGCTGCTCGAGAGAACTTTTAAAAAAAGTTAGTCAATGTTTTGAGAATATTCCCTGTTATCTGGGAATGGCCTGGAAAACTAATTATGATCTTTTTTTTGCCAATGTTGGCAGTATTTTCTTCAGCTGTTCAGATGTGCTTTTGGGAAGGTGTTTGCTGGTGTGTGTGGGTATTTGTGTGTAGTTTTTTTTTTTATTCTGTTTTCTGTCCTTGGATTGCAGAGCTGTTTATTTTACCAACACAAAATACAATCTCTAATGCTAAAATATGACAGGAAAGGACTGCTTGAATTTTTCCACTTTTTGTTGTCATTTTCCAGCTCAGTATTTCAGGTGTAATAGTGAACATCTTTATATTTGGAAACTTTTTTATCAGGGAATCAACTTTGAAAAGGTTTTACCTTTATCAGCCTGACTCTTTTTATGGGCAGTAAACTATGTTGGCTTTAAACGCTGACTTGCAGATTGATGTCACAAATTATTTTATTTTGGATATTTCCTGCAGCACTTAAACAGCAGGGTGTTGCCTGCTGCTAGTACTGCGGGGTGTCTGCTCTTCAACCCACACACAGGCCCATTAAACAGAATGAGTTAGAAACATCAGAGATTAGTTTCGCACCTGGAACAAGGTTTTGGATTTAGTCATTTAAACACTGTAACAGGCACAAGATAATTAAGATGTCTTTCTCTCTCTCTCTCTCTCTCTCTCTCTCTCTCTCTCTCTCTGATGATTTATTCACATTAATCTTGTGGTGAATTGTTCAGGCGTGTAACTTTTTTTTTCAGTTATTCATATCGGTATTGTGTACCTGTCGCTACTCAGAGCTGTATGCAGATATCTTTCTTTCTCGCTCGCACACACTCTCTCTGTCTCATGCAGTGCCCACAGGGACGATGTTATGTGACCGATCCCTGAATTATGCACACAGTTTAAGATGTCTGGCTTCAATAGTGCAAATGGTGAAAGCTTGTTTTACAAGGTTGTCAAATTTTTAAAATTATAATGTGTGCGAAGCAGCATATGTTACATGCCTGTGAATCAGACTTCAGTTATAAAAACATGCATCAGCCTAGACTCTCAGGTAAACAGAGTTCATCTCCCTCATTCCTATTTCCTCCTCTTCTTGTTCTTCAGTTATTTTACCCATTAGTTTTCTTTCCTTTCTTGTGAACTTTGGTTTAAGAGTTTGTGAAAAACTTTTTAATGAGTTTGTTTCAAACTCAACTGAATGCATTTGAGTTTTTTTATTGTAAGGGAAGCCTTTGAACTAAGCATGTCTTTTGAATTGGTTTAGCGCTGTTTTGTTACACTCCCACCGAGATGACCAAAGAAAATGTACGTGCACATAGAGCTGCAGCCAAAACATTCAAATCACCACCTTCAATAATACTGTGTATTTCAAGACGTTTACTTGTAGACTTCAGATTGTCTGCTGTAAGCAGGGATCCTGTTTTTTAAGCATATTCCATAGATTTTGTGAAATTAAAGGTTTTAAGTCAGTTTGTTTACTTATTTGTCTGTAGCCTTATTGATAAGATGGGTTTCCATCCATATATTCCTTAGAAATGGGTCTGGTGGAAGATTTAAGTCTTTTGATTATACAGGCTTCCTGAAAGGAGCCATTCACTGAAAATCATTTAGTTTTTGAACAGTCTGTGGTCTGGGTGATTTGGAATCTGTCAATGAGAAATGTAGATGTCATCAATGACTGACAGGACATCACCCTTTTCAGCTGTCTGTATGAATCAGGGCTTGACTTTTTTTGTTCTGAGATGTTCTTTACAATCATTTTTCATACAGCAGTAGAACTGATGAAAGTTAAAATGATGTTTTCTGAATACCATTGTGTTAGCAGCACGAAGGTGATCAAATATGTATGTTGAATGCACTGTAAGTCGCTTAGGATTAAAGCCTCTGCCAAATGCATAAATGTAAACTTCTGTTTCCAATACGCATGTCCATTTTCTACTTTGCACAAGTTTGACACATTTTGCCTTAACAGAAAGATTTAAGATCTCTGCCCAGGTACTTTAAAGGGGCATTACAGACTGGCTCTGTGTGTTAACCTGAAGCAGGATTTAAAACTGTCAGTCAAACACTCTTCAGTCCTTAAGAAATGAAGACAACCTGTCAGATTCCACTTCACCGAAAGCGTTGTGTTCCCTGATGTGATTACAGAATGCATGACAGCCAGAATCCAGATTTCCTCTTAAAGAACCGAGCGCTCCGTGTTGCAGGTCACCCAGGAGCCCATCCGAGCTCTTTCACATCCCACTCACAGATGGACTCCTCACTGTCTCCTCATCAAGTGTCTTTGGGAGCTGCCGTGAGTGCTTTTGTATTTGTTTCACTTATTTATTTCCTTTCTTAAAGAAGAGAAGTTCATGGTTTGGAATCCTCCAAGCTCCTTTGTCATGTCAGGACGGCATCCATACCAGCAGCGTATGCCTCCTCACTCACCGCTCTTCATCCCGTCTCACAAAGTGCACCGACATCTGGAGCCCAGTTAAACATTAAACAGAAGAATTGAGACTTCCACTCGCTGAAATATTCATCTTTACCACTGCTGTTCGTTGTTCTTCACCATGATCAACATCTGCCCCTGAACCGACTGCAGTGATTGAACCAAAGCCTGATGTTACAGTTTAAAATCCGTCTGTGTTCTGTTATTTTGCCTCATCCTCCCCTTGACAAAGCAGCACATGCAGGAAACAATCACCAGCAGTGGATTATTAGAGGCGGTTTTCCCTGCCCCTGAATTTTATCCCTCCATCACCATAATGTAAGCCTTTGCTGGACCATTGAGTGATTGCTGGAATTAAACCCACAGAAAAACATGGCCCTCAATCTGCAGACCTGAAGCTCGAATCTGCGGTTCCACACAAGTTGCTGAGATTGTCCAGCAGTTACAAAGCTTCTTGTTTCTCATTGGTGTTGGCAGTTTAAGTCAGTGTTGGGGTCCAAAACACATTAGTAAGAACTTCATGAAAGAATCCACATTGTGGAGAATTTGAGAAGGGATTTGGATAATGCTTTAATTGCTTACTCTGTTCTGTGCTTACAATGTTGTCTTCACACATGCACACACAAAAACATGAGGATTTGATTTCTGTTTGTCAGTAATTTCTGATATTTTTCTCTTTTTTTATGGAATCAGAAATTTCCCAGATTCCTTGAATATTCTTATGTACTTGTAATCTTCAGGTTAAAAACATCTTGTACAGTCCAATAGGAACATCTATTGAAATCAAGATGAAAAATGACTCGTGGGTTCCTAATGTCAGAAACACACATTATGTTTGGTTGTTTTTAAAAAAAACATTCCTTCCATTGCTTTTCTATAATCAAATGAAAACAAGGCACTGAAAAAAATTATTGTGGAATATTATATGTCAGTGTTGCATTATACCCCACTACTGTGTCATAAAATAGCGAAAAAACTTTGATCCAGCACACAGAAACATTTGATATAAAAGATAAATAAATACAAACACTAGCACTATTATTTACAATGCTGAAAATGCTGTTATTCAGAAAGCCAAATGAGCAGTGTGGTGAACTTTTTCATTATAAATCTGAAACTTTTCTATTTCATTTTTTCTTCTTTTTTGAGGCCTCGGTTTTCTCCTTGTCCCAGAAATAATAACAGGAGAAAAGGAGTGTTTTCTTTTAACAAAAATAGTGTTTTTTTTTTTTTTTTTAAGTATTTTTAACGATGTGTTTTCAGCTTTTTAATGGCTTTTTTGTCAGGATGTTGTGATCCTGAATCTTCCAGCCAAGGTGAGTGTGCCCCTCTTGTTAGATGGCTTCTGCCTCATTGTCTTAAATGAGTGAGGCAGCAGGTGTTGAGACTGTTTGCTATGTGTGAATTTGTGTGTGTGTCATCTGTCTCACCTGGTGTGTGTGCGTTTGAGAGAGTGTGAGTACGCGTTGTAGCCTCTGCGAGTAGATAACATCTGCAGAGGCCAAATCTTTTCTCCATCCACCCCTGCAGATGTGGCACCATCCCCCGGGAGCAGGTGCTGAGGCTGTGTTGCTGTGACGATTGGCTGGTGGGATGTCCCAGGAGGCTGCTTCTTTGGTGATACTGTTGTCCTAATAACATCCTACGGAAACTGTCAGACTGTAACCTAAAACTAAACCACCAGAAGGTGTGAAGTGATGTTCAGTGTTGTGTAATACGACCCCTTGGTTCACGTTGCCAAATTACTGTGGATGAAATAGAGTGAAATGGATCCAGCTTGTGGGTTTATATCGCTGGCCTAGAAACTTTACTGGGTTCTGTTGTACGAAGATAATAGAGTTGATGGGAGAGTCGAGGCTATAAACAATAATATATTGTGGACTGAAAGTCCTTTATGGAACGATCCTAAATATGATTTCTTGCAGGATAGATGCATCGTATTCTGCATGTTCTCTCTTTCCCTCAGGTCACTATGAGGAACTTTGTGTAGGTGAGGATATGGTACATGTATATTTGTGTCAAGGCCTTGTTTTGTTAGTTTTATTGCCAGAAATAAATTGAATCCTGGCAGTTTTGGAAGGGACAATACAACATTCAGCATTTTTGAACTCGTAATAATTAACAGAGTACAGTAATAACCATAGAAATGTTTGGCTTAAACATGCCATGACTGTAAAAAAAAGCATTAACGGTTTAACTTATGAAGTGTTCGCTGTTGTTGACCGTAGTAATAATTTCGACCTCTGAGAGAACTGTTGATAGAAGTGCTGTGTTTTGTTCATGCTTGTTAGGCTGTTGTTTTGAACAACATGAGAGTAACAGTGCAGATGAAGAGAAAGCTCAGATGAGCTGTTATTGGCCATAATGAGTAGCATCACTGCATTGGCAATTCATCATTTACTTTAGTTCTGTACACACTGTGCAGATTGAATGTAACTGCCTTTAAGTTAATTCGGTTTTAGAATGCTGATGTCACTCTGGTAAATAACTGTGTGTGTACAGAATAGGGCTAGACAGTCTGGAAGGAGTGACACCTGCTGTACGTGTTTAGCCGCAGTACGTATGTGGCCACAGACAAATATGTGATGCGTGTGCAGAACAGTATAAGATAGAAGCCTTTACTTTATCACACTTGTCCAGCGCTCCAGATTAAGCATATCTGCAGTCATTTAATTATTGAATTATCAAATACTTCAGTTCATTCATCATCACTTCATTTTCACTGCGGAGAAAAAGAAACATGTGGTTTAGGGTTATCCGTCCCTTCATCTCTGTAATGTGAATTAGAATCAAAGCTGTTGTGTCATTTCCTCTTCAGATATAAAGCTTGGCACACCAAACATGGCGAGTTGAGAGTGTTACTGTGTGAGAGAGATAAACATGGAGTTAACACACAAATGCACACGGCACTTGCGCTGCTCACACCCTGGATTCTGATGTTTAACAATCCCTAAAGCCCAGCTGAAATAAACTATTGTAACTGGCAGTGAAAGGAACAAATAACTCTGAGCTTGTGCTGAGTTTGCATGGCTTTTTCAGAGCTCCAGTTACCCTGGCCACCTCACAACCACCCAGATAGAGATTATGGGATGTGGAGGAAGAATTGAGGATTGGGGAAGAGAGCCTGCAGATTTGCACACTAAGTCACACACACTTCCATTGAAAAGGATTTTGTAAGCACAAGCTCACAGAAAAAGAATATTTTGATAGATTGTTGAATGAATGGCTGTATGACATCAGCATTTCTGCCAATTTAAATAGCAAAAAGCAGGGACTCGGTCTCTTTCTTTCTCTCTTTCTGTCTCTCTTACTCTCTCTGTAGTTTGTAAATTAGACTGAGGCATTAGATGTGGATTTATGTGTATATTTACTTGTTTGCACAAATAGAAGAGAGATGCTTACATATGTTTGTGTCTGAAAACAGTATAGATCCAAACATATAGAAGTGCATGCACACATTTATCTATCATTCCATAGAGTTCTATTGTTTTTATACACAGATAGTTATAAACAATATAAACCTAAAAACTTCAATTACAATTTCAACTTCAACTACAATGTTCGACTTTTGGGTACAAATTTGTCCCCAATGTATTGTTAAGTAAACACACACATATATATTTACGTATTAAAGCCAGTAGATTGAGATACTGTGATATTTGATATTGAAAATATTAATATTATTATTTTCTTTCGTAGTTTTGCAAGTCGTAATGTTTTGTCAATACTTGTTTGTTAGTTTGTTTAAAGATCCAGAATTCCAGAATTCATTGATCGCAATACATCAGTTACAAACACAATGTTTTGCATCTTTTCCTCTGCAGTTACAAACATACTCGCGGATGCATGAAAGCAGAGCTCTTCCTCTCCTCTCTGCCCCTTTTCTTGTTCTCAATAATGAATCTCTACACACCTTTGCACTCAGCACCCACATGCTGTTGTTCATTTGCATCCATCTCCACATCTCTCTCTCTCTCCCTCTCCTCTTCCTTCCTCCTTCCTTTCTGAGCCCTGCCGGCTGAGGGTTCGGTGCTAATGCAGTCTGAAGAGGCATGTGATTGAACATTGCCTTTATATAGACACACTCACACACCTGGGTTTCTGTAAGCCTGTAATTACAGGCTTTTGGCCTGTGAAGCTGGTAGAAGACGCAGCTACAGACCAATTCTTGAAGCTACCCTTAAATGGGAAAAAGTCATATAATCATATATATTCATGTAGTTGTTGACGCATGCTATAGCTCAACCGTGTGGCAAACTCCTTGTTAACATGCATGCTGCATGCATAGTTGCCTTTAATGCAGTAATTTTGTGTTCGTTTTCTGTTCATGTGGGAGTTATGTGGGAATATGATGATTACTTCGATTTGTCTCCACAGAGCTGCATGAAAATAAGTGTGTGTGAGTGTTTGCGTTCATAGAAACATTAAACAAAACAGCTGTTCCATCTCTTAATAGTGAGTGATGAATACACTCAATACAGATCACAGATCAGTCAAACAGCTGCTCTAACCTCACAGACCATCAGACACCTGCAGCATGTACAACTCATGAGAATGTGATTGAAGTGTGAATGTCCCATTTTATTAAATCAGTACTATTTTCGAAAACATACTACATACAAGAAGAATCTGTGTCAGCCGGCTCACCTTTGCTTCCACTTCTAAAGTGAAAAACACTGCCTCTTGTGTTCGACAGAAGCTACAGATCCATCCTGTGCTCTGCCGCACACACTGAGATTATAATGCTCTTACTGAAATGACTTCTCACAGCAGTGTCCAGCAACATCTGTCACCGCATGCTCGCCTCTGAATGCATTTTTGTCTCATTTGCCTTTATAGAATTTCGTGAGGTGCCTCTGTTTGCTTTGTGCGGAGGCTACTTTTGTGTCCGTGACTAATACTGAGCGTTTCAGAGAGAAGAGCGTTTGATGAGGGCGTATAATGATGGACACAAGTGCAGCGCGTGGGCAGGCGAGTGTGGATGTATAAATGACAGTATTAGTTCTCGTTGAGTAGTTTTATTCTATTAGAAAGAAAGAAAAAGAAAATAGAGTAATGAGGTTTTAACACTGATACGCATGAGTGACCTCAGCGCCTATATAATTTCTTGTTTGTAAGTCGCTTTTGATAAAAGTGTCTGAAAAGATGAATAAATGTAAATATAATGTCTGACCAGCACTACACATGTAGCAGGGTGTGACATCAGTGTGTAAAGTGTTTAATCAATGCGATTTTGTTCTTGTGCCTAATCTATAACACCATTCTTCATTGTGCACAATGGAGTCGAGAATCTCTCTTTGATCCAGTGAATGTGTTAAACAGTGTTTCCGTTTAGTAATTCACACGTTCGCTGAAATGCCAGCTGAAGGCACAAAAGGCTTTCACACACATTTGCAGCTCTTGAGTGTTAATGCTGCGCTTTGCTCTTTTGTGCATGTGGTAAGCATTCAGTCATTTGCATCTTTATATTCAGTATATTGTAAAACACATTCCATAAGCACGCTCATTTAGCTGCGAGTAACTGGTGCGAACTGGTATGAATCTGGTGTGTGCATCTTAGCAAACAGTTGCAAGTAAATACGCAGCTGTGTAGTTTTGATACGTCACAGTAATTTCTTGCACTGTCTTGTAATCTGTTTGAATTGTGTTTGTGTGTATATCTGTTTTTGTTGAGTAGGTCTTAAAGGGGAAATGTCATGAAGAATCTGTCTAAACTTACTTGATCTTTTACAATGAAATTTACATTTAACTGACATTTAATTTCCTTCTAAGTCCAAAAATACTGTATTGTGATTCTTATTTTGCACTCAAATACCTTGACTAACATTATAGTGAAGTTCATTATCATGAACTTCAGAGTAAACTGTAAAATAAATAAAATAACTCTTTAATGTTAACAGTCTGTTTATAGGGTTTTTTGCTCTCTCACCTGCCGAGCTCAAGTGTGTGTTTGACCTAAAGTTTCTTGATAAAAAATAAGCAAGAAAAAATTTATTTATTTATGGGTGTTTTGACAGAACAGCTCTCATAATATCTGAGCTGCTGAAATATTAAGCATGTTAAATCATTATTTAATCACATAAATCTTGGGTCATTACACTGTAGCTGTATTATTTAATATGCCCTTGCAGCGGAACAGTTAGAGAGATTGTTCTGTCTCTTTACCCTCTCTTTATTTGTCTCTCTTTCATGTTTTTTATTTATCTATTTATCCATCTAAAAACAAGGCACATTCACATGACAAGTGTTATATAGATGTAGTTTAATACGAAAATTTACAATAAACCCTCTCTGTCATTTTCATCACTTAGTGCCCTGCATTTTTCCTAATTGTTAGGAAATTTATCATTTATCAGTCGATTTGTTTTTACATTGTTTTGATACAGTTCGTGGAGAATCAAGAAAATGTAGGAAAAAGATGGGGATACAACATGAGAAGTCAGATTTATAATCACATGTTCTGTATGAGTATGAATATACTGTTATATAATGTGTTAACTGAGAAGGACCACAAGGGCTGAGTTTGAGACAGGCCCTGTATTTGTATGTCTGTCTAGTGTTTTAAAGAATAGTTTATAGGAGTGTGAACTGTACTGTCAAAATAGAAGCCGATGAGACAGTAATCATAAAATTATGATGATAAACAACTCTCATCTCACATCTCTCTCTCTCTCTCTCGCTCTCCCTCTCCCTCTCTATATAGACCGACAGGGTGCATAGACTCTAATAAATGGGAGGGATAATTGTAGTCTGTACAGTAAATCAATGCTACTTCTCACACGCAGACTGTATGTGTAGCCTCAGGGAAGACTGTTGATTTCCAATTTCCATGCTCATTAAAATGAAATGCGCCCTTTCCACTCTGTTAATTTTGACGCTCTGGCGAGCGCATACACGCACTCACTCAGGCTCATCTCGGCCTCAGATAACACTTGAATTCAACTCGGCATGTGTCAACTTATGTATAAAAAAAGAAATATTAATCTATAATTTTCTTCTTTTCTTGTCTCTTTAAAGGTAATTTTTCCATCTTTCATTTGCTGTAATTTCATGCTAGTCTCTTCTGAAAGACAAGGGAGATGTTCTCAGTCTTTATTGGAATGTCAAAAGCTGTTTTTTAATATTTAACAGGGTAAAACGCTCTAAAAATTAATTCGAAGGCTTTTGATATCCATCTCTAATCTAAAAGTCTTTGTTCATATTACAGGGTCTAGTGCAGTTTAGAGAATGGAGTCAAAACTACATAAGCTTTCTCACTGTACTTCTTTCTGTGTCTCTCTTTCTGCTCGTCTGTCTTTCTCTGTGTACATTCTGGTCTAGAAAAACATCTTCCAGTCAGTCCAGGCTGGGGGCCGAGTTCTGGTGTTGGGGAAAGATCAGGGTCAGATCAGAGTATTTCAGATGGCTAGTTTTTTATTAGTTATATGACTGGCTTTGTTTTATTAATAGTTGACTTATGTTTTCTAAATACACAGTCTAATGAATTCAATAGTGCATGCTTTAAGGACAAAAATGGTTTCTTTGGCTGACGTCAACTTGGCCATACAGGTGGGGAAAATTATTCTAACCAGTATCCAGTAGCTATTTAAGAATTGTTTTTAGGCTGATTAAATGGAAAAGAAGTCTTAAGGAAATTTTGCCAATAGTTAGTGCAGCAATTTGAATGTGGTTAACCTTGATGTAATAAAGGTCACAGCAGTAATAGCAAATATCGACAGATGTTAAACAGAAGCTTAACCAATGACATAAATCAAGATTCTCTCAGAGGGCCCTTAAACTTGACCTTCAGCCTCATTAAATATTCCATTTTACTCAGAATTGCATCACCTTCTGGAAATAAAACAGGGTGGGAACATTGTTTCATGACTTTTAAGTACTTGTGGTAACAGCAGCTGCAAGCCTACGGTCTGATCTTTCACATCAGCCATGCAATTACCAGAAGCACGGCTATAGGAGCAAATTGATGCATGCATTGAGGGGAAATAAAGCTAGATAAGGGTGGGGGTGGGTGGGTTGGCTTGTTCTTTTCATACCACAGTTCTTATTGGAACCTCACACACGCTTTGTATTTATCCATGTTGAGTACCCGCACCGTTATCGCTGGCCACAATGTCAAACAGAAATCCTACATTCGTTTTTTCTGTCGATTGAATCTCATATCTTTCATAAAGCAATTTTCTCATAAAACACAGATAATACATGACCGGGAACTCTCTAGCCGAGAGGATCGTCCGTGCATTATGGATGTGTGACCACTGTTTGGCCTTCTCTTCCTGAGGAATAAAATTAGACTCTTGCCCCAGAGTTCATATCATTTCAGAGGCACTGCGTGTGTTGGTACGAATAAAGGCTGTTTGTGATTCAATCAAAGCAGTGCATTACCATGACACAGGTTGGGTTCCTCAACACACATGCCCAAAGACACGGGCATACACTTAAATACACACTCAATATCTGATAAATGCTGCATGAAGTGAAACCACAGATATTATGAACACAGTAGTGAGGTTTATCTTACAGAAAACTCATTTATAACGTGTGTGTATATGTATCTGGTCTCTGTATGTGGCCTCTGGGCTGTACTTTTTCCACAATAAATGTTGTTAGGGTTTCAAATGCAGTCAGTCATGTTTATTGCATTTCGGTATCTTTTTGTGCTTGTCTGTTTTATTTGTTCTTAACACTATAATATTTATTCAGCTGATAATGGCCATTATGTTTCTGTGAATTGTAAGTTGGATACAATCAGGTCCGGAAAGAAAGGATGGATATCTCTATTAGGAGAGCTGGAACTTCTTAACACTCTCTTAAGAAGTTCCAGGACACAGACAGGTCTGCTTCACATTTGATATCATGCTCATTGTGGCTTGTTTCTCCAAAGCGCCGTTCTTATTTTCTGGTCCCTGAGGTGTTTAACTGATGGAGATCTTCAATGCTGTTTCTGCTGTGATATACTCACCATGGGACAACGATGCCACCATTTTAAACAGCCTTTGATCAGATACAACATTCAAAAGGTATGCATTTTGCCTCCTTCACATCTCTATTTTTGGCTCACTCCTGTGCTTCCTGTGGCACTTTTATTTATCGCAATCTTCTGGGGCGGAACATATGGGGTTTATTTTAGTCGCAAGGGTAGTTTTTCTCTTTAGAGCAGGCTGATATGTGGGAAAGATGGCCTTCTGTGGAGGATTGTAAATCTCACCGGGAGGGATGCGGAAAGAATGAGAGGGAGAGAGAGCGAGAGTCATCCACCCTCCAAAAATGTAAAGCTTACCTCAGGAGAAGTGTGGAGGTCATTCATCATGCAGAGAATAAACAGAATTCAGAATATAAACGATTTCTCTTCACTCTGTCAACCTGCCGAGCTAATTCTTTGTTTTAAGGCACATTCTCACCCCAGGTAGCAAAAGTTGTATCCATTTGTATTATCTGTGCTGCTTGCTATTATTGTTGCTCATACTTGGAGGCAGAGGCTAGTTTAACTTCATAGCACTTAGCAATAAACTTCGTTGTGTCACTTATTTAAGTGACACAGTTTGAACTGTTTGTATGAACGATAACTGGAATCGTGGCTTGTTAGACCTTCATTGGAGGAACTAGCGGCCACATACCAACTGAGCAACAGGAATTTTATAATTGATACACCTTTTTATATTTGAGTTTTAATGAAGTGCTTACGTATGTGCAATAGCTGAACTATAGAGCACAAAATATCAAATTAGGCAGAGAAGCTTCCTCACAATCTGATTGCATGTAGCGTGTCAAACTTTGTCTGTCTTCTGATTGGTTGGGCTCCCATGTATCTGTTTGAATAAGCGCAGGTCAGCAAGTGTTAATCAGCATGGCTTGGCCTGCAGGTTATCACTCTAATCGTGATTTAAAGAGTAGCTAATGACGCAGCGCTGGTGAGTGCCTGAACCCGGCGTCTTTAATACCGTCCCCAGAGATAATGAAGTCTAACTGTGCTGTTCTTAGCATGCTTTTCTAGGCATTTGTTTAAGAATGGGTACAGAGGTCAAGGAGTGCATTTTGTTTCTTACTGTTTGCATTCCTTTAAGAGCATGCACTTAAGAGACTCTAGATGCCAGTCAGGTCTGGGTTATATCACTTGCATCAAGTTGTTTCCAACAAGTTCTTTTAATTTTTGTGGGAGGTTTTGCGTGCTATTTCTTTTCTAAGCAATTTTTTTCTACCGGGTGATAAAAGTTGCGAAACAATTCCACAGTCTTGCATTGCAGGGTGGCCCTGAGCCATACCTAGAGAGCAGAATATAATAGAGGCTTCAGGGTAAGATCTTTTGACTCGGGCAAGCAACCATGCAGAAAACCCCAGCAGCTGCACAAAGCCGCATGATAAAATGCGAGCACGTCAACGAGTGCATGGCATCATTTTTCTTCACAGAAATTCTATGATGTCAAAAGCATATTTTTGGCTGTGCCTCTGGTCATTTAACCTTAGTTCAGGTGAGTTCACAGGGAGACTTGCAGAGACCCAGCTTAGCTGCCCTACAGGGGTAAATTAGAGCTTTTAAACAGGCTTTTAACTGAATTACAGGCTGCAGACAGACAACTGACTAACTCACTTAGCTCTCAGCACGGAGTGTTTTTATTTCAGTATAAAGCATGACCAGCCATATGGCTCCCTGCTTCTAACCAACAATCTCTCTCCCTCTCTCTTTCTCTCTCTGTGTTTTTCTGAATGCCCCTGCTGTCCGCTTGCTGAAACAGAAGCCAAAGGTCAGTTTGCTTTATATTTGCCCTTTTCTCTTTCTCTCCCTTTATATTGTTTTGGCACTGTTTTTTTAACACACGCAACACACGGGTCCAGTGAGTCATTTATCAATGTCTCCTCATTTGCCATTTGAAGAGCACTCGTCTCTCATGTCTTACCCACAGGCCAGCCATGTACCAGCCATTACAGAGAGGGGCTGCTGACTAACTTAATTAGCTTGTTTTTAAATGTCAAAGGCTTTTTTCCCAAGCACATCAGTTTAAGAGCTCACATCATTGCCATTATGTTTACTTAAAACCTTTTCCAGGGTCAGCTGAGCCTTTCATTTGATGTTGTTTACATATGAGTCTTGCTCATTTTCTTGCTCATTTGTGTGTGTCTTTGAGATATTAGGCTGGAAAGATATTTCACGCTAAATTTAAACCTGCACTCCGTAACTTTTTTGGGGGAGAGATGAACAAAAATCAGTTACTGAGTAAGTACATAATAGATCAGTGTTAAAAATGGTCTCTTTACCTTTTGCAAGAGTAAGTTTATAATAATGATTTGTAATTTGAGCTGCTGGGCCCGATTTCCCAGGAAATGTCAGTTTGACTTCTAGTCACGTCTGTAAACTAAAAAAGATACGGCTACTAAATTGTGTGGCTGCTAAGGGTGTTGACTTGTTTGTATCTTGTTTTTACATGAGTTGTTTAGAATTTCAACCTGTCATCCACGTTAAGAAAATAACTCGGCAAGTACTCTGCAATTCTATGTTTCAGACGGAAAGCGATAGACAGACAAAAATGATAGTTTACAGCTTTAAAATTTGAGGATAGATCCATCTTACCACTTACAGCAGATGTTTCCTAACTGGTTGTTTGGTCTTTGGACTCCGCGTGTGTTGAAATAGACCTCTGTATCCGTCCTCATCTTCTCCTCATATCCACAGGTGGCTTATTTTCCCTGCCGTTTCCCATCAGCCCTGCGATGCGTTTTCATGCTCAGATCAAATCTGTGGACAGTGTGACGTGTTCCAGCTGTAGACACTGTAGAGTCAATTAAATGTCACACCGACCATATCGTGGCATAAACGTGACATAAACATTCCAAACAAAACATAACAACAACAACATGAATGTTTGCCATTCAGTGCTGATCTGAGAACAGTTCGTTGATTATGCAGGATTGGTTCAGTGTGGGAAAACTGGGTGCTGTAGAAAGGAGATGAAAACATTTCTCTTTAAACCAGGAAAGACCTTACAGACCTCCCTACTGAAGTCTGATAGATGGGTACACTTTCAAATGATGGTATGAGATGTTTTGTAGATCAAAGGGTTTCATCATAAAGATTTGGACAGCTAATGGATCAAACTAATGTAAAGTGTTTGAGCTGAAACATTCATTTCTGTGTTGGAGTGTGTCCGTACTTCAGTACTACCACTGAAGGCCTCTTGTTACAAGGTCAAGCTGAATACGCAGTGTTGCTCTGAATCTGCTGGTTATTTCACAGAAAGATGTGCTTTTAAACCTTGAAACAAGGCTGTTCACAGTGAGGTTGTTTAATAACAGTCTACCTTTAAAGTAAAATTCATTCTGCTTACAAAGTGATTGCTCAACACCCACGTTCATTTGTTCTCAGTTTCACACATTACTGTTTGTATGGAACCGTTCAGTGGTCTGTTTGTCTTGGCCAGTTTCATTGATCAGCACAATTTAAATTTGTATTATTAAAACAAATTCCAAGTACATTTATACAAATATGTGTGTGTGTGTGTGTGTGTGTATGTGTGTGTGTGTGGGGGGGGTTACTTAACCATATTTTGGGGTCAAATGTGTACCCAAAAATCAGCAAAACCTGACAAATTTGAGCAAAACCTCCTTTTGGGGACATCCTCATTTGTGAAGCGCTATATATAGTAAATACTATAATTAAGTAAACATTTTTTTAAATTGTAAAAAAAAAAAAACGTTTTTTTGTTAGGGTTAGATTTAGATTATGGGTTAAGGTTAAGCTATATTGTTTATAACTAGCTGTGTATAAAAAAACTATTGAAGTCTATGGAATGTCCCCATTTAGATAGACAAGTAAACGTGTGTGTGTGTGTGGATATGCACATTCGTCTTCATATTTTCAAGTTGAATAATAAGTATCATATCTCCTGGTGTTGAGACAGTGTAAGAGTGTGTTTACTGTTATTAGGTCCCAATCAAAGTAATTAATTGCTGCTTTTAGACTTGATAATTTCAGACTGAAACTGAGAGGCAAGCTGGCCAAAAGCATCTGTTTATATTTGTGCCTTTCAGATGGTTATTAAAAGACGTTTTCAGAGAGCCCAGCACGAGGCCAAATTGTAGACGCAGTTGGACTAAGAGAGGCAAATGTTAAAGCTGGCATGGACCAAACACAGCCGGCCTGAACAGAGTGCCGCTGTAGAGATGGGCAGAAACACAGACAGAGAAACATCACTCACTCATACAGACTGTGTTGTTGCTTCTGCTTTGCAGAGCCGCTGAGCTCATGCAGAGTGTTTGATTAAAAACCAGACAAATACAGCTATATGGCAAGATGGCTTTTCAACCACCTACACTTATTTAGGTACGTGTGTGTGTATTTAAAGTCAGAATATATCTCCTCCTCCAGTCTGAATATAACACTCCTCTTTTTTCTGAGAAATGGAGAGCAAGTTTTCTTAAATCTCTTATATGAAAAAATGTCAAAACATGATCTTAAAAAAAGGAAAGATCGGTCCTTTAAGAATCACCAAATTGTTTACATTGATAAAATGTGTGCATCTATTTAACCATTTATTAAAACGGTGTTATATGTTGATTCTTAGAGAGAAGCAATAGAAAACAAGAGTTATGTTCATTATCATGACAGTGGCAAAGATTCAGCTTTACAGAACCAAAGTCTCAAACACTGTTCTTTCCCTCTTTCAAACTGTTCTTTCCCTTTTTCAAACACTGTTTTTCCTTCAGGAAATGCAAATCTGGTTTATTTTTAGGGAATACAGAGTTCACGGGCCCAGCAGTAGTCCCACCTCTCCACTCCACACTCACAAATTGCTGATGGATATCTGACAATGATTTTGTCCCATCTGAGGAAGGAGGAAGGTTGATTTTAAAGGATGAGTGTCTGTTGTAGAGCAGAGATATTTTCATGGTAGGACAGAAATGGTGCTAATTGAGGGAAAAACAAGCGGAACTCTCGGGAAGCCTGCAGACGATCGAGTCACACCTCAGACGTTTCTGGAAGCTGCTCTGATCTCTCGCTGTCTCCAGGGAACTCCTTACAAATATTTTTTCTCAGTAAATAACAACAAAATGCTTAAAGGCATCCTTTAGTTTGAAAGACAGGAAGAATACGAGGAGAGTAAGGCAGAGAGGAAAAATGGTTATAGTTCGGTGGTAGTGTTTTTGCCAGAGGGCAAAGTCTGTCAGCCTCAGAGGTCTGTCATCAAATAACTTCTGCACTGCAGTCCTTTGGAGCTCCGCTGGTTCGGTCTGGACTTTAGCAATGAGCTCTCACGTAACACCACTGAAACCAACTCCAACAAAAAGCTTGCAGGATGATAGAGTGGTTTGTCGAAAAAAATGAAGCTCCACATAAACCAGCGCTCACAGCTTGTACAGGTGATTACACTTCTTAAGCGTTCTGTCCATCGTTTAGATGATACATCAACGGGCTCCCTAAAACATCCATCTGCACACGTTTGTTGTCCTAATGTTCCTCAAGCAGATACATGAAAGCGTTTTGATGAGAGTACGGAGGCTGTGAGAAAGTGGATGTGTTGGATGTCTAGATGATTTTGATTTGGTGAGTATTGCCGCAGCTCTTGAAAGAGACTGTCAGTCATAATTCATTCTGCGAGTTACACGCTCAGCTCGCTTATTCCAAAGCATTCAGCTGCTGTGCAACAGTATTTAGCCAGATATACAATGATGGAAACAAGCCAGCTAAGACTCAAAGGGAACTAAAACTTTAAGACTGAGACTCAAAGGGGACGTTTACACTGTCATCAGTTTGCAATGACAAAACCAACAGAAATCTTTTATTTTCAATAGCATTTGGTAATTTGATGCAATTGATGTAAATGTACAGACAGTAGAGCTTGTGATCTGCCATGTCTTTCTTACTGCAGACGAGTAGGTCCGCCTACCAGCAACCAATAGTAACCCAGCTAACAGGGAACATTCTCGGATTGTTGGCTAACGTTCTGTAAGATGTCTCTAAAAGTGATCAAAAGACATTCTAGTAGTAACATTGGTAGGTTCTTTTATTGCTATATATCATATATCAAAAACCTTATTAGTCCTTATAAGTTGTTAGTCAAGTCAAGTGGAACATTTTCAAAATGTTTCAGAATTAAACGTTTTTGAATAACGTTCTTAGAACCAAACAATAAAGCCAATACAGCATAAAAAACTGTATGTTTTAAACATTTCTAGAACATTCAAAATAACATTTGTCATGTTTTTGTTACTCAATGGAAATGTTAGGGAAACGTTTTTGCAACCTAAAAATGTTAGCTGGAGGAATACTTGGCCTCTGTCTAACTGCTGGCAGTGTGAACACCCCTCTACAGTCAATCAGCATGACCGAAATGTTCATTTCTCCTCTATGAGACTCTGCAGTTACAGTAGTCATGAATCGTCAGTGGGAGACCTTGTTATCAATCAGAGTGAGAAACCTCTTCACCTGTGCCTCCAGCATCTTGTGCAAACCCTCACAGATAATGACTGCTATGAAATTCTGCCCAGTTGTGCCGATATCCCCCCTCTCCATGTCACACTTAAGCATGACATTTAATTTCACCTGGGGAAGCCAGGTAATGGAATTGTTTATTAGATGGCCTCACCAAGATGGATTTCAAAGGGGGCCGGGATTTTAAGACTCGTCCCGTCCCCTGCTCTCCTGGAGGCCTTTAAATTGGTTGCTGTTGAATAGCGTTCCCGCTTTTTATTTCCCTTTAGCTTTTGCAGGATGTGGAACTGCATCCCTAATGCATCCCATCGGTGAGGCCTCACGCTGCCCTCGCAGTTTCTCTCACACCTCTGCGCAGATGACTACATGCGTTCTTCCTATGAATACTGCTCACTGACTCAAGGTCAGCCTCAAAGTGTCTCGGAGTATAAAGAAAAGGGCGATAAAAGGAAAGAAAGATCATCTTTTGCAGTTTTTCAGGAGTAAGAATGAAGGGAATACTAAATTGTTGTTTTTTTGTCTCTGCTCCTTCCAGACATCTGACAAAAGACAGATAAGGTTGTCATAGGTTACCCAGATTGTCTAGACAGCACTTCACCTTTGTTCTTTGAACTGATCATTGATTTACAGAGCAAAGAACGGAGAACTGACTGGCAGGGATTTCTCGATCTCAAACTTTTTGGACTGGAGCCCAGGATAAGACTATAGCTTTCAGCTGTTATTTATTTATTTATTTATTACATCTTTAAAATTTACCCTTGGCTGCCTTTGCATCTCATTACATTCACACTGAAACAAGGACGCCTCGAAATGTTTCTCTTTCAGAAGCTTTTAGTTAAAGTGAACATTTTCGCTGAAATCTTGACCTCTGCCACAACTCCGCCTGTTGAGAACATATTTAAATCACACTAAATGCTTTTTCTGGTGCAGATTGCCGTTGTAGAGCTTCAAAACTTGACACAAACCATTTACACCCCCAAACTAACCACAGTAGCAGAAGCCAGCAGAAGAAAGCACTGAAACATTTAGCAAAGGCTTTCTCATCTTGTGTGTTAACTTAGACTGCAGTGTTTTGTGCAGTAGTTCTGTTCTCTCCAGAGTTTTACTTCTCTCACCTTCACTGGTTCTGCTTGTTGATGTCATCACCACTCTTCATTATTTGAGATCGGCTCATCTCCCTCGTTTGCTCTGCACCTGCACACATCACTGAACACTCATTCATGACGTGTGTACGTGTGCTGTAATAATGTGATAGATAGGTTTATATACTGAAGTCGAGTGCAACGCTTTTGTCCCAATTTACGCCGTTTGGTGTCATCTCATTGTTAGCAAATAGTAATTTTAATCTAATCAGTGTCTACTGCTCCATTATTTGTTAATTCAGCCAAGTGTTGTGACTGTAATTGCTCCATCATACTTATGTAGGAGAAGTTTATCAGGAATCTGATCGCAAACATTGGCGCAGCGACGTGATTAGAGGGATGCGGCTGTTGCGTTTACCTTCACCGCAGCCGTGGGATGGCGTATCTTATCATGTTAATTAGATCCCAAAGACTGATGATCACTTCAGTGGATGTTACGCCAGCGTCCCCCACACCCTCCGATTGAGCATCGCAGATTTAATGGAGAACTACACAGTCCGTTATTAGAGACATCCACTCATCCACTTCATGCCATTTTTTCTGCGTCACCAGGCTCTTCTCGCTCAAGCGCTGCTTATTGTGTGTATACATGTTATTTGGATCAGCCAATCAGGATGAGATCTCTTCCAGACGACACCTTAAAGAGACAGAGCAAATGGAGACCTCATTTTTATTCTCGGCAACCAAAATCATGTTTGGTCAAGATTGTCTTCCTGGGGTTATTGTTTATGTACATTAGCCACAGGTTATAATGAAATGAGCCACGCTTGGGGCAGTTTCACAACATAATTTGTTTCTCATCTCTATTTTTTTTTAAGAATTGAGCCACTGGTGTTGGCCGACACCCGTGAAATCAAACAAGTTCTTTCATTTGAGTGAGAGTAATCAGGCGGTTAACTGCCATGATATCCCACATGTAACACAAAATGTGTTTACACAGTTCTTCACAGTTCTCCACATAATGCAGACTGCAGCTCTGATATATTCAATGCTTTTGTGTTTGAACTTTTCAGATCCACAGTCCAAATAAATTTAAATGTATGTGAAATGTAAAAATTCAAATGAAATATGTTAATATTAAACGTTTGTAGATGATTTACCAATTGATGATTAATTGACAATTGATTGATAATTTTCAATTAAAATGCTGACAATTATTAGTGTTACTGTAGCTCAGCTGGTAGAGTATTGTGTTAGCAGTGCAAGCGTTGTGGGTTCAATTCCCAGGGGAGCATATGTATTGCTAAACTGTATACCTTGAATACACTGTAAGTTGCTTTGGATAAAAACTGCCAAGTGCATAAATGTGATCATTTCATCATTAACATCTCTGTTCAGGTTGGAGATAATATGATGTTGTTTAGGATCTTAACTCAACAGGTTGTCTTGGCTTCAGTCCCTAGTAGAAGTGATCTATGCAGGCTTGCTGTTGTACCCTAAGCAGGGCACTCAACCTCCAATTGTTCTGTGGGGATTAGCCCTGTAAGTGTCCTACAACTGGCTTTGGATTGCAAGGATATAGGGTTCAGTATAGGTTTGAAATGGCCTCCTCTCACTGTCTTTTGAACATACTGGTGGATGCTCTGCATCTGTTGATTAGAATTGACTGTGTTTGTCTTGCCAGTTGTTTGCCTCAGTAATAAGGTATTTGTGATTTTGTGTTTCTTCACAGTCGAGTGTGAAACTCAAATTTGTAAGACAGTGTGGTCCCTCACATTCGTTCCTTATTAATCAGCCTGCCAGAAACGAATGCTCTGGTCGATACAGTGACAGCCCACCAGAGTGGCCAGGGACTCATTTTCACACAGTCTCCCAGCACTGTCAACATTCCAGAACGCTCCACAAGACCAGCACTGCTTCAGGGGCCATCGCACTGATGACTGATGGGTAATGAAGTCCAGAAGAACCATTGGAGTGAGCACGACTGTCATAACTCTCTCCTGAGTGATTGGACTACAAGCCTTCAAGCGTTTTATCTCCGCCTGTGAAAAATTGGTTTGTTTTAAAGTCACTCATGCAGACACAGCTGGACATCTGAGGCTTTGACCTGATGTTGGCCATTTGCGTGCCAATCATTTGAATCAATCGCAGTCAAACAAATCTTAAATATATTTATTGCATGGTAGTGCTCAGCAACGGCACTTCCATGCAATTATTTATGAATCTCAATAAGAAATGGCCAAGTCATGTTTCAACCTAAAACCAGAAGAACAAATATTAAAGGATAATTTGCTGCATGAATGAAATTAAACTTGTTATAGTATCATTACCATGCTATATTTAACATTTAATGTAACATTTTTTTTAATATTTAAAATATTTAATATTTCATGAGATCAGTCTGTGTTTTGCATTAAATCCTTCTGACTTTAGAAATCAAATCATCTCGAATTCGCATGTATCAATGTGAGTCAGTCTCAGTCAGTTAAACAGCTGTAACTATTATTGTGTTAACTAACTCACTTAACCACATGGCATACTGTAATTACTTTGGACTTTATATAAGCTGAGAACAGTTACCGTTCATGAAACATAAAGGGATAGTTCACCCGAAAATAAAAACTGTATTTTTTTTTGGAAAAAAACCCAAACACTTTAGAAAATAAAAAGTAATTGAGGTTGTGTCACAAACATCTCCTTTTGTTGTCAATAAAAGAAACAACATGAGGGTGAGTAACTGATGAGAGTTTTATATATGGGTGGCCTCAAGAGCTTGTTTGTCACGCAGTAGACGGTGCTTGTGTGTTTAGTAAGATATTTTTTTATTTCTATGTAGGCTTTGTCAAGGCCTCTCTCACGTTCTTTCTGTTTCCATGTTTGAACATCTCTTAAGCTCTCGAGTGTCATCTCTTTGCTGCTCTCTAGAGAGGACAGATGACAGCTGAAGACCTCTCAGTGTCTCCCAAAAGAATTGGAAACACCTCGCTAAGATGGACAGCAGGAAAAAGAGCAGCAAGATGACAAGCTCTGGCCTTTACTCATCATACACAATCAGCTGTGGCCAATTAGGCGAGCCATTCACCGATAATAATACATAATAACAGCCCACATACCAGCTGAAAGACTCCGAAAAGAACCGCTGAGACGTTGTGGAGGAGGAGAGCGAGTGAAGACGCAGAGGAGAAATATGAGAGCGATTTTGAAAGGCGGTTAGTGCTTCTTGACATGTTTCCTTCTATAGGTGTTCTTCATTCTTTCTCTTGCTGTTACATTGAACATAACACTATAATTAGCTTTGTGTTTATGAGTCAATGCTAGCCAAATATAACAGAAAACAGCTATTTACGTGTAAGGACACCAGAAAACATGACAAAACAGCACATTAGACAGTGTGACTGCTACTTTAAATGTGTAAGCTTACAATCACATGACCATTTATGCTATAAAAGAGAATTACAGACAATATATATCTGTTTAATTTCATCTCTTGTGTGTATGTAGTTAAAGGAGAAAGACACAGACTAGTCGAGTATTGTGGCACATCTCTAATCACTAACAGACGTTATCACTACAGGCTTAATAAATAAATATGCATAAAATAATAAAAATAATTAATAGTTTATATGTTAATGGGAGATTAAATATATTATTAATGACCTCATTATGTGAAAAATAGTCGCCACTGGTAAAATATTTCGTTGTTCATTTATTACTTCTGTTTCATGATATAATCAAGCCTTCAAATACATTTCTGCATCATTCTTGAATTATGTAAAATAAAGGAAAAAAACACCTGAGGTTGCAAACACCTAAAAATTTGTTTCACATTACTTTATAAACCTTTCCTCTTTACTTCTTTTCTCTGTTAATGTGGCGTTTGGACTGAATTAAAACCTCATTAATGACAGATCCGAGAATGAATGAGGGTTCAAACAAGAATGTCACAGAATTGTTCAAATACTGAATGAACGTTTCCTGATGAAACATTTCAAGGTCAGTAAAATAACAAGTGTGAAAAGTCAGGAGTCCATTTGTGACAAATAGATATATTGCTTAAGAAATAGTTGAAATATGAGATATCCACCAGTGGCTGGTTGGTTTGATATAATTGACAGGACTCATTTTGTATTTGTGCATGATCTGTACAGTATAATCTGCTCTGTAATATATTCATTGCGTGGATGGGGTTGTTTTGACATGAGAAACGGGATGTTTATGTGCATCGTTGTGTGTGCATCTGCAAAGCAAAAGTATTTGCAGGAGTCATACCTGACAGTTGATTAGCTGGAGGATCATAAGTAATGAGCTTGGATTGATGTTGGGAGAGATAAATGATGAACTGTTGAGCATGGACTGACTGTTCTTCTGTGTTTGTGGAGGCCGAGATCAGACAGCGAATGGTCACATGACCACACACCTCTTCCATAATGCATCTCTTTCTTTTCACCCCTTTTGATTTCCTCCTGTTTCTCATATTATCTGTAGCTCAGCATCACTTTTCCCCTTCTTTGCTCTTTCTGTAATTTCCTTTTTTATTTCTCAGTCTGTTGCTACAGTCTCGTAATAAAAGCGACACAATTTATTTACAATTTGCCGCGTGAGGCTCTTACATCAGCAGCATAATGCAGAGGCTCGTTTAAAATACATTTGCAGCCGCGACTTTATTTTGCAAAGATGATTTTTCATCCGTTCTTGGCCCTTTTCCTTTTCGCAATGAGAAATTGATAATAGACCAGTTTTCCCTCTCATCCACTTATCTCGCACCCGGATGGAGGGAATGAAATAACGGGGGAAAAACATGATGAAATGCTTTATTTCTTGCCTCTCTGTGTGTGTGTGTTTTTGCTTGTGGAATATGTGCATTAACTCTGAAGAGAATGCTGCAATCTGTTGTTGAAGCGTTCACAGGGCTTTTGGAATGGATCCTGCACCAGTTTTTGTCCAGAACTTTTTCATCTATTCATGTCGGTGCTGAGGGTGAAGATGTAGATGCTCAGAGCCTTGAACATACAATCATTTGAAATTGTGTTATATAAAGCACAAAAGCACTATGGTCCACTCATAAAACAGAGCAAGGTAATCATTTAGATGGAAATTTGAGAGATGTTTCTAAAACTGTTTTTGTATATGCGTGAGAGTTTGTTGACTTGTGTTTGACCAAATATTTTTATTTTATTGTTAGACAGGCTACAGTAATCTTCCAGCTGACATTTAGTTTGGTGGCTCCTCAGAGTTTCATGGATTTTCTCGCTGTTTTGCCCATTCTATCAGTTTGGAATCACTACACCTGATTCATGCCACTAAATGAATGCACATCCTGTTTTCAAACTAAACTCTCAACTTTCCAAACAAGAGCGAAAAAAGAAGTCTGACTGGGTGGACGGCAAGCAAATAACAATACGGATGACAGGACAGTGTGTGGGAAAACACAGAAACTTGGGTGACAAGGATATAGACAGCTAGATAGATAGACATTGCGGAGAGAAGCCACTGAGATGGGGGTGGATAAAGAAGAGAGTGTTTAATTAAGGTTTTATATAACACTGCAGGCCTTTTCTGTTGCCAGGTCTGTTGTCTCCCCATGGCCCCCTCTTATAACACGAACAAATCTCTACAAATGCTGGAGCATTATTGAAAACACACACAATCAGGGCTGCCAGCGTCTGCACCAAATCACCAATCATAAATATGCACTTTATCACAATAATCACCGCATGCCTCTCTTGTTCCATTTCCACAGACGGTTTAATCGCTTTTTAATGTGGGCTTTAGTGTGGATTTTTGAAAATGCCAGAGAGACACATGCTGAGCATCCAGGCGATTCGCACAGCCAGCAACTGTTACCAAAGTTTTACGTTCTTAATTAATGGTGCTTGCCTTTCTTTATACTATAGGTTAGGGTTTATCTGTCAGACAATAAAATGAATAAAACAATCCCATAGGTTTGAATCATTTTTTTAATCTATAATATATAGTAAGCTCCTTCTGATTTTTCATTCTTTCCCCCATTTTGTGGGCTGTAGCTGCTCCTGCATATCTAGATTACCTAGTTTTGATAAAATGGCAGTGACCTGGCTTCCCTTAAAGGTCTTTGGCTGCATCTGCAGAGCAGAAAATCATATGGTTGAGGACATTTTGGACTCGTGCCTGTAAGTGACCACCTGGCAGGTATGCAGGACACCCTATTAACCACATAGAAATGCACTAGCCACCATCCACATCTATCTAGCAACTGCATAACAATGTGCTAACAACCTCTCAGAACACATTAGTAAAGAGACAGCAGTGCCCTTGCAATTTCCCAGATCATCTTAGGCGTTATGATAGCAAGTTTTAAACCAGCAGGCACATTTTCTTCTTAAATGTCAACAGAACTATGTTTTTGTTCAACCCAGCTGTGTTTAAAACTGTGACTTTGAGTTGCCAGCTTAGATTTTTACCGTTAACGTTAACGTTAAGCTGTGACTTTTAGGCATCTATGCAAACGTATCAGTTTATATTTATCATTCTATGTGTATGTGTGTATTAAAGTTTGTCCCCCTGATTAAGTATGCTTGCAGCCGTATGCTGACTGTGGAAATAGACAAAGATTTATGTCAGTGAAACGACTGCTTTAGCTCAGCATTACCGTGTTGATATTGCGATAACGTTGCCGTAACATTGTGGTATGATTAAGCAGCCCTTGATCAGACAGGCTGGATCACTAGAGGCTGTCCCACGGGCCTGACAGCCCATCCCTCATTCCCTTTCAATCCCTGTTTATTTAATCTCCTATTCTCTTTAACATGACTCTGAGAGACAGAGAGAGATAGAGATTTGGGGGTGTGGAATATGATAAAGTGTCATTTTTCTGGATCATCATCAGTCTTGTTGTCCTCTTGTGACATTCTCTCTTCTGTCAGACAGCAGATTATGTTATTTATTGAGATGGTTATTTTGTGTCTGATTTGGTGATTGGAGGATAGTTGGTAAGGTCACTGTTTGGGGTTGATGGAGTGTTTTTAGAAGGTTGTTTGCTTTGTGAGTTTCCTGTCGTCATAATGATCTGGTCGGATGTCTACTTTCTATTGTGATAGTAACACACAGATGCAAAATGATTTCCTTTTCTCCATAATGGGCTCCTGATAACAGCACATTGTTGACTAATACCCAAAATCCAACTCTTGCTGATAAAAATATTATATATACATTGTATATATAATATATAACAGTTGTATTTAAGTGACACACTTGAGTATTGACTTATTTTCATCTGCATTATTGACACTTACTTGCTGTATATAGATGATGGTTGGCTTTTGGAAACACATTTGACTTTTTATTAGTGATCTGATGTAAATTAGTTAGTTGATGGGGTAAATGACTTGTCATTAAACGTGTAGGGCAGATTTGTGCAGGGCAATTTTTCCTGGTTTACGCACAGACATGCTCTCTGGGCATACTGAACAGTTAAGTGGTTTTTCAAGGGCTTTTAAGGGTGTTTAGTGACTTATACTGTAAAAAATTGCTTTCAAGAAGGAATTTAAAGTTTTGTCTGCTTTAAAACGTTGTTTTCTAAATAATAATCAACTGTGCTTGTATGTTAATCGGTGTTGATTGGTTTGGTCTAAATGAAAACTTTTTAGAAGCCATACAGCTTAAAATTTAAGTTAGCTGAAAATCTCCAACTTAAATTTTATACAGTACGGAATACAAAGCTATCTTGTGGCTGTTGGGAAAAATATTCCTTTTATTAAATTATTTTAAAAAATGATTACCCATTTATAAGCAGGCAAAACTTAGAAGCTTTAAAAGTAATAGTAGCATATTTTTTTAAATATTTACTTCTGCAGTTGAAATTTCAGTGAAGGATGTTACACATGGTATTGTATAGCTCAGGGAGACGGCCTCATAAATCATGCGTAATCTGATTTATATAAACATTAAGTGTGCAGAATCTTTGTGTGTAATAAATGGGTGTAGTTTTGATGGCACGGCTGTTAGTCATGATCAGCAGATCAATACTGCATATCTTCATCCTACACGCTCTTAACTTTTCCTTCTGCTGAAGAGGGGGATGTGGAGGGAGGGATGAATAGATATATGGAGGGGCGGTGAGAGGGCCATGCCTTCGGATCGATCACACAGACTGTGTTTTTGAGTTCACATTCTCCGAGCCTTATGTCTGTGCATTAAATACTTCACCGCTCTCTTGATTGAAAGTGAGAGAGCGCAGTGTCTGTTTTTACAGGTTTTGAATTTAATCATTGTTTTCGTCTTTAAGGTCAACGACGTCTGTCAAACTCAGACCAAACTTTATCCAAATGTTCAAAAAATGTTTAAACATCTACCATTTAAAGTAAGTTAATGGTTTTAATAAAACAAAATACAACGTGTAAACACTCAAGCTCCTAAAACTGTTGTACATACTGATTACTTTTTACGGAACTAAAGTCACTTTAAGTTATGTTGTTCAATTCTTTCAGGTCAAGTAAGCCGATTACCAACATGCTGTGTGTTAATTTATCTCAGTTATTCCTACATTTTTCTTCTTCTTAAAGCAGTGTTAGTGGATTGATAATATCTTACTGTGTTCTTTTTCTCTCCACAGTTTCATCAGTGTTTTAATAAGCATGTTTTGATTAAAATCCTTCAGTTATCGTTATATGTGTCTACATTCGTAACCTTAACAAAATCAGTTAATAAGCAAACATTTTCCGTTGCAAACAAATGTTTGTCAGTAATGTTGTGGAGATTAATGCTGAGCGAGTGTTTTGTCATGCATGTGTTATTCCAGCTGATTTTTGAGATCACTGTATGATGTTTGTTCCAATTACATCAAGAATATGAATCTTTAATGATCGTCCTTCATCTTTCCAGCTGATTATAATTTGTTCTTTAGGTTTTACTTTCTGAAGCTCCATCACAGAATTCACCAACACAAATTCATCCGCTCCAGAGTTTTAATATAATTAACAATTGTGGGATTTAATGACAAATTATGCCTCTACTTTCTCTTGGTCTTTGAGCTGATTTTTCTTCTGTCTCTTATAATCTTGTTTTCTGGCACATTTATGCTCTCACTGTCTTTTTCTGTTCATTTTAATATTTGGGTGTGTGTTCAGTGAGTAGTGTGGGAGTGTGTTCAGTGTGAGTGGGTGTGTTCAGTGCATTTAAATGTAGGTTTGTGAACAAGTGAGTTTTACTTTGCTGCCTCCTTTTGAACTCTGTGGAGCGTGACCCCTCCCTTACAGTGCTTAAAACCCCTCCCATGTGGTGACTCCGCCCATTTGGGTGTTAAAAAACAGGCTCCAACTTAATTAGTATATAATATAAGTCACACCCATTATTTCTCTTTCAAAATCTATCGGGCTGTCTTGTTGTCTGCAGTCTAGATGTTGGCCAGAGGTGTCGTAGAAGGTCACAGAATTAAAACTATGCTGCCTATGTCTTAGAACAGATCTCAGTGTGATGCTGACTAGGTAGGCAGCTCATTAGATTTTGTCTATGTATGAGTGTATAAGACAGACTCTTGTGTGTCCCAACCTCCCTGTAGTGTCTTTTAATTTATGTAATAATCACACATAAGAAGTGTGTGTGTGTGTGTGTGTGTGTGTGTGTGTGTGTGTGTGTGTGTGTGTGTGTGTGTGTGTGTGTGTGTGTGTGTGTGTTGAGACGTTGTGGCCACATTTAGCTCACTAATCATCACAGCTGTGTGGTTCTAATCTCATTGTTCACAGCTGTTTTGCCAAAGACCAATCCCCTTACACGCTCACCATGACCATTGCACACAACATTGGCTGTGTCTCAAAAGCTAATAAGCAGCCTACCTAGACAACATCTTTGTCTAGGACACCATGAGAATGTTCAAAAATTCAAATCAAAGCTGTTTACCTAGACAAGATATTTAGGCATCACTGGTGAATATAAACATTCAGACTGAAGCTCCCTGCCTACCGGATGATATTTTCTGGGGTGACAACCGGAAATACTGACCAGCCTGTTTTTTATGCAGTACTGGCACATCCATATGTTTAAATCAAGTCTGACTACCTAGACAGCATTTCTGAACATGATGGGTACTTTAATGATAATTTTGTAGAGGCTAGCAATAGCAAGCTACTTTGAAAGCATAAGATCCCCCTCTCTCTTCAGAGTGGTCTCCAAAGCCTCGCCTCCACAACACATGAAAGCATACATCGTTTGACAAGCGAGTAGGATATCCCATCGTTGTGTTCGGACCGGATGCAATGATTGGACGAACCTTTTATGGTCCTGTGCCTTTCACAGATGATAAATATTTATATAAATATATTTAGACCACTTAGTGTACAGCAGCATGAACAAAAAATGTTTCCATCACATTCATCCATGATCCGTCCATCCAACAAGCTCTGTTTGATCTGTTCTCCACCCACCAGTTCACATGGACCTTTATGGTACAGTGGGAAAACATGGTCAGCTTAGCAATGATACATAAAGCAATGATGATAAAATAGAATTTCTGCTTCAAAATGTTTCAGGCTAGCCTTTCTCATGCATCTTTGATGATTTTCCTGTATGAGAAAGATGTAAAACATTTACTTTCCACCTGTTGTTTATGTACAGAGTTGTGTGTGAGTCAAAATAGCTTTTCAGTGTCCTGATTTTTCAGCATTTCTTTTAATCTTACTCACAGAGCCTTTAGGTTCACACAGTAACAACTCAACAGTCTGGTCTCCCTCCTCTTACACACACACACGTCTTATACCTATTTTTTACAATAACAGTTTAAGCCATCTTTTCATGTTCTGCCTCATCTCTCTCTCTCTCTCTCTCTCTCTCTCTGAAATGATGTTTCCTGCAGTCAGATCACCATGTTCATCCATGTCTTTAGCTTATCTGTTGTTCGCTTACTCATTCTTCCACCTCTTTCTTATTACAGTTCTTCTGGAGTCAGATTTCAGCTCAGGTCAGTCCAGGCTTCTGTGTGTGTATTTGTGAGAGAGAAAGACAGAGGTGAAGCACTGTTGTCTTGATGTAGGAATGCTGCTGAAGTTCTTTCATTAGTTTTAAATGCAGTGAACCTCTCATTCCTTTTCATTAGATTCCAGTAGTATTCGGCATACTTGTGCATGAGAGTCTGGGTGACCTGTTGATGAATGACTGCAGGGAGCTTGTGATACTCTCTCACTCTCTCTCTCTCTCTCTCTCTCTCTCTCTCTCTCTCTCTCTCTCAGGAGAATTATTTTAGAGTTGGACAAAGATCAGCTGACTAAGCCAATCCAGATAACATCTACCCTCATTACTGTTTGTGACCTGTTATGCATGCCCATGTTCAGAACAGCATTAACAGCATTGAGGAACCACGACACCAATCACAAGAGTTTACAGAAGCGGTATACAGCATCACATCTGAACTGAAACCAGATTATGTCTTGATCTGGTTTTCTGGAAAACTGACCGATTGAAAGTCATTTATGTTCTGTCTTATTTTCTTTCATTCTATATCAGAGATGGGAACAGCAGTATTAGCCATCTGCATGTTTGTTTAAGATTTCTCTTTGATGGTGATATACACAAATGTGGCCGTCCATCTGTTCATCTGTACATGTGCACTAATGAAGTGGACATGTATAGAGATGTGCTGTACCTATTTACTTTATATGTATAACGTAATTTTTTGTATTATTATGACTTTATTATGTATAACATGATATATATATGTGTAACAATTTTTATTAATAATATGACAGTTTCATATATACATATGCATGTACATGTGTATATGAAAGTTTATATATTTATATATAGTATTTTTGTCTACAAATATACATATGTATATATACATATATGTAATCATAATTGATGTGCTAATGTATGGGTTGCAGGTTCAGTATCGGTACAGTAGGGGTGATCTATGAACCTCTAGAACCAAGTTTTTGAAATCACAGGCCTGCTTTAGCACTCTGTTGCACTCACACAAATTGCTTCACCCCATCAAGGCTTCAGGGAGATTTATTGCACCCTTAAATAGTGCAGCATACTGCTAATTGCCCCTGAGCCAATTTAGATGTAGACTCACCATTAAATGGCTAAAACTAGACCTTAAGTAGCAGGAAAGCATAATATTGTATTGGAGGTTAAACTTGAATCATTGATTTGAAGGTAGGGTAGGCAATGAATTCAGACTGAATGCGATGATTGGACAAACATTTAATGGTCCTGCCTTCTAAAAGGAAGGACGAAAAGGTTGTGTACCCTGCTTTTAATTAATGTCTCACACATTAATTAAAAAAGTATCTTTTTCTTCCTCCCAGAACTGAACCTTATGAAGTATATGCCAGAACAGGAGCAGCTCAAGTACTAGAGCGACTGTGCCAACCTTTCAGAACCCAAGCAGTTCGGAGTAGTTGTAAGTCCATGCATACAACACACACAATCGTTTGTCATGGGCAGTGTATTTCCAGTTCTAATCAGCTTCCAGATCGACTTCCTGTTTAGTCTGGTTGTACATCCTGTTAGAAGTCATCAATCACCCTTTGTTTCAACTTTTCTGCTCGTGATTTAATCTCTCAAATTGAAACTGAGATAACCAGCAAACCAGGTAACGTTAGTAAATGTTTGTCTGAACAAAGGAAGGAACTATGAAAACAGAGCACGTTTTATATATTTTCTAATAAATACGTCCTACAGTCTACCACACAATACCACATCCAAATATACCTCTGCACAGTTTTTATTCAGCTGTGTTTGCCCCCAGTTTTCTCAGTGGTTATTAAACCATTGTGTGCTTATTGCTAAACAAGTGCTTAGTCAATACAACATAAAATGTTTTAACTGATGTGTTGCCGTTTCAAAAAGTTGGAGAAAGTATTTTAATGTGGAATAAACTACACACATTACATTAAAGTTATGTGCATTGTGTTTCACAGGATTGATAGAGTGATTTTTTTTTTTGTTGTTGTTTAACTAGTTACATTTAATATTAATTATTCACCGGTTAGATTTAATGGTAATTGTTCTGCCATGATATTTGCTTGAGGGTTTAATAAAGGCTACACACCTGGATTTTTTGATTGTTTGTGACAATCTGTCTCTGAAAGTGTAAGAGAAATGTCAGAGCTGTGTTAAAACGTTCAATTGTTGGTGTAAAAGTTCCGAGCTCAGTTCTTTTGGTGCTTTCTTTTAGCCGCTACTGGTTTGTCATGGTTTAGCTGCTGATTGCTGAATAACTGATCAATCATTCAGCCCAGGTTTCTATGCCGCCATCCAGCAGCTGATTTTACTGAAGGTTCACAGATGAACTTTCAGTATCTGTGTTGGTGAGCCTGCTAAGCTTGTCCACCCCTGTTGTTTTTGACCTTTGGAGACACACTGAGATGCTGTAACGCTGCAAGAAACAGTCATGCTTGTGTAAGAACTGAAAGACGTGCGACAGCGGGGCCTATCATTGTTTTTGGGGTGTTATTATGCAATGAGGGATATAGAGCTGCAGTTTATACATGCGTAGGCAGTAGGAAATGATGCATTAGCAGTTCACAGAACTAACCAGTTCAAAGGGAATTCATAATCTCCCATAGTGTGAAGCAGTTTTTCTGTGTTCTTTTCTCCAGTCAGAACTTTGAACCTTTTGTTTGCTCAGATCTGCGACCCGAGATCACACAAGGTGATTTTGTGTGGTGTGTGTGTGTGTGTGTGCGTGCTTGCTCTGCTTCTTGTCTATATGCAAATGTACATGGAGTGTATAATAAGCTTCTGTTTCAGGCACTAATTCCTGCTTTGTTTCTCAGTGTAAATGTCGTAATGGGTGCACTGTGTATTTTTAGCTCCTGATAAACTGTTTGGTTTTAGCCGGGCGAGGCTGAGCGTAAAGAATTACACCTTGTACCAGAAAACTCAAGGAGAAGAAAAATCTCCTGTTGCCTTAGCAACAGCCCCCCCACACTCGTTTTTTAACAGGTCCTAGTTCAGAGTGCACAAAAGGAAAAGTTTAAATCAGGCAAACGAACTGAACCAGACAATAGAGAAAGATAAAATGCATGTGTGTGTGTGTGTTTTCCGGTCTCCGTTGAGTCTTCCATTAAGCCATATACACCAGAGACACAGCAAGTATGTTCAGAGTCTGCTGGGACATAAAGACACATTGAAACACTTCTGTTATTCGGCAGGCACTCTGGGTGGTTGTTGAAATTATGATTTAGCTTCCTGATAAAGAATAAAACTTGAAACACTTAAAAATGTGTTCCCCTCTGAGTACCGCGACATGCTGAGTGGCAGCGGAGACAGCGACACCTCCGCTGCTGCCAGCGGGTGCATTTGAGTTTAGACTTTAAAGGGTGATTTGAATGGCTTACCTTAAGAACTCCGTGCGGCAAAGTTTAGCTGGTCTCACACCATTACCTGTATGGCTGGATAGGTTTGAAGTGGTTTTATGTACAATAAAACTTATAGGAGGGACACCTGAGGGAATAATGTAACATGACCTAATATGATATATAAGGAGATTATATGAAATTAAACCACTACAAAAGGCTAAAAATGTTTTTAATGTCATTAAAAAAATGCTGTGTAATTGACAGCCTCAGTTTGATTATAAATGCTGTGATTGACCAATCATAACAGAAGTATTACAGAGATCAATGTTAGAAATTTGCATAGCGGCTTTTGTACCGAAATAAAGTGTTTACTTTGAACTAGACAGCAAAAAGGCTCACGATACCGATCAAAGGAAATGTTTGGTACAAAAGATGAGATGTTTTTAAACCACATGAAGTCAAAATTGACCCCGTTTACTGTCTTAATCACGTCTCTGTTCATATTGAGCTCGATTCATCAGGACATTTTATTCTACCGTAATGCCTTCATAATCTTTAATCAAAATATAATAGCTTTTCTCTTGCTTCTGGAACAAATGTTTTCTCCACCTACAGAGCCTGGGTTACATCAGCAGAAAAGTTAACCAATAATATCATAGCCCACTTTTTATGATTCAATGAAAACCTGACAAACAAAATCAATAATCAGTTACTTCCTACTGAATATTTAGTTTCACACAGAAATACCTGGAAAAGCATTACAGATACTCAGGGCATTGTAAATGCTGTTTCATGTTGAATGTCTGTCAGCTTTCAGTTCAGATTATGCATGACAACATGTAAATGATAAACTTCCAGTCGCTTAGCAGTGTTTATCATTTTGTGCCTCTGTTAATAAACCATGTCTTTCTTTCTTTCTTATGTAACACACAATCTCTCAGTGCCCCCACGATGCCATTTGTCTGTCTGTGGTACACAATCCTTTATATACAGGAACTATTAGGTGATTTCCAGCCCCTGATAAACATTATCAGGTTTATTTCTGTGTCTTTTGAAGCTCTGATGAATAATTCCTTGTAAGTACTGGATGTGCCCGCTGCTGGTTTTTGGGAAGGGTACAAATCCTCCCCAAACATTTATGGCTGGGAGAGCTTTGAATCAGAGTCTGTTTCATTGCAGATTAGTGCTGCCTGACAGTTTACAGAATATTTACACACATAAATTAGGCATTTGGCTTTGCCCTAATTCCGTTCTCATTTTCCACTCGTACTTCCTTCTCTTCATCTCTTTGTTTTAATTGAGATTTGTTGTGCTTTTGTGCTTTTTGTCATTTGTTTTTTTAGGGATGAAAGTCTCTATTTAGCTAATGTTCCTTTCTCTACACACACACACACACACACACACACACACACACACACACACACACACACACACACACACAGGCCGGGTGGGTTTATTTGATAGCAGTGTGTATGCCTGTACACATGAGAGTCTGATCTCTGAAAACAACTCTAGACATATTAATCATATTTTCATATTGAATATATTAACTACACCCTTAATTTTTGACTGATAATTGGTTGTTATAGGGGCAAATTATTGTCTTGTTCAGCCCCTCCAGCTCTAAAACGTACAGACATATCTATTATTTCTTTTGCTATGTACTTGGCTGTATACTGCTAGAATAAGTGTTCTTCTGTTACACAAAATATATTAATCTGATGCCATCAGAATTTGTCTCCATAAAAGCAAATGAATCATTGGAAATGATTAAAAATGGACTGTTTCACACATCTGTTAATTTTAATCTCGATCCTATTTAAGCTGCAGTTTCAGGAGCAGGTGAATAACTTGCATCCGGACATAATGTCGGTGAACACTGCCTGTGACAAGGTGAGAAAGAGCAAAGCCTTCAGCAGGCTGCTGTAACGGGTTCTGCTCATGGGGAACTTCATGGAACACAAAGTCTTTTGGCTTCATCCTTAGCTCACTCTGCAAGGTGTGTGTGTGAGTCACAGCTGACTATTTCTTGAGTTTCACGTCTTGTGCGAAATCTACACTTCTCTTCCTCACATTTTCTGCACAGATTATAAAAGAACTGTAATAAAAGTTTGCTGTGTGGATTTAAATATGATAAAATGTGTTAAATGTGACCTTACTTTGATGGGTGGATGAAGACATTATCAAATTAGCCAAAATAATGAATATGCCAAAGGGTTGGGAATATGTTGATTTTTGCAAAGGTGGACACTCGAGCACTGCTGTAATCTACAGATGTTTCTACACAGTCCTATAGGCACAAAGTGTGTTTAAGCCGATGCATATGTAATAGAACAATCTTTAAAAACAGCACAACACAGCCTCTATTTGGTTTCCTAGTTAGAGATTAAGTGTAGTCCAAAAGAACCTCCACCAACAGAATCATTTTATCCAGTTAATCCAGCCCTCAAGTCATTTATGTGTTGTGCTGTCCATATTCATACATTTTATGAAATACTGGTCTTTGTCCTCTGTTTGTCAGGGCCTCCTCACACACACACACACAATGCTCTCCTCCTTCTCTCTGTTTTTAAGAGGAAGCCGATAAGATGATAATTTATGTTCTTCGGATATTTGTGGAGGAGCCAGAGCTGAGTCACCATCAGACACGAGTGTCCGGCTGATGCCTCCACGTCCTTCACTTCCTTCCCGCACTTTTCCCGTTACCTTGACCCCTATCGGCCGACCCATCTAAAGTGCCTCTCGCTGGAGACGTCTGGCGTTCCAGAAGATCTCATTTGATTTAACACTATCAAGCACTCAAGACCACAGTGGCCGTATCTGTTGGCATCTATCAAAGTGCAGAGTCCTAAAACCACTTTATGGCTTTTTCTTCTGTTTTCTTAGATAAGTCTCTGAGTAATGACGTCATACAGATAAAAACGTGTGTGTGTATGTGTGTGTGGGTTGGTAAGAGGATGGTCTTTGTTTTCCATTTAGACAGGTGTAATGCTAATGAATAATATTTGTTTCCCTTCACCAGGTTACATGCAGGTGAGATTAATCAACAAAAGCCTGTTTCTGCACAACATTGGGCTGGAGCTCAGATTTTGTCTTTTGAGCTTCTCTTGGGCTTAAGTATACTGTTTATGCTTACAGGGGTTTACCTGTATATGAACTCCCTACCATCTTCCAAAGTATTAAACTTTGGCGTATAACTTGTTCTGCAGCGTTTGTGCTGCATACATTATGCTAAAGTGTTCATTAGTTTCATAAAGAATCATACTTTTGATGTTCTCTTCCTTTAAATCAGGCAGAAAAGCCCTCTTAGTTTAGTTTAAAGGAGGAACTTGAGCTATATCTAGGGACTAGAATATGATAGATACTTGGGGACTCTTTTGTCTTGAGCAAGTAAACAGGAACACTAGTGATCCATAACTAGCAGTGCATATTAATTTGACAAAACATTCAAACACCTTAGCAACCACTTGGCAACACCCTTACAAACGGCCACAACGTCTTAGCATTGCGGCTGTGAGTTTTGCACAGAAGCACTCACATTTTCTTCAGAAATTGTAAAATATATTGTGTATATATTTATGTAATATAATATATTTATGTATATTGTACATCATGTTTTCACCCCATTTGAAACTCTAATGAGAACATGTCTGAGCGAGTGGGGGAAATTTTGCTAGTGGAAATTCAGGTGTAGAAGGGCAGGAGCTCAATTAATTACCACACCAGCCATGCAAATTTACCTAGGTTTCCATGGCGACTTTCCATTCATTTTTTTAAACAGGCTCGATCCACCTCCCTCACTCTTTCCGTCTTATTAGTCGTCAGTTTTATCCTTTACCTCTTTCACTTCTTCCCTCTGTGTGGTGCGGAAACTCTCCGACTCTCATCACTGCATTAGTGTCTGTCTGGATAATGACCTGATAAAAACTGCAGACCGTATGAAGACACATTTACATTGAGACATTAAAGAAACAGCTGACCCACAACTAAAACTGTCATCTGTTGCTCACCTTCATGTCACTCTATATAAGGGGTCATTTAGAAGAATGTTCGCATGTAACCTTCTCCTTTTATAGTAGCTGTTTCATAGTATCTCATGTATTCATGCACTTGTATGATGAGCACTAATAGAGATTTGTACTCATCGCTAAGAAAGAAACCATAATAGTAACCACAATAGTATAGTACATCTCTACACAGCAATACAGTGCCTGATGGGCAGGAATAAAGAAAGCGTGCAGTTTTCTGTCAGCCTGAGGGCTTGTCCTGCTCTCTCACTCTGTCTCTGTTGATCTGATTTGTTTGTTTTTATATCAGGTTAAACTGTCCCATGTCTTTAATTCTGCTTTCAGAGGGTTTATTGAGTATATTTAGTTGTCAAAGGACCTAAAAGAGCGTTTCTTTGAGCGCGTGACTTTGGCGTCACCGTTTGATCTCACCCGATCAGCGTGTCACGGCCTTGCTATTCAATAGAGCCTCAATGAATATTGTAAACATTTTTCTGCGATTGAGGACCGATATTAAAGTTCTTTCCCAGATATGATTAACTCCAAGACCTAGCCTAATTCTGGGCTTCTTTGTTCCCGTGTCTTTTTCAGACCTCTCCTGATGAATCAAGCACAACTTTCTCATCCTAATGGGTGTGATGAATTTGGGAAGCCCCATCAGGCAAAGCAGCTTCACCTAATTTCATCCTCAGCCGTCAGTCTAACGCTTCACGCGGCTTCTAAATGTTCTGACACTGCAATTATCCAGTTGAACCCTGCGTGTATATCAGCACAAAGCCTGTCAGAACATGTACATTTAAGAAATAACAGAGAGAAAGAGAAGGCTAGGAAAACTGACTAGAATGAAAGTCGATTTCTCCAGTTTTATCTCTGATTTTGAGAGCCTCATTTGGGGTCTCTTTTCTCTTCTTCTCTCATTCAATCTCCTCCCGGTCCTACAAAAGTAATCAGGCATCCACACCACCCAGCAAGGCTTAATAATATTTGTGCTATTCATGTTAATCAAAAGCTTTTTGTGCAGCCTTTTACAAAAGGCATGTATCCTTGTGCCACAATGATAATCATAACTGACAAAGAAAACGTCTTGCTTTTCTGGTCCGGCTGCAATTTCAATGTACTGTCAAATTAACTCGTCAGTCGTGAAGACGGCTGCTGCTGATGGTTGCCTTGAAGATTCTCTTTTTTCTTCTCTCTCTCTCTCTCTCTCTCTCTCTCTCTCTCTCTCTCTCTCTCTCTCTCTCTCTCTCTCTCTCTCTCTCTCTCTCTCTCTCTCTTCACTACTTCTGTGGTCTGTACACATTTTGGAAAATATATGTATTTTCCCCCAGTGTTTAAACTATGTAAACAGTATGTGCTTTTCTGGTGATATGAAGTTCGTACTTTTGAAATTGACTGTACCAATACTGACACATAAAAAACCACATCATAATTTTTTGGTCTTACTATAAACTCATTTTGTCACATAGACTCGTTTGTGTTTGCATGTTTTTTTAACCTCCAAATTCATTTGAAGTCTTTAGTCATGCATTGAAAAACTAGCAGTTTTAATAATACACAAAGGATTGTGGGCAGTATTGGCCAGAATAAATAAGAATGCATGTTTCTAAAATCCACCATAGCACCAGCAGATTTCTTGATGGCTTTATATTCATTTGATCTTGTGCTATTCATATTTAATTTTCATATCACATTAATCAGTTGGTTTTACTTTTTTCCCATCTCCTGTCTCTCTGTCTCTTTTGCTCTTTCAGCTGAAGGACATTAAATCGGCTGATCAGAAGTCCACTCTGCTGCACTTCCTGGCAGAGATCTGTGAGGAGAAATACCCTGAAGTGCTTAAGTCTCCAGACGATCTACAGCATGTTGATTGAGCCAGTCGAGGTGCAAAACCCACATCTATTCACATTCAGAAAGGACAGAATCGGGTTTTGTTGTCTTATGTGTTTAGCTGGTCTCCCAGCCGGACAAATCTGGTGTTTAGCTGGTTTATCTGGTCAACATATCTGTTGTTCTTTCTCATTTTTCTATTGGTTTAGCCAAAGCCTGTCTCTGGAACAGAACACCCAGATTCTACCCAAAGTCATCTAAGATACAGAAAAACCTTGAATGCATAGCCTCCAGCATAAGGCAGGGCTTTCTAACTGCATTCGATGCATGTTTAACTCGAATAAACAGACCCACACAGTTTTCAAAAGTCCTTGCCTTCAAGCAGCCCTTAAGACAAAAGTCTGACTTGTTCACAACACACACACACACACACTTGCTTATCTACCTAAATGGGTGGATAATTCTATAGACTTGTATTGTTATTATACACAGCTAGTTTTAAATAATATAACCTAACCCACACTCTAACTCTAACAAAAAAGTTTCTACATTTTTACAATTTAAAAAAAACTTTATTTTTAGTATATTTTTATACCGTTTTTACAAATGAGAATGTCCCCAAGAGTTTGTACCACTATTGGGTAAAATGTTTTCCCCAATATATGGTTTAGACACACACACACAAACCCAGTTTGACACAAGAGACCCTACAATGTACCTGATATGTGAACTTCAATGTGTGCCGGTAATTTATTGTCGAGTTCTATCAGTGTTAATGTCCTCTGTGCTACACAGCCTCATTTTGCTGCACACACTCTATTAGCAACACTGGGCACAGAGATAATGTCAGCCTGTGTGTGTGTGTGTAAACATTGTCTTAATGTGCTGTGTTAATGCAATATTGTTTTTGTGTGGTTTAGGTTTAAGAGTAGGATCAGGGTCAGAGAAAATACCATAAGCTGTGTATTAAAACAACAGAAGTGAGGTGTGTCAGATCTCTGATTTCTTCTTTTGTAAGTCTTCATCTGAACAGATGGAGAGGATAAGGCACTAATATAAGCTGATATATCCAGACTGTCTGTCTGTGTGTTTGTGTTGCTTTAGCAGACAGAGGGAAGCAAGGGGCAGTTGTTAGAGGTCATATTGCCCTCAGCAGCCCCAGAGGCAGAGCCACAACAGGGCGACCAAACCACCTCGCTGCTTTACTTGTTACCTATAGACAGCAGAAGAGAGAAATTTATTTATAGTGAGGGACAGGTACAAGCAGATTGTTAGAGAGACTCACTGTGTGCACAGTGATAATGAGTGCTGTTAGAATGACACACTTCACATCTGTATGTCTGTCAGCCTTTTAGAAGTGATTAAAGGCTTCTTCTGTAACATCATGTGAACAGATGTAGGGCTGTACTTTGGATCATTTGGATACTGGAATTTGATTGGCTCATTAGACTGACCTTTTATTATTGGACGGTATTATTTTCCAGTGGATGTGCGAGCTTGGTTGCATTGGCGGAAAATAAAAGTACATTCAAAAACAGAGGAAGTTTTGATGTAACCATTTTTGTGTTGATGAATTATGCATAATAAGACCAGGGACATTAAGTAAAGCCGCTCTACAGACTTTTGTCTTTACAGAGCCTGTACTCCAGCCACTTTATTAAGCTGCTTTATCTCAAATGAAATGATTGTACTTAGAAATAACATATGTGTCCTTTATTTTAGTTTTTAATTCTTTGCTATTGAGTAATTGCTGTCGCACTGTTAGTGCGGTAGTGTTTATTGACTGTGGAGGGTAATGTGTTTTTAAAAAGAACTTAGATACGAAGAGATCTATTTTTCTGTCATGTCCACTTTTGCTTTTATTGGGGCTGTCTCTGCTGCTTTTTATTAAACTTTTATTTCCTTTCTGTCCATCTTTTTCTCTACCATTCCCCATTTCATTAGTGTGTCCTGCCTCAGTGCCCTTCATCAAAGCTAAAATGGCATTATGGGTAATGTGTGTCCCCACACTACCCTCTGAAAACAGTCTTTGGTTGTTATACAGATATCACTTCCATTATACCGCCCTTTAGTGCCCACATTAGCTGCTCTGTGTATGTGTACATGTGAGTGAGGTGGAGATATTGTCATTAAGAATTAGTTCCTGTGTCATTTAGTAACTGTAGTGGTTTTGTATCTCATTGTGGTGTGGTTAGGTGTAAGGTGATTTTCTTCAATGGTTGCTAATGGATGGTGTATTCGAGTGTGTATGTTTGGTTGTGTGCATACAGTTTATTCCTAAAGCGCTTGCTTTCTGTTTTTGAGGATTTGACCAGATTATTGATGTTATACTGCTACTTTGTTTACATGTAAACACACACAACTGTCCTATCATACATCTTAATTTTCTCGTAGGCTCATTTGTCTTTGTCCTACACAGAAATAATGATGATGAATCATATACAGGATGACACGTAAACTCACCAACAGCACTCTGTTTCTTATGACCGACTCAGTGGATAAAGTCCAAACACACACACACACACACACACGCAAACATGTTAGGTTTCTATGCTTTGTGAGGACTTTACATAGACATTATGGCTTTTATACTGTACAAGCTGTATCATCTATCCCCTCACCCTACCCGTAAACCTAACCCTCACAAAAACCTTTTTGAATTTTAATATTTACAAAAACAACATAATTTAGTGTGTTTAATAATCAGCTTCCCTTGTGGGGAATGCTGGCATTTGGTCACCACAATTGTAGAAAACTAGAACACACTTATACACACACAAACAAGCAAACATGTTCTTACCTTTTAAGAGCTTGCAAATCACAAAAGAGCAATGTAATAAAATACACACACACTGCTCTCAAGTACCCCTCCAAATGGCCATTTTGGTTTACACTTTTCACCCACACCAACACACACATATACTTTGCTCACTCTGCAATCACTTCTCAGGAGATCTGGATCTGTGATAGAATGTATTTATTTATTGTATGTAGTTTTTGTATTACTTTTTGTGTGTGTTAGTTATTCAGTGCATAACTGTATACTTGATTTATTGATTACACTAAATGATATACACGTGATTTAAACATTTTACACATAACTGTACTGAGACAGTTCAGTCTTTTGTTTGTGTTTAAAGCTTATGTTATAGGTAGTTTCCAAGGTGTTGTCAGGTTATATGTCATTCCTAACGTGTTCTGTGTATTTTAAGTATATTTATATGCAGTTGCCGTTAAAAAACAAAATTAGTTAAACTTGTAAGCTTTTCTTTCAAGCAAAAATATATACAGTACAATATTCAGACTGACAGCATGGCAGTGTAAGAAGTTAGGTCTGTGTGCACATGTTTTGGCATGTTTAGGTACTGAACTCTTGGGTGGCACTCAGAGTTGCACTGCCAGCTGTTCCTGGCACAATGAGACCCAATAGAGACATTTACCAGTCCCTCTCTCTCTCTCTCTCTCTCATTCTGCATTGACTCCATCAGAGGGAGCTAGAGATTTAGAGGCTTAAGCCAGGTGTCTTACCTTTCATTTCCATGATCTGAAATCCATCTTTATGTTTATGTGTACACACATTCTTAACAAGCTTTGTTCATTTCCAACACACTGCATGCTGTTTAACACCTGTTTATTTAAATAAATACCTTAGGCTGACATATGGAATAGTGGTGAGTGTGTTTGCTGCTTAAGCACACTAAATTGTGTAAAACCTTTAATTCATGCATCTTATAAATCATTAAGAACTGTAAGAAAAGAAAGAGTCGGACCTAAGCAGATTACCATTTAAGTAGTTTAACATTTACGCAGTTCCTCATGAAAATGCATGAAAATATCCCACTAAGCTGAAGTTAATTCTTAGTCCATGAAGCTCACACAGTGTGTCCCTTCACATTAAGCTAAAACTGCACACAACATGAACATTTCCTTTCAAACAGCCTCTGACTAATCAAAACTGAGCTTCTTATTAAAGTCACCTCACCAAACTACCAGCATACATGAGGGACACGGTTAAAATAAAGACCCAGGATGACTTTGTAATAATTCCTACCTGTATGTTTTTTAAAAATATGACCGTTTGTTACAGGTGCGTGTGATAACAGGATATCATTGAAATTCTTCAAGACAAACAGAGCACATTCTGAATGGTGTGTTTGGTGATAATGTGTTATTATGTATATAAAAACAGTAATTGGATATTATCCTAGTGTTGTGAGATCTCCACGCTGCACGCAGCCACCGCGGCTGAGAGCTGTACGTGTGTTTGGCTACGCAAATTTACACTCTAGCTGCAGACATGACTCAGATGTGCAAAGATGAAGTGCAATGTTGCCATGGCAAAGTTTCCACGTTACGCCTCACCTTTTCAAACCTGGATTAATCAGTGTTGAGGCTGAACCACTTGAGTATCTTAAAGCATAAATGCAGGTTGATTATAAACGGTAAAACCTGTTTGTTGTCAAATCTGATCTGCTTGGGTATATTTAAACTGCTTGTATTTTGGTGAATAATGACTTACATTTAGCTACGGATTCAAATATGACATGTTTACAGTGCCCTGTCTCGCCTGGCAATTAATGGCCTTAGCCTGCATTTAAACCTTTGCTGTTTGCACAGGGGTCGAGATGCAGACCACAGCACCATGTGATACACCATGTGTTCTTTGTAAATGATCAGAATTTTCATTTTTGCTTGAACTTCCTTTAAAACATCTTCATGCTGTTTTCTTCTGATTGTGTGATGTGTGCCATGCACTATATGCACTCCTAATTATATTTCCATTCGTTTCCATCATGCTGACATTTTAGTTCGAAATGAAGAATTTTCATCTGCGTGGAACCTTTGCATACATCACATTTGTTTGCTGTAAATAAAGTGAATCAGTGCAGTGTTCTGTATGTGTGTGACTGTGTCTAGTCTTAGCAGAAAACGTCGAGAAAAGTTTGAGACAGATGGAGATACACCTGCTTCAGTTAGAGAAGAATCTGGAAACTTTCAGCTCGATAGACGACCGGCAGGACCTGTTTTACAGCAAGATGGTGATATCCTTTGTCGTACGTGCACAAACACACGCTCTAGATGTAGTTTCCTGATTTCCTTAACAGTTATTTGTGTCATATATTGTTTATTCATTGTTCTGCTAGCAGCATTGTTATTTCTCCAACACATGGTGGTAACATTTTCTAACACCCTTGTCAACACACACACGTATTCTGATACACAAATCAGAGTGTATGTCACTGCGTGTGAATTATTTACATTCAGTTTCACCGGGCTGCGTGTGGAACAGCAGACAGTGTGATAATGGAGTGGTACTCTTGTGTATTTGTTCCTCACCTTGTTCACTCAAAACACTTCCCTGTGGTCTGGATGTTGTCTCCTCTGCAAATGACAAGCATTTGAATGTCAATGAAGAGCAGGCGTGTTGTCAGGGGAGATACCGGGGCGCTACCTGACACCCAAATAAAGATTATTTACTATTGCGACAGGTTACAGCGCATCCTCTGTTTGGGGAATTTGGAGGTCTGTGGGGTGTACAGTAGGTTTCATTTTTTATTTGCTATGGTTCAGTCAGGCAGAATAAGTTTTTTGTCATGTCAGTGGGATGACTGATGATCAGAAATAGAGTCTTACCAAATTTTAGTCCAGAAACTCTTCGTTTTCACCACTGAATTCTGCTTTTCCTGTGAGTGTGTGGTGCTCAGGATGCAGTGAAGGTCTGAGGTGGACACCTGTGATTTGGGCCTGACCCGGCTGCTCTACCCTTCACTGGCCTTGTTTGACTCTAGCAGGGTAGGTTATTATCTTGTTCACCAGCCACATAGTGGAGCACCATGGACTGTCTTTGACCCCACAGTCCTGTGCTCCTCTCCCTATGTTGTTTTCACATTCTCATGCAGCCATTTTTTGGTTTCTTAACTTGGTTGCTTAAACCCTCCTTTAGTTTTGTCTGTGCATATGTTCCTGTAATTTCCTGTGCTGTTGACTAACTCGACACAGTTGTATTGTTGAAGCTGTTCGTGAGGGTTTGTGGTCAGTCTGAAAGGCTAGAACGCTTGCCTGTCTGAACGCTGTAAAGCACAAACAAAATAAAATTGCATGTTTATGGGGGAGAATGTTTTGTGCTATTTGTGCTGTATTGCTTATGCTTTACTTTCTAGTTTGTTTTACGCTTAAATGTGTTTTGGTTGATCTAATTACAAATGGTGCACTGAGCCTTAAATTGCAAGCTACAAAGGTAGCTTGTCGCATTTTGCAAGTGTGTGAGTGTGTTTTAGATCTGTAAGGAGTGCGCACGCTGTGTGTGTGTGTGTGTGTACAATATACAGTACGAGAGAGTCTAACAAGCTCAGGTGTACAGAAGAAAATCAATGCTTTTCTAGCCCTCTGCACAAAGCCTCTGCTCACAAGTCAGCCATCAACCTGCCTCTCTCTTTATTTAGTTCAGCTGTCTGTCATTTAGAACAAACCCACAATCCAACCTCCCTCTCACTTTTTCCTGCCGCCCTTAACACTGTTTCACATCCACACAGGTTTCTCTCATCCTCTGAGCTCTCAAAACCAGATCAGGGTTAAAGTTAATGAAGTTAATAAAGTTATTAAATAAAATTATCGCTCTCTTTCATACACCGTCTGTCTGTTCATTAGGTGATCACGTCCCCTGCGTTATTTTTCCTATTCAGAGAGCTAGGTTATAATAATGTTTCCCTAACGTTTCCATTAAGTAACGTAAAAATGCTATTTTGAAAATTCTATAAATGTTCAAAACGTCCAGTTTTTTAACATTGTATTAACATTTTTGAACGTTATTCAAACACTGTAACATTTTTAAAACATTCCACTAACAACTTATATGATATATAATGTTAGAAAACGTTCTGCTAACATTACCGCAAGAGCTTTTTTGATAACTTTGAGAGCACTTTTTTTAGAGAATGTTAACCAACATTCTGAGAACGTTCCCTGTTAGCTGGAGTGTGTGAAGTGTGTGGCAGCATAAAAGACAGCAGAGGAGATGCAGGAAGCAGATCTCTGTGCTTATGTAGGAGGAGGAACTCCCTGAAGATTTCACGGGTGGGCCGAACAAGCAAAGGCTCTTCAGCCTGTCTGCCCTCCCCGTTAATGTCTTCATCATAAATAAGTCATGGAGGACCTGTTCTAGTGAGTCCTGGGCTGAGATGTGTGAAATGGAGAATATCCGTACAGTCTCTAGATGTCCACTTATCAGAGTTCTGCCCTAATGGTCAGTTTACCTTCCCTAGTAAGACCTGATTATGCAGATCCACGGTTGAGGTGAGCATACAAATGCACTGTTGAATGTAAGGACAGGAGTTAATATTTCTCTCTTACACACACATACTCTCACATACAACAAACAACAAATCTCATGATATTTTGTAGCAAGTTTAAAAACGGGTGTTTGGACACTGGTCCAACTTACACACACACTTCTTTTCTCATCATTGTGTTTGATGAGAATGATGAGAAATGGGAGGGTGTGAGGCTTCAGCATCAAACTAGATTACTAATCAAAAACACTTCAAAGTCAGAATATTAGTTATGATATTTGGAGAAAGGCATTTCTGATTTTACAGCAGGGATATGACCCAGATTATTCCTCTTTCATGTCAGAGCGTGTGTACGTGAGGAACAGAGCATGTGCAAGATATAATGTATATGTTATATATGTTTTATGTGACTGAGTGATGCTGTTTGTGTGTTGTATGTTTCTTTTCACCCTAGTAAAACTCTGCATCCATGTGACTGTAGTTAATCTGTAAATTTAAGCTTCCTTTGTCCCGTGATATTTCCTGTGCCATTGTGTTTAGACAAAGATTATCACTTTGTGCTTTTTCATTTCTCTGTTTGATTTTTTTTATATTCTTCTTCCTGCTGCTCATTGATTTTTATTTTTTGTTCTTTGTCTGGCCTTTATTTAGATGGTTGCTATTCACTCCCCATTCTGAGAGAAACACTTTTGATCTCCGTCAAATAATTTTTTGAAAACATTTTTTATGTGCAAATGTTGTGCAAGTAAACATGTTTAAAAGTAAAGGAAAATTCCCCCCCAAAAAATATATGAAACACTTTATGATACTTTATGTTGCCTTCTTTGTAATTTAGGAGTGTAACTCGTCAATTAAATAGTAAAGAATGAGAAGAAATCACAGCCTCTTAAATATCCATGAATAAAAATCCCTTCCGTATATGAAGCTAATAAGGATTTTAAATGAAATCCTTTACAAATTCACATTTTGTGGTTCTGTGGCAGAAAGTCAGACATCAAAACATCATGTAGGTGGGGAAAAATTGTTCATTCCTAATTTTTGTGTAATTAAAATTAATTTAGCTTGACGCTTGCTGAAGTAAACAACACTATTATTGTTGCTCATATTTAAGGCCAGGGATTTAAACATGGTAAGACCTGAACTGTATATATGGACCAGAATATCATAGTGACAGGAGGACGGGCTCTTAGTAACCAGCCGCATAGCAACATCCCTGCAGCCGCTCACTTGTAGCGGTGAGTTTTGTAAAGGTTTTGTTAAAGCACCATTTAAATTTTCTTCAGAAAAGTGTAAAATATCCAGTCAGATCTGGATGAATTTGGGACTCATTTGAATGTTCGGTGTAGCTTTCCTAAGAAACACCATCAAAACACCAGACATTCAGGTTTTCAGCCCACATGCTACTGTTATATCTAAACACAATGAGTGCGGAACATAAACGCTGGTTTAAATGGCTTTCCTACATTTACTGCAGGCACACTTTAACCATGTATAATTGTTTATTGGTGAATGAAGGGCCTGTGTGCATACATCCTGATAAAAGGCATGCTTTGCTTAGGCTCATACTGTACACACAAGCATAGTTTTAATTGGATAAAGAGCAGTCGTTACAGAGCTTAGATCTGTGCAGAATTACAGCTGTTATTACATTTACATTTATGCATTTGGCAGACGCTTTTATCCAAAGTGACTTACGGTACATTTACGTTATACATTTTCTTAGTACATGTGCTGGGAATCGAACCCACAAACTTTTGCGCTGCTAACGCAATGCTAGATTAAATTAGATTAAAAAAAGAATAAAGAGTCAAAGTAATGTACATGAAGTTGTAAAGATGTAGTGGGAGAGTTGGAAACTGTAAAAATATAAATATGTTTGTATTTGCATGATTATGAATGAACCCTAGTGTAGGATGTTACACTGCAGGGTAATATTGCACTATAAGAACCTGTAGACAACAGCGGGATGCTAGCTGCACTGTTCTGTTGTGCACTATTGGATGTAAGGGATATTTCTTTAATTTTTTAGTTCTTATTCTCTTCTGGTTCAAGTCCTTAACAGTTTCTCACAGTTCCTCCACACATGCCAGAGATCAGTACCAGAAGCTGGTGATCATGAACAGTAACATGGACATTCTTTATCTCAACATGCTTGAGTGTTTCTCTATCGACTCTAAGAAGTCCTCAGTGGAGGAGCTCTTTACTCCTAGTTTTTCACCCCAGCAACTTCAGAGCCATGTTCATGGAAAGCCACCCACTTTAAGCCTGGTCTATGTGTGTATGGGTTTATCTACGCTTATCATCCTCTTGTGGTGACGTTATACCTCATGAAATCCAGAGTCATGTCAGTGCCGGGTTCAGACCGGCTCATATTTGCAGGATCATGCAGTGGCCCCATTCCGGCTTCTGTAATAACATGACTGTACTGAATATAATCTGGTTTTCTCTCCTTCCAGCCCTGAATCCTCACAAGCCCTGTGTCCTGACATACTCTAACAGGAGGCTGCAATGTGTGTGGTATCAGAAGTATTAACTCACTGCTGGTCTAGAGGTCAGGGGAATGCTGGGTAATTAGCAGCAAATATTGTTCAGCTTTCTGCCTTTCTTGTGTGTGTTTAAACACTCCCCTCATTTCTATTCTAGAAGGTTCTAGTGCACTAATCTGAAGAAAGGGAAGCCGCCTGTCTCCGTTATGAAAAGCCATTTGAAATGCAAAGTTATTTTCCACTTGGCTGCTACAGTGATGAGACGAATCTCGTCGCCTTTATTATTTTAAATGATTTCATGATGGAAATGCTGAAATTTAGGGAACGAGCTGATGCTAGGTCCACCATCAGCTGCATGATAATGCACTCCTGCGGTGCATCTTTGAAACTTGTTCCCAGCGCAATAAGGAGCTTAGAACTGCAGCTGCCAGTCTCAATGAGCAAACTGCACTGTAGTGTAAATCCTTACTGTGAAAACTGCGATGAAGTTAGAAGATTGAAATTGCAATTGACCATAATTAGTAGTCAAAACATGCAGCAGGAAGGTGATATATTGTCATACGTAATAGCAGATTTCTCATTTGTGTTTTGTTTTATAACCTCTAGTTAAAGTCCGCATGAACCAGAAGATGCAACCGACTGCTTCAATAGTGAAACAGAAAAAAGTGAGAAAAAAATGGAGGGTGTGGCTTGTTGTTTTACACTGTGTCTTGATTGGCTCTCGGAAAGTAGGCTTTTCAAAAGCACACATCAGATTATGATTGGAGGGGAGAGGGTAACAGCTTTGGCTCCGCCCAAGCCATCAGACTGATGTCTTCAGAGAAGGTCTGCCGTTCCAGAGGGGAAGTGCATTTTCTGATTTGATTAAAGATTACGAGGACACACAAATTAAAGAAAAATAACAATGTGCACAAACTAATCTTTTAAAATAAACACTGCAATATGTGCACTATGCTCTGTTGTTGCCATGGCCATCATTATTATGCTGTGAATCATCATTATCTTAGTATTGGCAAGATTTTTGAAAGGCTGCATTACCTGCGGTACAACAGTAGCCCAAAATAGTCTAAACAGCTGTTTGGTTACATCAATAGCATGTGCCACCTGCTGTACATTAGAAAAGAGTTAAAGTTTAATGCATTTTTTCTTTGGAATGACACGCAGTGATAAATAAAGCGGAATTACAGTAAGGAAGTCAATAAGGGTCAGTTTTGATTTCATGGTGGCTTTAATTATGACATCTACTCTGAGGCCAAATTTGATCTTATTCTCTCCTCTTGTCTCTCATCCTCCTTCTCTTTCTCCACTTCTCTCGCCCTCATACAGATTCTCTCTCCCTCTGGCAGCTGATTTTTCCAGGTCAGTAAGTTTTCAGGCCTCAGAAGCAGCTTGTGTAAATCAATGCTGAGGAGTGGCAGGGGACTGTAGAGCAGGAGGCTTCAGGCCTTCACACAAACTCACCTAACTGCAACAGTCCTGCACTTACACATTCACGGCAAGTACTCACACACATGCAGATGTGCAGCCATGCATGTGCTCTCTCTCTCTTTCTCTACCTCTCTTTCCCTGTTTTATCTCCAGAATGACATTGAAGTGATGTCTGTGTTTTGATGGAAATTGTTTTTGGCCATTGCTCCACTGATTCCCATAAGTGAAGACACACACACACACACACTTTCTTACTTTCCCATCCCATTTCCCATTTCTCTTTCTGAGATAGGAAAAGTGAGAGAAATAAAGAAGAGAAATCAAGAGAGCTGAAGTAAGAGATAAATACTGGAGTCATATGGAGAATTAAATGAAAAAGTAAAGAATAGTGCTCACGCCTCTCAGACGGTTCTGAATAATTTGATTCTGCTTACAGGTACATAAACCTACGCAAATGTGATTTGAACATTTAAATGCTCATGCCCATGATTCTCAAAAACCTTGTACAGGTTGGCATTGATTTGATCATTTGAATGCCCCTGTGATGCCAGAAAATCTGTTTAGGTTGGCAGATTTGATTCAGAAATTCCTATGATGCCCCAAAATGCGTTCTAGGGAGATGGCTTTGATCTAAAGGGCCTCATGATGCCCCAAAATGTGTCTAGGTAGGGAACTTTGATGTGATCATCTGAACACACCGTGATGCCCCAAGTGATAGGTAGACAGCTTTGATTTGACCATTTAAACACCTCTGTGATGTCCAGAAATGCTGTCTAGGTGTAGCTCTGTGTGTGTTGGGACACATCACATTTATACCCTAAATGCCAGATCTCATTCCATGTGTTTTCTTTTGATATGTATGCATGTCTTAAGGGTGGCCAAATCTGCAGTATCAGGATTTATTATAATCTTGAAAAGCTGTGTGGCCACACTGCGATCTGCGCTTTTGAAAATTAAATCACATGGATTTGAGACAGGACTCTAAGGCAGCATAATAGTAATTTGATTTCACACCTCGCTCTAAGCTGCGGGATGTTCTGTGAATTTTGTAAAATACTGAAAAATGCCTAAAAAGGAGGCAAATTGTTTAAAGCAGCTGTTAATTATGAGGCTAAAGATCAAGAGTGCCGTGCGAGCGCGTTCATTCCTGCATCACAAGCTGTCCATCGCATCCCATGTTGTCAGTGTTGTTCCCTGGAAGTTGTCGTGGCAACCAGCCACATTCTTTCATTCCTACAGTATACCTTTGACCTACAGCCAGCAGCTCTGCCTTATCTGCCTTACTGAACTGTTGTGAACATGCATGTGTATAAATCTATGTAAACATCATTGCTGTCTTCTTCATAGAGACCAACGCAGAATAGAATGACAGTGACCCTTCCGCCCCCGCAAAGGACGTCCATCGCGTACGGTTCAATCTGTGTGATCTGCGAACACTCTGAGAGATGCTCATGTTTAAATGCCTCTCACTCTCTCTAAGCTTCACGTGCACCGGGTGCTAGTCGTTTTATTCTGAACTGTGTGTGCTACAGAGTCTTTTAGAGTGTGTGTGTGTATGAGCGCTCGCTCTCTGCTCATCCACCCATTTGAAATAGACCAGCAGCAGTTCGGCAGTGCTGACAGGAATCCAATTGACCGTGGCTAATGGTAGACAGACAAGAGAGAGTGGGTGAACATGGTATGACCTGCAAGTGGAGAGAGAGAGAATGGGATGGAAAACCAGAGTGATGAAAGCACTTCGTACAACCTAAAAACTGGTATTTGTGAACTTCATTAAAACGCATATATGCTCTCAGCTGCAAAGAAATCAGTGCAGAATAAACACGTATTAGTAAAAAACCAACTGATCTCAATTCCAATATTTGTTTAGTTAGTCATGGCTTTATTTAGCAATATAGTTTTGTTTCTGAACGTGTTGTCATGTTATAAAAGCATTAGATAAACGTTCACACATCTGATCGATATTTGACCAGAGGGCTTGATGACTAACTTTGTATTTTTCTCTGAAGTTGTTTTTCTTTGCCTCTGTGTTGCTGTTCAACCTAAACAACCGTAAGCTGCTTTGTTCAAAGCCAAAGCAATTACTGTATTGAAATTAGCTTCGCTCACTGTAACCCTCCATAGCGCGTCTGTATCTCCCTGAATTGTCTCCTGTCAAACTGAATTGGACGCGAGTGAGCGGGAAAACAGCGAAGGCCTCAGTCCTGGCACGACTGCGGTAATTACGTTCTATGATAGATAGAAAATGGAGACCGGCTTTATAATGAGAAAACAGGCAATTTCAGGGCGAGGGAGAATGTAGAATTCCATCCTGATTTCTGCACCCTGCGTTTATCTCTTTCCCCTTGCTCTTCACTTTAACAGAGTTAAAGGCCATTTATGCAGATGAGAAGCAAGGAGGTAATCCCCTATAGGCTGCAGGTGTTATGGGAGAGTGGGCGGAGTCAGATTAGACACATTCGGCTTGGCAAGAGCCGAATTGATTTGTAGAGAGAGGGGCTTCATTAGATTAGCGCAGGGTTATGTAAGGTGGACATGCAGCTGTTATGATCTATATTAAGGAATGTCTTATGAGAGCCTCAGCTCTGTATGCAGAGTTTGCTAAGCATCAATCACTCGTAACAGCATTTTAGACTCTTTCCAACACACTTTGTTCAGCTCACACGGAGTCGCTTCCCACAGTTAACACACGGATTTAAATAGATTCAAAGAGAAACAAGCACGGAAGTTTTGCAGACTGAAAAACTCAATGCAAACATTTCGCGCAGCTGTGTCTTTTCAGCAGGGATTGACAAATGCAAGCTGTTAGCTCTCTGTTTCTAACGAACGTTTACATAACTGATTGTGTTACTACACACCGCATCCACAGAGAAACATTACAGCAGTTGTGCTTCTAGTTTAGAGAGCATATTTTAACATCCAGAGTCATTTAAATCAGTGTGTTTGTGATTACAGCAGGGTTTCATGTAACTTACTACTTGGTTATGAATGATTTTATTGCAGGTGGACGTTGTATATAGAGTAGCTGGGCAGGAGGCTTACACTGCAGACAGCTTTATTGGTTTTAATAGAAGGTCTGGTTTTGTTTTGCACTTATTTGCAGTATAGTCATAGTGGTGGATGCTTGCTATCATACAGTATGTCCAAACACAGTGAAGCCCATCAGTGCAGACTCCACTGTAATAGAGTGTAATGGTGTGTGTGGGGGGCACGAAGATGGATTGTGTATCCAGAGGAATTCCCTCAACTCAGCTGTGTGTGGGATTTTCCTTTTCCCCCCTCATCACTCATTTACACACACAGATGCGGCGTATGGCTTAACAGCAAAGACTGTGTGAGTGTTACGGGTTTATTTAATTATATATTGGGGACAAATTTGTACCCAGAAGTCAGCAAAACCCAACAAATCTGAGCAAAACCTGCAGGTTTTGACCTGAGGACATCCTTATTTGTTAAAACGCTATGAAAGTAAAATGCAGAAAAAAATGCAGTTCTGTTAGAGTGTGGGTTAGGGTTAGATTAGAGTATATTGTTTAGTAGAAATGTGTGGAACACCCACATTTAAATGAAATGTGTCTGTCCCTTTTTTTCACCCTCACTCTTTTTTTCCTCCACACATTTATCTTTTATGTGTAGTGTACAATTGCCCTGATACTACTGTTACTGTCTCACACTTGCCATTGAAAATCATTTAGTGGCATTGATATGACACTTGAGTGTCTTTGTTTCCATGTCTACATTATTTTGGTTGTTCTGTATATTAATTACTTGACTTGAATCTTAACTTCCTCCTTCATTCCTTCCATACGTCCATAAATCTGTACATCCATACACCAGCCAGGTGTATAGCTATGATTATGACGTGCATGCAAAAACATATAATAATGCCTTCCAACATGGTACCTCTCTGATAAACTCCCAGAGTTATAATTTAATTCTCTCTGTGCCGAGACAGCCTTTAACCTTCTGTATGTGATGACTGTTTCTCTTTAAGGCTGGTCTTGTCGGTAAGTCTTTTATCATGGTGTTTAGCTGAGGATTAGACCAGCTCTTATGTTGTTATTTTCTATTATGCAGCAGAAAAGACATAATAAAACATTGTCAGCCTACGTGATTTCTGCATGTTTTTCTGAGCTGCTATTGAACATCTAATAAGCAGTTCATGCAGCATTCAGGCAAAGCCCATCTTCTGACGTCCACCAGAGCCGCTGTTTTAATCGTTGCGACTGCGAACGCTTGTAGCAACGATCTCGCAGTACACTTGATGCTTTACGCAAGCACTGTGGCCACATTGTGAGAGGGGTGGACTTATCTCTCAAACACAGTTCACATGAAACCCCCGGTCTCAAAGCAGAGCCTGTTAAAAAAGATCTCTGTCTGTGAAGTGCCTCTGATTTCATGAAACAGCATCTGTGCAGTTCTGCTGTAGCCATCGTTCCATTATAGCCACCCGCTGAGATCCCGGGTCACGGCACCAGCGACATCACTTCCTGTGGAGGGGGACCCGTAAGGGAACAGATTTGGAGTCAGTTTTAGCAAATTTCTGACACATGAAGTGCTCTACAGTAAAGTTTTACAGCTGTTAGGTTGTAGTTCACCATTTTAAATCAGCTGCTGGAACAGCACAAAGTCGAGTCAGACACAGCTTTTTTAAAATGTGTTGAAATTAGCATTAAGGCAGCATCAGCGACACCCGCAGGAGCTGTAAACAGTCTAATAAAAGCCTGAAGTGTTGTTGAGTTTGACCCTTGTGATGGAACGACAATGTCATTATGAATCCCTCTCCTGTATTAGTGGTGATTTTCATGTTCGTGCTTCGAAGCACGAACATCACACACCACTGCTTTCCGTTTTCCCCTAATTCTAATGAAAGTGTTTAAAGCGTTTCGGGGGGGTGGGGGTATGCAGGCAGTCGCAGCTCTGTGGAGAGGAAAGCTGATTTAGCCCACCTTACTATCTTTTTCCCCATGTCTGGATTTACTGCGAGCACAGACTGTGTCAGTAATCCGCCACATGCAACAGGGAATATATCTTGTTATCATGTGACTTACGCTCTGTCCTGGCCCACAGTAATAGCCATATTTCCTGCTCATTTAAGGGGCCACTGCTGCAGAGTCTGTTGGAAATCTGTGAGCTGTACAGAAATAGAGAGCAATGGCTGTCTTAGCTATTTATTTATTAACCAATCCCACAATCCTCTCTGAGAGCAGGTATGGAGAAAGATGGACAGAGATCCTGCTTTGATGAATTAACAGCATTCTGTACACGCTTATAAAGGTTCTTAAGAAGTTCTTCACAGTGATGCCACAGAAGAACCGTTTTTGGTTTCTCAAAGAATTATTCAGTCAAAGGTTCCTCAAAGAACCATTTCGTTCTTACCTTTTTATAGTTTAAAGAACCGTTTCCACTGCAAAGAACTATTTCTGAAAGGAAAAGGTTCTATGGATGTTAAAGGTTTTTTATGAAACCATTCAGTCAAAAAGGTTCCTCTGCAGTATTGTGCAACAGCTTTTAAGTGTGTACATGACTGTATAATAGTATCCAATCTTGTGTGTGTGTTTGGGATTATTTAACCAAATATTGGGGACACATTTGTACTCAAAAGTCAGCAAAACTTGACAAATCTGGGTAGTTTTTTGTTAGGTTTAGATTGCAGGTTAGGTTATATTGTGTATATTGTTTGGAATGTCTCAGATAGATAAGTAAATGTGTGAGTGTGTGTATGTGTGTAAATAAATAGCATAATAATACAATTTGTGCCTTTTCTGACTTTTTAGTATCCCAATCAATACAATATGTGCTATAAAATTTAACAAAGCCTTTCACTAATGTAATCTCACAGCAGTTTTTCTATTATGATATGAGCTCTAATGGTGTTATGAAAGGCTTATGGCACGGACACAATACCAGAATGCACTGTGAGGTTTAGTAAGTCCCAACACAAAAGAAAATAGTTTTTAATTCCTGTTTAAGCAGTATGCAAACATATTTTTGTAAAGGGTCCAACGTTTACTTTAATAAAACAAAGTAAAATTTGCTTTTGGCAAATAAATTTCATTTTTTAACAAACGTTTGCTCAGTGGAGAATGTACTGTTCCGATTACATATCAGAAGATTAGCCAGGAATGTTTTTTGGCATTGTGTTTGTGTTTCAACAATGATCTGTACAGTCACAGCAAAGTTATTTTGTCATAGGAATTAAAGAAAATATTGCTAAACATTGTTTCATTGTCAGTTCAAAAATGTTTGGGGCCTACCAAACATGAAACTAAATACATGGAACTTTTAGAAACCTAGTGCTCATCCCCACAGTTTATTCCTCAGTGATGTCACCTTTATTTCTCCATCTGAATGATCTCTCCTGCTATTTCTTTCTCTTTTCTCATTAAAGCCGTTCGTCTCATCCACCTTACCTTTTGTGTGAGGTGTGTCACCGGCTCTGTTACGTGCACTTAGAAATACGTCCATTATCTGAAGAAGGCTTTTAAGACTTGAGTGAGAAAGAGAGCAGAAGAAAGAGGCACATGAAGTGTTAGGACAAGGTGACTGCTCTAATGATGTTTCCTTTTGATAGCTTGTTCTGATTGCCCGAGTGTTCTTACATCCAGAAAAGTAGCCCTCATCAAACCAAAAGAGGAGTTATAGATTTCTAACAACCCTCTCCAGCCGCTAATGGCCCAAAAAGAAAAGAAAGTGAGGAAGACCGAGATATTTTAGTCTGTTCTTGCCCCCCAGATTTTCCTGAAAATGTCTGAAGTGCTCGGAACGTTTTCAAAACCTGGGAAAAATGGCTTAGTTAACAAGGTCTCTTACTCTCTTACTGCTTCAGCTTCTTTGTTTTTGTTGGTGTTGTTGTCCAAATATTGTTCTTCATTTATTCGAGTTACTTGGTTTGTTTTCATATTGTATCTTTTATTTTACGCACTCTCCTTTGTCCTCTGTATTTGAGATTTGAGTAAATTAAAATAATCTAGGTTATTTTTTATAATGCTAGTATTGCATTACAAATGTATTTCTGGCTACTTGTCTCTGAAAGTGAATGATCGTATGATATTAATCACACGTGAACTTTAAATAAACAATGCTTTATTATTCAGTTCTATTTCCCTCCTCATGTCTTAGTGTTCTGCGAATCTTTACTGACCTTTTCTCTCTCGAACTCTCCAGCAAGCAGTAAAGGACAGTGAAAGGAGAAGAAAGATGGAGGAGAAGCAAATGAAAGCAAGGACAGACGAAAAGAAGGCAGAGCGAGAGAAACAGGAGCGGCAGATGAAGAAGAGGAGACTGCTGGAGGTCAGCACAGGTGAGATGTTTGTCAGTCACAGCACTGACTCATTTCCAGGTTTTGAGAGCATCAGCTGTATTAAAATCACTTCTGAAGATGGATTCAGAAGTCACAGCACAATGATCAAGGTGCTTGTTTTCACACAGATATACGAGAGACCGCAGGCAGAACATGAGGGACGGTGATTTAGTGTGCATCTGTGTCTTATTTTCAAGCTGTTCTCACAGATTTACTGTGTTCTGTGTCTGTTTGTGCTGTTTTTATTGTTTTATTTTAATATATAAATACAGTATGTGCTAGACAGATGGCTTTGACCGTTGCAATGCATCTTATTGTTTTTATGTCTTGGACCATGAGATCCTTGTTTTTAAGTTCTAGTCTCATTCATCAACACATCTGTGTTATCTATGTATTACGCATGCAACAGAAAGAGACGTTTGACGTTTATGTTTGTTCGTTCACTGGGACTCGAACCCATGACTTTGCCGTTGCTAGCATCGTGCTAAACCAGTAGAGGTACAAAACTATTAGATGTTCTGAATCATTTCAATTTACGTGTGCACCCGTAACGTAAGCAGAGACTTTTTTTAGTTTTTTTCATCCACATTGTGATGAAACGATGGAATTCAGAATGCTATTAGAGATGTGATTGGATTACAAACAGGTTTTCCGCTCTCATGAGACACACACACACATGAAATGAAGAGCAGAGAGAGTTTCAGTTTATTATGATGCATGTTGCCACCGGTGCTTGCCTCCCACTGTCTGAGGTACGTTTGTGAGGTGTGTACACACACTCAGCGTGATCCCAGTGTTGACTGGGATGGGTTTTGTGTCAGTATCAGGTGTCATGCTGGGTCAATACAGCAGCAGAGCAGCCCTGCAGCGCATTCTTTATGCACTTACTGCACGCACACTTAAAAATACCATTATAGAGAGAGGAGATCAGTAGTCACATTATCTCATAGACCGTAAAGTTTACTGTTATAAGAAGAGTTGTAAAGAGGAAGAAGCAAATAGTTAGGGGCGGAGATTCTGTCAGTATACTGTGCAATAGCAGGAGGGGTTTGTAATGGGGTGTGGATATGTTTTGGGCAGGGCTTAGTATGAGATACTTTAGTCTTTGTGGCATTTCTTTCAATGAAAGAAAAAATGCATATGCACTTTGGCCTAATTTACATAGAATTTATATAATACAAAGGTTACTGTTTTAGTGTTATGAAATGCCTTAGACATTTTGTTGTACAGCTTGATTTAATTTATTATATATTACTGTCAGTTTCTGTTTGATTTTTTTTTGTATCAGTCACATAATGGATAAGGCATGCAAATTCGCCAGCAGTCATTGGCCGTGTTTTAAAAGGTCAGGAGCAAATAGAATCCAGGTTTAAATAGTTTGAACTTTGAGCATCATGTTATAGCGACTGATCTGTGTTCAGTACAGCACCAGGGGTAACACTGTGGTTTAATACATCTGCTCATAGACTTTAACACATTGGTTGATGTTAAGTCATGTAAAAGGGCTTTTATAGGTAAGATGAGAACAAAGCATTAATATTAAGAGATGCATCTCACAGTCTGTATGACGAAGGAAGAGATGGATGACATTTTTCTATGCCTGTTTAGAAAAGCGTCCCACTAGGGATGTATATTATTCTGTCATGTAAAGTCAAGGTTTTTTAAAAGACAATTATATTGATTCTTGACAGAGTCTGCTGGGTTTTGTTTCTGTCTGTTTATCTTTCTTCTCTGACTGATCTTCACTTCCATTTAAAACAGATCTTTGTGTTTAAGTCTCCAGAGCAGCTCCCTAATAAACCTTTAAAGTAAATGTGGGTTTTATTAAATGACTCACGACACAGTCATTCAGAACTAAAGTGGTTCTGTTTTAACTTAATGAGAATCTACTGCTCAGGTTTACTGAAAACATGATGTTGCTGTCTGTGCTCAATAGGGGGCACCACACACTGCCCAGGCACTCAACTTCTGCCTTAGTCATACGTTGGGTGTATTCAAATGAGAGGCAAGATTTTAGCTCTGTGCTTAACTCTGCTTATATCCCCATAAAACGACTGTTGTTACTCTAAACTAACAACATTTTTCTCATTGTGTTCAGGTCTAACTGCGGTACAGCTCACACTCACTGTGTGTGTGCTGTTGTGAGGTTTATCAGAGTCAAGAAAGCTTTATTTGTCATGCATGTGAGCTTTACAGTATTGCCAAAGCATTCAAAATGCAAAGGACAGATGCATGCATCTTCATAAAGAACATAGACGCTCGTCTGTCTCTCTGTTAATATGAGTAGTTTCGTTTGAACTTACTACTTTAAATGTTAATATTCTGTTTAACCTTACCCCTCTCTTGCACTGTTATAGCTTGGTTTAGGTTTGTTTTTGAGTTTTGAAATCAAAATTTAGATTGTTGCATCACTCAACACTTTCTAAATGAAATAACATTAAGAACCGATATTAGCATCACATTCTCTGATTTGTTTGTGGTGATGACATTTACGCTGTATAGGGGCAGTTCTCTGTTTCTATATAAGCACAGAAAGAGATAAGCACTGACTGTAAGAGGCTTCTGTGATTAACTTTAGTATTCTGATCTCATGTTGTGTTACTTTGAAGTAACATTATTTTACGTATTTAGAAAGGCAAGTATTGAAATTAATGGGACTAATTTCTCATGTATGCTGTGCATACATTCTCTGCTTCCACTGTTTGTACGCACACACCGTCTCTCTTTATTTCTCATCTTTTCTTCATCATCAATCAAACACCAGCAGTATCCTCCAACAAGGGCTGACTCCTCAACACCAGAGCATGCAGGTTCCTGTAATGTAGTACCAATCTCTCTCTGTCTCTCTTTCTCTCTCACGCTCTCGGCCACATTTTGCTTTTACTCTTGGTTGAGTGGTAGAGTCACAGGTGGAGAAGTGTGTGCTGATTTAGAGAGAAAGAGAGAGATTTGGAAAAATGCACGAGCTGGAGAGAGTGTGTGTGTCTCTGGCAGTCTCCCAGTTGGTCTGAGTGTATAAATGTGATCTTTCAGGAGGCATCAGGTGTCTCTTCAGCTAATGCTGCTGCTTGTCCAGTCAACCCGTGTGATTGGTCTCTCATTCAGTCTCCGGCTGCCCCCTCTTACCCTGCAGCACCTGAGTTTGAGTGCAGGTGTGTGTTAATCTGTGTTATTTTAAGAATTAACACTAAAAAGATTGAAGCCAAAAACGGTTTTGTTTTTATAGCAGAAATAATCCGCTCGCTCAGCTCTGTTTTTGATCTGTTTTTGATCAGGCGGTTTGATCAGACAGCTAAGATGTGGCAGCAATGGTATCAGAAGAAATGTGTGTAGAACAATCCTGAAAATACTAAAACATTTCAAAGCATAATATTTTAAAGTGTATCATATTTCAGAATCAGAACATTTAAAAATGATATTTAAAATATTTAAAATGCTTTTTATTACATTCAGATTCTTTGACTGACTTTTCTTTGACTGTTTAGGACTACATCTGTCATACAAAGTGTTATATTACTCCAGAAACTCGCTTGCTGTTTAACATGGGATGTGTGCATTCATGAGGTCATTTAAAGCAACATAGAAGGATAAAATATTCATTTTAGTGCTGGTCCAGACTCAGGAGCGACGGGAAACGCAGACATGGGGCGACATCAAAGCTCCTTAGAAACGTGGCCTTCAAAGAGACCCCGTCCCCTGCTTCCTCTTCTTACCGTCTGCTTCCTATCGCAAATCTCTTTCACACCAATTAGCTGCTAATCGTGTCCCTCTTTATCTCTCTTTTCTTCTTCTGTCACAACCTTCTTTCTTTTCTGCACTCCAGCTTGAAGCTCTGATGTCTGTCATGTATGTGTTGGAAGCATGTGTGTGCGTGTAGCTCTTTAATTCACAAGGCTGCACTAAGCGCAGTGTGTGCTCTGATTTGGAAATGAGAGAGAACGTCTGGATTCTGTTCACAAATAACAATTTTCTCTCTCTCCCCTCTCTCTGTCTTTATCTCTCGCCCTCACTGTTTGATGATGTCTGCCGCCGTCTGAAGTCAGACAGCACAAAGAGGCTCTTTTGTGTTTCCAGGTTACCATTGCCACTTCTCCCATTCGTCTCCACAGAGACTGTCAATTAACGCAACGTGGTAATCCGCACTGCCCCGGTGAGAGAGGCATCGCTCTGTTCATGTTAGGGTTAGTGTAAGCAGGCCGGTCTTTGGTGGTGGGTGGCAGGATGTGAGACAGGAAAGAAAATATAATAAATTATTTTGGCACCGCTAGCCGGAGAGGAAACTGTGTCTTAGTTTCCTCTGAAATGTTTTGAAACCACACACACACAAAGCAATGTTAAAAACCAGACCAGCAGAGAAGTGGGAAACACATGATCATGTTTTCAGAGAGAGTGGAGGGGCTCTGTGCCTGTTCAAACAGACCAGACAACAGAATTAGGGCACATATCCATAGACGCATATCCATAGATGAAGAGCACTATGACTATAGACGCACACACTAGCCTGCACTATTTCTCATCCCTGCAAGCGCAGTAAAAGCCAGCATTCTACCTACTCTGCCCCAGATATCAGTGTTCCTTCAGGAGAAAGCCACAGGGGGGCTCTCCTGGGTCCCTGCAGCTCTGAAAGGAACTGATGGATCCAACTCTAACCTCTACAGCCTACACAGAGGAGCATGTAGTGCTGAAATACAAGGAGTGATATTCATCTCAAGAAAAATAGGCAAAAAGCCTGATGAAATCGAACAGACTTTCCTTGAAAATCTTACACCAGGAGCAAGGACGTTTCCTGCAAAGTAATTTGTCTATCTGTACTGAAAACGAAAATGGGAACATATTTAATGTTTCATATACAGCTGAGTGTATTGGGATTTTGGATCAGTCAGATTTCATTGTGGCCAGGGTTACGCAGGCGACAGCACAGAGAAATCTCACCCAATGCTTTAGCATTGCTAGCACCCTGCTCTGCCAGGTTCACATAACAACATGTTCAGTTTTTCATGATAAAATGATTTAAGATTTCAACAATATATATTTAACCTTGTATGTCTCACATTGACTCCTGCTGAGCTTGTGCATGAGATCTGACAATTTTTCCTTTCTCATACAGAACGGTGGAAATATCTGACCTTTTCGCTTCAGGAAAAGTTTAATAATCAGAATATGCACCTGACAAATCAGATTAGCAGGTGGCATTTTGTCAAAGCAACAGCACAGACAGACACCTGAGAAAATGTGCTTTTTGTATCTGCTCAGAACATATGATGTGAAAGATGAGAGCAAGAAAAGGAGGATGATGAAAGATTATAGGGGAGGTAATTGCTGTCTTCATTATTTGTCATCTTGCATTCACTCTCTTCAGATGAACATGAGAGAGAATGGACATAATGATGAGCGGCTGTAGGTCTGTCAAAAATTATTTTCTTTTCTGTTACTACTACCCTTCCTGTGCAAACAACAGTCCCTTTAGACACTGCTATCTGTCTGTCTGTCTGTCTGTCTGTCTGTCTGTCTGTCTGTCTGTCTGTCTATCTATCTATCTATCTATCTATCTATCTATCTATCTATCTATCTATCTATCTACATGCATGCATGCATGCATACATACATACATACATACATACATACGTGTATACGTACATGCATACATAAATACATATATGATATGACCTTTGATGGCAGAATGAGTTGGAATTGGCACAAGCTAATTACAAGCTACAGGCAACACAAGTGAAAACTCTGGTCTAATTTGAGGTTTTCACAAAAATGAGTTCAAGTCTTCATCTAGCGATCCCAATGCTCCAGACAGCAGTTAAATCTAAATCTAAAATAATCTTTATTTGTATATTTTATGAGACGTGTACCCTCCTAAATCTTTTATTTGTTTTAATAATCCATGAAAAATTGGCTTTTTTTTGCTTTCTTCTCGACAGCTGGTGCTTCAGACAGGTGTAGCTCTTTCATGTTTTGTCCCATTTCAACAAATCATACATCAAGTTTTTTTAATGGAGAATGTGAGAATTATCATTGCTCATTGTGCTCATTGTGACTCATTTTGCCAGCACAGGGTCACACACATAGGGGTTAAAACAGAAATCGTCTTGATGATGCCTTTGATATGTCACTTAACATTTTCTCATTGTTTCTCGTAAATATGTGGTTTTATATAGGTATTGACCTTATTGGCTGACTTCTGTTGAAATTTGAAAACAGTTGTTTGGTATTTAAGCATTTTGACTTTTATTATTTGTTAAAGCACCATGAATCATGGTTGTATTTTTCCTAAACCCTTTGTAGACCTTAATAGAAAAATATATAAAATATAGATTGTGGGTTAAACAAGGATTTTTAGAGTTGATTTGTGGACCATTTAGATGTATAGAGATTTATTTGAAGAGCAGTTGTTGGGGCATGTCCTTAGATGCTGCATGTCTCTCTCTCTCTCTCTCTCTCTCTCTCTCTCTTTTCCTTTGCTTCTGTTGACTCTCTCTTGCATTTATGAGGGGAGAGAGAGAAGAGAGGCAACAGCAATCAAGCCAAATGCCGTTTCGGTTCCGAGCTAAATCACACCATATTCTTCCTCCTCACACCTCCTCTCTCGTCTTCACTCAGCTCTTTATTAAAGCCACCCTTCATCCCTCTCTCCTCCATCAGAGACCCAGCAGGCTCCCTCCTCTCACTTATCACTCCTTCAGGTTCCCTCTCTCCATTTCCCTCAGATCACACATTCTCCCTCGCTGTCTTTCCATCCATCCGTCCCCAACACGCTCATCTGCTTCTGTCTCTCACAAAATGCACCACCTGAAAAACGGCAGATTGCAAATCTGTTTTAAAATCTGGTGTGATAACTAACTAAAACTCATAAGTGATTGATTTAAAAACTCTACCTAGGCCGCATTTAATATAACATATGAGTTTAAAGCTAAAATGAACTAAAATCAGTTACTGAGTAAGTACAAGACAGATCAGTGTTCAAAACCGTCTTCCTACTTTACCCTGATCCGCAACCATGTATTCATCAATCAATAATTATAATGATTTATAATTTTGCAGAAAGATCTGGTGATGCAAAAGGAATGTAGTGATAATCTACTGAGCATAAATATACATAGCACACAGGCATCATGGGTAAAACAACCAATGTAATGCTTTAAAATATTTCTATCCTAAGACTTTTCAGAATTCATAATTAAAGAATTAAAAATGTTAAAGTTGGCACTAACAGAAATGAAAACACAAATATGAAATATCTCTTTATTGCTCTTTTGTCTTCACTGAAAGACGTGAGTATTCTATACATGACCCATGCAGCCTCTCTGCCTGTAAATTGAGTTGGTTCAGGCTCTGTATAATTAGTGAGGTCTGACTGAGAAGTAGGAGTGTGTATGTGGGCGCTCAAAAGAGTCTCTCCCACACACACACACACACAAATGCACTTGACCATTCATCTGCTTTTTCATGATTGCATCTCCCCCACTCAATACCATGTTACTAATCATTATGTTTTCTCCTCTTGACCGTATTAATTATTCTTCTCTCGTTTCTCTCTCTCCTCGAGCTTCCAGTGGACTCTTATTCTCCACCGGGCAGGCTCACCTGCTAGCAACGCACCGATGTCTTTTCACACCTGTCCGTTAGCACCTGTCTGTCTGTCTAAGAGCGTCTGGTTTCCGGACCATTGCCGTGACAGCTGCAGTAGTTCAGGGTGCTGTGGGTGAGGAGGATGGTGTTGGAACACTGAGATAAGTGATTGACAGTCACGCCTCATTTTCTCCTGGTCAGGTTGGCATTCGGTGCCAGATGTCTTCTCTCTCTCTGTCTCTCTCGCTCACTGAGGTTTTGAAGTGAAAAACAATCCGTTCATCCAGCGTTGACTTTTTTTCCAGAGTGTAGTCTTACATTGCCAGAGAGACCCAACCCGTATCACACCCGAGGACATTGTAGAGATTAAGGGATTGGATCTTCTAACTTTTTTACTAAACATCTGGTGAATTTTGCATTGGTAGGTTGCACTCACATTTTTTTAAATCGAGTTATTTTTTAGCATTGAAATCAATGATTATTTTATGTAAATATTCAGTACCTGAGCTGTAGAAGCTCTTTGTTTACACAGATGAAATGCAATTGCTCTAATGAGGACACAGTTGCCTTATAATTGGTCTCTACTGGTGAATTATTAAAATTATTACACAGTTTCCTGAAACAAAAAAAAAACTCCAACCTCCAAGGGAACATTGTTCAGGTTGTGAATGTGAATCACAGCTGTGAAAATGACTAAACAACAAATGTGAAATGAATGCATAAATGATGGAACGTGCATAACTTGGAACATAACAACTGAAGTAAAGGCTAGTGTTTATTGTTCCACTGGGCACTGCTGGTATCAGGAACACTGCAACACTGCTTAGAAAGGCTTTTTCCTCCAAATTTTCTGCACAAACAAGCAGGACACTTTGGAGAAAAGCTACAGAGAGGCCAAAATAAACCTTTTTGATGGGTCTATAGAGTTCAGCGGCTGAGAATGGACTGAAGGTGCTCCAGTCAACGTATCAAGACACAGGTACCGGTACAGAAGTGTGACACAAAAGAGGACATTGTCCAAAAAGAACCATGTCACAGCACATCCGGAATCCTGGACAAAAACATAACAGTAACCCAGCTGCAGTGTGTGGAAAAACTGGTCCGTTAAGTCCAACATAGTGCCATTTTTAGCCAAAATTGAAAAGAAAGGAAAAGCAGATGATGCAAAATGCAGGAAAATACTGCAAGATATTCTGCCAAAAGTCAGATAAAAAGTGAAGCATTTGGAGAAAATACATAATTTACCAAAGAGTGGTTTCAGGTGCAGGGCCAAATTACCACTGAAGTGACTCAGGAAATGTGCGGTAATGGTTTTGTCAGTTGAGAATCTGTGGCACTGTTTGAAAGATGTAGCTTGTTCAGGTGTCATCCAGCTAACTCGAGCAAACTAGAGCGAATTTACCACAAATAAGTGATGAAAATAATGACAGAACTGTAGTGAACCCAGTACATGCTCGCTGTAAAAAATCGTTCAAATCTGAGCTCTACAAATTAAAACGTGGTGATGAAATACTTGTGCTGATGGCAAATACAGTGTTATCTCCTTTTGCTCCTTTTGCTAACATACAAAAAAACATTCATTTTGAGCTATGTATTGAGATATATAACCCCCCACACAAACACACACACTTTATCACACACCTGCACTTTCTGTGTCTAATTGAAGCCTTGTAAATGTCAAGAGTTCTGCGCTTGCTCTGTGCTGTTTTCATTGTTGTCCTGCTAGAGCCCATCTAAAACACTGACAGCACTGGATACAGAGGAATGAAACCTGTCCTCACAATTCACTTTTTCTCTTTCCCTCGCTCTCTCTTTAGTCAGACAATAGCTGCTGATTCAAAACAGTCTCACTATATCATCAGAGTATATGACAGAGTCCGCCTGGCTTCTTATGGAGGCGATAATGGCACGATCTCAGAGAAGCATTAGACAGCCCCCTTTATAAAGGTCCTCTAATTGTGTGTGTTTGCTTAAACATCTGATACAAAAAAGACTGAATTGATGATAGAACAGAGAGGTGGAAAGTCCTCTTCTTGTAATAATCAACTGATTTTTGTTGGCTTACCAGAGTTGGAATCAATACCCAGACCAATACAAGAGCCCCTGAGACCCAGATCCTGAATAAAAAGATAGTTTACCTAAAAATGAAAGTTCTTCCATCATTTACTCACCTTCATGTAATTCCAAAACTGGGTGACTTTATTGCTTCTGAGGAGCACAAAAGAAGATATTTTGAAGAACGTTGGTAACTAAACAACAATGAAACCCACCGACTTCTACTGTATTAACATCAAACCACTTTATATTTTTGTGTTCCACAGAAAGGAAAAAGTCATATAAGTGGCTACACCTCGCTATTCCAGTCATAAAAAACAAGTATGTAAATAGCCCACGCTAGAAATGATGAATAATCAGTCAGATTTATAATAATCAGGTGAATTCTGAGCCAGTTCAGATGACAGGTTTTGTAGCCTGTTGCTTTAAGCCACTTTTGCAGTGTAAGCATGCCCACTCACATGCTTTTGTTTTGTATTGTGTGCGTGTCTGTGCTGTGTCAGTATAAAGAGTAATATTTGGAGGTTACAGTGTCAGGGCCTGTAATGCTTACCCATGCTCTCTCATCCACGGCTGCAACATACAACAAGCCCCCAGACCTGCTGAAAACCACACTTTCTTGCCAGCCTGATTTATTATATCAGTGTGTGTGTGTGTGTGTGTGTGTCGCTATTATAGTAAAACATACCAAAAACTGACTTGTAAGCCATTTGAAGTGGTCCTTACTGTTTGAATGACACACACACGTACATACATATGTACATGCATACATACAATGGTAAATGATGTGTATCTCTGTAATGACAATCTCCTTCATGTGTGTCCTTCATGTCTCTGGAGGTTCTCCGTGTGAGAGTCAGTGACCCGGGCTTAACAGCTCAGCCATTCAGCTCTTTTTACGATCGGCCCTCCAAAGGCTATAGACCTGAAGTGGATTTGTTTTGAGGTGCACAAGAGATGTATAGAGGAGTTAAAAACCTGTCTGCCTCTCAAATTGTCCAGATCTATGTGGTGATATACTGGCCACAGAACACACCTCTAATCTTTCCATCCTTCCTGCGGAGACCCCTGAGGCCGGTTAAAGTGACACAGTAGAGGAATAACCCTCTGCATGCTTAAGTTTCTCTCTTCTCTTTCTCTCCTGTAGAAAATGATGAGAGAGGGGTGATGGATTGCCTGCTGGAGGCGCTGCAGTCTGGAGTCGCTTTCAGATACCGCAGGAAAACAGCACCCAGACCCCGAGAACTATAGACCCCGAGTCTCCAGTCACATCCTTCCACTATCTCACATATACCTTCACTTCTTTATCTTTCTTGTGTATCTGCTTTCTTTCTTTTCTTTCTCATTCTTATGGCCTCTGTGTTGTCTGTCTATTCCTTTCTTCTGTTGATTCATTCACTTGGGTGAATCTCGGGAAGTAAGAAAATACTGGGAAAAAATGACCCAGTTATATTGCACTCCAAAATAAAAAAAATGCATAAATGAAGTCTGTTTTTGGTCCGCTTAGATGTGGATGTTTTTTTTTTCCATTGTGACATTTTCTTGGCAATTAAGAATATCCTTCTTTCCAGTTTTCATTACCATAATGCAAAAGAGTTATTGCTCTCATATTTTCATTACCATATACCAAATCATTCTCTAGAGTACATAATTCTGATGCATTCTGCATCCTGCAGTCAGTTTTACCTCTGATCAATAAATCATATCCATTTCATTCAGATCTTATTTGATAGCAGTCATGTGATAAACAGGGTACATGTACAGTTAGCCGGTCATTATCACAACATGAACAGGGTGATCTGGGACCCCATCATTAAGTGGATGGGCAAAATATACATTATATTCTCTCTCTCAGACAAGGTGAGGTGTTAGATTAGGTAGAGTCTTCTGCAGGCTTCATGTTATGAGTTCTACCCAGCCGAGTGCTAGCTGAGAGAGTTTTGTTTGTTGTTTTTGTTAGCCGACTGATGAGTGTCTACTGTCTGCTTGACATGGACCGGTCTGATAGGGGAGTATATCAGTACAGCCTGACCACAAGCACACATATACTCAGTGCTGGTTCAAACTTATGTTTTGGTTCTTTAACCTTTTGCGGCGGTTTTAAGATCTTCATTTATTACAGTTTGAGGTTCTTCCTATAAAACACTATGTGTGTGAGTAAAGTACAAAACTTTTAGAACAAATATTTGTTTGCCAAAGATAATATTTTTGCCTTATATATTAATATATATATATTATTTAATATTTTTATAATTTATATATATATTTTAATAAGAGTCTTGGTAACTGTGTGAAATTTTTGAAACACAGGGTTAATGTCATCTAATCTTATCACTTTTCACAAACCTGGAAAGTCAGCACAGAATCAACCCCCCACTATCAGCTCACTTGCTGTCGCATTACTGCAACTGATGGAGTGTAATGCAGCTGACCACCTTCAATAGAAATCAGTAAGCTGTCAGGAGATCAGTAAGCTGCCAAGCTGATTGGACCAATCAGAGCGGCCTGTTAAACACTGCAAGAAATCTGAGCCTTTGTGTAGCATGTGTACATGAGGGAGTACAAACCCAATGTATAGAGACCAAAGGTGTGTGTTTGTGGGTGCATTGTGCATTTGTGTGTATTTTTGTTAGTGATTTTACAGGTAACTGCTGTAAAATCAGAGTTTACAGAGTGAGAAACTTTTCTCGATTCTCTCCACCGTTTGCTGCCTCGTCTCGCTTCTCAGTTAACTGCATTATCATCTTTCACTAACCCTGATTTCTCAGCCTTGTGCTCTGAATGTCTTTATGCTTTGGGTTAATGTCTGTGCTGCCCTGTCTCAGTCACGTTTGCTTCTTTATATTGATTTTTATTTTCTTTCTGATACACAGCGATGGTCCGGATCAGACTGACTGCTGATTTGAATGATTCGTAACTCTTTCTGTTTTCCACCAAAATAGTGCTGGTGTCTGAATCGCTGCTCGCCGAGCGATTTACAAAACTCTTAGAACATGTCTGCGTTTCCACTGACTAAAGAACCAATTAGTTTATGTGAGGTATATTATTATTTCTGCTTATAAATCTTGTTCTGTTTATGATAATGTACAGTGTATTACCATACAAACTATTTTAATGTATTACCTTTATGCCAGCACAAGCTGGCTTTGAACTAACTATATATAAAGAAAGTATATAATGTATAACAGAATGTGTAAAGATAAAGCACTCAATTTACTCGTAAATCTTTTTTTAGACAAATGGGAGAACAATAAGTGATTGGGGATGTTGGCTAATGCAAAAAAATATGGAGCATTTGAGATTTTTCCAGTCTAGAACCACCTTTACCAGATCTGACAACAGATCTGACCAGATCTGACTACCAATACCCTAACGGTGGAAAAGAGGTAAGACTGTGTACTCTCTATAATCTCTATATTCTTGTAATCTCTATAGTTAAGTGGCTAATTCCCTTGTGTGTCCATTGTGTGACTGTGTCTCCCCTGTTTGCTTTTAAGTCATGTCTGTGTTATTCAAGCATGTTTCTTACAACTCTGCTTGTTATTGAAAGGTTTATGTAAGTGTCAGAGTCAACAGGGTTAAAATCGATGTCACACGGTCGCTGTCGCTTCCGTTAAGGTGTCATCCCGAAACTTGCTGTGAGCCGCAAACGCCACATTCCCAGCCAAACCGAATGAACAGCCAGAATCCGTGGGAACGTTTTTGCTGAAGAAGCTATTGCACTTAATATTGTCTGTTGGCATGGATCTTTTGTTTTTGTTCTGTTCTTGTGAAAAAAACCCAGTCAAAAAAATTGCAACATGTTGCACTCAGTTGGGCCTTCCGTTCTGCAGCTGCTCCTAAAACTTGACAAGAATTCATGCCGTTCTTTGTATTCCCCTGCAATGAACTGATTGGGCATTTGTCAGCAAATGCGTCATGGCAGGAATCACATCACATGGATCTCGCTGTGATTTATCTAGATCTTATGTCAGATTTGTATTGTACTGGCTTTCACACAACATTCCTTTTGGTGCTGAAAACTGTTTGTTGTTCCTTTTTCACCTCTCAGCGACTGCAAACATCAAGATCCAGTAAATTGGAGTTCATCATCTCGCTGTTCTGTACATCATTGATCCCTCTAATACGCATCAGCAACAAAACAAACAGACACGGCTGACTTGTCAAAGGTTGCTTCATAATCGTTATCAAGGCACTTAAAAAATTAAGCTGTAACCCCATTAGCAGTTATTGGTTTTAATGGGAATCCCTGCAAGCGTACAGGAATACAATTACTTCAAGATCTCCTCCCACGCCCACCCAGAGCACTGATAAAGTCTGCTCTCATCTCCCACTGGTGTTCTCTTACGACTTATCTCAAATTAGATTGGCGTGCCGAGGAAAGAGAGAGCGAAGAGACAGAAAAGAGAGAGAGAGATTTGTAGAATAGAGCGCTGTGTGTATATGCGCACCCTCATCCTGATGTGATCCATCATAAAGAAGACTGCCGCAGCTAATATTTAACTCCCCTCTATGGCTCTCAGCAAAAAGTAATGAAGGACACAAGGCATTCTGGGATATCAGTGTGGCGCCCTCCCTCCCACGCTCCTCTGAGGCAGTGGAAAGGAAATGGGAGTCTAGTCATGCGGCCAGAAAGCACTGCCCTCGTCCTGGTGTTTTCATCCCAAGCTAGGCTGACTAACAGAGCCCTGGGCTTGTGTGTGCTCATACAGGCCTCTGTAGTTGAGCAAACCCCACTGTTGACCAGGCTAATTAGTTCTCATCTCGCACCAGGCTTCAGTCTCATTCATCTTTATTTCAGCTGCGCCATCTGCTTTTTAAATAAAACGACTCCATGTTATACACACAGAGTGCATGGGGACACTTCTATCCCCACGATGCTTCCCAAACTCAGCTTAACGGCTTGAGGAGTTTGTCTCTCTGTAAAGTTTTGTCAGCTGTTTGTGTGATGAGCTTTCTTTTCTTATTCGTGCGCCCAAACGGACAACAGTCAACATGATGCTTTTTGCAACGCATTTGACTTTCTAAATGTGACATATTTCCGAGTGTAACAGTAGGGCCAGGCTTGATTTTTTTCTTAGAAATTGATTGTATCGTGAAAAGCAGGCGTTCTTTACCACAGTGGAGTCAGATATGAATGCAATTGCTTTTAGAGTAATACTTCCCTCCTGTAACACCACTTGCCTTCCACTTTTAAAGAGGCTTTTTGATCAGGACGTGGAGTCTAAATGTCAAGTTCACCCTTAAGACCATCTTGACATATCCTAACGGTAACGTTAAAACTATCATTATTTGTTATTACTCTCTCTCTATCGCTCTCTCTCTTTCTCTGTCTCGCTGAATTACTAAATGGTTTCTGTGATTCAGATCAAGTGTGTATAAATCTGAATTGAAAATCCTGTTTGTTTGTATTGTAAGCTGATTGTATAAGGATTGCAGTGGGAAAAGACCAGTGGCTGAGACACTGAACATGTGCTCAGTGTGTCAGATCTCGTCCTGTCTCCTCTGCTTCTCTGTAGTTTACTGTGAATACCCCTCAGTAATTGATCTCCAGGGCTTTAATGTTTCACATTCCAGCGAGTGTGCAACAGGACACACTGTAATTCACCACAAAAAATGAACTGGTCTGCTTAAGGTGTGTGTGTGTGTGTTATTTAACCATATACTGGGGACAAATTTGTAGCCAAAAGTCAGTGAAACCTGACAAATCTGAGAAAAACCTCTTTTTGGGGACATCCGTATTTGTATAAATGCTCTAAAATATAGTAAATAAAGGTCTCTTTGTTTTTTTAATTGCAAAAATTAAAAAAAGTTTTCTGTTAGGGTTAGAGTTATATATACATAGTGTGGGTTAGGGTTAGGTTATATTGTTTATAACTAGCTATGTATAAAAACAATAGAAGTCAATGGAATATCTCCATTTAGATAGATTAAATGTGTGTGTGTGTGTGTGTGTGTGTGTGTGTGTGTGTGTGTGTGTGTGTGTGTGTGTAGTCAGGCTTGTTCTACACAGACCAGAGCAGTAAGAGCTGAAATTGCATTTTGCTGCAAGGCTTATGGGAATGAAGAGGCCGCCATTCACTTTACACAGCCCTGGTGTGTGTGTACTCTATGGAGATTCAGGTCGTTGGACTTGTGCTTTTGGCTGCCTATTTGTCTGTTCCTCTCAGCCAGTCAGAGAAATAAAAACCCGGGTCAAAACACACTCACAAATTCTACATCGCCTCTATGTGGGCTACATACACACCCAAAAACTGGGCTGTGGTCAGGATTGAGGGGTAAAAGCTCTCAATCCCTCTCTTATTTTTGGAGTCTGTCACTTGCATCTCACCTTTCTTCTCTACCGCTTCATTTAAGCCTGAGGCGACACTTAAAGCTTTTAGATGTGACTCAAACCCCGCATCCCTCCACCTGTTTTCTTTTCCTCTGGACGAAGATAAAGATGCTTTCTGACTTGAGTGACCAGGGTTAGGATAAGACCTTCAGCAGAAAGAGAGGACGTGAACAGAGGGAGAGGCGTGACTCTTAAGGGGGCTTGGGTTTCAGAAATGATGGATTAATTGTGTGTTGACCACACAGGTGCTTTGAATCCACACGAAAATTGGTTTAGGACATCCGGTTGTAGCATTCCGGATCATTCTTGCCTGTGCCGCCCATTGCAGGTGTCTTGTTGTGCTGACAAGTATGTTAGAGAAGAAACCAATGTGGTTTTCACCCTTGTGCCTTTGATGCAGACAGAAAACTGCTTTTTTTCAGACCTATTAAGCTCTACCCACAGATTAATATTCCACACAACAATGATCATGTAACATATTTCTGAATTAGAGCTTGAAATTGATTTTATAGCTGGCTGGGAAAGGTCACTCCGCGCTTGGTAAATGAAACCGAGGGAAGGATTTGCAGTCTGAGGAGCGTGAGCCAGTGCTAAAGGTTTCCCAGAAGCACTTGATTGGCGAGATTAATGTTATGTATAATCTTGGACATCTGTTAATTAGGAACCATTGGTTCATTGGTGTCATTTATGGTGGGTACCTTCCTTCCTGACACGTCCTGTTTAGTTGTCCCTACACCTTTTTAAACAGTTTTTTAAAGACCCTCTGTGCTAAAAAGTTATTCTTGTTGTTTGTATGTATATGTGGTGTTTTTAATGTGTTTTAAGACAAACTGTGTGCAAGTTTATCACCCTTGCTGAATATTTTCTCCTTAATGGTTTGGAATCACCCCGTTTTCTATGTCACTAACATGGAAAAAGCCATCAACAAGTGGACAGAGTGGAAGCAATTGGGTGGAGCAATATCCATGTATCCTTGTATACTAAAGGGTGTAGATTTACATTCAAGCTATTTTAAGACACAAAGAAGTTATTTTCACAGGAAACAAAACATTTAAATACATCATTTTGACGATCAAAGATTAGTTTTATGGGATATAATTTTCAACTACATGGGGACCTTAAATATTGAGCAGATGTAAAGATTTTCTGTCTAATAGCACAGGGTGTGATTCACAAATCCTTCAAATACTACACTAGCTTTTATTTACATTATTTGACATTTTCCAATAGACATAACTATTTAAAGGCAGGTGTTGGTGAGTGGATGCTAGTCAGCTGGTCAGTTAACAAACGCTGTTGTTTTGAAGGTATGAAATTAATAACTTGGTTAATAGCTGAAACTGAAATCCTGCCTTTACTTCTGTAAATATCCACCTTCACCATGAGATAGCAGAAACAAACTTTATTCAGCACAGCTGTCCTTCAGTGATGCCCATTCATTAGCATAATCCTGTCAAAATACATATGAAATATAATACATTTGCAAAGATGGAATTGTTCTTCTTAAAAAGGCTTTAGGAAGACGACCGTAATTTATAATTTTACCCCTTATAATCCGGTTATACAATTCTAACCCCATTATAACCCTTTCAGTACACACACCAAAAAGTGGCTTAAATGATTTTATTTTAGGTAATGTGTCTATTATGAAATCCTTTTTATAGCATCAAATGGCTTATAATCTGTCAGGCTGTACTGGAGAGCCACACTGCTGATGTAGAGAAAATTTGCTTCAGGCATAAGGTTTAGTGACGTATTCTCTCTCTCTCTCTCTCTCTCTCTCTCTCCCTCTCATTTGTGCCTCATCCCATCTCTCAAGCTTGAGAGCCTACAGGGCAGGAGAGAAATAAAGTGTAAGAATGAAAACACAAATAATATACAAACTTATCTCAGTATGTTCTGGATTTAAGGCATTCATCACCCCCCGATTCAATATGGCCTCACTGAAACAGATTTGTTCAGAGAGCCTGCAAGCTGTCGCGACACAGCCAAAACAGACTCTGTGATATATAGACTCCAGACATTTAGTAAACAGTACATACATTAAGGATCGCATTCTTTATCAGCTCTTTTAATCATCTGCTCGCAGTTACTGCGAGGACGCAGCTGAGTTTGTCAGCCTGCGCTCATTTATAATTTCTAGCGTCGGAAAAGGTCGCCTTACTTTACATTGTTATGGAAAACAGCTATAACAGCTAGTCCTGTAAAAGTGCATAAATATGAAGCTTTGTTTTATACACACCTCATCTGATTGCTTAATTCGATTTATCGTGATGAATCAGGGCTGCGCGACACGTACCGATGCAGGATTTTATTTAAAACCCCCATCAAAGCAGTGAAGTCCTCCACAGGCGTCTAATTTTTCCTTCTTTCTCCTCCTAATGTGACAGAAGCAAGGAAAGGAAGAGAAAAGCCATATTTAATCAGTGAGTTGAAAGAGAGAGAATTGCATTCTTCTCTTTCTGCTCTCTAATTGATGCTACATGTCACTGTTCTAAAAAGTTGGACTGTCGGAACTCTTGATTTATGCGTGTTTTATAGCAGTACATCATCTGCACCTCACATACGCGGCCTCTGCGTTTCATTAGAGTGAAGGATTGAGTCAAGAAGAGCCTGTTGAGGAACGCTGATTGAATCCACGCACATGCTCCTTCAACATCTTCCAGAACTTTTGTGTGGTAAAAAAGATGGCGTTTCGGCAACTCAGATCTGAACCCATTAAAGTCCTCAGGGCTGGACGAACACAGAGTGTCCTCTTTCAGCTCTCTCACGCTCATCCATCTCTGCACGACTGATGTACAGCCTTCCGAAAGTTAGCTGCATCACTCAGCACTTCCTGTAAGTCACACCAGTTCATTCCTCACCAGACTCTCGTTCATCTGTTTAAAATGAGTTTGCGAAAGGAGGGATCGTTAACCGTGTCGGATGGAGGTGTGAAGATTTGTTTGTGTTTTTGAGGGAGAGGGATAAGAAATGATTGTTTGTAAGCAGAGATACTGAGGTTTTTCAAACCAGAAAAGAGAGCTGAGGAGTTCTGGGGTAATGAAAGCTACAGTGTAAGGAAGTTGAACATTAATGTGAATCGAAATGTTTGTGAACAAGTGAACACAGTAAACAGGTTATGGAGATGTTTGTTGGGTCAGTTTTGAGTTTTCTTTGCACAAGGCACAGGATATAAAAATACTCCAGACAGGAAAACTTCTGTCCGTGTGGCTACAGAATTTATTCTGCTAAATGCTAAAGAAACCAGTGGCAAGTAACAGTTCTGAAATGATGCATAACCAACACAATCACAGCCAGTTTGAAAATGTCTATAATCTATTTAAAGTGGGATTTTGGACCAGTGAGAGTTTACTGTGGATGGTGCTGCCAGACATGAGACAAATATAAACCAAGCGACCGACAGCATGTCGTTTTGCTTGTCATGGTAGCAGCTGGTTAGGACAAACACTTTTGAGAGAGAGCTTTTATCACCTGCTTTATTGTGTGAAGTCTGGTTAGTGTGTTAATCTGTGGATCCCACCCAGCCAGAGGGTCACAAATAGCAAAATTGCTTTTGGTGACTTTTTTAATTCACAACCATATCAGATAATGCCTGTTTTAATGTGTATAAACACAGTACAATTGTGGTTTTAAGTAAAATAAGTTCACAACATGGGTCTGATATGTCTTCATAACTCCAAAATGTGAATTGCCAGATAAATTCTAAAATGCAGATGGTAGTTCAATTTGTTGATGTACTGTCATTGAAATTAACATTTACGCAGTGGGCAGACAAAGTGCATTCAGATTATACATATTTTTTTATCAGTACCTGCGTTCCCTGGGAATCGAACCCACAACCTTTGCGCTGTTAACACAATGACCAATTGAGCTACAGGAAATGGCACATGGTTGCTGTCATTATTTCTGTAGGCAAACTGCAGATGACAATCCTAACTTAAATTGATTCATTTCACTATTTTAATCATTTCCTCAGTATAGACAGACATTTTAAGTATTGACCAAATTGTAATTATTTTGTTGTTCTCTCTCTCTCTCGCTTTCTCTCTCTCTGTCTATCTCTCTTTGATTTTTCCTGACTCTCATGACAAGCAGATGAAAGTAATGGAAGCAGGTAGTGCTGAAGCAGAGAGAGAGAGAGAGAGAGAGAGAGAGAGAGAGGGAAAGAGCCCTAATCAGCCAGCTGACAGAGGGCAGACTGGGCTCTGGGTGGCTGGCTAATCTCTGATTACTCTCCTTTCCTCCATACAAACCTCACAATGATTCAGCGTGTAATGCAGGATGCACTGATAGGCCCTCCAGTGGAGCCTCATGCTTCAGCCGAGAGAGACCAGACAGATAGAGAGAACGGCTGAGGATAAGAGATGGACACAGAGAATAACTGAAGAGGAAAGTGCAGACTGGCAAAGAGAAAGAAAGAAAGAAAGAAATGACAAAGATCACATTAGTCAGTGGAAGATCATGCTTTAGATTGAGGAAAAAATAAAGAGAGAGGATTCTGGAATGATGCTAAAGGCAGGCAGATGATGCAGACAGAGGCAGTGTGAGTACGGCAGATAAAAGAGGATTTAGATGTGAGAACTCTATTGGGTTTACATTGTGAGTATCACAACTTAGCTTGGATGATAAACAAACCTCTGTGCAATTGTTCTTTGGGGACGTAGACATATACTTTCCCACACATACAGTACTGCATCCACCTGTTGCCACAGGTTTTACATATGTGTTCTTTAACATGCTAGCCGCAATCGCAAAGATAAAAATGTTCAGGTGTTAGTTTAAAAAAGACTTCTCAAATATGATGGTGCCTTTGCTCCTATAGCCTTATTCCAAAAAAGTGGCACCCCAACACACTGATTTTTCCTATTGTACAGGAGTGATGTATGCGTGTTTCACACGTCTCTCTCTTTCACCAAGAGTAGATTGGTCTGCAATCAAACCACGTGATCCTTGGACAAAAAAAACAAGAGAATAGGGAGGAGGGGTGAATGCTGTTGTATGGGTTTTTCAGTTAATTGAATTTTATACCCCTGTTATCTCTGAGCAGCATACAGACCAACCCCTCCTCTAAGCGCTCAACACAAGATATCTCTCTCTCTCTCTGCCATGGCATGAGGGAGGGACTGCTGGTGTGTTCCCATCAGTATTAAACAAACCTCCACACACTGCGAATACAGCTCATGATTCTCAAACCCGGACCGCATGCACATCTGCCACCCCGTCGCTACAGATCATCTGAATAAACAATATGTTCCATATACAGTTAAACGGGGGAAATACGAGAAAGGGAAAGAAGATTACAGATAGCAGAACATGGTCTAGAAACCAGTACAGAAATTTGAATAGAATATCTGAAGCAAATAGAATATCTAGAAATCTGAAGTGATTTGAAATCTAAAGCGTTTATATTTGTTTAGGCAAATTACATCCTGTTTTGATTTGCTGAACCAGTTGAGAAGGTACTAATCTTGGCCCTTGTTTAATTTTCCATCTCTCTCTCTCTCACTCACTCTTTCTCAATCTTCCTCGGTAAGAGGAAGAGATTGGTCTGAGGTGGGCTATGCAGAGCTCAGTCTGGTGCACGTCTCATCGTAATGCCACAGAGGTTGCCATGGCAACAGAGTGGCTTTCTGAGTGGATTGGTTGCGCAGGGAGACACATGTTGAATGCTGAACGGGCCTCTTTGTGATATAGGTTTGTGCCAGAGAGAGAGGCATTGAAAGAGGGTGTGGATGGCTGCTGCAGTGGTACCGGCGTTGGAGTGCGGGTGTTGCATTTAAGATGCTGTCAAGCTGTAGGTGCTTAATGTAGTGAAATCCTGTGAAGGTTTAGAAAATAATGAAAGCTTCTCTCAGTCTGAGTGGCATCATCCTCAAAAAGCACATTTTCAAAATCCAGACCATGTCGAGTCCCCAACCTGACTCCTGAGTCCTCCCCAAGTTGTTCTTGCAGCTGGTGGGCGGAGCCTAGCGACATTTCACTTCACTGAAATTATTCTCAAGGCAACTGCTGGGCCGTGGGGCAGATTCCGTCCCCTTTAATGGGCCCTCAATCCCGTTATCAACCCGTCGTCCTGGCCCTGGGGCTTAGTCCTAGTCTTGCTCCCCCAGGCAGGTTGAGGTCATTAGGGCAGGGTGTGGTGTGATCCACAACACATCTAAGGTATATTTGGCAGCCCTGCCTCTCGGATCGACTGTAGAATAATCCCTGCTGGGACTGTGCTGCTGCTAGACTTCATTAACATCTCATCCAATATCATGTATGAGGCCTTTCAGGTGAAATCTGCTGTATGTTTCAGTGCTCAGCTGACAGGTGCAGTTACAGGTGCTTTCTACAGAACATTGCAAAGTTTCCTCTTGGTTTTGTTTACTCTTACTCACCCTGCACTCTGATACATTGCTGTCCACTGCCTACATAGGCAGCTGTCTTGTTAGGCGACATTTTAACTACAATCGAAAGACAAAAGTGATTTGATTCAGTTGATTCAAACAGAGTTTGCTTTAATACTGTGATAATCCAATAAGTACAAAAAATAGCACACATTGCATAAAACAGTCGGTTTTTAGTCATTTTTTTTTAATATTGAATAAAATGAAAGTGTATTAATAATAAAAAATTTCACATTGTTTAAAAAACTGTCCAGGTAGGCTGTAGTCTGTTTCTCTCTCACTTCTTTTCATTACTTTAAAAACCTTCACAATGTGCTAGATTCAGGAGAATCGCACTTACCCTCAACACACAGTGAGTTTTCCCTTCATCTAATTACATTGGTGTTCATTAACTCCCATTTTTCTATTAAATTGTTTTTTTTTTCAGAAATCGGGTTTGTGTGTGCTTGTGCATGTGCTGTTGTCATTTGCATTTTCGCATGTTAGTGTTGTTTGGTCAAGCTAATAAACGAGAAATTGCAGAACTGAGACAGCGAAAGCTGTGTTAAATGGGCCTGATGGATGTTTCAGCCACAAGAGGCCCTGAGGAAACAACAAGCATTCTGCTTAAGCAGTGATATTAGTTGTATTTCTCACATGCCAGCCACATCACTGCTTCTCTGGAATATCTCTGGAGCTTCTTTTGGCCTGTGAAAATACTCATGAATACCCTGTTGTGAATGACAGTTTCCCCACACTGATTCACTGTACCCCGAATGTGCATTTTCCAGAGTTTTGATGTATGTTATACAGACAGAAGCGTGTGTATCCATCTGTAACTTGCTGTTTGTAAAACCGTTGTAGTGCTGGATTAACATCCCTGATTTTTTTATTGAAGTAAATGCTGGTTTGTAAAGTTTCTAAAACCCTGAATTGTGTTAGTGTTCTTTCTTAATGTCTGAATCACTGTTTTGTATTTTTTGTCTCAATTGTCGCTTACGTTGACAGAATTTGGTTTTTAGTGGATAAACGTTTATTTGCTATTAAAGACAAAAATTTGCATGTAATGATGCAAGAGTGAGTAAGTGTTTTCATTGTGTCTCATTATTGTACAGTTTCTCTATTTTAGTCTCTTGTGTAAGTTTATAATAATTTTATCTGAATATTATTCCATTGAATATTTTTGGCAATGGTCTTTACTGTCTATGATTGTCAATAACAGACCCATTCGAAATCTGACTTTTCACATTTTCTGTGTTTATTTTGGAAGAAAATCTACAGAATGGTAGATTTTACAAGATGCTGGCATAGATTTGCTTGTGGGCACACTGATTGGTTGACCTCCGCTGTGGTTTGAATTCTAAGAGTTAATCAGCCACCTCACTCCCTCTCTCTTTCTCTAGCTCTCTCTCATGTACCCATTTCCACCTCATCCCATCTTCTGAGGATTATCGCACCTTTAATGGCTTAAATCCGCTTTTGTTCGGGGAAGATGAGAGGATAGAGAACGAGGCATGAGGGAAAGAGGAGAGAACAAGCATTCCTGCATCTAATCCTCTGAATCCTGCCGCCACTGGTGCTGTAACAGGAGAGGAACAAAAGTGAGAAGAGGGAGAGATGGAGGAGCAGTATTAGAGGAGGAGAGGGACACGTGTAACCTGTCCATCAAAGAAGAGGTGCAAGTGGTAGGGACAGGAAATAAAATGATTTATTAGGACGGCATGCAATTACTCCTCTTCCTGCAGTGTGCTGGCATCTGCGTGCATGCGGGCATGTTTGCATGTCTGTTTATGATTGAGAGCCATTGTTCGGGGCTGAATATGTATTGATATCTTGCTGACATTTGGCTAGATTTTGCTTAAGAAAGGTACAGTTTTAAAATGGCCATTTAGTCAATTTGATCGATTGCCTCTTCACAGTCTGATGTGTTTTATAAATAACATGTTTTCAGCTTTTTTTATAGATGTCCAACTCCAGCCTTCATACGGGAATCCACAGACACTGATGCCCCGCCAGAGGAGAGATGAAGGGCGTAAAAAAATAGATCATGAAGACGTGGCGTTTCTCATCATGCGCTTGCAAACCTGCGCGTCAGAATTATCAAATGCACAAATTCAACACCAGTGTTTTCATGTGCAAATTCCACTTTGTGTTGATAGTTTAGATGAGTTTCGCTCCTCTTGATTATCTGCCTCCTTCCTTTACTTTTATTAACAGTAAACGCAGTGCCTCTAATCCTCTTAATTCTGGTGAAAGAAACCGCACAGGAGGAAAAACACAATCCGGCATCTGCTTTGTGAATGTAATCGTTCGTTTAAAGATGCAAGGAGAGATTAGTAAACAACAACATCGGCACAGCTGTTCTCAGCTTGCTTTGAACAGACAGGCTGTCATGCTGTGGGCCGGTCAATGGCAAACTGATTTAAAGATGTTAAGGGAAAGAACAGTTACAGTAGTTTCTTTCTGTTACACACACATTTATAGTTGATTATTCTCTGCTGCATATGGGTCAAATTAATCTCTAGTGTCTTCAGTTAGTAAGATTCAATGGATCGCCAACACTGTTCTCGTCTGCAGTCTGTTTTTGCCTGCTCATATCTGAACCCAAACAGACTTTGTAAAATGAATATGGATGAAATCTGGATGCTGATTGGTGTTTTGATGCTTTTGTGTTTCCCAGAAGGTCACGTGTTTGAAATGACATGAGGGCGACTCTTTCATTTTTGGATGATTTGGATGTGGAACTGTCTCATTAAAGAAGTTTTAGTAATATAATTATTTGTGCAGAAGGAATGGCTCTTCTTGTCCAACTTGGCTGTTTTTAGGCAGTTACAGCTGCCTTTAAGCACCACAAGAGGCCCTGAGGTGCCGACTATATCCAACACTCTCAGTGTTTCTTAAAGCATTTCAGGAGAGCAGCAGCTGATGTTTGTGCAGTGTATGTCTGTTTGTGTGTGTGTGTGTGGGTTAGAGTGTGGGTTAAGGGTTGGTTGTATTGTTTATTACTAGCTTTTTATAAAAACAATATTGAATGTCTGTTGAATGTCCCCATTTAGATCGATAAGTATATGTGTATGTGCGTGTACGAGTGTGTGTGTGAGTGTGTAAGTGTGGCTGTGGGGAACAGACAGGAGTGATGGATGCTGCTTGGTTTTGGCTTGATGCTTTCAATAGCGACACACTGTGAGTAAGCCGGTGTTTGTATCATTTTTTGACCCTTGCATCTCTCTCTCTCTCTCTCTCTCTCTCTCTCTCTCTCTCTCTCTCCACTTCATTACGTTTTGTGGCTGCTGTTGGGGTTTCACACTTTCATGAAGCAGTTGATTGGTTCTTCATATCTGTAGAGAGAGATCTGAACTTTACACCACACACTGCTCTCTCTCTGTACAGCCTCTCAGAATGCAGCAGCAGAGTCGGGGTGTCTGAAAGGTCACATGCAGGAGTGGGATCTTTACCTAAGTGCCTCAGAAAACAGCTTATTAGATGAGCCGTGGGTCTCAGATAAAGCATAATGAAATTTGTCAGCCTGTCAGCGATGGTTAGACCACGCCGGCCTGTGAGATCTTCACATTAGCAGGACAGGGCGAGCAGACGCAGGTTTGGCCTGTGTTGTGATGTCTGTCTGACAGTGTTAAAGTGAACGTGAAACAGTACTCGCAACCTTTTAACTTTGGTAATATTTGTTTAGATAAAAAACAAAACTTGGTTTTATCTGTTGGAAATTGATTGAACTCAGTCTTTCATACCAGAAAGGAGATGGGCCTGAATGAAACATCATTATGTTATGTTATTTTTATGCTATTTATATGTTATCTTGATCTACATCTGTAAGCCTAACAGAATGCTAAAATAACCATTATTAACCAAATGCCAGTACAGTGTAGGTGACATCAGTTGAAATGAATGGCCATTCTAAAGGCAGAGCAACTTATTACATCTGATGAATGACCAGCTGTTATTTTCTTTAAAGCAGTGTTTATTGATTAATTATGCATAATGTGAGAAGAAATGTGTATTTAGGAAGCAGATAAGGTCAATTCTGATTTCTTGTTCACTTTAAAGAGGGAGGGAACCTGTAGCAGTACCGATGCACCACAGCATCCAGACCAACACCTACATCAGACACCTGCCAGCAGACACATCAGTGCATCGGCTTCATATGCTTGCGTTTGGGAAAGAGGAGGAGGATTGAGAGAGAGATGTGAAGTGTAGAGTGATAACAGATGGCTTAGACGACAGGTCTCTCTATCTCTCATTTTCTCTCTGATGAAATTGTAGTTGATTTATGACAAATGTCAGTAAAAGCCTCTTCAGCTCTGTCGCTGTCAGTCAGCAGCCCAAGGTAAGCAGGTTCAGCCATCAATCACCTCACGTTATGCCTCTGAGATACGTTTCCGTGGAGATACGTTATGCCTCTGAGATACGTTTCCGTGGAGATACGTTATGCCTCTGGGTTCCTGCCCACTTTCTCGCCAGGAACCCCCTAGTGGTCTGCACAGATGCAGAGACAAACAGGAAGTGACACGGAGTCTCTGAGGCTATGGGCTGTTGATGGTAGCGAAGAAAAGGGGAGGAAGTGGCGGCCTGTTTGGGAATTAGATGAAATTGTTTCATTTGATACGTGCGTGGCGTACAGTGATTGTGTTTGTATGTACTATCGAAAAAAGCGAGAGAGGAACCATGAAGGTGTTTTGTCCCTGTAGGGACTAGGCCAAGCAGGTGTTTGTTGGATCAGTAATGTCATGCTGATATATTTGGCTAAATGCTGTGACAGCTCCTCAGGGAGAAACTTGGTTTGTTCCTGTCAGCTACATCAACAGCCCCGTCACTTACACCGTCTCTTAGGTTACACTGTCATTTCTGCTCGGCTCAGATATTATTATACCACTGGTGTGTTTCGCAGTACAAAACGCCTGTTCTGTGGTCCAGGGTGAGGGTTAGATGTCCACAGTGACCTCAATGACACAGACATGATCAGAGGAGCCAGAGGCTGAACGGCTGTCCTTGGTTGCCATGGCAAAGGGCAAATCACAGTCTTAATCATGACTGTGTCAGCTGTCGCTGGCAGTATTTTTACAGTCAGAAACAGGGTTCACACACAAACGAGAAATGATCGGCCTTCTCTGCCCTTTCTATTACTCACATCCTGGGAAATGGGCGTCTTTGACCCATAGTTTTGTTTTGTGTCCTTTTATCGATGTCATGACAGTGTTTTTCTGATAGTTTGAGAAGGAGCGTGCAGATGTAAGAGCTGTATCGACCTCCCTCTTGCTTCTATCCTCTTCCTCTGCACGCTCAAGTGTGGTGTTAACGTTCTCGTCACGTTCAGCTATGAACATCATGTTTTGGGGGTTTATTTTAGGTTCTCATGGTGTCCACCGAGTTCTGATTCACTTGCTCCATCTCTGTGTTGGATACCCAGGCCGCCCGTGGTGTTTGTGTCTCTCTTTATGCACGTGTATGTTTGCTATTGCAGCTACAGCTGAGTGATATCGTGAGTGAATAATTAAGGCTCCTAATTGTGAAAGTTTTTATTTTCCCGAGACAATAGTTCACTCGCTTCTAATTTGCCATCGGGCCACCAAAGTAAAACAAGTGACCCAGACTGGAGACGGCAGTGAACTCTCATTATAACCTAATCAAAGACAAATTAATTGGCTGCCCTTGTTGTGTTGTTCTCATTTAAAGCCTCTGTGAAGGATGGTGTTTTAAGCCCAGTCTGACAACAGTAACACGGTAAATGCTGAACACAGGACCTCATTGAGAACCTCTCACCACATCAAGGAACAACTGTTCAGTCAGTTTCTCTTTCGTTTTCTTTATTTCTTTATATGGAAAACAACAGGAATGTAAACACGTTCCCTCACTGTGGTTCTTAATGGTTTTTAGTTTGATTCTGTGGTATGTTTGTGTGTGACAGAGGCCCCTGTGTGGTTAGTTAATGAGGGCCTTTGTGTGTTTAAGTGAATGGAGCGTGTAGTGGGGTCGGGGCCTTATGCTTAACACTGTGTGTGATGGGAAAGCTGAAATCATTCCCCTGACTCTCAGCACACATTTCCTCATTTTGGAGGCTAATTTGGTGCTATTGAAAACCTCCCAATGGAAACACACTCTTCACACACACACTTGCTTGAAACCATACCATTAATGCAAAATGATGATGCAGTAATCACTCTTGAAAACGTGTTTTTGATCTTTCATGATAAAATAAATACGTAGGATCTCCGCTTTACATGTTTTTAAAGTCAAGAAGTTGAATCCCTCCTAATTTTCCTTTGTCCATATTCTCTGTCATGGTTACGGTCCTTCTCATTGGCCTTTCAGAACTGACCATGTTACTCATTACACAACATCAAAAACTGTGAGGAGATTTCTTCCCAGTTTCCTGCAGCTTCGAGAAATGCTTTGAATTGCTGATTTCAATGTCATTTCTTAAAGATGTTCATTGTTTTTGTCCCGCACAGCCATTCATTTATTGATCAATCTCTTCATACACTCATCTACTCAGACGTTCATTCATTCACCTGTAAAAATCAATTCTAGGATGATTTAATCCCTTCCTACCTTTTATCTTTCAATTTCTTTTTTTTTGTTCCATTTTTTCTCTAATCTTGTTGGATGGAGCAGGCTGAGTGCGCCTCTATTACTCTGAGGTTTACCTCTGAAACAAAGCAAATATCAACACCCTATCTCTCTCTCTCTCTCTCTCTCTCTCTCTCTCTCTCACTCGCTCTCTTTCTCACTCGCTCTCTTTCTCTCTCTCTCTCTCACTCGCTCTCTCTCTCTCTCACTCGCTATCTTTCTCTCTCTCTCTCTCTCTCTCTCTCTCTCTCTCGCTCTCTCTCGCTCTCTCTCTCTGTCTGCCATCTGAATAACATACAATACTCTCGGAATAGCATTCTACCATATTCATACTATTTCTGCAGTATATAGTATGCACACTACGCATAGTATCCAAATTTCCTGTTTGTCTCATTGACCTACTATACTACAGTTGCAATGTAGCATACAACTTTTATGAATGTTTATTGTTATGTAATGTGCTTTGTTTCACATACTATTTAAAAAGTAGCCAATTAATAGTACAAATTACACCATATGCTTATTTAAGATAGTATTCCATTCTGAACACAGCTCCTTTTTTTCTCATGGCAGACTTTAACATAAAACCTAAAATCCCTCACCAACTGTTTCTCTCTCCCACTTAACTACAAGATGGAGAATGAAGAAAAAGAGGGAGTCTAAACAAATAGACAACAGATTACAGTTCAGCTTCTTTACACGGACAATTAGGATGTCTATGCATCAGGTAGGTATAGATTCATTTTAAATGCCTATTTTTTCTTTATCCTATAGTTTCCTACTATGCAACCTACTATGTTTCCTACAGCACAGCCTCCAAACATTTTTTAAGTTTTCAATGTAATGAGCTCAAAGGTTTCAGCTGTAGAGCCGCTAAAGAACTGCTTGCGTGAGAGAGATTATGTGTGTTTGTTTTGGGTAAAAGGTTCTATCTACTTACACTGAACGGCATGAAGTGTCTCCAGCTGTGTGTGTGTGTGTGTGTGTGTGTGTGTGTGTGTGTGTGTATGCTTGTTCAAGGTATGTGTGTTTTGTTTTGTGTAGATGTCTGACTCCCTCTGTGCACTAGCTGTGTGTGGGATGGCTGTGTGTTCATAACTCTGTGACACTAGTAAGTGTTACTGTTGTCTCCTGGGGAGTGATTATAAAGCCTGGAGTCAGTACACTTCTGCTTTGTGTCATCAAGCCAGACAGAATTAGCTTTATTCCTGTTTTATTTCTCTCACTCTGTTCCGAAACCTAGTGATCTGCCAGCCTAGACTATATTTGAGGTTACATTGCATATATCCTTCCCAGAATTACAATGAGCTCAGTGATAAGATTAATCACGATGGTGGATGAGTGGAAACAATTGATTCAGTACTGAGAAGTATTGATAAAATATATTTCAACCTACAGTAATCAGTCACTTCCATGACAATTGTGACATTGGCTTGTGTAGCATCTCACTAGGTTTTGGAGCAAAAAAGTGTCTTTGTTCACAGAATCACAGATGGTTCTCATACTTAAACTCTGGGTTTATTCTTTTATCTGAGAATATCTCTGAGTTTATACTGTTTAGAATTTACTAGACATCATATTTTAAGGCCATCTGTACTTATGTTCATATTATTATTCACATACATTTGAAAGATTGGACTTCAAACCTGTCTAGAATAAGAATAATATGTATCTTTGTTATTAATGTTAAAGGCAGGGTAGGCAGTCTTCTCTAGAAACATTTTCTGTTATACTGGTTGAAAGTCTCTTCACATCCTCATAGCAATCACTAAGTAAAGTGAATTATGATATATAATATGTAATGTGAATATATTTATACATTTCTGTATCTTCTGTGGAAGCGCAGGACCATAAAATGTTCCCCCAATCATTGCATTCACTCCCAATGCAATGATAGGATGTCCTACTTGCCAGTCAAACTCTGTATTTGCATACCTCCACACACTATTGGAGGAGGCGTGACATTGGAGAGCGCTCTGAATGGAGGGCGGGTTCTTATGCTTTCAAAGCTAGGTTGATATTACTAGTGTGTTTGAAATTGCGTACCTTTAAGGCATTCCATTAAAACTTAAAGTAGTGGATGGAGGAATGGACCCAGTGTGACTCAAACTGGCAATGCTAATGTGCTTGGTACTAATTGAAAGCAGTTATGCAGTAATCAGAAACCTGCCGAGCGACAGCTATGTTCATTAGAGACACACTCAGTGCTGCTCTCACTGAGAGAGAGGGAGAAAGAGAGAGGGCAGAGAGACACATGCTAAGTGCAGATTTTTGAATGGTAAAGAAAAAGGGCAAAATATAAAGGCCTAAAAATATGTTACTGCCTGAAAACATGTTGATAATGTACATTTGTCACACATTAAACATATCAGACAGTTCTAAAAGTCTAACTCTGTAAAAGTCTATACACCTCCATATATAAAACACAAACAGTATGTTCATGTCTGAGACAGTAAACTGAGTGACTGTGTGACTATGTCGATGCTCGACCCGCCATTGGTTGACTTATTTGCATTTCCTTGATGTTAAGTGATTAACTGCCTGGTTCAACTCTCGCTTTATATAAATACATGAATTTAAATGAATTCTGCACGTACATCGTGTTCCTCCGTCTCTTAAACCTCTTGAGCTTTGTCTCACCAAACGCTCCACAGACTAGCAATGAGAGACTGAACGTTTGCTTGACCCAGATGATTTGAATATCAAAGAGCTTTTGATCAGCGCAATCACTTCTTTGTCAAGAAATATTTCTTCTGCACAGACTCTGGTGTGTTATAGGTTGTGAGCTTTCAGTTCTCATAGACACACAATGGAAACTGAACTTGAGATGTGTATTTAAAGAGGCAATTTGTAACAGCCGGGGGGTTGCATATGGACACTGTAGCCCTCCAGGATTGGCTAAGCTTATATTTCATCATTAAGACTGTAAGAAATAAGACTGCAAGTTGTTTTGGCCTGAAAGATGTCTGCAGAATACTAGGTAGGCTAATTACTAGTCAATTTCTGTGTACATTTATGGTGTCTTAATAAACTATAACTGCTCTACAATAAAATGTATAGTCACTAGTCCCCTATAGAATGATACTAGATTTCTATATAGTGCATTATTGTGACTATAAAGCTGATTTGAAATGTCCGTGTGTTATTATTCAGGCAGCTATAGCTATAAACATGTAAACAGCTTAATTTGAAGCTAAAGATTCTGTGTGAAATCGCTGCTTTTTCATGACCTACAGAGAAAACAAAGAACAAAGACGAAGAGAAAACAAATTGCACAAACAAAACTGTGTGCAATGCAGGGGGTAGAGTTAGTGCGGGGGGATAGAATATACAGTTTGTACAGTATGAAACCATTACAGTCCCATGTGTGTGTATGCATCTGTGTGTGTGTCTGTGTATATCTGTGTGTGTGTGTGTGTGTGTGTGTGTGCATGTCTCCACTCTCGAATGGCTGCTGTGATGAGATCGCTCATGGCATGTGCACAGGTCTGTCTCCCTCACGGTTCAGAGATAAACACGGCCAAGCCGCCCTCTGGGGAGTCTGTGCTCACACACATTTGTTGTATAGCCCTCGGTCTTTGGCTACCTCAGAGGAGGCCACCTGCTATTCTTTATACTACACTCTAAGGAGAGGGGGAGGGCTCGTCCTCCTTTCTTACTGTTTTCTTTTCTTTCCCCTCTCTGTTTTTCTTTTTCACCCCTGGTGCACTGTATCTATAAGATCTGTACTCTGTGCTGTGCAGAAACTCTGAGACTCAGACCTGGTTTTGAATTGAATCCAGAGTGGAACTGAAACTCATCTGTTGTTTACACTTCACGGTGACTGAAATACTGACATGCCTAGATTACAACGGTATGAGATTTTTCCTGTAGCTCGATTGGTAAAGCATTGTTATAGCAGGACAAAGGTTGCAGGTTTCATTTCCCAGGTCATACACGTACTGATAAAAACGCATACCTTGAATGTACCGTAATTTAAATTAAAGCGTTTGCCAAATGCATAAATATAGTTGAGATTTTGTTTTGTTGACTTATTTATCCATACCATTAGCGATTATGTATTTCTACACTGCTATTGTCCACCTTCTCTCTAACTCTTACAATTAAACTAGACAGGCTTTGGTCACTCTTTCCTAATGCTGGGGTTGTTTGGAAATTTTTCTCCTTTTGAAACCGATTTTATTTATTTTTTAGGATTGTTGAAAGGGTTCCACTTTGTGTTGTAAGTTACAGTTGGAGGGTTTTTATAGGAACATTTGTGCTACATACATTCATGCTCTGGTGATGTGTTCATGATGGATGGATCGTAGTGGCGTATGGAAGAATATTTTCGGTCTTAACTCAGTTCTTAATGAGGTTGCACTGGCAGTCTGACAAGTTGTCTTCCCCTCATTTGACATCCGTGTTGTGCTGTGTCTTTTGCCAGTATTCCCGCAGTGACGGGAAGAGAATTCCATTGCTCACCCTGCTAGGAAGAGCGTCACCTCTCATGTTACACCTGTCAGTCACGCAGCACCACCTGCCTTCATGTGTCCTTCGGGGAGTCTGCCGTGGAGTCTGTTTCCAATCAATACGGTTGCATGTAAAGGGCTAAACTGTGGGTAATGTAATGAAACACTGGTGTTTATATCTGACTGATTTACTCAGTTTTAAAATTAGCATAATTCTGTTACACGCATATGGCGTGCATCTAAACTTTGTTAAGAGGCTCATTCAGCAAAATAAAAGAGAAATCTATTTGAAAACAACTCCTAAACTCTCATAAACGATCTGGACTCTCACCCAGTGTAATTACATGCTAATGGGAGTTTAAATCAGCGCAGGGAAACTGCATTCATCAGCACTGCCCAGACCGTTTCTCCACTAAACAGCCACAAATAGTGTTATGAGAGCAAAAGGCAGAACAGAATGAGAAACAAACAACAGAAATGATGGACATGTTCTTTCCTCCCTTTCTGCCCTGCCTGCTGAGGCCCGAAAGTGCTGTCTAAGCAGGCAACTTGCTAGGTTTAAAACAGCCCCGGTTTTCCACTTAATTAACAGTAAGTTTCTGTTATGCATTTACATTCTGTCTGACACAATGCTCAGCCTCTCACAAGAAACTCTCTCTCTCTCTCTCTCTCTCTCTCTCTCTCTCTCTCTCTCTCTCTCTCTCTCTCTCTCTCTCTCTCTCCCTCTCTCACTGTCACTTGCTTTCTCTTGCTCTCTCTTTCTCTTGCTCTCTGTTTTTTGTCTATCCTCTTAGACTAAACATTATCACTTTGGCAGTGTGTAAGGTAGTCTGCCCTGGTGTCACATTGTGTGAGTGTGTGTCCTGGTATTCACTACATTATGGTAAACACATTTTCCCACAAGTATCATAATACTAGAACATTTTGACCTTGTGGGGACATTTTAGGTGGTTAGGTTTAGGGGTAGGGTTAGTGAATAAGGGTACATTATAAAAACCATAACGTGTATGGAATGTCCCCATAAAACATGAAAACTGTGTGTGCAATTGTAAAAAAATGTTCTTGGCACATCATTTTTCAAATGCAACACCCGTGCCCAAAAAACAGCATCAGATGCAACAAACTCTCGCATTTGAATAAGTCCGGCTGTAGTGGTGGCACTTTAAAGGGAATAAATTTCAAGACTGTCTGTCGAGCACCTACAGCTCAGTGCTAGAAATTTGTACGATTTTTTGGGATTAAATGCATTTAGTGTCTCTGTATTTTTCTTTCTGTTCCAGTCTGTGTGTGTTCCAGCCTGTGAAGCTGGAGTCTTTTAGCAGAACAGTGGTATCTCATCTCCTGCCAGAGCTTTCAGATGAAAAGAGCAAGAGGCTGAGAGTTTAAAAGAGTGGAATCCAGTGAGCTTAAGCGTGTGTGAGAGACAGATGAGAACGAGTGTTTTTGTGTCTGTACCAGCAATTTCTCCTCACATTCTGTTATTCCTTCACACAATTGTCTCTTCTGGCTGAAGTTGTGTGCAGGCGATCTTTTCACTCTTGTTAAACTTGTACGCTAGTGTTGCTTCACTTTAATGAAGAGAGGGTTCTGAACAGACTGCTTAAATATCAGTAATGGTTTGAAGGGCTCTGCTAGTCCTTATTGGGCTGATTGCTCATTTGCTGTAAAGAGAGAGATTGTTTCTTCCTGAGACGAGCTCTTTGATGTCTCATTTCAAAATGCTTCATGTCTCGTTGTGGGATGGAAGAGACGGTCTTATTGACAGGATTGCTTTATTGTTGTTTTTTAGCCGAGATTTGCTCTTGTGAAAGCTTCGATCTCTCTAGGAGGTCTGAAGAACATCTCCTCACATCTTTTCTTCGTAGACAGTTGTCTGTTTTTCATCCTTTACCAGCTTTATCAAACAGTCCATCAGGATCTGCTTGATGCCCTCTTGATACCCTCTTGCCTTCTTGTTCTTTTGAACCTCTTTAGACATCCTGTTTCATCTCACACTGACCAGCAAGTTTTCACTCGACTGCGATTCTAATATTAGCACAAAAAAGTAATAAAGACATCTGTTAGCTCCAGGGCCTTCATATTTTCAGCTTCTGTTCCAAATAGTGAAGGGTCTTTCCTCTCCTGTCCTTCACAACCCTCTCCTTACTGAATCTCTGCAGTCTCCTCCATCACTTCCAGCCCAGACCTACAGAAATACTGCAGTCAGTTTCCCTCCAAAGAGTCTTTGAAGGCCATTTCACATGATTTGTGTGAGCTTTTGACCAGTGCAATTAACTTGGTGTAGTAAAACCTCAAGCTACAGTGTTTGAGGGCACACCCGTTCATCTTTTTGAGATTTTTAATTGTTTTTCTTTGTAAATGCAATAGAGGGACATCTTTGACTATCAAAACACAATTTAGTAGAGACACATCCCAGCTTGAAGGCATAATATTACATTTTCCATGACTTGTTTTGTTTCTGCTATGCATAAAGGTACTGGGCAAAAGCTCAAAAACATGTTAGCTCATTCATTTGCTTTCACTGTTTGATGTATACGCTTTCCTTCTCTTACCCAGCAACCTCATACAGTCAACCTTTAACCTTCCGTGATACAATCTGCTGTCAGTGTGGAGGTCAAAGCAACCCATGACTGTAATGTTGAGCTGCGATGAAGCTCCGTCATGAGTCGTATTATGGAGATCCGCTCTAGAAACACCGAGCCCATGGTGTGTATGCATTGATGTAGTTTTGATTTCCAGCTGTCACATCCAGATCTCGTTTTTCTCTTTATCCCCAATTTTTTTCCCCCTGTCCTCTCTCTACTGTTCTCTTAATTAAATGTGGCAAAAACTTGAAAAGTTGAATAAAAACTGGATGTTTTCCTTTAGTGTGTCATTTTAAATCAGAGGTAGAGTATTCAGAACTCATGGGAAGTCAATGATGTGCTGACTCACTGAGGAAATGAAGCAGGAGGAAGGATTTAAATCAGCTTTTGAACTTTCTGAGTGTGCAAACTCTCTTTTAGTTCATCATCTAACTCTCTCTCTCTTTCTCTCTTATAAATGCACTAGTGTTGGTTAGCTGTGTGCCCGTTCTGTCTGTTACTCTTGGTGTGTGTGTGCTTTTCACTGTTAGCCCTGACAGTCTCTCTCCTCTCTTGACTACCTGCTTTACAGACAGACAAAAGACCTTTGGGGCATTGTCCTAAATACCCTGTTGGAGGAGAAGCAAAAGAGGGACTTCTGACAGAGACTTTTAGACTTCTTGTTAGGGACCTCATCCTTGCACTCTCCTAAGCATGTATTAGCACAGTAAGCCATTCAATCCACAGATGCTACTTGGGTTAATTAGTCTGGCTTTAGGGGCTGTTTAGAACTGACGTTGTAAGATTCATTAAAGCATTTCTTGAAGTCAGTGTATTTATTATGGAGAAAGGTGTGTGGTCAATTTAATTATAGTCTCACATAGCCAAACTTTCGTCTGATCCACTTTGTAGTTTTTGCTTATTCGCTGCTAATTGTAAAGTAGGATCATTTCAAACAAAAAATAAAAACCTTGAATGTGTTTGAATGTGTTTCTTAGACTAAACTACAAACTCTCAGACTTGAAACTCTATTGACTGGTTCTCTCTGACGTCCATAAATGCACATAAACCAGCCAATCAGATTGAAGCTAGTGATTTAAGCCAGTACTTGCCATTTTTCTGACGTATACATCAGCCATTCTGAGCACACTGCGTGACCAGCTTCCCAGCGAGAGACAAGCGACAGCTATCAGAGGACACAGAATAAGCCTGTTCTGTCATATTACCGCATGCTCTGTGTCTCTTTGTCTGTCATTCTCTCTGCCTCACTCTCTTCTTCTCTGTGCTGTGGATGACAGAGGCAGACCCAGCAGCACAGGGTTCACATACACAGTATAAATGGACAGAAACTCAAATCTTTGGCTGGACCTCATGTGGAGGGTTGTCGTGACTTGTTATTACTCTCATGTTCCAAACTGAAGCTGTGTGGTGTTACGAGTGCAGCACAGTCAGGGAAACGGAGTGGAAATGAACATGTAGGGGGAAAATTGTTCGACTTTGTTTTCAGCATTGTCAAACCTGTTAGCTCTACAGAAGCGAAAAAAAAACAAAAATAAAGACACGTACTGTTGCTTTTTCCTGGTAAGGTACATTGTAGGTTTTCCGTCAGGTCTAGTTTGGCAAATTTTGTGTAGGAAAAAAATAGCTGAAATTTCCCTTCTGCCAATGTCCAAAAAACTGTTCAAAATACCATAGTGAGCTCAGGAATATTCTTCTGCAAATTTGACAAGCCAAAATTATCATGATGCCCCAAAATGATTTTCTTTACAAATAATGTGTATAACAGGTTCTGTATTAACAGTCTCTCTCTCTCTCTCTCTCTCTCTCTCTCTCTCTCTGTGGCTGGGGGTTCAATCAGTACTCCACCTTGATAAGGATTTTAATTTGACATGGCTAGCATTCATCTAAACCCTCTGTAATGACCATGAAAACTGAATTACTATAATAATCCTGAGGCCTGCTGAGACCTCAGTCCCCCTGTGAGATGCAGTGGTCCAGACTGCATCTCCTCATCTCCTAATGAAAATACAGAGGCCAGCTGACCTCCGTGAGCAGATTAATTATCTTCTCTCATTCCTTATTCTTCTCCTCACACTTCCTGCCATTTTTAGATGTTTGGAGAAAGGAGTCCACTAAAGTCTGTGCGTGTGTGCGAGTGTACGTTGTGCATCGCCTTCTCCTGTACAAAGTCCGTCCCTGAGATTTTAATGAATGAGAGCGTGCATGTATGTGTGTTTGGTTGGATTGTGTGGTTCTGATGAGTAAACACACCAGCACAGTTGTAACACAGTTGAGGTTGTAACACGAACTTGACACCTCAGTGTTTGGGAACGTTTAACTATAACATTTAACACTGGAAAATGCTGAATAACATGCTGTTGCCCTCAGGTGTACACAGAAACACCTTCACCTGAACAGGAACACTAAAGGCTACTAAGAAACAAAGCCCAATACAGTGCCAAGTAGTTTAGCTGCTTGCAAACGCAGTCACTTGTATGTGGATTGCTAATGCTGCACAAACCTTTTCCACCCTGTTACAGAGTACAACAGGGAAGAAGACTGCTGCTTGGAGGGCACATTTGTTTACTTGCTAGTGTTGTCTTCTGTTCGTGTCTTTGGGAAATGTGTTAGCAGGCTGGTAATTGCAGGGAGAACACTGCAGGGGGCCACAGGGCCCACTGTGATGTCTCATTCTTTTGTCTCTCTGGCTCTTACGTCAAGGCTGAAAGAAAGGAGTCCTGTTGCTCTTAAAACAAATTGTACAAAGCATCTTGTGTGAATGTTCATGAACTCTCTTTTTATAATAATAAACTCACATGGGTCCACAGTTCAGTTTTCATAGTACACTGTGAGATTGAGCAGTGCTGCTCGCGTGTATTCGTCTGCTGGTTTGATGTTACTTTCCTGCTCTCTTTGGTTGAGTTCGGTCTTTCCTTTGGTAATGGATTATGGTGCTTCAAAAATCCTATATCACCGCCAATGTCGATATATACCCCTATCAGCCTTCAGGAGCTTGTGACGTACGTGTACACATACTTACATCGAGAGTCATTGTCTTCAGAGCCCTGATCATTGGATCTCGCTCTCTGTTAAGTCAATAGTTCTTCAGGGCCACCAGCCGAGTCTCTGAATGACTGTACCTGAGCACACCCAATATACACTGGTGCAATTCAATTACTCATGTTGCCTTATTCTGGGAGGTCAAGAGAAACGGTCTCACTCTCGCAATTGATTCAAATCAATTTCAATCCAATCCACAACCTGTCCTTGGTCTCACAAGCCACCATACGATGTCTCCATTAATTATTGTCCCGCAAGATACAAGCTTTATTGTGTCACCAGTGCATCATTAGCCTCAAAGGTCTTTTAAATGTTTCTGTTTGCATAGGTTTTTTGAAAGCTTTTGTGACACTTCAGGGACAGAGATGTCAGGCTTACAGGTCTTTGGTGTTAGTTGTTGTTCCACCAGTTTTAATCCGGTTTGCTATTGTTTTCCTGATGAAAAGCTTGTCAGAGAGGTCAGCTACATTACATTAAGGTCACTTGACTTGTGTACATGCATCTCTCTGATGGACATTCTTCATTTAAAGAGAGAGGGCTGTTTGTTCTGGCTCTCATTTAGATATGGCCATCATTTCATGCTCTCCCACTATGTGAGAACTGTCAATAAATCCATTTGTCGTCTTTCCTCCTCTCTCTTTTCCACAGTTGTGTCTTAAAGCAACAGTTTACTCAGAAATGAAAACACGGTCAGTAATTACTCATGTCATTCCGAGCCTGTATTATTTATTTTCTTCTGGAGAAGACAAAATAATGTTTGCATATTTTTTATTCATTTATTTCTTATGATGCTTTTTTTTTTTAGATCCGTGTTAAATATCTACTTTCATTGTTTGAAAAAAGTAGCGTCGAGTAGCAGGTTTGGAACAACATGGGGCTAGGTTCAATCGTGATGTTTTCCTTTTAAATCAGCTGTTTGTGACCTCTCCTTCGCCCTGATATAAAATATAGTCTTTCTCTGTCTTTGTGAAGGATGCAGTGATGTTCTCTAACAGAACACAGGAAGAGCTTATTGGTGCATGCCTTTATAATTGCTTTCTTTGGCCAGGGGCAGTGCAAAAATACACACTTTATTGTAGTAACACACACATTCCTTCACACGCCCTCAAAGCCTGTGCACACATAAAAATATACATGCATACACACATATCTCACCATACAGTCCAGCTTTGGTTAATTTGTGCCGTCTTTTTTCCTATTGCCACATCATCTGTGACCTTCAGCAAGGCCTTGTATTAAGTCTAATTGTGATTAGATGCCTGCCACAGTGGTCCAGGAGCTAAATTAACCATAAGCATAGCCTAGAAGACTCTCGCCGCTGAACTGTTGTCTGGTATAATAATTTGTTGTTCACTACACCACAGTTACACAGAGACATGTGAAAAATTTGTTGCTCTGAACTCCACTGCTCACTCTTCACTGTTCCTTGTTACGAAGTCTATAAGTGTTGGCAAATATGTTAAAGTGTTTCTCTTTTTGTTTGTGTGTGTGGGGGGGAGGGTGCGTGCTTATGTACATGTATGTATGTGTGTGTGTAGTGATGAAAAAGGTCATGAACATTCAATTCACACTGCTGTCACACATTTTGTCCATCCGTTTCAAAAGTCGGATTGTTTCATTATACAGCGCAGCATGAGGCAAACAGAGACGCTGCAGTAGGTAGTTTTTGTTTGTTTATGAAGTGTGTATGAATAATGCTTTTGCATATTTTATTAAATTCGATGGTACTTCAGCTTTCCTACATCAGTTTGGAATGTGCCGAACATAATGCGTTCCTTTTTATTAGAATTATTTTATTGTTGCAATCTAATTAACGATTGACTCTTAAATGTTTCTTGTGTGCTGTTGCATGCATGGACGCAAAACTGTTGCAAGGGTTATCTTGTTACACTTAATTCACTTATTTTCTTCTTTTTTTGAGAGAGAGCAGCATCGGGGGAGTCTGTGCGTGTCGCGTGAGAGACGCAGCAAGTGAGGCTATGTCAGAATAACTGTTAATCTTTCAGAAGGCACAGGGAACCTGCTCTTATCGTCTGCACCAAAAGTCTCATTAGAGATTACAGGCTAAAACAATTCACCTTCTTTAGTCTCGTAGCCATTTCTTTAAGTTTAATTAAAAACATGTGACTTTCAGCCTGTTTTTATACTGTCTGGACTGAGCTTCATTTGTGTCTTGCTTTCTATTGACCAGAACCGAATTAGACAAGCTGATTTGATTAAAAGTACCACAGCTGTTGACATTGCTTCTAGTTATTATTATTATTGTATTAGAGATATGAAAGGCGCTGAATTCGGCCCATATAAAACATAAATTGGTATCTGAATGTGGTAACGGGTTATTGGCAGGTCAGGAGGGGTAAATGAGCATTCGTGTTGTTGTAAATATCAAACTCTGAAGTAATAAAAATCCCAATTCTTCTTAAACAGAGCTCAAAACTGTTCGTTCTCATACTTTGAGTGACTGGCATTTTTTTTGGATTGGATTATTTTGTTATAGCAAATAGTCACTGCCTGTAGAGCCTTTGCTGTAGAGGTTAGAAATAGTTGTTTTAATTTTAATAGAAAAAGCAATAGTTATTTGGAAACTACATTCTTTTAACATATAATTATATATGATTTTACATAATTATATAATTAGATTTGGGCACTAGCAGGGCGGTATCAGTCAAGTATATACACGAAGCAAAGTTACATACTGTAGAGGAAAAGAGTGACTGAACTGCATCAGCTAGAATTTCAACATACTCTTCACAACAAATCCAAAGAATAGTGGTACGTTCTTACTGGTTTGTTGTGGAGCCGTTATTTCATAGTCTGAATCTGTGGGAGGTGCCCGGATGAACTTATCTAAGAACTGCTCAGAGAACACGGAAGGGCAGAGGAAATGAAAGTTGTGTAGGGAGGCGATCAGGAGAGGAACATACGTTTTATAGATGTGGGCAGTCTGTTTACCAAAAGCGGCCTGTCTGCTTGTTAAAGGAAACTTGTGAGTGTGATGGAGCTGTCTGTAATATGTTATGGCGTATGAGGTTTATTTTTAGGACAGAGAGGCCTCAGCGAGGAAGGCTTATGAGGTTTTGAGTGGGTTGGTCTTTTAAAATATTCAACTTCAATGAAATATGGAGCATGATTTGAGGCTGTTTTGAATTTATAAGCATGTTTTGCAAGGCTGGTTGTGCGTATTGAGAGCTGTCGAAGGCAGCAACTGTGTGAATAAAGCAGCGGAGTATAAAGGCCGGACGCTTGGGGAGATCCAACAGGCCAGACTCAAAGCCCAGCTTTATGTTTCGAACAGAGATACAGAGGCAAAAATTACAGATTGCAGCTGTAAACCATGAAACATTTTCAGTAGGTGAATATTATAAGCAGCAAATGCTCCCTGGTTTTTAAAGGCCCTTGCCAGTGCCCTTATTAGTGTTCACAATACTGTGACTCCTGACATAGGTAACTAGGAAGCAAGATGAGACACACCATTGGCTACTGGCAGCAGTCATTAGCCAATGTTAGCTTTTAATTGTGTTCAACGCTATGCAGACGTGGTAATACATTACAGCAGACTCCAGTCAATTCTGCCCACCTCTCCCATGAGTCCCAGCCTGGGAACTGACAGTTGAATGTCTATACCCCTCTTCTCTCTCCACCTCCTCTTCTTCACTCCATCTGCAGCTCATCAGTCAGTCTACTCATTAACCTAGAGGACTCTGATGGGAGAAAAAGACAGAAAGAATGATTGAGAGAGAGAGAGAGAGAGAGAGAGAGAGAGCACGCAGACTGGACGAGACCTGAAATCAATACACTTCTGCAACTGACAGGAGAAAGCCTGCAAGAAGGGAAAGAGGAAATAAATATGGGAAGCAGAAAGGAGTGTCTAGGAATAAGACAGACGGATGTCCTGTAGCAGGAAATCTTCAGGAAACTCATCAGGTTTGGCAATCAGATGACGACTCCTCCTTTCTGATTCCTTTAAACCTGAGCCCAACTTCCTGTTCTGAGATGCTTTACAGAGTCTGCCAGTCCGATGATGATTTAAGAAGGATTTCTGCTTGCTGTGGCACTCCACAGTCGCACACTGTAGGAGTCTAGTTGATTCAGAATGACAGATATGTGTTACTTCAGTGATGTTTGTTCGCCAGCATGTTTATATCAACACAAAAATGGTCGTGAACTTTGCATTGCAGAAGAGTAGCTTGTGAAGAGCCCAACGGACCTGATCTCAGTGAACTGTCTTCCTCGCTTAGCGACTGTCAGGAGACGCTCTGCTATGCCTCATATCTGTCACTAGATCTGTTTCTCACTGTCTTTCTAGCCCTGTCATGGAGCTGTTCTCTGATAGTTTACAGCTGTGATGCCAACAGAACTTTTATTTAACGTGGCTTGGGTCTTTATTCCTCTTGAGGTCCTCTCGTGGCTTGAGGTTTATTCTTAACTGTATCTTGCCATTGTTTTGCTTTGCCTTGTAAAGCTTAAAAATAGGCTAGGCAATTTCAGAAAAGCTAGCTGGCTTTGGCAGCATAAGCTTTGGCATCACTCTTAGCCACACCTCCTCCAAAACGTGACGCAAATAGTTTGACAGGCAAATAGAAGATCATGTCTTTGCATTCCGACTGAAGAGACAGTGACCTGTGTCCGTGTCTTTACATTGGAGTTTAGGTCAAACACATACACTTTTAAGTACTGGATTGATTAACGCTGCTTTGGAGTCTTATCTCAAAGTCATATCTAGTCCACAGCATATTAAAAAAGCTTGGGTCAGAAATCAAACACCTTAGCAACATCCTGGCAACCACCCACAATGCTTTACAATCACAACAGCTACCTTTGGACATAACAAATCTACTCTTATTGTTTATTGCGTTGCATTATAATCAGTTCCTGTTCCATGTAATGACCATTATCCACATCACTAACATAAAATGAGTTGTGAAGTTGCTATAGATTAATATATATGTCTTCCTCCCCTTCTGTTCTTCTCTCTGACCATCTGTGTGTCACTTCTGTCTCTGTGAGTTGTACACACATATGCTCTGCTGATGCAGAAGAGAAAGGCCAGGTGCTGTCCTTCCCATTTTTGCCTTCTTAAGAGCCTTTTGATCCTGTAGGACACCGGGATGTGATGTCACGCTCAACTGGTTGCATACCCAGGTCAGACTCTGCAGGCACTCTGCAAGTTCTCCGAATACACACACAAACACACTCTCTATCTCTCTCTCTCAAATTATAGGCAAAGTTGTTTTACCTACAACTAATAAAGCATCCATACATACACAAAAGGAAAAACTAATTGTGACATATTATTATTGTTATTATTAGGTAAATCACACATATATATATATATAAATATATAACATTCCCTCTCATAAATCACTCATTACGTTATTCAAAATGGCATGCTGATTATTTTGTTAACATCAGAGGTTCCTCTGGAGTCTTTCTGATGCTGAGATACAGATGTTTCATCTCAAAATCATGAAACGGCACAACATGCTTGTTTTATTTCAATCTCTCTCTCTCTCTCTCTCTCTCTCTCTCTCTCTCTCTCTCTCTCTCTCTTCCCCCTTATCCCCTAAACAAATATCATTTGGTGACATTCTCCTTCTCCCCGGGTTCAAGTAAGCATTAAACCGTTTTCATTTGTAATTAATTTCTGCGAGGCGCTGAATGCTGTGGGATTACACCTTCCCATCGCTGCTCTTTGTTAAAGACTCTGATTAGTTAATCCAGCCAGAGCCCAGCCACCACAGAGAGAGAGAGAGAGAGAGAGAGTGACGGTGAGCAAGAGAGCATTTACACAGGTGGAGAGAGAGAGCATTTATACAGGGAGGGAGAGAGAGAGAGAGAGAGAGGGAAGGTAGGAGAGAGGGCATTTATACAGGTACAGAGAGAGGGAGAAAGAGAGAGCATTTAAACAGGTACAGAGAGTGGGAGAAAGACAGAGCATTTATACATGTAGAGAGAGAGAGAGAGAGAGAGCGTTTATACCGAGGGAGAGAAAGAGAGAAAAAGGGAGCATTTACACAGGTAGAGAGAAAAAGTGTTTATACAGGTAGAGAGAGATAGAGAGCATTTATACAGGTACAGAGACAGAGAAAGGATTTATAAAGGTATACACACCAGAGCTGGAGTTGTTTACTAGAGATAAGTGTGAATTGTGTGTAACATCACCCAGATCCAGACCACATGTAGACTTCAAAACCTCAAGACCAAAGCTGCAGCTCTGATACACACACACACACACAATACAATATAGACAATATCTTTGGAGTTAGAATGAGCCAGCTCTAAATGATGCTGTTTTATAGTAAATCATCACTTATTCTCTTTCAGAAACACAAAGGTGCTGCACCAGAACAACATCTGCTTGAGTTCAGGGGTTACAAAGCTACAGCTTCTCAAACTCCTCTCCTTCTGGTTTTTATCTTTTTAATGTTAATTGACTATCCTGTGTCATAAATGTCAGTCAGAGCACAGGAACCAATAAACATGCTTTACCTGACGCACAAAGCGGGGCAGCGAGGTGGCAGTTGGGGGCTGTGTGGATGGGGCATGCCTCTGCTGATATGCTTAATTACTGCTTAACTCATGCCAGCACAGGGGATAATGTACTGGTCATCACCCTCCTGAGTCCTTCATTTAGACAAAGAGGGACATTAGAGCGTCATGAGGCTGAATTATAGCTCTCCTCATGAACCTGGACTTCCTCTCTTTTGGGCCTTATGTGAGAGCCAATAGATCACACTCTCACAATCTGACGTTGTTTGCCATTTTGTTCAGAAACAAACCAATATTCTGTCACTCTGTTATTCATGTGGCAGACTATAATCATGTCACAGTGCACCGTAAGGCAGAAACTAAGGTCATATTTATTACCAGTGCTTCTGGTCTTATTCATCCGCGCACAGAATTAGTTCATTTCTTTTCACCTTGTCCACGTGTGCCATTTCCCCCCTTTATTCCCGTGTAAATGTAGATAAACGATGTAGATCGTAGATAAATCTTTAAGCTAATTTTGGTCATTAAACTCTGGTATTACTTCAGCTCATTTATGCGAACAGGTTCATGCTAGGAACTAAAATCCATATGAATAGTAAAAAAAAAAAGTGTCTTCCACTGTTTTTTCAAAAGAAAGACAAATAGGATGCTTCTATACATTCATGTTTCTTGTTCATAGCCAGGGTAAGCCACCATAACAATTTTGGGAAAGACTTCTATATTCCATACACGCATGGAATGATCAGTTAAGGAATTCTTTCTTAACTAAACTTTTTAATGTAGTTGTCAGCCCCAAAAGTTTTCAGTGTGTGTGTAGCCCATATGTTACTTATATATGTGTGACACTGAACTGTCATACAATACAGTCCCATCAAAGTCCCATCAGACCAGCATTGTTAGCATGAACTGCTGCCCTATTCCTCCCACTGAGCAAACTCGTGCTAATTTACACGCGAATCTGACTTCAGCCTGCATTCAGCAGGTGTCATTTCCAGCCTCATAACACCTAAATGCTGGCAGACGGATAGAATAATCATTTCTAATACTTCTGTAGATTATATTGCGTGCTCTACAGCGGTTGCATTGTATGGAGACCCAGTTAGTGTAGGACAGGCTCCAATGCAACTAATCAGACGGCTGTCTGCGTGCAAACTTGGTAGGGTGATCAAGTGCCCTCATCTGCTGTCACGTTTCGTTGAGCGGACGAGAAAAAGTGAAATATAAAAATGGAGGAGAGCAAAGAGATGAAAAGAAAGTCAGCTTTTCGGCGGCCCGCAGCATAAATGCAAATTGAGTAAATGATGTCTCAAGTCAGAAAGCAGTTTTTCAGCCCTGCTCTATTTGAAGAAAGAAAAAAGAGCATCTCTGTTGGACCGATCGGTCTAGACATGAGCGAGGTTTTATGAGCCTAACTGAAGGGGCATACTCATAAAAACTGGCATTTAGATGCATACTGCAGTGTGTGTGTGTATGTGTGGTGGTGGTATTCACTATATTATGGGGACCAAATGTCCCCACAAGTATAGTAACACCAGTAAATTTTGACATTGTGTCCTCATTTTTCCGTCCTGCGAGGACACTAGCTTATATTTGAACATTTTTATACATATTGACTAAAAGGATTGATGGGCGATTGTTACATCAACAACACAACACAATCACAGTCAATCATAACATATTTGATGTTTAATAAACCTTTGTGGAGCACAATTTTTGGACAATGAGATTTTACTATGTCTCACACACACGCACACACACACACACACACTCTTATTTGTGGTCTTGTTAAAAGTTTAGTCAGATCTTTGGCATCTGCTGTTTTCTGGTATATGAGGAAAAGAACCAATCAGCAGTCGTCCTTTGTTTACGCTGTAGCTTCAGTTATACTCTTTAAGACACACAGAACCCATCATCACAAAAGATACATGCAGCCTGTGTATATCAACAGGGTCCGTTTGCTGCTCTCAGACAGAGAGGAAGAAGAGAAAGATGAAGAAATAAAGCAGGATGGAGCAAAAGTCAGAAAAAGAAACAGCAAAAAGGACATGCAGAAAATGAAGCCGAAAAGAGAGAGCCAAAGAGACTAATGACAGTGGCCTGAAGCACAGGGCAGAGCGAGATACAGTGACAAACGAGTGCACATTTTCAGAAAGCAGTAATGAGAGCACAAAGTGCTTACTACCGCACACAGATTACTGTATAACACACACATACACTCATGTCTCCTCACACACACTGCAATTTACTGTTTTTTATTCTGTATATCACACACAAAGGTCTTGGAAAAAGTTATGTCATGTTGTGACATGCAAAAGTTTTGAACCATCAGAAATAACACATTTGGTCCTTATAGTTTATCCCTACTTTGTCCTAATTATAATCAGGGGTAACATAAATTGTCGAAATTGTACAAATATTTATTACTGGTGTTTGTAGTAAAACACTAATACTGTTGCTCATATTTTTTCCAAAATACATTACGTTCACATTACATTAATGCATTTGGCAGACGCTTTTATCCAAGGTGACCTACAGTGCATTCAAAATAGGCATTTTATGTGTCTTTCCTGGAAATCAAACCCACAGCCTTTGCATTGCTAATGCAGTGCTTTACCAATTGAGCTACAGGAAAAATCCTTGGGAATAGGCTGTTTTGACCTGGGCCAGTAAAAAAAAAGAGAATACCCTAGCAACACCCTGGCACTATGGCAACAAGTTTAGCATTTTCTTTAGAAAGTTTTAATCTAGTTTTGTCTTGGCTGTCTTGGTCTTGCAGCTGTTGGTAAAGCTGATTTGACAGAGATCTGATTTGACAGAGATCTGATTTGACAGAGATCTGATTTGACAGTGATCTGTGTGTGAATTGTGTATGTTGTTTGTACCATTATAAAGTGTCAGTACAGTTTGAAGCTAAAACAGGCTTTAAAAATGCACCACATTTCCACAGATATAATATAAACAGCTGCGGTTGGGCACAGGTTTCAGAGTTTTCAAATGAACAAACCTTTTTGTTTAGTAGACTCTTAGCTGCAGTGTGTCACTTTGCTGTGGAGGTTTATTGCATTCTCTCTCTCTCTCTCTCTCTCTCTCTCTCTCTCTCTCTCTCTCTCTCTCTCTCTCTCTCTCTCTCTCTCTCTCTCTCTCTCTCTCTCTCTCTCTCTCTCACACACTCCTTTTTGTGTTTGTGGAGATTGTCCTTGTTTAAAGCACTCATACGTCACTCTGTCGAGTGAGCTTTGCACCCTGATGAGACTCTGTTTGTAATGCAGGGGCGTTTTGTGTGGTTTGTAATGTATACTGTCATCAGAGAGTGGCTCAGTCAAGCCTGGTGCAGATGTCACCTTCTGATGTGGTGATAAAGCTGTTCTGTCTGGAACCAATGGAGAGAAACTCGGAGTAATGTGTCGACTGTGTCTCACAACAGATTCTGTATAACTCCTCAAGTCAACGTAAGTTCCAGCTAAAATCCAGCTAAAGTCTTTGTTTTTGATTTACTGTTTTTTACAAAAATCATCCTAGAACATTCTATGAAAATATAACCTTTATATCTTTAATATTGACTGAATGTCAGCGACTGAAATCATAGTGAAATTAATAATTGAAATCAAACGTTGATGCTTCTGTTATGGAGCTTTAGCCTGGAAGGCCACATTTATAACACACACACACACACATACACATCCAGAAGCCACACTTTCTCACAGTTCTCAGAAAAAAATCTAGATGACCAGAAGTAGTGAGCAAGTGCTGAGCAATAAGTTATGTGTCGGTTTCCCATTAGCCTTTGTGCCACATCATAGATCACAGATTTAGGACTGGTAGGTAATCCTAGGAGAGCATGAACAGCAGTAGAAGTTGAGACATTACGAAGGTGAGCCCTGCCTACACTTCCCCTGTGAGAAATCTTGTGTCCGCATGCGCGCCTGTTTAATTTTTATTGTGTTGTCATGCTGTCAGCCGCATCTCTGTGCTGCTAACTTTTATAAACGTTTTCAATAGAACCCATTGTTTTTCCTCCCTCTCATCCCTCTTTCTCTGCCTCCCTTCTGTCCGTCTGTCCTGTAGAGAACACAAAAGCACCTCTGCAAAGGTCACAGTCATGGCAGAATATCAATTTTAGCTTCATGCGAGGGCCCACCGCCAAGGAGCCTCGTTACGAGAGCGAAGCCTATTCGTCTGCAGCCCACAGACCGGCCCACCGGCCCGACAGACAAAGAGAGCAAGAGAAGGAAAAAAGAGCAAACTGCGTTGCTTTGTTCATCCACGGCCTTGCTCGCTCGCCTACGTGCCCTCGGATGACATCATCACCTCACCCACGGCTCCGCGGATCGCTCAGTTTGACCTCTGTAATCACTATGGTGATTCCTCGACATGAAAGAATAACAGGGGAGTTGCAGTCACCTTTTGCTAATAAATGCTGTCAGGTGGTTGCCCACACACACTCAGGAAGTCACACACAAAGTCTTAACAATTAACCTTTTCTTTTTGCTTCCTCTGACCTTTTACTTCCAACAACAGACTTGTTGTCCTGAGTCATTGTGCTGCTCTAGTCCAGCTTGAAAACCTGAAGCTTCAGTCGTTGCTGTCTTTTATGAAGCACCTAATTGCTAGACAGTTTAGAATGACCTTTGGGCCAAACTTCTGTCCTATTTTAACATAATAACCAGAGTAATTATAAGTATTATTTAAAATGCTTTAGGCTGCTAAAGATGTAGCTCTGTTGTGTGTTTTTTCACATACGTAGATGCTTTTTGTAAATGCTTTGAGCGACAACCGTGCAAATGTATCAAATCAGATTTATCTTTTCAGACTCCTTAGTCACTCTGCCGTCCCTGTTTTGTGCAATCATATTACAATATTTTAACAAAATAACTTCTCCCTCGAGCATTACATAACTTTACCCAAAAATCTGCATATGTAAATGTTTGTTATGAATAATAAATCACATTTCTGTTTTTCTTTTCCTTTTTGTTATCTTAAACCACATATATTTATGTGCAATCAAATAAATCCTAAAGTTTATTCTTTTATGCTCCTATGTATGTTGTTTTTGAATATGTTGTGCAGCTGGTTGTGTCACCTTACAAGAGACGGTATGATGCAAAAGCAGCAGTTGTGTATTACAAGAGCAGCTGAAGGAAGATCCTTAAGTGTCAAGAGTATTTGTATAACTCAGAGAAGCTGTTTGATATAATACTCACTCCTTCTGTTCACATTTGTTCTGCAGTCTGCTGTTCTGATGTGTCCAGAACAGCTTTTGTCCTTTTGTTTCCTTGTCACACATTAGTTGTATTTCATTTGTGTATGTCTATTTCATGTGAGTATGTTTGTTTCCTTTGAGTATGTTTGTCTGTTTTGCTTGTCTATGTTTGTCTGTTTCATGTGCGTATGTTTGTTTTGTTCGAGTATGTCTGTTTCGTGTGCCTATGTTTGTTTAATTTGTCTTTTGTGCAAGCAGTTGGCAGGTTTTCACATACCTCCTCATGTTTTTGTGTTCTGCTGTGGCTGATGTGATTTTCCTCCTTACTGCTCTCAATCAGCCATGACATCACAATGAGATTACCTATGAAATCACATCTCGTTCCCTCTCTCTCTCGCTGGACGTACTGCACTCGAATCACCTCCCTTAACAACATTCCTGTCATTTCATACACAGTATCGGGGTGAAATGTTTCAAATTAAATAAGTGAAAGAACTTTGCATCTTGTGCTTGGTTGTAAAGAAATGCAGATGTTAGTTGTATTGCATTACATTGAGTGTCGGCTTCCTCATTACAAGAGACGTTGTGTGCGTTTTTTGTAACCAGGTTTCATTCAGAAATCTCATTTAATGCACGGTTACCTGAGACTCGTGTTGAGAGCAGGGAGGCCGGCACCTCCTGCAGAGTTGAAAGCCTCTGCTACCCACAATCACACTGTTTATTGTATTGTAAATAATAATTAATGCTGTTTCCAAAGGCGTACACGCCAATTTAATTAATCCAGTGGAAATCGGAGAGGTGGACTCATTTCTCCTTCTACGGCAGCAGGGCTCTGGAGGTAACCAGTAAGCCATTTATATTTTGGGAGTGTAGGTCGTGTAAAGAAAAAGAATAAAAGTCAACTGCTACTGGGTTTTCAATGTGTGTGGGGGGATGAAATGTTATTATTACTGTTTATGTTGCAATTTCTGGTAATCTGGGCAGATTTGAGTTCTGACGGTTTAGTTGTTCGAAGAGAGCTTCTTTCTCTTTAGCTTTTTTCTTTCTTTCTTTCTTTCTTTCTCTTTCTTTCTTTCTTTCTCTTTCTTTCTTTCTTTCTTTCTTTCTTTCTTTCAGAATATCACTCAAAATTGCCTGCATGACAAGATAACCTCTACAACACTGTTGTACTGAGTTGAACTCAGAATGCAGACAATGCAGACCGTTCCAATGCAAGCTATCCGTATGTTGCCATTGGAAAAATACATGATACTGTTCATATAACATCTCTTTTACAAACCTAGTAGGCTACATAGGCAACTCTCTTCTAAAGGTTGTAGTGTGTGCATCATGGTGTTGTCTTTGTAGTTTAGAAATTGAGCTTAATTGTGTGTGTGTGTATTTACAATATTTACAATGATGTTACTTAATGATGGAGACAAATTTGTATCCAAAAGTCAGCAAACAAATCTGAGCAAAACCTCCTTTTGGGGACGTCGTCATTTATAAGAATGCTCTAAAAATATAGTAAAAAAGTTTTTTTATATTGTAAAAATGCAGAAGGTTTTCTGTTAGGGTTAGGGTATATTGTTTATAACTAGCTGTGTATAAAAACAAAAGAAATCTATGGAAGAAGTCTAATGAATATCTATGTATTAAATAGATAAGTAAACGTGTGTGTGTGTTTTGCAGTTAGCTACATGTTGCTTGCAAGAAATGGCTTGGGTAAAAACATAAAAATCACATCACCCAGCGGTCAGATTAGATGGATCTGAAAAGAGGCTATGTAGTCATTCTTTGAAGCCAATAACCCAGAAAACAGGGTAATTGTGACAATAATTCCCTCACTTAATCTCCATTCACCCCGTGTGCATAGCATGCAGTTCTTACAGTCTGAATAGACCCCACACTACCACAGTTACTGGAGAATAAAACAGGCCATCACATCATAGTGCAGTCTGACAGTGTTTAACAATGCATCAATATCTTTAGTCTATGTCCTCTTTTATTTTGTTCCAAAAGGAAATCATACTGGCTTGCGTCCGTGCCCTTGCCTGTAACATGTCCACTTTCCAGGGAGCCGTGATTCCTTTTCTCCATTCTTTTTATTTGTGTTCATTCGTCCGGAGCGTTAGACTCCCTGCAGGCAGTGTGTGGTGTCTGTCCTTAGTGGGATCAGGGCTCCTATCAGCACCATGGACAGCTCCAGCCAAAGCAATGCTAATGAAGCAAGACCTTCTACTCTCCCCTGCCATCAGACGGGTGCTCGCTCTCACCACATCTCTTCTAAATGATGTACTGCTGCCGCTAGCGCAACCTCAAGAGACTGCAGATGTTCTCTGCTTCTGCGTCGCATGTTCCTCTCCCGATTCTTTTTTAAACCTCCTCATTTTTTCATGAACCGCTTTTTTCTGTCTACTTTTGCTTTTACCCTGATCCAAAATGATAACATAAAACTCTTGTCTTTTTCCCCAGGAATCCACCCTAAGTGGACCAACCAGACATGCAGTACATATAAAATTCTGTTGCATGTAGTTCTGCCGGAACCGCGGACAACGAGTCAAGAACTGCATGGTCCACAGGGCAAACAAGATCCTTCTCTTTCTATTTAATCTCTGCTGTCAGCCAGGCTTCCTCAGGAGGGCAGGATGAGACAGGAAGAGTCATAAAGTGGACAAGAGAATGTCCTTTTCAGAGTTCAAAAGTCAAGTGGATGGGGTCAGAGGTGCCTGTAAACCACTATGCCTGTTTGTGTTTGTGTAAATAAATGCGTTAATGATGTTAGAATGACACGGGTGTGTTTCCGACTTCTAAACTACATTAATTGTTGCTTAAAACTGTGTTTTGATCATAAATGGAATATTCTTTCATGGTTATTTTGACGTTTTTGTGCTATGCTTTGTACTGGAAGTGGTTCTTTTTTCTCTCGGTTGTTGGATGTGAATCCACTTGACAGACGGCCCTCAATAACAATGTGAAGGTCTGGCTGTTCTCTGTCTGCTGCAACCAAGATGAATACAGACTGTCCGACTAGAGACAGAGAAACGGACGTCTGTCGGTTTCTGAACAGGCATTGGTGCATCTGAAGACTTTTCTCCAGGCAACAATGAAAACAAGAAAACAAGATCAGGGTGAGATGCATTTTCTTTATTGAACAGTTGTGCGTTGTTTGTATAGTTTAAAGGAATCAAAGCATATTGTGTGACAGCTGGCAGTCTGCTCGGGTTTCACTGGAGATGGTGAGAGTGAGGCAAATGCGAGTTAAAACTGTTCAACTCTGATTACCAGAATGTACATTTATTCTACACACTTATGGACAAAGATTTTCATCAAGGACACATTATAATGTGGTCTGAACGCCAAAATACAAACACAGCTCAGATCACATTGGAAGTCTGGGATTCAAATTCTAATTCCAATTGTACATTTGAATTCTAATTTAATTCCCAATTTGGAAGATTAAAATTATTTGATATTTTAAAACAAAACATTGAACTAAAATGAATAAGATATATTTTTGCGGTATTTCTTGGTCACTAGTCAAATGCATAAAAATATGTAATGCTGACAAAAGAGTTAAATTCAGTTCATTTTCAAAACAAACTGTCATGCCCATAATAGAAAAACTGAAACAATGTAAAGTTGGTTAGCTAATGTTAACAAATAGAGCCTTGTGTTAAGTGTTAAGATCTGTGTGTGTATACATTTAACCTTTATATTGCCAAAGCAGTTGCAGATTAACAATCTTTTTTCAATAAGTCTCAGAATGTGTGTGTTAACTACAGCAGGGTTGAGTGTTCATCCTCTCCTCATCCTCTACCCTTGACAGACATTTCAGTCCAGAAAAAACGTGAAAATCACTCCTGACAGAAGTACCTCACCTCTCCCAGTGTCCCAGATTAAGAGAGACTGCCCTCCACAGTTAAGCTCTAATGAAGACTCTCCTCAATTTCCTTTTCACACACACTTTTTCTCCTCTCGTCTTAATCACGTAACGCCTTTACATGTCCCTGGAAACTACGCTCTGCTTCTAATAATACTCTGAGTCCTTCTAGGTTTGGACGGGTATTTTGTCGGGTATTGTAACAAGTCTGCAGGGATATTTTTCTTGTGGGAGCAAGAGAAGACAGAAGGCTTGGCACCTTCTTTCATATCTCCACCTCCTCTGCCAGACTTTCTGATCTTAAGTGAGCTGGTCTGATCTTCTTCCTGTCACATTGAGTCTCCTTTTTCTCCTTCTGCGTCTGTTGTCCTCCTCACGGGTCCAGAATCCTTTCCCACGAATCATTTTCCACTCCACAGAATTGATTAGCACTTTGACCTTCTCTCTTTCCTGGGTTTCTGTCTCACCAGTCTTTCGTTGACATCATGCTTTGTAGACCGTTTTTTTTTTTAACCAAAAATGGAAAAAATTTGCTCTTTAAGTTTTTTCTTGTATCACAATCTCCTGACATTGTCACCTTGCTGAACAAAAGGTCCACACCATTTTACCTTCTAGTGGTTTAATCACCTTGAAAAGGCACTTATGGAAGTTCCTCACCTTTGCCAGCTGTCTTACCATAAGGACAACAGAATTTGTATGAGGCTTTAGCCAACCAGAGCATCTGAGGCACCTGCTGGGTCGTGATTGCGGTTGATTTAGGATAATCCGGCACCTTCTTTCCTCTAAAATGTTCATAGCTGATCTATTTCTGTCTCAAGGACAGGTCCTGTGAGAAAATTCGGCCTCAATCGCTAATAGAGACCATGATGTTCCTGAAAAAAAGCTTTCATTCAGGCTTCGAGCAATAAAGGAAGTTTAAGGGAGTATCAGAAGAAAGGAGGTGGAACTTAAAGCTTCCTTTTAATGCCGATGTTCATTATTGGTTCGGGTAAATGCACTTAGTATTTCAGCACAATTCCCCAGCTTTGTTTCTAACAAAACATCTCTAATTGTTACTTTGCATGAAAATATGGGTGAGTTAGAAGTGCTTTTACGGGAGGAGTATTGTAAAACTCAGTTAAACTTAGCTTGAAGGAGAGAAATATAGTCCAAATATAGTTCAATTCTAGAAGCAACATCGTCTGTGAAGTTTGCGTTAAGACCTCCTCAGAAATACAGTGTATAAATAGTTTAGAATTTTGTTCACTGTGTGAGTCAGTGGCTGTAAGCAAAGCTTATCATTTTCATACAGGGCTGTAAGAAAGGGTTTTGTCCGGTTAGGGACAGGAAATCCAGGGAATATTTGGCTCCGAAGCTGCTTCCACAAGGTTAAATTACCCTAAGCGAATCTATGATGATGTGCGTGAAGGACAATGCCCCGAAAACACATGATGGAACCAGGCCAGCATCCCACAAGCCTGGAACGCCACCCACCAACAAAATCTGACAGTTATTTGCATATCCATGATAACATTCAATGCTTTTTTAAGTCGTTTTTAATAATTTATTCATTTATTAGAAACTGGAATGCTGAGGGAGAGAATGTGATTGGTGTCAGAACATGACTCAGGCCCATGTCAGACTCAAACCATAAAGCACGTGAGCTTACTGACGTGCTCTTGGCATTTTAAATTCTTGTGTTTTGCTTCTAAACATTAGTTTGATGTTTTTCTTGCATCGCTTTTGTAGCTGCTATGTGTTGGGTGCATATCTGAAGAATGAACCTACATATGAAACATCTCAGATATGTGTTAGAAACCCACATCCCTTCTAGAAAACACTGTTAAAAATAAAGGTTCTTAAAAGAGTTCTTCACAACAACGCCATATTTGAAGTCATTGCCGTGTCCCCAAAGGACCTATGGATGTTAAAGTTTCTTTATACAGACTGACAAAAAACCCTTCAGGAACCTTAATTTTTAGTGAAGGTATGTACTTTCAGAACAACCAGAAAGGAAACACTGATGGAAAAAGACTTTCCTCAGGAAGGAGCTCTTTCTCATGCTCTTTGGCTAATGGAAGAAGGTTCTGGAAGCATGGAACAGATCTGTTCATGTGGCTTTAATCTACCTCAACAAAATCTCTTTATGATAATGATGTTTTAAAAGCTCAAACTGGGAGAGAAAATCTCAAGCATCGTGTTTGGAACAAAGTGCATGTAAAAGTGGCAGCCTTTGATCTCCACAGCGGCAGTGACAGCGGCTGGGCGGGAGGAACCATGCAGAGGATCTTTCGGGATTCATTATCCTGTTTGTGAGTCTTTATAATGACGGGGGTGGTCCCTTCCTTCACACACTCACAACAGAGAGCCACACTCACGAAACATCTGCACAGAAGAGCTGTCAGTGTTTTCTAATTACTGTTTAAGATCTATTAAAAATATTTCCTCAAAATATTTCCTCAACTGTTACGGCGGTGTGATAATATGAATACAATCAGCGCTTAGGAAAAAGCTTGATAAATGCGTGACTCCAAAGACAAGCCCAACAATGAACTGTTTAGCCTGGCTATATTGTCATTTTACCTAACAGACTTCTGCTTATTAAATTGTGTTTTAATTAAAACTGTCCCAAGATCATGTTCAAGGCTGAAGAATGAAAGTGGCAGGTTACTTGCTACGATAAATACTTCACAAGAGGTTGATCAATCAGTGTTGGTGAGTATCTAAGTATCTTGTTTAACACAGGAGCTGTAGAATTACAACTGTGTCATTTGGTTTCTGTCAAATGTTACACAATGGAGAAATCTAATTATCTCTTAAGCCGGGTCGCACTGTACAATTTTTGCAATGATTTGCTGTCTGTGTTAACTTTCAGGAACTGTAAAATTTCTTCCGCTGTAAGGCAAAATAGGCAGTAATCGGTTAACGTGACATGTGCACAGACGGCCTTGACAATTAACCTCTGTCACAGAAGTTCAGAAATGTTGGGTTCTGTTTCTGCAGTCTGACTGCTCTTATGACAGCCGTGTAATGAAGAACCAATAGGAGCGCAGTGATTGAGGATGTCACTGTGTGAGAGATGTTCAGTTTGGAAAGTTTATACAAGCTTGTCTATATGATGATAATTTCTAGGACGTTTTGAACGTTCCTGGAACGTAAAACCTAAAATTGGAAGCTAGGTATGATCTCACCCTCGTCATATCACACAATCTGACATGCCGTGATTGTAAAGCACAGAAAAAGATCACACATCTTCAGTCTCGATTATAAGATATTCCTTCAGATGATTTCACACCGTGTTAAGCAAGTCTAGACATGTTAGAACATGATGTCAAATGTAGGCATGTCTCACTCTCCATCTCACTGTCTCACTCTCAGTTCTCTCTCATCTCTTGTCCTCTGAGGCAGCATGATGATGTCATGTGAAGTAGAATTGGTGTCGAGCCGTTGACCTTGCTTTAAGTTCTCACCAGACTATGAATAAGAGCCTGTTAAAAAGCTGTGTATTACCTCACTCTCCTCTGCAGCTCTCTCTCTCTCTCTCTCTCTCTCTCTCTCTCTCTCCATCTCTGCTCTTTTTATAGGAGGTTGAGAGGGCTGCAGGGTAAATCTACTCAAGATGGTCTGTTTGTTTCAGGCTGCCCTGGACATCTAAGTCTGTGAGTTGCACCTGCCCTTATTGTTTTATCCCTGAATGACTTTTCGAAGTTGTCCACACATGCACCATGAGATTTTCTCACATTGTCATATTCTGTTAAGTGCTTAAAATTATTCATTTCTGCTTGTTGTGTTGATGGAAGTGTTAATGCAAATGTCATCATTTAGTCTCCCACATGTCCTTCTAAACCTCTATGCAGAATTTAGACAATTTCATATAACCCAGCTCTCAAATCTCATTATTATCTCATATAATTACTCTCACAATCTCATATTGTTATCTTTTTTTTAAAATAATGTTTTTGTAGCTTCATCTGAAACAAAAATAGTCAATATTTGAGAATTTTTACACTGTAAAATGCTGAGTTGTTGTCTAATGGTTGGATAAAATGGGGCCAGAACAGACTATTGGGTTATATTTTAACATGCGCATGTTGTTACCCACCCGTGGGTTAAAAACAACCCAGCATATTTTAGGATGTATTCATTTTTAAATATTTACTATTTTTGTTTCAGACTTTTTAAAGTGTTTTATAGTTTATCATTTATACATTTATACATTTATAAGCCACATTCCAACATTCTTGAACACACCCTGTATTGTTTTTATTAAATGACTGAAAACACAACAAACCGACATATAACACAGTTTGGATGAACTTCTCATTAGCTGAGGGTGCAGAATAAAGTCACGCTGTGAGGCTGTGCTGTGTTTTCCCTCAGAGCGTACAGAAATAGAGCAACAGATCACAGCCAGACAGAAAGCATCTGTGGATGTTTTAAAAAAACAAACTGCAAACCAAATCTCTCCACACCTCCTTCACTTACCCCCAAACTTAATAGTTATATTTTAGTATTTACAAGTCATAATTTGCCAACAGCCCAGGATTAGTGAAAACACAGAAAGATGGAGCACGCACAACTCGGGTATCAAGAAGCGGGTGTAGAAGCATAAAATCCCAACGTGTTCCAGATATGACGGTAAATAATGTTTATGGGCACGTTAAAAGAGGTTGCTATGGATTTTAATGCAGAGAATTAAGATGGAGGTGAGAGAGCAGACCACAGGGCTTGCTTAAAAAAATATGGAGAGATGTCTGATCTAATTTAAATACCCCCAGTGTCATTTCCAAATCCTCTGTCTTTTTATAGCTGCTATGCAAAAAACAAGAGACGAATAAACAAATGTGCCTTATTAATATGTATAACCGCTTATGTCGATGGCAGTAACAGGGTGTCAACAATGCTTTGTGCTGGGGAGAATATTTCCGTCTGCTGTTATTAAATGCACTATCAGCAGTACAGCATATCTGATATGTTTGCTTTGATTATTTGCTTCAACAAAGATGTGGGAAGTATTTTGCTCTTACTGTAACATGCAAAACATGTTGCGTTAATTGCAGCCCAAAAGAAGCACAAAATCTTTCGCATTGAGATTATAATGTTTGCATTTTGTTCTACCTGCCCACAGGTTAAGTAGATACTAGACCGCAGGGTTAGATTCCCATTATCGTATTTTTTTGTATATACCCGGCTGTTCATTCACGCTCCAGTGGAGGATAACTGGTTTCTAATTACCCCTGGATCACAAAACCAAGATGGGATAGAAAATAAGACAAAGAAACATGTATGCTAATTATATTTCAAATAATGCAAAGCGGTCGCATTGACAGCGAATCAAAGATCGGTTTGCCGTTCAGACTTTAACTGGCAGCTAATTGCTATGTGCAATTAGCCTGTGATTCAGTCTCTGTATGAGCACTAAGGCACAGTTTTGATGTGCTACCTGTGTCCTGTGGCCAACACAGTCTCCCACCAGCGTAATACGTCTGTACTTTTCTGTACGGTTTCTGTTAATGACTCAATCATTATGCAAATAATGGCATATTGTGCTGAAATACATTGAGAATAATTAACTGAGTAGAAGCTTTGGAGAGTAACCAACTAACATAATGGCACTAGTAACTTACCTATGGGTTTGCAGTAGCACAACAGTAGCCTGGCTATTTTTATAACAGTGTAGCTTCTACATGAACAAGCAGTTTCCCACTTAACAAGGAGCAGTGAAGCAAGACAAAAGTGTTGGAAAGTACGGCTCGTTTCAGCAGATAAGTTTGATGTTTAGCACTAATTTTGATTCAATGGTTTTAATTTAAATTGTTCTGTTTAGGCTAAACAAATGTGTTCAAGTTTGATGTTGTTATTAAAATTAATCTTTTGTGTTTAAGCTAAATGCTTTTTTTGTGAAGGCTTCACTGCTGTTTAACTTCTTGCACGTACGAGTAGCTTCAAACTTCAGCTTGAAAATGGATGGAACACTTTTTAAGGTAAAACTTTACAATGTTTTATTTGTTATTGTAACATCATCCTTTGACATAATGAGAGGTTACAAGTTTTGTTCAGGTTTTGTAGTTTTGGGATATTTGTTTAATATAATAATGTGTGTTGTGGTGAATCACGTAGGTTTTGTTAAAAGCATTAAAGGGCCCAGCATTTTAAATAAAGGAGATGATAAGAGTCACTTGCTTTCATTTCCATGAGATACTCATTACCAGAGAATCCTTTGTCTCTAAGAAGTTAATAAAAAGCCACTAATTTTCCACCACAGGGAGGATGGTGACACAGAGAGATGATACTGTCAGGAAGCATAAAGCAAGTGATTGGTGAAGATAGAAAAAGAAGTCAAAACAAACTTAATATAGTATGCAGTAATGGGGGGGTGGGATTCAGCACAGACTAATGAACGATTCAACAGCGGCAGGAGAGAGAACAAAGCTGCTCCAGTTTCGTTGACTATTTTACATGGTTCTTTTATTGTGCACGATGCAGAAATGGAAGCTAATTGTCATTCTCTCTGTCACAAAGCTTTTTTATCTGTTTTATAATAATAGTAATTTCTATTGATCTTTAATGACACCAGAACATGCAGGTGTGTGTCCACAGAAATCTGCTTCTGTCTTATTTGCATTGCAAAATGTATTATCTATAGCAACCTTATTTCAACAGTTGATAACAGCCCTACAGCAAATGTTTAGCAGCGCTGGGTGACAAGGGTGTCTTTGCATCTGTTCTGAGGGGCACTAGTGGCAGTTTTGGCTCACTCGTTGCCCTTGGCAAGATAAGACATGAAAAAATGGTTCAGTCTACAATGGTATAGTTTTTATTTAGCAAGGATAAAAACTTGTAGCACTAGGTTTTCCTGGTAGTGCATCTGGTAGTGCATCTGGTAGTGCATTATGTTAGCGGCACAAAGGTTATGGGTTCGATTCCCAGGAAACACACATACATGTATAAAATAATGTATAGCTTAAACTGTTTAAAGTCACTCTGGATAAAAGTGTCTGTGAAATACATAAATGTAAAAAGCATATGCCAAGTGCATATACTCACAGCAGAGAATAGCTGTTGTTTACGGCTCTATTAACCTAAATGAGCTACCTTGATCTTATCTCCCATTAACAGGTCTTGCTGGGTGATGTTACTCTACATATGGTCAGTTTGTCCAGAGGCAAGGCACAAGTTTGTGTGTGGGGGGCAGACAAGCATATCTGGAGCCATCATCTTACTGTGGAAGTCAGACTGGAGACTTGAGTACACACACACACACACACACACACACACGGATAGCACACAAACGCTCATATAACATGATTTCCTCTGACAGAAACAGTGTCCCAGCTGGCTATAAATTCGTTCTGAGTAAAGGTGAGTAGTTGCCAAACAATCTCCCTATTTTTCCATCTCACAACAGAGTGCAACAAGCCCACAAGCACTGGTATCCTCAACTCTGGCAACCCTACACGTGTACACATGTTTACAATTCAGATTGAAATCTAGAACAGAATCGTGTTGTGTACTGTGGCTGTCTTCATTTGCAGAAATAGGAGACAAGCTGACACGTACAACAGAGAACTGAGCAACTGGGTCATTTATTAAATGCTGGATCTTGTAACACACTGCAGTGTGTAAGCGTACATTATTATTCCACAATGAATTTTACATGTCTTTATAAGGTGTCATTAATATTAAAGTGTTATGCATGTAAATCATAATTCTATATATTTTCTACATGTGTAATTACTCAAAGGTGAATGAGCAGTTCTTACTGTAATGCCATTTTCAGAAGACAGATATACATTAATCATGTCTATTTAAAATGACCATCTGTATGTGGCGCCATACTGTAAAATGAAGACCCAGCTATGATATTCACTCTTAATTTTAGGCCTGGTCAGTGATTTAATCAGTCTGACATGGTTGTTATTGTAACCCATTCTTACTAGATTTTCTCCTCAATGAAATTAATGAAATAAATAATGAGCTTTAAAGAGATAATTAATCAAAAAATGAAACCTCTGCTATTTCTGCACTCTCATGTTCTAAACAAGCAAGATTCTTCACGGATGGAGACCACCACTAACAAGCAAAATAGATATATATACATTTATGTTGTTAGTGCAACATTTTAAAGGAATTCTGTTTGAATAACTCTCATATAACCAAGCAATAATGTTAATACAATGTCTAAAAAAAAATAGAAAATCATAAATAACATTTTTTGTAACTTAACAGAAACATTAGGGGAACATTCTTACAACCCATAATTGTTAGCTGGGCAGGGACTGTCAGGTAACCTTTAGCTTTATGTTATTTACTAAATGTCTTGCTTGACATTTTATGCATTCTGCTGTAAGTAACTCTTTGTGTTCTGCAGAAGTCAGTCAGTCATACTGGTTTTGAAAGTCAACCCGGGTGAGTAAATGATGACAGATTGCTATTTTTAGATGAACTACTCCTTCAAGAATCAGTTGGACTTGTTCCCATTCCTCTTGGGCCTTGACATTACTTCCTGTCCATTACTCGGCCAAAAAATACAGCAAACACTTTCAGTCGGGCAGAGCAGTGATGGATGTTCTGTGGTCTGGTGGGGATAAAATAAATCATGGTTTGTATTTTTTGCTTGCTGTTGGAGAGCCTCTATCTCAAACAAATCACTAAACCTACTGATAGGAAAGAGGAAAAAGAATCAGAACGTATGGGAGAACCTTAACCCATCTGAATCAACAGCAGCAGATAATATAAGGTGCAATAACCGAAAATGAATCAGATGTACACTGCTATATGTGAGTGTGTCCATGCTTTATCTTAACTGGAATCAGTTCTGTACCCAGGATCCTTCCTCCTGCAGGAGATATGGAAGTTGTTTTTGATGGTGAGGTTGACAGCTCCAGGCTGCAGTGTGTATATATTTGTGTCTCTATCTTGCTGCCCAGAGAAGCAGAAGAGAACAGATAGCAGACGTACAATGCATCACTTTGTCTGGACATACACAGCAGGTCAACAGCTACTGAGTGTGTGAGTTTAGAGATGTCATATGTGATGCATTGATTCTAACAAGACCCCAGATCCTCTGATCTAGACCCCAGGCTTGTGTCAGATGACATATGCTCATGGACTCAGTCATGTTCATTGACTGTCTGATGCAGATATTGCAAACAAAATGTCAAATAGGTAAACTTTAATGTGATTGGCTGCCTGCTGTGTAACTTCCTAAAGAGTCGAGATGTACTTTTTTTTCAGTTTGTCTGGAAAGTTGCTTAAAATCCGCATTAACCGGAAGTTGCAACAGACTTCAGTGATTTTGTCTGGATATTTTGAAAGTCTGAGTGCAGAGTTTCTCTTTTTCCAGGATTTCCTGGATTAGGGTTTTTGTTACCAGTGAGCACGGAGCGAGAAGTGTAAAACCTGGAGAAGAGTGATTACAAAACTTTGAGAAAGGAGGGGAAATTGCTGTCTCCTGTGAAAATTTACTGTAAACTATATTGTAAAATACAACATTCTTGTATGATGTTGCTTAATTGTCAGTATTTGCACATTCAGGACCTGTAAATTTTACTTGTAAAGTTGCACAGTGTAATAATAAATGCGTCATAGTCCTCTGAAACAGGTCAAGGAATTGGCAAGCATGCTCTTAGCACGGTGCATACTAAAGCGCACGTCGGTGTGTTTTCCATGCTGCAGTTGATTTCGCAGAGATGTGAAAACTCGCTGGCCATCTGTTTACTGGTAATTAAGCATTTAACTTTTGGCAGGAAAGGCAGGAAAAACATCAGTGTGTTGTCTTTCCTGAGGATGAATAAGTGGATTTGTTTGGAGGTAATGATACTTTCCCGTTCCATGTATGTGTGTGTTTGCCGGTGAGTTGCTTCATTTGACTCTGTATTGTTTTGTATTCATTCTTCTGTTATCTGTTTTGGGCCAAATGAAACCATTACACATTGGGAGGATGTCCAGAGAAGGTAGAATCCAACCCCTTAATCTGCCATATTATTAAATTAAAGGCTTACCAGCGCAGTGTAACCATGTCAATTATGTTTTCTCAATGCTGTGTTCATTCCCGTTTTCAATTAAAGTAGATTGGTTGCTTTTATAGAGGGAAGCTGATAGAAGTGTGGAGGCGCTCAGGGGACAAAAGCGAAGGGAGATAGCAGGAAATGAGGAGGCAGTCCTACATATGTCAATGGCGGGATTACACAGTTCACTGTCTCTCTCTCTCTCTGGTGGAGAGCGCAGTGATTTCTCCATCACATTGCAGAAGTCTGAAGCTGGAGGTCCAAAAATAGAGATCTGGTGTGATCATAGCAGAAGCTGATTGTTTAAATGAGAATACAACATTTACATGCTTTGTTTATTTCTCGGTTAATCCGTTTCAGCGAAACAGTGGTGTCAGGTCACTCTAAGTTTGTAACAAGTCTGAGTTCTTTCTATGATCTTCCTTGTAGCGATGTCAGTCCTCTGGTTTTTTCCATGTGCAGACCTTCATGCTCGTTTCACGAGGCTTAAACAAGCATCACATCAAAGGCACATGCTTTGAGACTGATGTGCGGGTAGTGCAGCTGTGTCTGACAGCTGTTTGCAACTCTTAAACATCACTGACAAGACATGATGTTTTCATCCATCAAAGCGTCCAAAAGAGAGTAAACATCCAGAGGTTCCTGATGAGAGACAGAGACGTAACATCCCAGCTAACAGAGAACGTTCTTAGAACATTGCCTAACATTCTCTAAAAGTTATCTCAAAGTCTTGCAGTAACATTAGTAGAACTTTAGCAGAACACTGCATAACACAGATTAAAAACGTTATTCTTAAGATGTTAGTGGAACGTTTTAAAAACGTTACAGTTAAAAAAGTTAAACATTTTTATATCCAAGCAGTAATGTTAACACAGCATCTAAATACTGGATGTTTTGAACTTTCCAAGAACATTCAAAAAAGCGTTTTTTTATGTTTTTGTTACTTAATGGATAACCAATGGATTGGTTACCTGCAACCTAAAACTGTTAGCTGGGCTATTTGTACTTTCAGCTGGTATACAGTATATATACAAAGCTATTCATCTGGCTGCACAATTCAGTTTTTTAAAGATGTTTCTTTGTGGCAGAAAAACATACAGCGTCAATGTGTTACTATATCAATAAAGACACTTAAACTTCAGCCTGATGATATTGTGCATTGTGAAGAAAACTTCTTACTCCACTGGCATGCCATTCAGTACACAGACAGTACAGTAACAAAGCAATGTAACCTTACTAAAACCTGTATTTCACACCTTGAGCTGCAAATCTTGAGATTCTTATTTCTGTAATAGTGCCAGTTAGCAACAAAGCGACTCAGAAACAGACACTTCACTGCCTGTCCATAATGCAAAGCTTCACCTTGATGATAACAATTGAATTAACTAAAAAACCCTGAAGTGAACAGATTCAATAGTGTTTCCAAGAATGGTGTGCTATCAATTTTAATCCATCTTCAAAACGCTGTACAAAGCACTATAGATGAAGTACCGGCCTATTCGTTTCATGTAGTGAATAATATTACTGTACTACATAAATGCTCGTGTACGATTGATGTTATGTTCTTTCTCAACAAGGTTGTAGCCAAATACAAAGATTTAAAGGCATATTATGGCACGCAATTTCTGCTGCACCAAACAGAATTGCAGAAATAGTGATTGCTTTCGAAAAAAAACATTAGTGAGACAAACAGATTCACACCAATCAAAACAGACTGCAATTCTGATTGGTTCTGATAGTGGCATAGCAAATTATACACATCCTCTTTAAGGAACGGTATTTGGAAACCCATTAATAAATGACCATTAATATGAAAATATTGGTTATGGATCTTTGTCACATGTAAAAGTGTTTTCAATGAAAAGTGAATTCTTCACAGGAAGGTCAAAGGCTGTGAGCTGAACGTTTGACAGTATTGGAACATGGGCAGCTTTTTTCTGTAAGTGATCCTACCTCCTTTTAATCACACTCACTTCAGTGTCCCTGAACCTCATACATCTCATACTGAAGGTCTTTGCTGCTGTCCCAGCAACTTTATGAAGGACATCACTGATTCTGCTTTACTTAATTTCCTTTATTCTCTTAATGGTCTCATTATCAAAAGAAAAGACAAATTTGACAGCAAATGGTGATGGAAAGTCATGGTTTGGGTGAGAGAGCGAATCGGAGAGAGTGAGAGAGTCTTTTTGCTGGCTGTTTTTTCTGTGGCAGTGACTGATTGAGATGTTTCTTCTCTCTTCATGGGTTCCACTTTAGCCAGAGCAAGACCTCAATGGCACAATCAGAAGTGTGGACGTGTGATTAGGGAGGTGAACAGAGGGAGAGATGACATCACAAGTCCTGATGGGCGGAGTCAGTCCTGGTTTTTATTTTGTCCAAATACTTTCTTATTCTTTCCTCATCATTTATTCCTTCATCTTGAGTCTTATATATTTCTTTCTCTGTGTTAATCTTCTCCCTCCTATATAATATTTCCACAACCACCTCTTGTCATCCAGAAGCTTTGTGATGAAGTCTCACATGCAGAAATGAAGTGGCACAATTTTTATAAAAAATTGTATTGTTAAATTGTCTTTTTTTGGATCTTATCCTACATTAAACACAGCGACCATCATATTTTACACTCTGACCTCTGTCTCTTTCCCTCTCTACTTCATTGTCACTCATCTCATCTCTTCTGTCTGATCTCTGACCAGTCCTTGACTTGAAATGAATCATCAGCGATTATTCATCTGAACCAGCCACAATTTACAGAGGCATCTGATGCCGCGTCTGTCAACAAATAAACATCCGCATGAAAAACTCATTTCCTGCACGCTTGCCCTGACCTTCAGCTGCACTCGTCCGTCATTCTATCGTTCTTCTGCACACTCCTTTAGCCTTCAGTTATGCGAAGAACAGATTATTCCATCGGCAGGAGAACTTGAGAAGGTTCCTGAGATAGATTTATAATATCAGAATTAATAAATAGCACACACAGTTATGCAGACACAGCCAACAGGAAATGGTTTCAGGATATGAAAAGCATACGTCAAAACTGTGAGTGTTTTTTCATGTCTAGTCACAAATTTTGTCATTTACAACTTTGCAAATACTTGTTAACTACCAGTTATCAAAGTATTTGTAGACTGTCTGCTTTACACTTTAATCTGCTAACACTTTATTGTGATGGTCCAGCAAAAGACATTCTTCTGACTCAAAGTGATTGGTGAGTTAGAACTGAGTTAAAACTCTGATATATTGCAATGGTTTATTGGACTTTGGTGCACTGCATAATTTTATATTAGTTTATTCTGATTTTTTAATGAAAATCACTGATGGAAATAATGGTTCTTGTTATGAAAATATAAGCGTAGTTTTTCTAAGAATAGTTTTTTTTGCAAGTGCTCAGTGAGTAATTAATCCTCAGTCAATACTGTACCACAGAAAATGACCTTTAATGAGTCCGAGAACAAGTTTCATATTCATTAGTTTCGTATTCATTCGATTCATTCGATCATTCATTCATTCATTCATTCACTTTTGGAGGGAACAGCAATTTAAGGGGAAAACAAGTATGGGCATCTTTGGGAAATGTTAAATGATCCAGAATTAAGCTGTTAATTATTTATGAGCATGAATTGCACAATTATACGTTTGACTTATGCACAGCGTTGACTAGCTTCGATTCAACACAAAATCTGCGAAATTGAAATATGTATTTATTTTAGCATTTCTTCCCCAGTGAAGTGTTACGGCATGAATCATTAAGTATTGGTTGCATTAATAATTCAGATAAGTCAAAACTTATAAAAAATAAAGAAATGAAGGAATGCGTTCAAATTAAAAGCAGGACCTGCTGTGTAAAGTCTGGACTGACGGCTGCATTAGCACTACATTAGATGTTTAGATGATCTGAATTCATGCAGTGCTGAATCAGAACGGTACAGAACGCGTTACCTGGTGCATGAGTGTGATGTCGTCCTCCTGTTTCGACTGTCGTTTTCTCAGCTACCTTCCACGTAAAAGCTTCTAAGCTTAAACTTTTATTCAGCTTCTAAAGACGTACATTTTATTATGCCGCCATGATGTTTTGAAGTAAATTCTCTTTGCAAAACTGATTTGTTGTATTTAGGTTCTGTAAAATGCTTTAACACAATAAGTTTAGTAAGTGGAGCGCTAGTGATTGTGTAATTTTAAATGTTAAACGTATGTAACGTGTGTAAGGTAATGTACATATGTAATGTAATGTAACGTTCTAGAACTCATCCTGTTTTGTTTATTGCGCTATATATGGTTTTAAAAAACCTATTGGGCCTATTTGAAATCCAGTTTTCTTTACTAATTGACATGTTGATTACTTGCACAAGACGCATTTACGTATGTAGAAAGACATCTGTTGAAACTCCTGTCGCACCTATCACATTTTTTAATGTCTATAACCTCCTCTGACCAATTCATGATGATTTCCTAAAATTACCGTGTCAAAATAGTTAAATACATCCATCAACAGTTTGGAGTCATGTGGCTTTTTTGAGAGGAGCTCAAAATGCTTAAATGTTATCAGTTAGATGTGACCTGAGTGGACCTGACCCTGTCAGGTCCTCCTCATTACTGTCAACACAAGCACAGGGCCATTTACCAAAGTTTAGATGGGTCATAATGACCCGTCGCTGTGTCTGTGACTGATTGTTAAGGTTTTGATTGAGTGATTAAAAGCTTTCCTGCCTATCGCACCACTGGTGACCTCCTGCTGCGGCGCTTTTGCTCTGAAACAATTTAAGTTCTCTCTCTCCATTCATTACATCAGTCCTCTGTATGACACAGCACATTAACATAGCATACCCTCAGACTGCTACCCAGCTAAGAATTTTAGGTTGTAAGAACGTTTCCCTAATGTTTCCATCATAAGTAACAAAAACATAAAAAATGTGAGTTTGGATGTTCTAGTAACGTTCAAAACATCCACTTTTTTTGACGTTGTATTAGCAATTATTATTTAGGAATAAGGACATTATTCAAATGTTTAATTCTGTAACGTTATTAAAACATTCCACAAACAACTAAAGAATTACATTTTTGCTGTACGTGATATATAACGTTACAATATGTGCTACTAACATTACTGTAAGAATGTTTTTGATCATTTCGAGGGAATGATTCTGAAAACATTCAGGCAACGTTCTCTGTTAGCTGGGTAACATTTGGCGTGCCCTGAGATAAACCCAGAAGGGGCTTTTAACGGTTAACTCCTCACTTTTTATCCATAGAGAGGCTCATTTTTAGTTCATAGTGCCAAACTAAAACCATCATGGCCACTTTAGCAGTTAAGTTACTGCTGATGAAGTGCTGATGGGGCTGAGCATTAGACGCACTGTTAAGAGCGCAGCGGCTGAAGCAGGTACTTGTGTGTATGTGGAAAAGTAAGTGGATCAGATGCTGTAAATGATCAAAGAAAAAACGAGTGAGGTGAAATTGCATTTTGTGGCTAACAGACTCCAGTTTCTCATTACACTGTAACAGATGTGCGCAAAGAGCAACTCTGTGGTGTCAACACAAACACCTGTTGAGCGTTTCGATTTATACGGAAAATACTGAAATAAAGTTTTCATTCATTTCATTCATGACGTGTGGTAATTGAGTCACAAGATATACGTTCATTTAGGTTACGTTATGATTTGTAAATAGCTAGCTTTCAGTGCACTGCAGATAATAAAGACTATAGTTTACATTTATGCATTTAACAAGTGCATTCATACTATGCATTTTATCAGTGTGTGTTTTTTAGGAGTCAAACCCATGACTTTAGTGCTGCAATCCTAACACTTTACCTGTTGAGCTGCATTAACACTTAACATACAGCTGATCTGAGCACCCCCATGAAATAATATTGCTCACTGTACGTCTCTACAAATGGCTGAGATTAATATGAATGGGCGCATTGTTTTAACTCACGTACGTCAAAAGATAGAATAGCTTTATCGGCTGTGTGGTCCTGTAGCTCAACTGGAAACGTGTTGTGTTAGCAAAGCAAACGTTGTGGGTTCAGTTCCAGGGAGCACACACAGTGATAAGATGTATAACATCTTCTGAATGTAATTTGAATGTAATGTGTGACTGTAAGGCAGGGTGGTGATGTTCTGTGGATATGAATTACAAACGCCTGACGTTGTATTACTTACGTTGTCTGTGACCTCCCATGCATATTAAAATGCACCTGCAGCCCACACTGCAATGTTTAACTGTATGAATAATAATTCTGAGAGTTACATAAGCTGTAATTAAAGAGCTTGTTACCTATGCATTGTTTAAGGAATGTGTTTGGATGTATTTCGGTGTGATGTCACAACTGTCCCTGCTCACGTTGTGATCGAAAACCGCTTGGTAAAAAATGTTGATCTAGCTGATGTGTGTGTGTTTCTTGTTTTTGTACCATTGAGGAAACCAAATGTCCCCACAAATATAAATAAAAGTCACACACCTATATTGCGGGGGCCAACCAGTGGTCCTCACGAGGGAAATTGATTATGATGCTTTTCTAAAATGTAAAAATGCAAAAAGGTTTTCTGTGTGGGTTAGGTTTAGGGATAGAGTGAGGTTTAGGGGACAGTATATAGTGCATAAAGTGTAAAAGTCATTATGTCTATGAAAAGTCCCCACAAAGCTTAGAAACGTCACGTGTGTGTGGATATACTGGGAACATCTGAAAGGTCACATTAACACTATAATAAAGGAAATGAATAATAGAAATGATGGCTGCAGGTCAGGAGGGCAGGGCTCAAAATGTTCTCACCTCTCATTAGCTGTTCATTTAAATGCTAACCACACCTGTTGGGTCTTCAGCAGACTGGATGACCAGAGGAACAGAGCACAAGCCTTTAAACACAGAGATTCACACTCTCCTGGTTCTGTGCTCACTTCCAATTTGAGTTTTGGACACAAGTCAAGGACAACAGCTGGAGATGCTGAGGGATCAGTGAACCTGACCGACTCACTGGCAACCTGAATGCCTGTGGGAAACAGATCACAATTCAGAATGTTTTGGGTCATCTTAAAGAGACGAGGAGGGGAGAGAAATCCAGAGAGAAAACAGCACTGGATAACGGGCCCAATCTGTAGTATAAATATAACCACACACACAGCGTCCACATTAAAATGCTTTAACAGCACAATGGCTACATTTCAGACTCTAGGCTGAATGATGCCAAAACAGCAGCATATTTTTTATTTTTCCTTTATGTTCTCTGTAGTTCTCCTCCTCCTCTCTTTCTTCATCATGTTCTCAGTATGGCCTCAGGTGGAATGGATGCTCTAGTGACCTGTTTGAACAGTTCGCCACAGCACTGTGTCTGCAGTAACTCAAAGTCACCAAACCCCTGCAGCTAAAGGAGCAACATAACAGGAACAACTGTGAATCGAAAATAGGGGATTGATGAAATATAGGGGTGGAGGGGCTGTGTACATTCAGAAACATGTTAAAGGGAATTTTGGTTTTCAACATAACTTCCTCAGACTAAGAATAACATTTAAGATATTACACTGCATTAGGCGTGCACATGTTATGAATCAAATTACTTTGGGACTACAAATAGAATTACATACTTCATAGTTTTGATCAGTGGGAGAACTTGAGTTGTCGTGGATGGTTGCCAGGGTGTTGCTATGGTGACTGTGTTGTTTTAGCACGTTGCTATGGAGTTGCTAAAGTGTTCAGAGTGGTTGTTTACTGTCCGGAGTCTGCCCCCAAGACCACAGATATTCTGGTCCCTAGATGTGCTATGTATTTTTATTCACCTGTTTTCTACTCTGTTCATTGGTAGAGCAAAGAACTGAGCATGAAAAACAATGTTCAACAATATCAACAATGCCAGGGTCACAGGTAAAATTCCCACACAAAACTGTTATACATTGAATGCCTTGTAAGTCGCTTTGGATAAATGCATTGTGAAGCTGCCGTGATCACTTAGAAACGTGTCAGAGAGAATACTGGCAAAATTTACATTTACAGCTTTACATTATGTTATAATGTATATGCAAATGTCTTAAATCTAATTACTTCGGGTACTATAAAAAGAATTATGTACTTAATTTTTTTTTGATCGCTTATAATTATAATTAGCAATCAGCTCTGATCAACAAGAGACTTCCTGGAAGAAGGACCAATTGACATTTCTTGTAATAATTCTTAAGATGTCAAATGTTGTGTTTAATCCAGTCTAATATTATTATTAACAGGCAGAGTAAATAAACTAAATGTGTGAGTACATTCATTTAATCAGTTTGTATTTCCTGCTATGGATCCATTGGCAGTGACTACTTCCTCTCCGTCTTCATAGCAGGTTTTTAAAGATGCGTAACTTTTTTTGGTTTAAAGTAAACTAAAAATCTTACCCCGATTCGCAACAGTACGTTTATAATAATGATTCGTAATTGGAGCTGTCAGGTCGGATTTCGTGCGAAATGTACATCCGGCTTCATTTGACTTACGTAAAGAAAAGTACGTAAAGTAACCTGCAGTTTCATGTTTCAAACAAAGGTGGTGACAGAGAGGCAAAAGTTATGAATTGCAGCTTTAAATGATGCATGCAGGCCGGTGTGGCTAATCTGCCCTGAGGAGCAGCAATATGTCTTACAAGGAGCAGCATGTTAACAGCAGCAGGTTACAAGAAAGCCAAGACACTCAGAAATAAACAGAACGAGCGGATGAAAGAAATGAAATAATGAAAGAGATGCTGTTTTTCCATCTCCTGCATAAACACATCATTCTTTAGAGGACATGATTGGTTTTATTATTGGGACTCATTATGGTTTTTTAACTGACAATCATTCATGTGTATACAGATGATTTATCATTCATTCAAACACATACAGTATATGCACGGGTGGACACCAGTAATATTATACCATTCATCACAATCATATATGTGACAGTTTTTAACCAACCTGGAGCAACTCTGTGCAACATTGCATTTTAAGGAGATGTGTGTGGGTTAATGTGTGTGTGCCCTGGTATTCACTATGTTATGGGGACCAAGTGTCCCCACAAGAAAAGTAATGTGAGTAAATTTTTGTCTTGTGTGGACATATTTTGGTCCCCGTGAAGAAACAAGCGTATAAATTATACAGAATGATCTATTTTAAAAATCTGTACAAATATACAGTCTGTACAGTATAAAAACCATCTTGTCTATGGAATGTCCCCATAAAACATGAAAACCCATCGTGTGTAAGACAGATGTGTTAGAGCCCTGTGTTTCTTGAAGTAAGTTTCCATTGCTGTTGACTGAAGGGTGAATTGTAACGTGAGTGTAATGTAACATGAGTCTGCAGCCTGTGAAATTCTGAGTTAAATCATACAATCTGTCTATTTATTCATTAGTTCTTATCCATCCACTTATTCACTATCTCTGTATGGCTGTATGGCTATACACTTCATCTCTCCTGTCTGCCTCTCACAGTAATGAACCAGATCACTTCCTGAACTGTCTATTGATTCACCGGTAATATCTCAAAAGTCTTACTGTATCTTCTCTAAAGATATTCTCCTGTGAAGTGCGTTCAGCTGTGGCATGTGTGCTTTTTACTGTGAATTTTCTTTATTTCCTCTGATCAGTATCCTGAAGGCCAATTGAACAAGTAACGGGTTTGTTAAACGTCACTTTTGGGATTAATCTTCTTGAAATGGGCCTCATATAAGACGTATTTGCCCGTGCCGGCCTGTCCCAGAAGCACATCCTGGTTTCTTCAAACCTCAGAGCTTAACTACCGCTGGAGTGATACCAAAGAGAAGCTGTGTTCAAATAATCCATCAGGGATTAAATGGGATCACTGCTAGGTATCGTAATCACATCCTACACGGTTAAATAGTAATCAATACCTCCGACCTCCTCTCAGCTCGATCAGTGCCGAGCGCAGTTCTAATTCAGCCCTTTATTGTTTTCCAAGTGAGACAATGGATTCGGTGTGGCAGATGAGGATGGTGGAGCTTTTCAAGTGATTCCTGAAAAGAACGGAGAGAAAACGAGGAAAGGGAAACGAGTTTGAGAGGAAGTGACAATGAGAACGTGGGTTCTACAGGAAATCGCCAGGTGAGTGCTAATGGAAAAGACGCTGCTATTTTGTTTGACATTATTGGAATGCATTTTCATGCCACAAGAGCACATCTTCCTGCCGCGAATTGCTGGCCTCGCCGCATCTCATGCGAATTGCTCCTGGTCATGTTTAAAAGGTCAGAAAAGTGTAAAAGCACATTGAAATGGGAGATAAGAGAGAAACGGTTTCTGTTGTGTAGGTTACATTTCCTAGAAGTGTTTAATATTAAAGTGGCTCTGAAAGTGAAAGATAGCAGCCATGCATCAGGACTTGTTCCTCCACCACACAAAACAGTGTTTTAATGATAATGGAATTGATGCTGCTGTATTTAGCATATAGATTCAGTGTTGCCTTACATGTCAGCCTCTGCTGGTGTCTTAAAGCAGAAATCAATAAAGATAAAGCAATATCATACAAATTATGGATGAGTATAAGCCTGGCAGATGTACAATACTTTTCAAAATGTACTCTTGCTCATGGGATATAGCTTTGTCTTCACTGACTCTAGTTATTTTAGCATGTTCTCTTTGACGAGCAGGTTAATTTGGTTAACATATCTGGTGATTTGACATTGTACACTTACAAAAAGGTGCCACAAATGCTCTTCACAGAGATGCCATAGAAGAACTTGATGTCCATTTCTGGTTCTTCAAAGAACCATTTCTTTCTTACCATTTTTAGTCACTGCAAAGAACCTTTCGTGAAACAGAAAGTTTCTTCAAATGTTAAAGGTTCTTTATGGACATATACAAGGTTCTTCTATAGCATTGTCTGGCACTTTTTGTTAAGCATGTATGCAAAGATCTGTTCTTTGGTCAGCAAAACAAAGAAAGATTTGGAATGACATGAGCTAAATAATTACGGAAACGTCATTTTTGGATGAATTATTCACCATGGAGCTGCCTGAGGTTGTGGAAAACAGCGTAAGGTCATATTGATGAAAGATCATAGAACTAGAGATTTGAACGTACTTACCATAAACTTTTTTATGTGATTACCTTGGGGTGCATATGTTGTTGTTTTACCCTTTAGTCTGGGTCAAGGTGACCAAGAAATCCATTCTCATCCAACAGAGAGTTTGAGAGAAGTAACGGATTAATGTCCAATGCAATATGAGCACAATATAAGTTTGCCAGTTTAGCCCAGGGTGTCTGTCTCTCTGCTGAGTGTTTTTGGATGTCCTCTGCAGTTCTCGGTTATCCCCCATCAAAAATCAATGGGTTATTTTCAGATGAACTCACATTTGAAATGAACTGGGAAGTTGCATTTGGTGAGCTGCACTCTAAGTGAATTGTCCTGGATCGATATCATCATAAATTATGCAATTACATTTTATACAGTACAACTCCTTCCTCAAAGATTTGACCAAAGTGGGCTTCCCTTTCCAGTTGCAACACATGGTTGGTGGTGTAAAAATAACTGAAACTTCAAAAGATGATTTTTGTTTTATTATTGTGACCTCAACGCTTGCATCATTTTTCATTGTAAAATAATCACTGCCCTGGTTTGCATTATTTGGGACTGGGAATTTTGGGCAAGGATCAAACTTCCTGTTGTCCTGCAGTCTGTTCGGACCTCCTGCGTGGTCTTCCTTTGAGGAAATGGTTGTTTTAGATATCCTGTACGTCTTATGATGGCCTTGAGACAGACATGCTTGGCCTGCTGCCTTCCCAGCTAACAGTCAATGTTTTCAGAATACTGGCTAACGTTAAAACATCTAAAAAACGTTTTGAACATTTATAGACCTTTCAAAATAATATTTTTATCATTTTTGTTACTTAATGGACACGTTATGGAACCGTTCTTTAAATTGTTAGCTGGGTTGCCTTTATTGCAGGACAGTGGCACACAGAACTGACTCTGAAACGATGTCTGAAGTATCAGATCGCTGCATCCTTCCATCACAACTTTCAAGCTGATTGAACTTCTGAGGTTGTCTCTGTGAAATAAGTTAGTAGCTAGAATCACAGAAGGCCTAATTAAAGACAGAATGTAAATATATTCATAATTGTGTTGCTGTCTTATCTGGTCTGCACTTGATGTGCTTTGAAAGGAAATGTGGAAACTGACACAGAGCTTCAGAGAGAAAGAACAGAAGGGCTCTGCTGTGCATACATTAAATGTCTGTTGAAGCTTTATTCCACACTATCTGCAATTTGGCCAAAGCCTCCAACAAGTGCAGTGTGATCAGATGTGAGGAGGTGAAGAAACCGTTTCTTCTCCATCTGTTTCCATTTTAATTGGTTTGAAGGGATAGTAAGAGATGATGAAAGAGGACGCTATTGCCATTGACGTGCAACGATGTGTGTTAAAGCCATCATTTAAAAAAAAGTAAAAAATCGACACTGTAAATTTTATGCAAAATTAAATCGAATGAGTACCTCAACATTGATTCACTTGCCCCGGCCGGTTCGTGTCCGTCGGAGAGGATAAAATGCAGCTGTGATCTTCATGTTTACAGCTCACCTTCCCTGAGTGCCACATATCATCTGTATCTTTTATTCTTCTTCACTCTTTGTTTCCGATTCTCTCTCTCTGAAAATGTTAAAATGCATCTCTCACGTCCCGCGTCTCTTGTGTTGTTTGAAATTCAGAACACACGTGTTCAGAAATGTGTTTGTTGTTTGAAATTCAGAATGCACGAACACAAATGTTCTGAGATTTTCATTTCCTGATAAAGGCGATAAATGCTAAACATCATTGCCTTAGAAACCCCTTTTGTACCCCCATCCTGTTTCTATTACCCCCCACCCACCTCTACACATCCCTGTGCATAAAAAACCTGAAATACTCATCTAATCAACAGGAGTGTATGAGTCTCAGAGAAAGAGAGAGACAGAGAATGACTGTAGTGCATGTAAAAGTGTGTGTGTGTGTTTGTGTGTCTGTCCACTACAGATAATCCTGCAAAAATGAGTTCAATGCCGAGTTACACTGGCTGCTGGCAGGCAGTGTGGAAAGAGAGAGAGAGAGAGAGAGAGAGAGAGAGAGAGAGACACTGAACTACAGAGATGTCCCTGTTAATCCATTTTCAAGGCAGACGTCAAACAGAGTCTAACTGAGCTAATCTCTCTCTCTCCCAAAAGGTACAGACGGACACACAAACAGCCATTGATCCACTGCATTCTGTTTGTTTTTAAAAGAAATGTTTTTGTGAGCTGCATTGCTAAGCTGAACCGAGCACGTATTCATGCCTGCAGTTTCCCTCTGCTCACTGCATACTGAACGTGCTGCACAGAACGTGCTGTATACTGCTCACTGCATACTGAACGTGCTGTATACTGCTCACTGCACACAATGTACTGTGTACACTAATTACTGTATACTGCACAGAGCATACTGTATACTGCTCACTGCATACTGAACGTGCTGTATACTGCTCACTGCACACAATGTACTGTGTACACTAATTACTGTATACTGCACAGAGCATACTGTATACTGCTCATGCATATAAGGCTGTATACTGCTCACTGCACACATACTGGTATAACTGTATGCTGCATAGAACATGCTGTATACTGCTCACTTCATACTGAACGTGCTGTATACTGCTCACTGCATACTGAACGTGCTGTATACTGCTCACTGCATACTAAACGTGCTGTATACTGCTCACTGCATACTGAACATGCTGCATAGAACATGCTATATACTGCTCACTTCATACTGAACGTGCTGTATACTGCTCACTGTACACAACATACTGTACACTAATTACTGCATACTGCACAGAGCATACTGTATACTGCTCACTGCATACTGCACACTACGTACTGTATACCGGATACTGCACACAACGTACTGTATTCTGCATACTGCACACAACGTACTGTATACTGCATACTGCACACAATGTACTGTATGCTGCATACTGTATACTGCTCACTGCATACTGAACGTCTGTATACTCTCCTGCATTAAATATTTCACACAATGTACTGTAATGACACAATGTACTGTATCTGCATACTGTATACTTCACAGCACACTGACATACTGCACACAATGTATGCACTGATATACACAATTACTGTAACTGCATACTGCACAGGATGTACTGTATACTGCTCACTGCATACTGGGCAGAGCATACTGCTTACTGCATAAAACAGAGCCCTATACTAATGTAAACCAATCACTGAGGTTTGACTCCTGCAAAACTAGCTTAAAAATGCCTTAGAATATGTATTCTCTACTTTAAAAATGTGGTGGATGTGAGTTCAGCATACAGGTGTGTGTGTGTGTGTGTGTGTGTCAGGTTACAAACCCAGCTGCTCTTACAAGGAAATCATTCTGTCTTTGTGTGTTTATTTGTTTGGGGAGGGTTTGTGTTCCACAGTGTGTAACCTGGCAAGTTAATGAATTAATGACACACACACAGGGGAGTTTTGATTGGATAATAATATTGTGGCTTCATGGGAGGCAGTTATGAGACAGCAGATACTGTAAGACTGGAACTCCAGGGAGCTGAAGTGTGCACACCAGACTGGGCTGCAGGAACTGATCAGTAAGGGAATATTCAGATTAAATACAGTTAAACTGCATTGACAGCATCTGTGACACAGTAGATTAGTACAGAAAATGATTTTAAGTGTCATAACTTTCAGTAGAAATCTGCTGATTGCACATATACCTTAACCCAGCTTTCACTTACTATACCATTAGCAAAAAATAACACAAAATGTTTTGAAAATGCATTGTTCATTGTTTGTAACACTGATCTAATGGCAGTTTGGTGGTGTGTTTTGTAATGACTGTGGACTAAATTTTGGGTATGAGGCTGTTCTGAGATCTGTGATAGAGCAAACCATATGTGTATAATGTGTATGTTACTGTAAAAGTTTGCTTCACAGACCTATTGACCAACTGAATATAAAGGTAACAGGCAGATAAGGAAAATGAATGTAGAATCACAAACTTGTGTGTGTTTTTATTTTTTGGGAACCAAATATCCCCACAAGGATAGTCACACACCTACATTGTGGGGACCAGCCAGTGGTCCCCACGAAGGCAATTGATTATTAAACATACTAAATGATGCTTATATGAAAATGTAAAAATGCAAAAAGGTTTCTGTTAGGGTTAAAGGATAGAATACAGTTTGTGCAGCATAAAAGTCTATTATGTCTATGGAAAGTCCCCACAAAGCACAGGAACCTAATGTGAATGTATTTATGTGTGTGAAAAACATCTTCAAGGTCGATGTATGTGCTTAATACAGGAGCAGGATTCTCCCTGTGGCCCTGTACAGTAAACACATCTCCTGAGGGACCTGCAGCTCAGCTGTTGTGTGTAACCCCATGAGAGCTTACGGTACCTCACACATCTCACCTGTAATAATGTAAAAGGAGGTTTAGCAGAGGGTCAGACTGGAATGACCCCTCACTTCATGCAACAACATCAGCAAAAGCCACCGCTGTGCGGGAAACAGCGGGCAGCAGACAGCAGAGAATTAGACAGAAATCTGCTGGCTGCTTTAATCAGTAACTACTATATAAAATTTCAGTTAGCGCTTGTTTGATTTTAATTAAGTCACAGAAATTGAGTGTAGGTTAAAATTCAGTCTATGTGCCACCATATTTGATTCTCTTTGATTGCTTTTCCTTCCAGGTCGTGCAGAGACGAGAGAAGTAATCAGCTTATATAACGTGGCTCGGCACTTATTGACACGGCAACTGGAAAGATCAACCTTGTGTGAGTCTTGCAAGTTAGGCCAAGAATAAGTATTGCAGGAAAGGCCAGCCTAAACCTGGTTCAGATGACACAGTTAATCTGCACTAAAGACCTTTTAAGGAAATTAAAGCTATACATATTAGAAGCTTCTGGGGGCATTATAACCTGAAATTGCCTGCAGTTTAATAACTACTGTCTTGTCGAAGATGCTGATCAAAGGAGAGTTTTATCAGAAAATAATTGTCGGCTGTGTGTATTGGCTGGTTTGCTGTGCTACATTTCAAATCAAACTTGGCTCTTGATAAAATACGCTAGAAGTGGGATTTTTGCTGATTAAGTTGTGTAAGAGCTTTAGGACTTTTCACACTACAGTAAGAAATTGATCATGAATAGAACGTGAACACATTTTATTTACAGGCAGAATGAAAGGGAAGTTTATTGAGTAGCGGATTACAACTGCTATTGTCAACATTTTTCATTTATTGAATGTATTTGTGTGGCTGTGTGCGTGTGGGTATGTGTACGATGTTTGTGTGATTACGTCAGTAGCTGTACGTGTTGAATATTTGTTCATATTTCATGGTTTTGTAGCTGGGGAAAATTAGTTGTTTATTTTTATTGGTTATTGGATTAAACAGGTGTGTGTGTACAATGACTTGTGTGTGTGTGTGTCTGTATGTGTGTAAGTTAGCAGTTTGTTTCTCTGGAGGGTTTTACAGCAGTTCAGTTTAATTATTCAACTTTTATTTGTTGTCTGTATGTGCAATGTAAGACTTGTCAAGCTATAGGCTTACATTGACTGAGTTATCATTTGAAGACTGTACTATTCAAAGCCCTGTGTAGTTTGTAAAATTACTGTTATGCTGCTTTGGTCTAACTTTGAGACCGTCTGTATGTTAATATAAATAACAAAATAAATAGAAAAAAATGGGGAAAACAGAGTGTCAAAAGTGACGCACACACTTTCCAGAGGAGGTTTGAAGAATGCATCCCTGCATGCTTTTTGAGCCAATCTTTACCGCAACCCTCTGCCTTTAAGGTACTTTGATGTGGACACACATTACTGTGGAGAACTGGCTTACTACATACCTAGTGCGGTACATGCTTTCCATGCATACTAGAAGTATGCTACCAGAAGTATGCATATGGGAGTGAGATTATCTTTCCCGGTGTGCTAAGCTCACTGTACCTTTCACATTGTGCCTTTATCTCTTTACTGGCTGTTTCCACATCAGTCCAGGGGTTGAATTTGACTTGCACATTTAAAGAATTAAAAAATGTGTCTGAAAGTGCAATGATGTGGTTAAATCTCAGCAATCAAACGCATAAACGCTTCCAGCAATTATTAATCAAATATTGCTGTACAAACAGCTATCCACTGGGACGCATTTAAACACAGACTGGGAATAAAGTGTCATTATACGCTGGTGTGAGCATACAGAGACATATCAGCTGGAAAATAACTATTCAAAAAAAACATTTTAAAAAGATGAGAAAATGTTCTGTGCTTATTCTGGATTTTGTCCACTGAGCCATAAAGCCTGAGAAAACATTTCGAGAAACTGCTGGCCGATGATTAATTGTACTTTCCCAGCTTTATAATTAATCATATTCCTCAGATTCAACTCCTACATCCATTTTGTTGTTTGCTTTTGCACTTTTATTTTAATTACATTTGTTACTTACTTTCAAAAGAGCACATTCTGTTTTAATACCCTTATGATACATAATAATAACACTGAATAACACAGATGCTAAATATTCTAAAAAAAAATCTGTCTTAGTAAAAATCAGGCTGAGAGACCTAAACACCCACATATGTAAAACAACACACATTCCTGTTTTATCATTACCCTGTGAACATTTCCAGTATTAAAAATGTACTGTATCTTTCTGGTCTGATATGTTTCTCCCATGTAGAAATGGAAATGTTTTGGAAATTTAGGAGCACAGGTAGATGCATGACACACAGATCATTACCATCACACACACACCAGTGCATATATATATATATATATACACACACACACACACACACACACACACAGCTACGGGTAGAAGCAATCTAAAAATCTCACGCACATCACACACACACTCTCAATTCTTTAAAGTAGGTCTGAGACAGCAGGAATACAAATATGACAGAGATTTGAAAAGCATTTGCTGGTGATAGTAACATGAATAGTGTATGACAAGCAGTGGGATGTGCAGAAACAGGGTTAACTGAGAGAAATAAAACTGTTGGATTGAGGTGGATGTGTACAGTGCAGAGGTTTAGAGGTTTACAGCCTTGCACGTGATGGGTGGAGGAGTTATTCGAGCAAATATCAGGGGACCAGAGGTGATGTGACATTTCTTTCAGCTAAAGTAAAGGTGAGGAAGTCACCTAAAAATAACAGAGGAGCAGCCATCAAGAATTTTAAAGGTTATGTGTTTTTTGTTGATAAAATGCTTATCCCAGATTAGTATAAAGAGATAATTGTAAGTAAGCCATTTTTGAGCTGGGTGCACAAATATTTTTGAACAGTATGATCAACGTGAAGGGATCACTAAATGAAAAGATATTTAGGTTGCATTATGGACAAGCTAGTATTTTTAACATTTTTAGACAACGGTTGGACACACTGCCAGAACACCAATCAATGGTGTGAGTTTAGAGCGGGGCTATCAGTTTGTTGACCTGCGACACTCATAGCCTTTAATAACATGCAATAGTTGAGTGATTGACATTTCCATTACATCATAAACAGGAAATGTCCATTAAAAATGTTGCTGCGTTAGGTCAAGTGAGCATGGGCTGTAATCTTCCCTTCTCTGTGACTGAACTTTAATTTCTCTCTCCTCTCCACCCCTCACATCCTCTCAGGCAATTCTCTTCATTGCATGATGATTTATTAATTTATTTATTCTGCCTACCTTTGTTCTAGCGCTCTCCATGAGATGAAATGAGATGAGATGAGTTCAGCTGGCACTGATTTTCCCAGTTGTCTCATCTGCATGCTTTCATACCAATACAGTGACAGATACAGAGTCCATGAGAGGTCCTGAAATAAGGTTAGTCAACCATTTTAACAGAGCTGTTTTTCCATGTAAACTCTTTCAGACAGGCCTGTGAGGCTGGCAGGCCCCGTTGACATTCAGACTGTCACATTTACAGTATAAGATTCAGCCCAAAGTGCAAGCGATCACTTTTACGGAAACAGGCATACAAATCAGGGCTGTCCGCCCCATTGCCTTACAGAAATACTGAATGGTGTAAGTATGCGATCTGAGAAAGACAATAAATCAGTTGACCGATGGGGTTTGACAGCTCACAAAGTAGCTCTCAGATCAAGGAAAGTTTTCTTCAAGATGGGGGACCATAAGACTGAAAGAAGAGCAATGGTTTAGGGCATCTTTTGAAACGAAAGGTCAAATTACACAAACCTGCTTGCTGAATGCAATATTATTCAGGGAAAAGAGAAGAACAGAGGCCAAGAGAGAACTAAATTAGACTTGATACAGCTTGACATATTTTGATTTAACAGCTTTTTCACAGCTTTCTCTTTGACTTCTCCTCAAATGCCCCTCAACGAAGTTCGTTATTATCTGTAATGCGTTTTCAGATATACATGAGGAATTTTAATATTAGTGTGGCACCTCAAATTTTAGTGCCCTCTAAGCCTGAAAACAAATTTGTTTCATAATGGAAAGTGCGGGCACATTCTAAACAAACTGTAATTAATGTAATATGTGTGGTGCTTGAGTTAATAGAAAGAGCTGTGGGCTGTCAGATACTCTGTGTACACCAGCGGTACCCAGTCCTGCTCCTGGAGGGACAATGCAGGTGTGTACTGCAGAGTTTAGCTCCAGCTTACCTCAACATACTGATGTTTCTAGTCTGCCTAGACCTTGAATAATAAGACCTTGAATAATAAGACCTTGAATAATAAGACCTTGAATAATAAGACCTTGAATAATAAGACCTTGAATAGCTGGTTCAGGTGTGTTTGATTAGGGTTGGAGCTAAACTCTGGAGGACACTGGCCCTCCAGTAGCAGGATTAGAAACCTCTAGTGTACAGTATGCATGTGAGCATGATACGGCAGAGACATCTCAATCCACTTACATTAATTTACCGTAGTAACCAAAATACCTTCGTTACAGGGTGGATGTCACAAAACCAAAAGGTCAAAAGAAAGAAATGAGAATTATATTTTGCCTAGATAATGAAGCCTATTTATTATTGTTTTCGTGAGATTGAAACCAATTTCCCCCCAGTAATGGAGTTTATATATGTATAATGCAAAATACAAAATGTTCTTTTTTAGTTTTTGTTTCTGTTTGTCTTAGTTTTAATATGAAATTTGACTTGGATGTGTTTTTGGCATGCTACCATTGTTTGTTGATACTATAAAATCATATTTATAAAGAATCTCCAAACAGTGTTAGATGCTTAAAGATTTATGATACGGTTTGTTTCATTTATATTTTGATGACAATGTGCTGCTAATACCAAGTTTTATTGCAGTAACAATCTGGCAGTTAGGCGGGAACCATGATAACCTGCTTAATATTTACCAGGGTGGCAAGAGTTGCAATGATGAATTCTCTGAATTTATCATTTGTCATTTCCTTTTTTCCTTTTTTTATCGTTTGTCTCGCATTTCTTACTCTTTCTTTCCTCCTGTCCTCATTACTGTTTTGTCATTATGTCACTTCCTCTTTCTTTATGTGTGTCACATGTTGATGTCCTTCATTTTGATTTTCAAGTTGGAAAGAGCAGAACTTCAGTTTCGGTCTTAATCTTTAATTAATAAAAAAAAAATCAGGATCGTTTTGCGCATCTTTCGTTCCCTCGTTCAACTTCTGCTATCTCCTCCTCCATCTCTCCTCTTCCTCTTCTGTGTTTTGTTATTCTCATCTCTCCTTTTCTTCTCTCCTGTGTTTACATCAAAAGAAGCAAAAGGACAACCCAAAGTTAAAGTGTGACAAAACAAAACTCTTTAATAAAACTCTCTCTCTCTCTCTGAATCATATTTCTCAGGGACTGATGATCTGACACTCTCAATTACACTCGCTCCACTCTTTCGAGACAGTGAGTCATGGCAAAATCTGAAAAGCGGAAAGTCGTCCCTCATATCATTCTCTCAAAGGGCCTCTAGCTGAGGATTTTTTTAAACAAAGAACATTTAGCAGTAATGGTCACAGATCCGCATTCACTTGCGTGCAGCCCAGCGGCTGGGATGAGTTGGAAAGACCCTCAGTAAATGTCAATAAATTTCGATTCAGATTTTTTACCAGGGAACGTTCTCAGAACATTGGGTAATGTTCCCTAAAAGTTCTTATAAACAAATGTTGTAGTAATGTTAGTACATTTGTAGTTAGTAGTTTTTTTAACATTCTTAAATTACTCTTAAGTGGAACATTTTAAAAACATAACAGAATTGAAAACAAAAGTTAGAATAACATTCTTATAACGAAACGTTGTTAATACTGGATATTTTAAGAGCATTCAAAACAACATTTTCTTAAAGTTTTTGTTACTTAATGGAAACGTTCTTACAACCAAAAATTGTTAGCTGGGTAGGTCAGCAACCTTCAGTGAGAACACTCAACAATCTGACTTTCAAATGACCATTAACTGTTTTATTATCTAACTTTGTTTAGGGGGTCTTTCTGTGGACATTGAGGCCCATAAGTGCTCCATTTGTCAAACGCTTCCAAACCCCCCCGCTGGCACCGGTGCACACAGCCACTTATCCGTCTTTTTTCTCCCCACTTTTCACTCAATCTTTCTCTTGTTTGGCTTTTGAGGGGATCAGTACAAAACTGAACAAAACTGACCACTCTCTGCTCACTCTGTTTTAAAATGTCAGAGAGTTCTCGTACCGCGGTGTCACACTCAGAATTTCAATCCTGAGTGTCATCTCCTGTTTGTGTGCACTGCAATGGAAGGAAAGTGCCAGGACCGGACATGGGTCTGGTCATTAAAATAATAAGAGATCTTGCCTGAAGCACGTCCACTTCACGGGCAAATTGGTCTTCTGATGGGCTTTGTGGTTTGTTGTCTCTCTCACACGTTTTCCCATTTCCTCTCTCTTTCCAAACCTCAGAGCACAGAAAATCACCTCTGTGTTTTTAGAGGCCTGAGAACTGCAGTGACCATCAATTATATGAAATATCCACTCAGTCAGTGTAAACCACGCTTACTCGCTCATCTTCATCATATGAACCGCAGCTGAAGTCATGTGGATGGCCCTTGTTTGCCATATTGATGTGTATTAGCCCCATCCGAGCGTCCAACGCTTGTGTGTTCATCAAGTCCTCTTGAGTTTGTGTGTTGACTTCATAAGCTTTTAAAATCTTAAATTACCAACACAGCATTCTTCTCAGCTGGAGGAAATATTAGCGCCATCCGTATCATAATCTGGTAAAATCAGATCTGATGTGCTATAATGATATATTTATTCTGCACTGTTCCTTGACCTATTGATGGGGGCATCTGTCTATGCTAGGACTTTCTTCTAGTAGAACTTTTCTAACGTTATATATCACATACATCAAAACTGTTAAGTTGTTACGTTCCTAGAACCATTTTTGTAATGGTTTGAAATGTTCTTACAACCCAAAATTAAGTGAAGATCTATCAGTTTAAATCCTGTAGGGTGTATATATTAGACTGGAGTTAATACAACTGTCCAGTGAAATTTAGGCCAGTGGCTGTGTAATGATGCTATCACTGAAACAGGGCTGTTTTGTTTATGAAGTAATTATTCAGCTAATATGACGTTTTCATTAGTTTCTGCACGCGTTTATTTATGCGCCTGCTAACTCTAGCTAGCGGCTAGAGCGATTAAAGGAACATCTCTGTAGATAAATACAAGCAGAAAATGTACAGAGTCCTCTGGCAAACAGAATCCATTAACAGACAGGCCAATATTTCATGCACTTATCACGTCTGATTGTTATTTTTAATCTGCATTTTATTTACATAATTTCAACTCGTTTCTCAGACATGCAGTCACATATGATAAAAATAATAGCCTTAGTCTTTGGCTGTAAACTTCTTAAGATTTTATGTCGAATACATAAACTGCTTCGCTCTCTCTCTCTCTCTCTCTCTCTCTCTCTCTCTCTCAAACACTTGTCTTCACGTTCCAGCCTCTCTTTCGTTTTCGTTCACTGCGTGCAGAGTCTGTTTTGTGACAGCACTGCTGGAGTTTGTTCAGATAACCGTATCACTCGCTTGTCACAGTGGAGCGAGAGAGAAAACAGGGTCTCTGTAAAGTGCAAAATGCTTTTCTCGCTAAATAATATTTTTGGTTATAGAAAAGTGGCACTAAAGCAACTAGACACAATAAATGGTAAAATTCAAGTCAATGTAAAGTTCAACAGTAACTGTTTATCCCCAAACAATATTTCATGACAGAGGGTGTCTCTCTCTATGCCTTAGTTTCCTGTGTAGTGAAAATGTATATACTGAAAAGCCTTTCTTGAGACATGCCCAGGTAACAATTTTAGGCTGTATGAACATTTCCCTAACGTTTCCATTAAGTAACAAAAATGTTAAAAAGAACATTCAAAATGTCCAGTTTTTTAGATGATGTATTATCATTATTGCTTGGTTATACGAATGCTAATCAAGCATTTTTTATTTCTGTAACGTTTTTAAAAAGGTTCCACTAACAATGAAAAAACGTTTTTATACATGACACATAATGTTAAAAATGTTACTGCAAGAATGTTTTCGATAAATTTGAGAGAACCTTTAGAAAACATTAGCCAATGTTCTGAAAACATTGAAGTAAATCGTCTGTATCTAGTCTTTTAGTCTTCTTCTAAAACCACCAGGTTGTAGTTTTTGATTTAGTTTCTTGTTGTGATACCGTGTGTGTGAAAATGGGCTGTGCTTGTCTCTTAAATGTGTGTTGTGTGATGGAGGATGCTTTAATCTGGAGGCTTCTGAGAGCCCTGTCTCCAATCTCAACCTCACCTGAGTGTGTGAATCATACACAGCCTCTCACACCATCATTACCATCAGAGAGCTCTCTCTCTTCCTGACACACACACCAACACTAAAACTGAGCCCTTGTGTGCGTGTGTGTTGAAGATGGATGGAGTTAGAGGGAATGAGCCTGGTGTCACCTGTTACCACGGCGACTGCTGATGCTGATGCTTCTCTTCTGTCTCTGTGTTTTCCTTTTGAAACATCATTTTCTCTGACAGTGTGATTATGTATCTCTCTGTGCAGTATGCACTATTATTAGACACACACGCAGATATAATGCATAAGCATAAGAGAAAGATGCGAGGGAGGAAAGAGAGGGCATACATGAGAGAGAGAGAGAGAGAGAGAGAGAGAGATCAGACGGAGGAAAAAATGAAGTTTGCAGTACATAAGAAAGAAAATGATAAGGAGACAAAATTACCCTATTTAATGTCTTCAGGCATGTTCCAGATCTTACTGTGAAAGATTCTTTGTTTTTCTTCAGATTTTTTTTAAGAAATATAATGTTCTTGCTTTGACTCTTTATTAACCTAATACAGAGACAGAGGATGTCTCATTTCCCCCGTTAGTTCCTTATGATGTTAGTCCTTATGATATTGTAAACACAAGTTCAGCACTAGAAAGGGCCTTAAGCCACTAAACATTGAGGCACTGTAGTAGGGAAACAATTGCATTGTTGCGTCAAAACAGTATCAATGACTAAAACAGTATCGCTATACTAAAATTGTGCTGTATTTATGCAAGGGTTATGATGGATTTCATTGGGTAAATTTCTATGCAGCATGATTTAACATCTTATGGTGAAAAAATGCTACATACTGTCAGTTAAGTGCTTGATTTCAACACACATCAGCGTTAACTGCTGACCAAAAGATAATGGCTAGGACACATTACATTTGACATGCCCTTTGCAAAGAATTCTGGGTATGTTAAAGCCAGCCATTGAGTGAGTCTTCATCCATCAAAGAAGCTGAACCTGAATGCTTCTAACTGCAGTGATACGCGGCAAATGTCACATACTCTGCAACAGCGTGACAGCGGTTTATGCGTCAATTATCCAGCTCTGCTAATGACAAGCTCTTTAAAATCCTTTCCCAGTGCCGCTCTGAACAGATCGCTTTGTTGTCGCCTTCAAAGAAAACCAGCATGTGGTGACGCAGGGCAAAAATCAAGCAAATGTGAAGTACTAATGCAAAGAAAGATGCTGTTGAGTCTTGAAGTGTATTCACAAACATGCATAGGCTCTCAGAACCACTGATATTGGTCTCTCTTTTCATGGATTTTCTTGTCTAATGGCTATGTGAAGACACACGCAGGGAGACAGACAGGAAAGACATGTGATGCTATAACTCACAGTTGCTGTCAGAGATGTTATTAACAAATGACGCTGTTTTGTTTTGCTGTTGCAGATTCTGCCTCTTTGCATATGGGTAGTTGACCCTTAATTTATCTGTGGACTTCCTCATCAAGGACTTGTGGTTAAAACTTTGTTGAATTTATAAGGGTAAGTGTATAAGGACATTTTTAAACACCTTTATGTCTTTATTATTTTAAATGGTAAACATACCATTGCTTGCATGCATAATAAGTATATGAGTTAACAAAATGCTGATTGAAATAGTTTTGTATAGACTGTAGCTGTTACTCAGTGCAGTTATGTCAACTTCCCAAACGTATTTCATGTCAACAACATGTCTTAGTTATATAAGTTACAGCTGATATAAAATGCTGTCAGACATCCTATATGGAATATAAACGCATGTTCCAGAATTCTTGAAGTTCTATGGCTGGGTGACACAAACTTTATCACCATTACGTTCTGATTGTGTAAATGTAATCTGGTCCCAGCAGACCACTAGCACAATCTGTTGTTGTGTTCACACCTGCTCATATGACAGCATATAAATCAGAGTTTAGACCGCAGATTGACTTCACGTCCATCCGTCACTTGACTTCAGTTTATTTCATGACTTTACAATGTTAGTTTAGAGACACGTTTATCTCAAGATTATAACTTTCCCGGTTGCATACAAGTTTAGCCCAAAAACAAACAAACAAGCAAATTGTTCTTACGGTAATAAACTTACAGTAGCTGTTTATAAGTTTATAAGTTATATGTTTAAAAACAGAAATCTAAAGCCTGTATTTTTGGTTAAGAACCTATTTATTTTTTCTTATAGCAAGTAAAAAGTAAAATTGTCTAAATCATACCTTTAGCATAACTACTGTATAACTACTTTCACTTTGTGGAGTTTGCTCTTTTGCAGGAACACAGTTTATAACTTATATTTGTGATCATTTTACAAGCCTCACTTCAGAATAAGAGCGACACCCTCATCATTATCACTGACGCTTGATAAAAATGTCACACTGCAATATATATATATATATATATATATATATATGTATATATATATATGTATATATAACTATATATATAACTATTATACATGTAATTTAGTCATGACCAAAGCTCAGTACAGTCTAGAAAACTCCTCCATCATAAATGAAACACAATACGCCTGTGACACTATCTATTCTATTCTCTGAATGCTACTGAAAAGAATCCCGTCACAATGAGTAAATGGATTTTTATTTTAGTTTTTGTTTGCTTGTCGACAGTTTCTAATTTAACTCACTCTACTGATATATGGCTTTATTTAGCGTTCAGAGCAGAATGGATGCGCAGAATTTAATGCACAGAATGTTTATTCATGCATTTTTCATAACACATATTTTACTGTCATTGGCTGAACTTGACACTTTTTTGATTAGTGTGGTTTTTGCGCAGACGTTCGCCGTGAATGACAATAATGTAGCAGCTGAGCGTCGAACGTTAGTGTTTCTTGCTTTTATGTGGCAGTGTTTGATATGCATACATGATCATGGTACATTAATTCGAATGCGAGTTGGTTTTTAGCTAATTTTTCTTCACGTAATGGCTTCTGTGGATGCTAATAAGAAAATCTAATAACTATTAGTGCAATTCAAAGTTGAACGTTTCTAAGCTGAAAGTCACACACAGTGTGTGTCCGTGCATGTGTGATTTAAATTTCAAAGTCAACGCTGTGTTTTATTGCCTCCTGCGCATAATTACAGGCTAATATTTGCCTGGCTTGCCCTAAGAATCAGTCGACGCTGTCTGAATTGCGACACGCTTGAATGATGTTGCTTTAAACTTCAGGGGAATCGTGTTATGAGCAGCCGATGTCCTCAGGTGGGCATAAGCACTTTAAATTCAGTCATCAATCATGTGTGAAAGACAAGCCCACACACCACACCTGAAAGACAAAACCGCGAAAACGTTTCTCAGAGAGAGAGAGAGAAAAAAGTAGAATAAAAAGTTCCGTGAAATCCCACGTGTATGTAATTGCTAAGTATCTGTTCGGTGAGGTCAAAAGCGATGTGTATCTTTTAGCGGAAAAGTTGGCAAACTCATTAAGCTGACACGCTGGTGGGCGTAACTGCGCCATTGTAGCTTTGATGAATCTGTGCGCCGTTGTGGAACCTTTAACTTACAATCCCCAGCCTCGTTCCTCACTTTCTGTCCTTTATCTCTGTATTTGCACGAACCATGACTTACAAACAAGGCTTAGTGAAAAACATAATGAGATGTCCCTATAAGATATGTGTTTTAATTAATAGAGTATAATGAGTGAGTTAATTGTCAGGTGCACTCTGGGATTGTTTTTAGATAAAATAAAAGGTCTAATGAATTTGATCTTATTACGCGATACAATCTGCTCTCCTCTTCCGTGCGGGTTCCTTATTCTGTCGTTTTGTGTCCTTAAAGCTTTCTGTTACAATTCCCACCTCCGTTTGCCCTCTCTTAACCTCTCCTCAGCTCCTGCCTCATTTGTGTCATGTCTTACTGTCTTATATTTTTTCATCTGTTCTCCTGTTTTATCTCTCTTCTTTTTACATATTATTTTTTCTCTCTGTTTCTCTCTCTCTCTCTCTCTGGTCATCAGGCTCAGTGAAGGTCTTTGTCCGAGTCCGTACTGTTCTGCTGTAATTCAAGGGCCATTTTAACGAGAGCTCAGGGAACTGAAAGTGCAGCCAAGTACCTGTCACTATCTTTCTGTGTCTTACCAAGCTGCTTGCTTTTGCCAGGACAAAAAGAGAAAAAAAGCTGTGAAAACGTAGAGCAGTTTCACATTTTAAGTCCAGTATAGTGCTTTTCTTTAGTTCCTGTTCGATAACTAGTGAGAAAAGCAGACCACACAAATGGCCCTTTCCTGCTGTTGTTAATGAATGCATGTGTCTTCAAAGGCCGAACTAGGAGGAATTAAAGAACAAGACTGCTACAAAGCTAGTCTGGCAATTTCAGAGGAAAGAAAAAGAGATGTATCTATAGTTAAAACCCAATGTTAATAATTCATTCATGCATATCTTACAGAATATGTAGAACAGTGCTGGCCATCAAGAGATCCCAGCAGTACGAGATGTGGACCGTTTAAGACACATCAGAGAAAGATCAAAGAAACATCCTCACAACGTTCTGCAGCTTTTCCTTACTATAATGTCCCTTGTGTTTGTTTATTAAATATTCTGGATAATTTAATTATGTTTTCAACTACTCATAGTGCTGTTTAACCCATTGTTTCACATTCCAATTTATTCCACAGAATCCATACATAATTCAATAAATACAGAAAGTCTACAGTTTATGCCTTGACCTGGTTATCGCAGAGTACAGATTAATGTGACCGTTGCATCTTTTTTTTTTACATTGTTTGTATTATTGTGTGTTGTGTATATTAAATGTTTACTATGTATTTACCTGTCCATTTAAGCTACATATTTGATCGGTACATGTAACAAGGGGCACCACTGAGCTACAGGAGCATAGTTAAATGCAGAGCTCAAATTCTGAGTATGTGTTACCATTATTGGCCTGCATATCACTTCTCTATCTCTATCTTTACATGGAAATTAAACCAATGACCAAAATAATCAGCCACACGCATTACACTTACTTGCATGTTTGTGGATTGCAGTTTTAAATGTAGTTGTGTAAGTGTAGGTGAGGCACAGATTGTTACTGATATGAAAGTGAGAGAGAGAGTTAAGCAGTGAATATAGGAACAGAGTGATGGGCAGAGTAAGGGACACACAGCATGTGGTGTGGCAGAGATGCTGTCTGGACCACAGCAGCCACAGATCCATGTTAATAATTCACACTGGCTTTGTGTATTACTGATGTGGAGCAGAACACTTCAAAGTCTCACTGTATTCCACTGAGGAAGTAACACGGACAGGTTGTTCATGTGTGAGGCAGAAATGCAGTGCATTTACTATACTATACTACTAGACCAGCAATTAGATTTTCATATCTAATTACAACACATTCCCATAAGGCTGATACGAGATCAGTTCCTCTGTGTCTATGCTGTGGTGAAGGTAAGGCCTAGGTTTGTGAAGGAAAGCTGATCGCAGACAATTGTTTAGGTTTTTCTTGGTTTTGTGCTCTGGGAGCTGTATATGGGCATAGCCCAGAGTAACCCAATCTGTTCCCTGCCATCATGTAACCTTTCATAAACCATTCTGACTCTCTCTCTCTCTCTCTCTCTCTCTCTATCTATCTATCTGTCTAGATAGATAGATGAATAGATCGATAGAGTATACAATGACATATATATACAGTCTAATCTATATGTACTGCCCATGCAGTGCAGTGTGTAATAGATTGGGGGCGAGTGTGTTTTTGTGTGTGTGTATCAATAATTCAAAACTGCAACTCCCTCCTAATGTCAGAGCAGTTTTAATCAATGGCGACCATTTCTGTTCCAGACCTCATCTGCAACAGCATGAAAATCAATTGATCTGAACCTTTCTCTAGAAAGGCCCGTCGTCTTTACTGTTACACATCTGTCCATTCTGTTGAAATGGCTAGCAGGAGCTTTTCTATTTCAAGCCGATTCTTCATCAACAGCAGCTTTGCTGATAACCTTCACTCTCTGATGCTGATCCTGAATAAATGTCGAGGGTTATCTACTGTTTGTTTTCCCCCTCAGTGCTCCCCTACAGAAATGGCACTTTGGGTAGAAAGTAAATCTGCTTAAAATCTGGCAACCCTGCAAAAAGTTTGCATACAGTGTGTTGATAAATTAAACAATCACACAAGCAAGTGCTGTCGTATTGAATATCAGCATAGTCTCCGAAATGTCACAGTGGTCAATGAGAAATATTTGCACTCTTGGAATGCAGCTGGTCCAATCAAATTATAAAGTTGTATAGAGTTGTACTGTTTTATATTCAGTAGTATGTCAAAGAAAAGTGTGTGTGTGTCTTCAAAGAGGTTTTGATAATAAAAAACGGAAGGTGGCTGGTATAGCTGTCATATTAGTGCTGGTTCTGTGAACGTGGGCGCACTGCTCTTATATTAAACTGTCACAACCAGAGAAAATGTCTGGCCGTTTGGGCCACAGAGAGAACAGACGTCTGGCCCAAGGACACAGGCTGACATCAACTCCCATGAATATTCAACTCTCAAATGAAACCTATAATTGTCTGGTGTGTGTGTCAAACCAGATGGGAGTGAAACTAATTTTTGTGTCTTCTGTAATACTGGCCTGAAACATAATGTTGGGTATCTGGACACACAATAATAATTAAGCTCTTTCGTTAGCAATTCAGTAGAAAATATATGCACAATATGAATTGAAGTGAAAATGTTTATCTGAGTGTGAACGGCAGAGTCAGGGTGTCAGGCTGTATATTTTTCTATGCACATTTATATTTACTGAATTTTAGCCTAATAGGTAAAAGAACGCCACATAATGCTGCAGGTAAGCATGCCCATGCTAATATTTAGTATAACAGCAGAAATAAAAGTGTGATGTTGCTTTTATACAACAGTAAACAAAATGTTAAAATAGAGTAATTCATGTATCAGGCAAAAATTTGTTTAGTGTGTTTAGCCTGTTCGTTTTTTTCACCACCAAGCAAAGTTTCATGCACCTTCACTCATTCTGGAAAAGAGTATACAGTTTCTGTGCTATAGTAAATATACACCCCCTGCTCACACAAATGATCATTTTGATTATCTTTGCAATCAGATTATCTGCATGATCCACATGAACTACATGATCCGACCACTTTAAGTGCACCGGATGCTCTGATTGGACCACAGAGAAGCTAAAGCTCATCTGTGTTTCTCTCTTTTAACTGTGTCTGCTACAGCTGTAATGCATTAACCATGTCAGATTTGCTTTTATTAAATACAAATTAGATTCCTGGAGCTTTGCAGCTGCCGCGTCTGTGCGCTCAAGGAATATTGAGCTTCCAGAAACTCTGTCTGTGTTCTTCCTGCTAAGAATAATGTAAAACATGGTTTTATTGATTCCATTGGCTGGAGTTTGATGGAAATGATCCCCATTCACATATTAGGTACAACACTGAATAAAAGAGTTACGTCATAGTTGTCTTAACTCACCAGTTTAACTGTGATGTTTTTTTCGACAAATGTAACAAAAAAAAACCCATTACATTACACCTCTCCTGTCCTGCAAAAGTTTACAGTCTAATAAAAGTCTGATACAGAGATACACAAAAGTCCAATGACATTAATACAGATTTAATTTATCTCTCATTAATAGGAGAACTGACATGCTGTAGTGGCAGGGTTTCACTCAGATCCCACACACCTCTTGTGTAGTAATGTAATGTAATATGTGTCACTCTTTTTTCTTACCATAGACAATTACAGTAGACATCACACAAACGGCTCAGGAGAAACTAACAACGTGGCAGAAATTAAGTGTGAAATTGCTTCGGAAACAGGCACATGATAAGTTTATAATTGATAAGTTTATAATTATTAGTGGTTGTGGTAAAGTCAACATGAAATCAAATTAAATATTTATTTTTATGGAATATTACAGTGTTTATTATAAATGATATAATGACGTCTTTTCTCTTGATAATGTCATGGCATGGCAATATTGACCGTCCAATGGACAGGCAGTATTTGTTCCTCCAGCTTTCAACGATCCAATCAGTTCCCAAGGAGCAAAATCCTGTCCTGTGTTTTTCTCCTCATTCCAGAAGCCGTTTCACTTATGCATTACCCTAGGGGAAAAAAAGACAGTTGCAACATCTGTTTCATGGCGACTTCATGGCATTCTGGGAGTTCAGCTTAAAAGAGCTGACAGATAACGAGTCGGCAGTGGTCAGTGTGTCCGCCAACCTGCCCTGTGGCCAGCTGGTGTAGTGCCAGACCAAACACATTCAGATTGTTGTCACCCTTGTGTTTGCTCTCTGACCTCTGCAGTGCAGTCAGGCTAACTGCTTCTGAAACCAGGGTCAGGGTACAGTATGTTCAGCAGATGTCTTCTACAGTTTAGGAGGAAGAAATGGAATAATTTGTTTTCCAGGAAATGGGTGTTATTTGTTCTGGATTATTTAGTTTGGCTTTGGGAAAGCTTGTCTGCATTTGTATGTGTCAGATGCATCGACACACTTTCTGTCACAGATAAAAACATGCAAAACAAAACCCAGTTAACAGGGAACGTTCTCAGAACATTGGCTAACGTTTTCCAAAAGATCCAAAAGATCAGAAATGTTGTTGCAGTAACATTAGTAGAATGTCCTAAATAGTTAGTGTAACGTTTTAAAAACATTACAGAATTAAAAAAAATGTTTAAATAATGTTCTCATAACCAAGCAATGACATCAATGTAACATCTAAACAATGGACGTTTTATTCCATTATTTTTTTTATTTTTAACGTTTTTATTACTGTGAGAACATTAGGGCAACGTTCTTACAGCCTAAAATTGTTAGGAGGGATCACCATCACTGAATCCAGAATTGGTTTGGAGAGGCAATATTCAGAGAGACAGTTAAACTGAAGAGTCATGGGGGGTTCATTTAGCTTCCTGCTGATGGTAGTCTGGCCTGCCCTGTCAGGGATCGAGAGAGAGCTATTTAGGATTCTAGAGGGCAGTTAACGATGGCTTGGCTGTGCTAACTGTGTAAATTTGTACCATTTCCATCAATTATTAAAGCTCCCTGTGGGCCACTAACATCATGTGGATTTATCATGCTTTGGAATACCCATGGCACTGCCCCCCCAGTCATTACATTAATCCATTTTCAACAGATATTTCTGTTGTACATATTTCTCTTTGTTTTTCGGATCATGTAAAGAGTGAACCTGCCTGCTCAGGAAGGTAAAGCTCAGGAATAATCGGTCTACACATCTGCCGAAGCGTGGAATTGAAACTCATCACAATTGTTAGATGTGTGACTTGCCTTTGAAATGTTTGCAATGTGTGATTAGGCCAGCTGATTATCTAGATTTTCATTGTTTTAAAAATGGATTAAAGGCATGTCAGCATAACACAGAGCTGCCCACACACATAATATAGTATCTGGGTTTTCTTTTTTTACAGATGTGACAGTGAAAATGGCATTTCTTGCAAAATCAGACCCGACAAAAATGATAAATTATAAATCAGAAATATAAACTTACAGTTGGGAATTGGGTTTCAGTAAGAAGACCGTCTGACACACTGACGGATCATGCACTTTCTCAATAATGGACTTTGGTTCACTTTAAACCAACGAAAAGTTAAAGATTGCAGCTTTAAATTTAGTCATAGACTGTTTTTTCATAGATTTTCAAGTTAATAGATTTAGTTTTTTGTCATCTACAGAAGCATGGTTTTATCCACATTAACCACAGGTCCACATCTACTGTATAGGATGTCCATTTAGTCATTTGGATGGGTGCTCAAGAGTGCCCCTTATTGTACTCCCACAATGGACTTTTTTACACAGCCTGCAGTGGCATAGATTTGGTGGACTACAGCTCGACAGCTTATGCAGCATTACATCACCAATAACACAGCCTTGGACCCAGGTTTGTCAGTTCTGAGATCATTCAGTATTTCTTTTCCCAGTTAAAAATAAAATCCCCAGTCCCTGTACTAAAGAAATAATATATCACTGGTCAGGACACTGATGAAGTAATAGAGATTACTGAAACTAAAGTAAACATAATTATCAAACAGTCCTTATATTCCAGTCACACTCTTCCATGTCTATGTCTGTATTAAGTGCTAACACATTTCCTATTGTGTTTCAGGAAAATGATCCAGCATCCTTCTGGGATGCATCCATCCTGAGATGTCACAGCACAAGATTAATGTGCAGGGACTTCCAGAATCTCACTTGACTCACATTCTGATCAGGAAGTGTCCCGCAGATGGGCTCCACGTGGCTCTGTCGTCTTAGCTGTGCCTCCTTCCCGCTGCGCAACATGATGCTACCTGTGACTGCCTCTCTGTGGACTTTGGGAGGTTGTCGGATGTGTCAGTCCCCGCTGAGCCGACAGGTGCAGGTGCGTTCCCTCTTAGTAACAGTGACAAGGGTCTGACAGCTGGACCTCTGACACCTTCAGCTGGACATCTTGGCACACCTGTGGAGTCTGAAGGTCCTTTAAAAACATTTGTATATTTTAGGGGTGGGAAACAACAGGGGTCTGGTGATACTTTACAATATTTGCGATATTGATATTATATGTCAGTGTCTATATAGTTATTCAAAATCTCTGTCATAGTATGTTTTTAAATTGTTCTCTTTTTTAAACATTTTGAGTGCATTGTTAATATTTTACAGTAAAGTGAAAGTGACATATTTGTCAGATATGGAAACCCATACCCGAAATGTGACCTCTGCATTTAACCATCACTGGTGAGGAGTGAACACACACACACCTGGAGCAGCGGGCAGCACGCTACTGCACCCGGGAGCAATTGAGGGTTCAAGGGCACTTCAATTGCTACCTGCCAGTGCTGAAATCGGACCAGCAACCTTCTGATTACAAGCCCAATTCACTTACAATAGGCCACAACATCTTGTCATTATTCAACAGTATGCTTTAATTAATGTAGTTTAATTTTTATTATTATGTTTATTCATTTATATTGAGTAAATCAAAAATCGTTTGAACGCCAAATATACTTTATATTACTAAATATTACTCAAAATACTGATTCTTTACATGAGATTATTAATGTAGTACTGCAAGGTAAAATGATCACTTTTCTTCTTCCACCCTTGTTGTGTCCAACCAGCCCTTCTCCTGTAGCCAGTTTCCAAAGAGAACTTTTACCCAAACAATACCAATTAATGTCTTTGTTTTATTAATTAATGCCTCTTTGGCTCACGTTAGCATGTATGTTAATCTGTGGCACAGAGCAACTTGACTCAAAACACGTTTAATGGCTGCGAGTCAGATCTGTTCCTGACAGGGAACCTGTGCTCTGTGTAATATTAATAAATGACGTTCTATCTATTCTTAACGGGGTTGTACTTGTGAATTATAGACGAGCTTTGTAAGGGGGAGTCACTAGTATGAACTGTAAAAGCTACAATAAAAAACACAAGACAAAAGGCACAGTATAAACAGGTACAGTATAAACAGGCATAAATCATATTATTATTTAGGTCATCTTATACAGTGATGTAGGCAAATGAGCTACAGAATATCCAAAAAAGCTACAGAAATTTGTGCTTTTAGTAGTAATTGCTCATGTTCTGCTTATACCCAGCTCACAACTTTCATTAAGTAACAAAAACCTTAAAAATGTTATTTTGAATATTCTACAACCTTTTAAAACATCCAGTTTTTTAGACGTTGTATTAACATTATTGTTTAGTTATACAAACGTTATTCAGACTTTTTTTTAAATTCTATAATGTTTTTAAAACATTAAATAAACGTTCCCCTAACAATACTAAAAGAACACGTTTTTGATTACTTTGAGAGAACTTTTTGAGAACGTTCTGAGAACATTCCAACATTCTGAGAATGTTTCCTGTTAGATGCGTGTTCCAATTCAAGTCTTATGGGTGGTATGAATGATTCACAGCCCACTGTGGCTTTTGTATTTCAGACTGGACACAGTCTCTCTGTTACACTGACATGGATTCCATTAAACACGCTGAATATTTTAACAAACACAATATTTGGAATGAACTGACGTGACAATCCTGTGTGTCTTTCAACACTTTAACATGTTTTCTGAAATCGTTGTGGCACAGCATCCATTTAAAATTACAAACGGAGCTCGGCTAAAACACTGAGGCTGTGAGCTGCGTGTGTACTGAAGGTGATTCTGTTTGTTCTGATGGTAAGTCAAAAATTCACTCATTCAGATCTTAAAAGCAGTTTTATGTTAGGAAATATTTATGAGACTGGAATCATTCCATATGTTTCATACGACAGATTGGGCTTTACAATTGACAGTGTAGATAAAAAACAAAGCATTGTGTTTCTCTGGAACAATTCCGTATTACAGATCAAACTCCTCAATTTGTCCTGTAGTTTTTTCCTTAGAGGGAATGCCGTCTGTTCTGTAATGTGATAGCAATCAAACCTACTAAGTAGAAAACTTGCTTGTGTCATTTGGGAAAAAACATCAAATTGGTTTCTGTCTCTCCCCTTTTTTCTTCTATTTCAAACAATCTGTCGTGGATTAGGTGATCTGTCGGATGAAAGCGCGCTTAACCAAGCATCTGTCCTGCAAAAAATGTGCGAAAGAATGGAGGTGAGTCATGATTTATTTGCATCAGTCGCTGAGGTGGTGTTGGAATGCGACTCCATCCGAAACCGATGATACACAAACACACTTTCGCATTGTTGGCCCTCATGAATTGTTCTCTGTTAACCTGATTCACTGTTTCCGGGCAGGATTTCCCTGCTTTAGCGGCTGTGGACGGTTGTTGTATTTAACAGCTCCTGGGAGGCCACCACATACTGGACTGATTCCAGTCTCTTTGTAAGGATGCAACCGGTGCCCAACACTTCACTGAACCTCTTACTGGGAGCAGCACAGGTGTGCAACCTGTGATAAAGGATATAAGGTGATTTTGCCAAGTAAACAGCAAAATGTTCCAGAATTAACATCCTTGTTTAGACCATGAAAGGAACAATCTTTGTATTAGCCAATAAGATTTGAGGGTGTGTGTGTGGTGAGGGTGGAATCAGGACTTCAACAACATTTGATGTTTATCCTATCTTAAGTTATCATTTCCATGTGTTCACATTTCACAGATTAATGTGGTGAAAACAAGCTGTAAATGACTATAATCAGTAATATATACTCTAGTCTAAATGCTGCATCATTAGGCAGCATGTGACCAGAGTAAATAAACAAAAAGAACATTACCATAGTGTGAAATTATTAAAGACTTTACTAGAAATTACAGTATACTAGATTTCTCTGCTCTGGTAATGAGAAAAAATGCGGCCATTATGTGACAGTCAGGCTGTTTATTTTGTCGTTACAGTGAGCGGCGTCTCATGGTGTAAATTGTGGTTTGTTTGTTCTTGGAAGATTATCACATTATGGAAAATATATAAATGGCTCATTACCATTCAAACATTCTGTGGATGCAGCTGGACCCGATACAGTGTTTTTCTTAAGCCACAAAGTCTCCCTTATTGCTGCATGCATTATGTGAATGATATATTATTGAGACCGAATCATTTCTAAATATACTCCAACTAATAAATTGAGTTGCTTGTTTAATATTGAAAAAAAATTCACTCATTTGATAAACTATGAAATAGCTACCCAGCTAACAGGGAACGTTCTCATAATGTTGGCTGATGAATAATTTTGCAGTAACATTAGTAGAACAGTTTTTTAACATCATATATATCAAATATGTCAATATATCTTATATGGCATATATCTTAACTTTAAAATAAGGTTATTGATATATGTTTTGAAAACGTTTCAGAATTAAAAATGGTTTGAATAACAACTTTTTGAAAATTCTTATCTTTTAAATTACATTTTTAATGTTTTAATGGAAACATTAGGGAAACGTTTGCTTCTTACAAGCCAAAGTGGTTAGTTGGGTATTTCTTTGGCAGAAGGTTCCTCAGAGACCCCCACCTTAGTTGCGACTCTGGGCTAATCTCTCAATGTCTGCTCATCTTTGTTACACACATGCTGGAGACTCAGTTAGTAATTTCTTTTAAATACTTCTGTTGTCTTCTGGCGGGTCACCTTAGTACTTTGCAATCGAATGTGTCTGCACAACCATCTCACACCGTCTCGTGGGAGGAGCCATCGATCAGCTGACAGATAATGTTCTTTTGCTCCTTAAAAGCACCATGTCATGGTTAATTGCTCTTTGCAGATCTGAATTGTCTTTAAGGCCGGAAAGCCTGCACACAGGAAAGACAATAACTAGAAAGAATGCTTTCAGGTTGTTTAAAGATAATGATCGGCACTGCTGTACCTGTCATTCTCAACACCAGTGTAAGACAGTTGTGGATTTCAAGGTAATAAATAAACTGCAGATGTCGAGGTTATTGCATTAAGGTATGCTATTATTAAATTTAATTACATTTTTAAATTTTTTAAAACTATTAATTTGTTTATTTAGCACATACATACAAAAGTCCCAGATGGAGCATTTGTTTACTAGTAAATGAAACTCTTTATATAATGTAAGTATTATGTTTAAAAATCAAACCCCGATGGAATGTTCAATAAAAGTTAATTGAATTCTTGGTATGGTGAAATTTAATTATCATCAAAGCCCAGTAAATATAATATAACCCAGAATTCATAGAAATGCTCATGTGAACACCAGCAGAGGACTGCGGGCCAGCGCTACAAAAACAATTTAAAATTACGCCCATAAAATGAGTTATTTTATTATAAAATTATTCCACATTTGAGTTTCATGTTTACATTTCCCATGTGTTTCGATACAGCTAGAAATACAGAATCTTGTGTTTTTCTACAAGTGTGACGAGTAAAAAAGCTGTTGCATTAATTTACTCTATGAGTATCAGCCAAAAATACCACACAGCCCTGTTAGTTAGTTTACATGAAACTAAATGTGTTAATATGTCAACTACGAAAAAATGTTGATGACTCTTTTTCTCACACTTCTTATTTCAAACTTCTCTCTCTTCCTGAATCTCTCACACATTTTCCTAGTGGAACTGTTGAAGTGAATGTAATGGACTTTGGCAGGTTGTGTTGTCAGATCCCACACTTCAATGCAGAAGATGGGGCAGCCAGTGGGGACGTGCCCAGTGGGACAGAGGTCTGCCTGGGTGAGCTGAACTTCTATGCTTTGGCCTCCTTAAGCTGTTGGAGGGTTTCTTTCCCGCTGGCACCAGTGGGGATTCCGGCTCATCGGACATCTCATGGATTTCACACAGTCACACAGAAACAAAGTGACCAAGAGTGAGCAGAGTGTGGAGGAGGCTGATTGTGGTTAAACAGCAGTCAGAGCTCTTCTGAATTCAGCCTGATGCTGGAGAGCTACTCAGAATTACAACAAAGTATTGATTTATATTTGTCTCCATTTATTGTGGAGCTCTGGAGGGGAGATGTATTTCCTTTTGCTTCAGCCAACATCCCAAATTCTTTCTGTTGATGTGCAGAGCAATCTGATAAGCTTTAAAAACAGTTAAACTGCTGGACATCTAGTTATAAACAGGGAGATATTTCAACAGGATCAAGATATGACACAGGACAGATTAAAACCTACATCTCCCACATGAGCAGCATAGTTGAGGCATGTGTGCTACTATAACCAATAGATGGCCAACGTGCACACATCTCCACATGCATGTTACCATCCCACTGCTGTCAGGTAACAATTTTTGTGGCATGTTTTTACAGGAAGTATATTTACATACTTCACCAAACTTTACACCCACCGCTTCCCTGTTTGAAAAAAGCATTGGGTGTGTGAGTGGGTGTAAAGTTTGCATGGAGTGTGTGTGTGTAAGAAGTGTGGCATCACACGGCCTCTGTGTTTGTGTGTGATTGAGAAGTACAAGGACGTGTGTGTGTCAGGCTGATCCGTTCAACAGCGAGATTTACACGCCTGTCAGATGCTCTGTACTGAGAGCCAAACATTGTCTGAAGAACCATCAGTCCTTGTGCCAGCCCCTCTCTTTTATCTCTTCCTTTCTCTCCCTACATCTCTCTCTTCCTCCCTCTCTCTTTCTCATTTTCTCTCTCCATCTCTCTCTCTGTCATTTCTTCTCTCTCCTCTCCTCTCTCTCACCACTGCTTTTCTCTCTCTGTATTCTCTCTCTCTCTCTCTGTATCTCTCTCTCTCTCTCTCTCTCTTACTTTTCCAATTTTGGCCATTCCTCATAGTTCAATTTATCATACTCCTCTTCTCATTCCTTACCAGCTGTTTTTATTTAAATCTTGTTCTCTCATTTCTCTCCATCGTTTTCTTTCTCTCTCAACTATAATTTAATTTTTGCTGTTGGATATATATTTACATTTGTTTATTTTGTTTTGCTGCCATTTTACATGTTTTAATTGCCATTTAGCATTTTCTCAGTTCACTTTTATCGAACTGTGGTGTGACAAATGAACATTTGAAAGCATAATTATTACAGATACTTTTAAATTAAAAATGTTGTTTAAGAAAGTGTTAGATAATGATGCAGAATTTAGTTTTTCTTTTGAAAGCATCACGCTGTAGGACAAAGCCTGATATTTGAAGTCAACTGCCCGTAATCACATTCACTTCAGGAAATAGTTTGACAGCTGTGATGAATTGTCCATTATTGCTTCAGATTTGAAGTAACAGTTTGTCAGAATTGGCGTATATTTGCCACAGTTTCTGCCAGACTTTCTGTGAGTTGTAGCAAACTGTCCATTGTGCCAAAGGTTTTCTGCGAAGTTGGCACAAATGCACCACAAGTTTTCCACAAGTACACAGCTTCAGCACATTCTCCAGCATGTGTGGTGCTGCTTCTGTCCTGCTACCCGAGTTCCAGTTTGGCGTCAGTCATTTTTCTGATTCCACCCACCCTTTATCTCCCTGTTTCTCTGTCAGTGTGATAATAAATTAGTTGTCATGTGATCAAGTTACTACACACACACACCTCTCAGTATAATAAATGAGGCACTTATTAATTAGCTTGAACAAGTCTATGTGACTCAGCCGAAGCACCACAAACAGAGCCAAGCATCGACACACTCTTATACGCACCTGGCGGCCATATACTGGAGTTCTCAGAGATAAGAGTGTGAGCTTTGTAAACTCCTTCTCATTGTAAAACTAATTGTGGGTTGATAAAGAGGCATTGATTCCTGGATGCAGAATGAGGATAATTGTGGTATACAGAGAGACTTTATTTGCAGCCATATGAAAGCTTTTATTATAAAAGCAGCACATGTAGATGGATGTTGTATTGTATTGTTAGCTCGTAAACATGATGGGCTGGGCACTGTTGCTATAATTGCTAATTTTCCACATGATTCACAAATTGAAGAAAGAAATTATTTATTTATCCTATAAAAACGGAAGTGGCTCTTATGCAACAGTTTTTTTAAGTGTGTGTATCTGACTTTATGCATAAATATGGCATAAATATATCATTGGCAAAGCTAAGGGTGGGTGCCTGGGGCTCAAACCCTAAAATATATTTAGTTTTCATGCCTGGTAATATTTGTCGCTATTAAAGTTATGTTCTATAATTAAAGCAAGCAAGACTTTTTACCACCTGCATAAATTATACGCTCTCATTACTACAACGTTAGCATACTGTAGTTTACTGTAGCTCATTTTAATTGGACGCATAACCTGTTCTGCAGGCAACGCCAAAAAAATAAACCTGTTTGTTGAATTCATGCCCAAAGTTTTCTTCATCCAGAAATAATAAGCACTGAATATATAAACCAAAACATTTATGTGAACTAAAAACATTTGCAGTTCTTTGCAGTTCAACATAAAGCCATAGAACTTAAAGCCATGACCCTCGCAAAGATTGTTAAACCTGCAGCTATATATTTATAAAAATATTTCTTTGAAGCATTCGTTGTAAGAGCTTGCTATCTTCTAAGGTCAAATGACTGTCAGACATACACAATGTGCTTCTATGAAAGGGTTGAAATTCTTTTGTACATTAGGTAGAACAGAAGCTATGCTGTCATTTTCTTTCTCAGACCTGCTGTTTTCCTGTTCTCAACAATTTCAGACTTCTTTGTTTTTCATTAAAATCATCCCAGCAGGATCGTAGGAGCATTCGCTTTTCCTTTTAACAGGGAGAACAGAGATAAGTGTTTCATTTAAACAATGTCCATACCATTTGCAATGATCCACCGCAACTGTTTGTTTAACGAGAGAAGCATTAATGCACCTTGATGGAAGTCTGGTCTATTTTAGTGAGAAATAAAAAGTATTGAAAGAAACAAGACGCTGTCAACAGTCTCCCATGACACTCCTGTCACATCAAGCCGACATTAACTGACAATATTGCTGTTTTAGAGAAGAGTTATTTCCAACAAGAGCATCTCTCCAGAGGAGCCACTACTTTAAACCGCTGAACAAGTACAAACAGCCCAGTTACCACTGTTGAGAACAAGAGAAATAAGAGAGGGAGAGATATGCATGATACAGAGACCTAGTTGTAGAAACAGGAGCCTCACGATTCTCCGTTCTGTGTAGACTGACACTTCTGCATGAGATTGACCCAGCTAACAGGGAACATTCTCAGAACATTGATTAACATTCTATAAAAGTTCTCTCAACGTTATCAGAAATACAGTAACATGCATTTTTCTTCTTGCAGTAACGTTGCAGAGCATTTTAACATTATACATCAGTCATCAAAAAGTCATTCTTAATTTGTTAGTAAAACGTTTTAAAAATGACAAAATTACAGAATTAAAAAAATGTTTAAATGACGTTCATATAACCAAGCAATAATGTTAATACAATGTTTAAAAACAAAAGTTCCTAGAACATGCAGAATAATAACGTTTTGTTACCAATTGAAACGTTAGGGACAACCTAAAATTGGTAGCTGGGTAGCTGATAGTACAAACACATTGTCATGGCACTTAGCACAAAGCTCTCAGTTACCACTAAAATAGCAAGTAGCTAAAGTGCCATTTTTGGATGACCCTCGAAAAGTTTGCTTTATGAGGCGTTCCAGAGGATGACAGGCATCTGACTTTTGGAAATGCAAACTGGCACAATACCTGAAGTAATGTTGGCTGAGAAAGACCTAGTGGACTATTATAAACTGTTTAATGATAAGTGTACTTAAATGATACAATCCATAAATTGTCCAAAAGCACTGCCTTGCTTTGCTAAATGACATGATTTTGAAGGAACATTGAGTTACTTTGAGGAACATTAAGTGCTGTTCAAATCCCTTCTTGCCAGTTTAGTCCCAACCCTGCTTTTACACACCTATGTATACTTTTCAGGTAATCCTGGTCCCAGGTCAGATGTGTTTGATTAGTTAGACAGAATCAGGATCTTTTTGTGATCTGCACTGATTTTGGGTGGGAATCTGTGCAATTCAATAGGACGAAAGCATTTCTAAATATGGTAAACTATTTCTAAACTTTTTCATTTCTGAACTATGCTAAGAGCACTAAAGAGAGCGATAAATAAAAAACAAACGCATAAGAGATGGGGGTCAAATCTGTGGAGATCTGAGGAGCTTCCTGCAAGCAGCCCAACTCCAGAATCAGTTAACATAGTTCATGTGTTTCGTTTCAAGGTTTGTTTATTGAACAGGTCGATATTTGCTTGGGTCTTCGATGCACTTCTAATGTAATTGTAATGTTTGGGCTTTTGGTTAATGCACTGTGCCGCTCAGCTCCTCTGGTGGATGATGGTGGATGGTGTTGGCAGGCGTGAGTAATAATGGATTTACAAGTCGGTGCATGTTCACCACGGTCCCCCGGCGCACTTTTATAAAACGACTCTATAGTAATTTACTGCTATTTTTAGCGCTGCTTCATTGTTTTGCTGGTGTTTTTGTTTGGTACATTATCAGGTCAGCAGCCTGCAGTGTTTGTATTTTGTTGTTTTAACCACAAATATGACTAAGGGCGATAATTATTTTTATTTTTAAACAAATTTATAATTAAGTCAGAAAATTTAACTCACTGATGACATGTTTACCTAAAATCAGACAACAATCCTGTTTATTTTTCTTTCTCGAAGCTGTATTAATAATATTTAGCATATAATATGATTATATAATATTATAAATATGTATTTTTAAAGCCAGCAGGACTGCTGGATAGCCTGATCATGTGTGAGTTAACACAAAGAGAAGAAAAGCTAGAAACATGCAGCTGTGGATCATACAGCTTAAACTGACTGCTGATTGGTTCACAGTGCATTAATTTAAACGCTCATGATTGGCCATTGTGGTAGTGTACATGAAAATGATACAGTAAGCTCCTGTTTAAAGGAACAGACACACACATAAGATAATCATATGTTGTGTAATTCAACAAAAAAGTTTATTAACACATTGAATTGTGTTAATGAAAATCAACTTACACACAAAGCGATCTGTGATTGGTCGAGACTCTTTTTGATGCAAAAAGAAACCCAGCAGTAAGCAAATGTAATGCTGTAATCACTGTTTAAGCATTTAATGGTTATTTTTCTGTGATCATTTCTATTATCTCTATTATTTATGTGATTAATTGTGCAGTCTTAGCTCAAAATATGCTTTAAAATCTAAAATGAAATGTTAAAATTTGGCTGCCCACTAGCAGCATGAAATTATGACATCTTGCATTATCTTTTCCAGTCATCATGAATGCAAACAGTAATTGCATATTTAAATCTTGTTAAGAGGTTTATCTGATTTCATGTCTTTTTCTCTGTGTTTTGTTTCAAACCGCTGTACTGAGATAAAGCCCTAAGATACACAGGATTATCGCTCGCTATCAGATGAAGAACTACAGCAACACAAAATCTCTTCAGCTAAAACTGTAAACCCCACATAACCAATAAAAACATATTTATAAACGCAGAGACGTAAACATTTAGACATAAACACTCTAATCTTTAAGGCTAACATTCTCTAAAAGTTCTTTCAAAGTTATCAAAAACATTCCTGCCATAACATTAGTAGAATTTTTTTACATGATATATCACATATACCAAAATATTTATTCTTATGTTGTTAATGGAACATTTTAAATGTTACAGAATTGTAAAAAAAATAGGAATATCATTCTTATAAACAATGTTAATACAACATCTAAAAAACTGATGTTTTGAACGTTCCTGGAATGTATTTCATACTAATAAAAACGTTAAGAAAACGTTTAGCTGTAAATACAAACTCTCATCACTTTGTATTTGGATTTATGTTTTCAGGACAGTTCTGAACATGCCTCCACAGACCCTCGATTTGATCTCAATCTGTTGCAGGAAACCTCTGACCCTCAAACCGCTTCTTGTGTGAGGGTGGATGGAGGTGGTTCATCAGATACAATGTTTCCTTGATACTGTTTTGAAATCAGGCTAAATCAACAAATCTCCCCACTAGCCTTGGTGTTTTGTAAAATTGAAGCATAACATGCTTTTCTGTAACTCTGTAAGAATGTTTGAAACCGCCGCCAAAGTTTTAATAAGATATTATTGATGTTATTCAATCTGTTGGGTTGACTGGATCCAGTTTTCTTGTTCTTTGGACTTATTCCATGTAAATAAATGCAGACAAGAAAGCAAATACGCATTTACTTTATCTCTATCCCCTAAAGACAAAATATTTTCACAAAATATTCTCGCACTTTTTAACACGTCTTTTTCGTTTTCTCTTGCATATATGGGAAAGTTCTGTTGCTCTTCGCTATTCTTTTATCATCCTTTTTGTGTGATTTTGTGTTTTCACGTTTGTCTCAGATTTTTTGGTACCACTTAATTTTTTTCCTGTTGCCGTCCTCTGGGACTCGGCCACATATGCTCCCAAATAGATTTTAATTACGATTGCACTGTGTGTTTTATCTGGGCCCTGTGATTAATAATGAAGGAATCAGGGCCTAATTGTTCTTGCAGGCGGATGAGCATGCCAGAGATGGAAGAGGGGTGGTGAGAGGTTGTTGTCCGCGGTGACCAGTATCCCAGGAGCCTCCACTTGGCATCATGTTCCCATAGAAATTGGATTTGTTAGTCGACGGTGGCCGTCTGCCATAGAAAAGTGCAGCCGCTTCCCTCCCAGAGAGCTGGCAAATCAAGTTTTCATCAGCGGGAAAGGATGTAGTCGCACCACCCGAAAATCCTTTCATGTATTTACTTAGAGATGTGTGTGGGGGGGGGGGTTGGTGCCTGTGTTTCTGGTATGATGAGCCTCACGTGGAGTAATTACTAGAGTGTTTCTGCTCTGTGTAGTTTGGAGAAGCTGCAATGTGATTTGTGAGCCACACTACATAGCCAAAGGAGTGTGGAACAGCAGATTTTGTCTGAGATGATGGAACAGGAAAGATGGAACAATTTGTTCCATTCTGACACAGGAGCATCAGCAGAAAAAAGTCTGTATATTTTTGGCTATGTACATTGTATTTTTCATCCCTTTTAAAAGCCTGAAGAAAATACAATTTCTCAGTAGCTTATATCTTTTCACGCATGTAAAGACACCAAAGAACGGTGTCTGCAACTACATTTACATCCGAAGTCATCTGAATAGCCGATCAACTCCCTATTACACTGACTAATAAAACAGGCCATATTCATCTTATCTGTATTTGCTTACATATAATGAATCTGGCTTTGGAGAGATTCAAAACATTCCCTGTGGCTGATAAAGTAAAGCATGTCTGAGACAAGGTAGAAAACATGAGAATATCTGCATTACCCACGGCAAAGACCAAACAAAAACTCAAATTAAAAATCTGTAACAGATGGCTTGGAGTTCTGTTTTGGGTACAACACTCATAACACTCAGTATGGAACGGTGAGAGATTGTAATTAGATGAGGGGAATAAATAAAGCTCTTTTGTCAGCTGACAGCGATGCTGTCGGTCGCCATCCCAGAATTCTGTGCTCTCCCGCCATGCCTCTCTAAAGGAATAGAGGGGAATAATGGACACACACAGCAGAGGAACTCAGAGTTCACAGGCAGAACCACAGGCTAATGTTTGGTTCATGTACCCCTCTGTTCTGTTGATGTATAAGCTCAGCTTGAGCTCATACCTTCATTACTGAGGTGCACAGATTGTGGAGCTATATATGAGATATACATATCATATATATATATATATATCAAAAACGTTATTCTTTAAACAAGTTTAAATTAGTTTTTCAATAAAACGGTAATCAAGTCATTACATTAAATAACTTTTATTCTCAGTAAATAAGGTCAATGTTAATTGTTTGTACAGTCTCTCAGCTCAGTGGTTCAGTAGTTCAGTAATAATATTTCATACCACATCCTTTGTTTTTCTCCTTTTTTCTATTTTACAGTTTATAGAGTGATTTCAGAGAGTGAATCTGTGTGACGATGCTGTCTCACGAGTGCTGTTTTTCTAGGTCGTAGCATGTCTCTGTGTGTCTGCACATCTGTGTTAAGATTTAATGAAGGGTTGTCATTGGAGGAGTCACGTCATCACTGATTGGTTAACAGAGCTGTCTGACTGAACCTGATGATTTGACGGAAAGCATCAGTCTGCATATGGCATGTGATGGTATTTATATGTACAGTTTCAGGATCTGTTAGTTTAACACTGCTGATGGATGAATGCGGTGCGACAGATATAGAACTAAAGGGCTGTTTTGTTTTATGTTTCAGGCAGGGAAAAAATTGAGAAGTCCTTGTGCATTTAAAGACCCCATTAAATATAAATAGGGCCTCTGTGAATGCAGTCGATGTTTATTAGCTATGAGGTGTACATGCTAGTGTATTCTTAAAAGTTGATAAAATGAACCAGATGTGAAACACGTACAATTTCATTTTTAATTCTAAAATATTGATGATTCTGCGGCATATTCTGATTATCGTCCAATAAAATGAGCCCTACCCAGCAAACAGAGAACATTCTCAAAATGTTGGCTAACGTTCTGGGAAAAGTTCTTTCAAAGTTCTCAAAATATGTCCTTGCAATAACGTTAGTAGAATGTTTTTCTAATATATCATATATCAAAAACGTTATGTATGTTAAGATGTTAGTAAAAAGTTATAAAAAATATTTGAACAGTCTTCTAACCAAACAATAATATTAATGCAACATTTAATTAACCTTTTTTGTTTGTGTTACTTAATGGAAATGTTGGGTAGATTCTCCATGTAGCACTTTATTTTTAATGGGAAATATGTAGGAAAAACTGCCCTTATTGTGTGATTTCATGAAGTCTTTAAAAAAGTTGCAATTAAAAAAGAAAAGGTATATTCGTATTCTTATGTGTATATTCAGGGCCTCCATGGGTCTCATAATAACTAAATAAACCATCCTTTGACCTTCCAAATACAACAGCACACAGTGAAATTTGATCAAAAGTCTGACGCCAACCCTGTATGCCCAAAAGTCCATTAATTACCCCGCAGCTTTTCTCCCCAGCCCAGAGGAAGGTGACATAGTTTAGCTCTCCTGCTAGTTCCCACATTTGAATTAAGTCTTTGGGAAGACCTTGCAGATCCCTCTCGCCATATTGCAATTAATCAAACAGCGTTAATTATCTCATTATGAACCAGAGATGGATGCCTACACCCTGTTGAAGGGTGAGAGGAAAGAAACGGTGGTGGGGGATGAACGAGAAAGAGAGACACGCAAGAACAAATCCCTTCGAGCCCTCTGGATACACGTGTAACTCGCATTTGGCTGGGGAAATGGTGTCATGTCCAGAGAGGAAGTGATGTCATCAAGGCAGATAGACTGATCTGCTTCTTTAGTTTTTCTGGCAGGAGCCGCAAGAGATCTCCTCATCCTCACAGCGTGCTCTCGTTTTCCTCTCTCTCGTGCTTCTCCAGCACAGCTGGTCTGCACCACATGTTCCCTCCTTCACATGGAGGATTAGACTTGGTGTAAATCCGTCTCCACTGCCCTGGATTCGCACCCAGATCCAGGTCTGCCTGGAGGAAAGAAATAGCACAAGTGAGATGTCTTTTAAATCTCAATTATTTCTCCTAGACAGCAGTGATATTAAACAGAAAGAAAACAGTGGCTTTTACTGAAGTTTCCTGCTGTCACCTGAGAAAAACCTCAGCCATTATTTAAAAACGTAGTTCATTGGTTCCACATTAGAATATGAAGCTTCTAGTGGCAGAGTAGCTGTATGATTTAATTTTTAAACAGGGAGGAGCTAATTACTTGAAAATGGTTACTTACCATCGTCTTTGCAGTTTTAGTTCTTGACCGTTTACGCTCTCCGTAATCTCTGCCAAAAACCTGAAGGGAAGGTTTAAAGCAGTCGGTAGTGGAAGATTAATCCCTTTTAAACATGTTTAATGTCTTCTCAAGTGAGACTTTCTCAGGAGGAAGAGAAGAGTACTTTCCAGTTAATCTGTAAATCAGCTTTGCGGAGAAGGACCGCGACTTTGGGTAGGAGAGGCAGCAGGAAATAACGTCTCACACCTCTTAAGAGGTGTTTGTTTAGATTTTCTGTTGCTAACTAGTACATAAATGTACAGGCACAATAGCAGGACATATTAATATCTGTCCAATGGGGTCGTTTCATCAGAAATCAAACTTTCCCTGATCTTTAGATAAAAAAGTTCATTGTGCTATGAAATCATAACTTTTTCCATTAAAAAACTATGTAGAACAAATACTAATATTATTCATAAACACCAGAAAAACTAAATGTATTTGACCCAACAGCAAAATTGCAGCATGAGTCTTTCACATGAGAATTAAATATACAACTATATAGCTATATTCATATAAACTATATATATGAATAAACAGCCTGTTTCTCATATGCCCCCTATAATAATAATGATATACAGCATAAACTGCATGGTAAGAAGGTCGTGTATTTCATCATCCCACTGTAGAAAAATAAAACATTTTACATTGGCATGTGTGTAGATTTTTTTGAATAAAATGTATCTTGTTTTAGGTGACCTTTAAAGATAAGTGGGGACCAGCATAACTTCAGGAGATTTTGAGACAGTGAAAATTAACTCGATCGCTCTTATTTCCACACACCATGTGCTGTTACGCTAAATAATAGAACACCTTTTTCCCTCTCCAATACACTTCATCAGATTTTCATTTTAGGGTGAACTATCCTTTTAATCTTTAAAATCTTCTGTATTCCTTTATTGTTCCTCAATCGCTTCATCTGTCTTCTGCTCGTATATCAAGAGCTAAATGCTGTTTTTACAGAGACTTGTATAACAATGTATAACACAACTGAACCCCACGAAGCGCCATCGTGAGCCTTGTTAGGCTATATCAGAGTTCTGACAGGAAAGATGCAGGTGAGGATGGAGCAGCCCTGCTCTGGGTCTCACTGCAGGGTATGCCACCACAGTTGTCTGTCATAACTGATGTAACAAGTGTGAAACATGTTCGTTTCCTCTCTCTCACTCTTTCTGTCTGACAGCAAACAAGAACTACCCACATCAAGTATAAAAGAAGTGCTGAACCTCAACAGATAAAGCCTGGGAACACATTGTGCAGTTCCAAAAGCTCTAACAATACAAAAGTACCAAAAAAATATTATGGCTTTTTTTTTTTTGCACATTACAAAGTAATACTCAGCTAGCAATTTTAGGTTGTAAGAACATTTTCCTAACATTTTCATTAAGTAACAACAACATTAAAAATGTTATTTTGAAAGCACTAGAAATGTTCAAAACGTCCATTTTTTTAGACGTTGTATTAACGGTATTGTTTATTATAAAACATTATTTTTTTTTTGTAAATGTTGTTTATTATAAAACGACATTTTTTAATTCTGTAACTTTTAAAAATGTTTCCCTAACAACTTTTTGATGTATATATGATATATAACGTTACTAAAAGTTCTACTAATGTTACTGCAAATGTGTCCCTAATATATGGTTAAGTAACCCACCCTCTCCCCCACCACACACACAGTGGTTATATTTAATGTAAGACATATTTAAAAGATGTCCTAATTTATAATACTGTAACATTATACCATTATAATTGCCTCCGTCCATGCTTGGTCAGCTCACTATGCAATGTGACAGTCCACCAGTTAAAAGATTTCAAATGAACTCTTGGTTTGGTCAATTAACACCCTGCCACACAGACTCATCATCATCTCTATAATTCACAGCGCTTATGAATTCCTTCTGCTCTCTTTATGTTCTGCAGTCCCTACAGAGTTCACCCCTGGAGGACCAGACAGAAAGAAAGAGAGGCTTTAAAACATGCTTCTGTTTATGCATTTTACTCTTTAATATGGGAAGGACAGAGTTAGAAAAGAAAAATAAAGAAACAGGAAAAAGACAAGTGACCAAACACCACAACAAAGCCAGAGTGAAGGCATTTTTCAACAGCTTTGCCCCTGTTAAACTTGCCTTCAGAAGTCCATAAAGGTTTTCATACGCATTTTTATGATCCCATAATAATGGAAAGATTCACATACATGGAAAAGTAAGATCTCCAGCACGAAACACTGTTACGCAGGGTAACGTGTGTAATGTCTTAATGTGCAACAACTTTCTGTGAGTGATCAGACAGCAGTGGCTTTGCATTAAAACGGCTTAACTTTAACGGCTTAAGGGAATTCGCTAATTCCTCTAATTGTGCTTTTGCAGTCGTTAAGTATGTTTTAACACTCAATTCACTGAGGATATTGTTTAGATCGGGTGACTGTGAACACGCTTGCTAAATCTCTGCTAAATGCAGCCGCATTCTTCCAGATATGAAGGATTTAGTAGTGGGTTAAACGTGTGTGTTTCTCCATTCTTGTCCAGTTTCATGGGTTCTTGGCTTCGTTTTGTGGGACAATTGATCACCATTGGGTAAACTGTATGCTAGTCTACACCGCATGTCTGTATAACTCTCATCCATCATTGAATCATTATTTGATGAATAACTGCTGCCGTGATCAATAGACAATAGCTTTAATTTAAATGTCATTAATGGAGCAGGATAATTGTGATAGTCAAACAGCGCAATGTTTCGTCAATAAGACACCTGCAAACTATAATGAGCCTGATTTGCATATTCAAAAGGCATATCTGAGCTATAATGACAATGAATTAACTGAAAAGCACACATGCAGCCTTAATGCATTTAATGCATGGGTGGTTAGTGCAGATTCTTGAGCTGCAATGCTACAGGCAGAAGTGTTTAGTGAAATCACCCTTAATGTTGAAATGGAATATGTGTCTGTCTTCACAGATACTGCAGGGATCCAGGTGGGGATTGTGAAATCCATCCTAAGCCAGGAGAAGAGCCTGTGTACATTTGTGTCTTGTCTGAATTATGCCGCAGCAGCTGTCTTCCATTCGTCAGGTATACCAAGCATGGAGTGTAAGGTAATTGAGCATGAAGGTGGCTAACCAAATGGAATTCTGGGTACAAGCCCTTGTCATTTTTATTGTCCATTTTCACCTGCCCATTCCTACCTGTTTATCCTCCCTTGTCCAAATTTAATTGTTCAATCCCACCTGTTTATAAATGTCCATTATTCTCACCTGTCTGTTGTCAGCTTGTCTTTATTCATTCACTCTCCGCGGTTTAAACTCACCTGTTCAATTGTTACCTGTCTGCATTCACCTGGATGTATTCACCTGTCAGTTCTCACCTGTTTACACCCAATCAGCCACAAGACCTTTTCCATTCTCATTAAGTTCACCTGTCCATTCTTACCTGTTCAACTTACCTGTCCAAGATCACCTGTCCACATTCACCAGTCTTCCATATCACACGATTGTCCATTCCCGTTTGTCCACGTCCACTGTACAGAACTCAGTCACTGCAGTTTATTTCAGTAAACATTGTGTTGAGAAGTAAAACTCTCACTGCATAACAGCACTCTGTTTCTGTGGGATTCTGCGCTGCTCGCTAGACCTCTCCAATCTTCTCAGAAATCTCTGTGTGATTGCCTCTTACAGCCATACCAGAGCTTATTTAATCAAACAAAACAGCTACCCAAAAATAGACACCAAGGTTGAATACACAAACTTCCACAATCTCACCATCTTTTTGAATGAAACTTTCTTCTGAATGGCTGAGTGTATGAGCAGTATAGCTTCTATCAAATACTTATGGAGGCTACTGTGATAAGCAAAGCAGAAGCAGACATTGATCCATCTACACTGGAAATGCATTTGTGAGGAATGTAGCTTTTATCCATCTGGTTAAAAGAAATATACACGTGTCTAGAGCAGGAAGTGATCAGATGGTTGTCAGGTTCCAGGGTTTTGTCCGGGGTGAGGGGCTCGGGGCATCATCAGGTTATGAGATGTGTTGTCCATAAGTAGGCCTACACCCAGCTAAAAGGGAACATTTTTTTTTCTCTATATGGATTTTTGATCTCTATACAGCGAGTGGTTTCTGAGCACACAGAAACAGTTGGAGTCCTTCGCTGGAAAGAGCTGACAGAGTCTCAGAGGGTCCATATTAGCACTGTGAGCCATGACGTCTCAACATGGCCCTGGATACTGCTGAGATTCCATGGAGAGCTTATGTAGATCCTTTCCTTCAGCCCTGAAGGATGCTGGGAATTCCTCTCCAATAATCTCTCAGAGAAACAACCCTTCTGGCTTCTTTTTGAGGGATGATGGCGAGACTAATAAAGGCCTCCCAGATGTCCTGAGCTCGCTGCTTCTCTAATCCTCTTTCCCCTTTACTTTCTTCCTTTTCATTCCTTCTTTCTCACATCCCCTGGTGAAAATAAGCCCTGCGCTGAGTGTGTCCTGGTCGAAACTCACTCTGCGTGGTGGGAGATTCCTGCCTGTCTTGACGGAGAACGAGCAGAAAAAGATTAGCTCTGTGATAATACAGGGAGTCACACATTTCTGATTGCAGAAGTTGATGGATTATCTTTATAAAACTGCATCAATCAATAAAACCAGTGGAGATTCACTCCATTTCAATAGAGCAGGTGTGATAAACTCACTTAAAACTTTTCACATTCTTACTATTTAATTTGTGTTCTAGAAATTGAAATTGAGGCTGAACATGACAGAGAATATAAAATATTCTTATATTATAATATATAGTTTTAGTCCTGTGACACACATGGCATGTATTGTTAGTGCAGAATTTTGCACAGATTTGATTGATATAGCTGCTACAATGTAAATAAATCACAGTTTTTCTGTTGTAGCAAAGTGGCCTCCAAAAGGGAAATCTTACTTCCTTGAAGGTGAACAGTGAGTGCTGTTCCAGACTAGAACCGATATTGCAGTCATATGTTTTCATAGCTGCGGCTGTCATACGGCTGGTTTGATAGGAGACGGCAGAACGTGAGATGTTTGTCTGATGAATTGCAGAGGCCAAACAAACACCAGAATCACCTGCGTCAGGAGCAGAACCTGCGCTGTCACTTACTTCTGAATTCAGACTGTAGCAGCAATGCAGGTAATATAATTACATTTGACAGGTGGATTGATGTCGCATTGGTTTCATTTCAAAATCTGTGTCCATCAGTCATTTTTACATGCAAAAATTCCCTCAAGTTTTTCAAACAAACTGCTTCAAGTAAACGATTTGTCTTGGAAATTTGTTGCATTTGTCAAATGTGGAAAACTGCACACAATGCAATTTTTATAGCACAGAAATATTAAAGAGAAATATTAGTTCTGTCATAGGATGAGAATAAAACAGCGTTATGCCTGTTTCCACATTGCATTGAAGATTTAATTTAAGCTGTGGCCCTGAACCATTTCATTTAAACCGTTCCGAGTCTCCAAAACAGTAAATATAATATCTCTGAAGACCTAATATAACTTTGAACCAAAGGATGCATTCATAACCTTATTGCTGTTGAAGGATACTGTGGTTTTATATGTATTTATTTAAGTTCATAGAACTGATTCAGTGCAGTGATGGGCACAAATTTATTGGACTCGCTAAAGAGAAACTCAACAACCTTGATTAAACTTAAACATATTTTAGCAACTGTGCAAGAATATATTACATTTATATCCTACATGTTGACTGAAAAGATATTGAGTTATGATACAGAGGCGTCGGCATCCTTCTCAACATAAGAAGCAGTAATTCATGCCTTTAAAACCCCCTGACTCTAGACATGGCCCATTTTAGTCAGGGCGAGCCCATTATTCAGGTTGACTTCTGAGGTTTCACACCCATGTTATGAGGCCCAGAGGGTGGAGACAGAGTCCCCCAGTGCCTCCTCACCCGGGGCTTTCTTCTCTTAAAGAGAAATGAACTGACTTAAGGACTTTAGCTTGGGAATAACATGAGCACAACTCAAGGGAGGAAGAAGAAATACTGATAAATGGGGCATGTTGTGATAAATACACAAAAGAAAAGCACAACAAACCCATAATTAGCCTGTTTTACATGTTCAGAATTAATCACCTCCATTTAATGGCCAACTGTTTGTCATGTTTAGGCGCTGGAATCCCCAGACAGTTGAATAATGAGATCTCTGCATTTCAAAGTTATGCTTTTAATCCATTATGAAACAAAATCATTCTCTTTATTTCTCAGGAAAAGTTTGCTCTTAAAAGGATGATTCACATCTAACCCTTTGTAGCAATTTACAATAATCTGAAGGCACATTTGTTCAGTGAGCCACAAATAGAAAGGAAATGACCTACTTTAACTGAAATCATCTATTGTTTGCATTGCCACAAGAGTTAGAATTTATACAAGACTTCAAAAGTTATAAAGAAATTAATTTAATCCCCCATGAGTAGCTTTATAAGTCAGGTAAAGCTTCCTTCACAACTGTATTCCCATGAAATATTGTGTTTAAGATGCATTTCTCACTGAGGGAGTTTGACACGCTACTTTATCAAACTCGACTTGCTCTTATAACGAAGGCTAATTCTTTCTTCCAGTGAGAATCTGGACATGTCGTTGAATTGCTAAAACTAAGAGGGTCGCTTGGTCTCTTTTTTTTTTAGCACTACTTTTTGAAAAAGAACAATTGAAATGACTAACATGATGGATCGCTGCTTTCAGATGTTTGTCATATTAAATTGAATTTCTCTCGTAGTTGGCAGAATTGCTCTTTGAAAGACTCGATTCGAGTCGGTCTATTGTTAGGTTGCTTTTCATTGTTGTCTAACACAATGTAAAAGCGAGATATCTTTTTGATCTGCTCACTGTGTGACAAACGAACAGCAGAAAGAGACAATATTTAAAGCAGCACACGTCTGTTTGAAGACCTAATGGCTGAAATTATAACACTACTGTTATGTATTAGCCACATTTTCGTAATTTATTTTTGACCGCAATTGGCCATTTTTACAAATGCCTCAGCTGACTAAATCACATACACTGACATTATTTCATAATTGCATATTTATTTATTTATTTAATGAGGATGTATTTTAAATATTTTAATATCAATCTTCTACTTGCCATAATAACAAATATGTATATATGAAATATGCATATAGGTATATTACAGTATTAATAGTATATCTAATATAGATATAATACAATTAATATAATAATGTTTATATTATTATGAATATCAATAAATTAATATGACATTATTTTTTAAAGGGCACCTCATATTTTACTGGATGTTACTTTACTGCATGGGTTGTTGTGATAGAAATGTAATTTACACACGATTAGCATGTTTCTCTCTGGGTCAGTGATTCTTGTCCTCTGCTGCGTCTACCTGCACGGCGATAGTGTAGCAGCTAACATGCTTTTATCAGAGCCTAATGAAGAGATTATAGAGGACGCTATGGGCCAATTAAAAACAATGAGAGTGTTTTGCTGATGTTGCTGTGTGGTAAAGTAATTAACAACACTGCCCTCCGACGCGCCCCAAGAGAAAAGCCTGGACGCACACCTCTACACTGCTGTCTAAGGGGAAATAAATTGGATGTACACTCACTTTTGTGTGGTATCACACAGACACACTACTACTGTCTTGCAGGTATTTTACCACCACCTCTGTTTAAAACATGCAATCGGGGTAAGGTAAGGAGATCGTTTTTATTTCTCCTAGGCAATTTTAGGAGAGACAAAGTTGATACATGAATGAAACACAACTCCCATGAACTTGATGGAAATGTCTGAGCAGTAAACTTTCCTCAGGGTTATGGTCTCAAGCAGAGCTACTTAACTGCCATTTGTGTCGGAGTTAATTTTTTATTATTTTTGTTTATTATGTACATACTGTTGACTAATGCCATTGTGAGCTCAGTATTAGGTGAGTAGATTAAAGACCAGCACTTGGTGTGGAGGTGTTGCTTTTCCTCTGGGTTCTGTTCAGCCTTTCGTTCCAGATAACACGGTATCAAATCTCATGTTAATCCCCTGAATCTGAGCACCCAGCAAATTGCAGGGCACAGCAGGAGAACTGACTTGTTCTTCTCATTGTCTTTAAAGAAAGCAATGAACGTGTTTATCTCCGTGGCTGGATAGAATCCGATCTTTCTGTACTTTTTCTCTCTTCTCCCACCTATATAGCCCAACGCCAAGGTGTCCATTTCCCCCACGTTTATTTGGTTCCAGAATCCATGGAAAACTCATTCCAGTAACGCCCTTCTGCGATAATGACTTGCGGTTTTTCAGTTGCACGGTCGTAGATCACAATTACTGCAAATCGTGTGAATCCGCGCTCAGCTATCAGAGTTTGCTGTGTGGGATCTGGTTAAGACTCGTTGCCGTACATTTCGTCATACGTCTTACATGACTTTCGCAGGATGACCAACTGGGGCAGGAAAGGGGACTATGGAGTGGAGAAGTGGTTAAAATTTGTGGTGAAAGTTTGTTTTCACTTATAAAAAAATAACCATTTACTACAGTACATTGTGGTTACCATGGTTAACTATAATAACCATGTTTTTTGTTGTAAACAGTAGTAAAACTATAGTTAATTTTTGCTAGTGTTGTCAATTTTATTAGAACTGGAAAACTGTGTTATCTGTGTATAAAGTCGATGGCTCGTCAAACTGAGGAAGCCAAGAGTGTCGTAAACGCACCAGTAGTTCCACGGTTTTGTCTCTGCAGGTGCCCCATGCTTCTCTGTCAGTTTAGCAAATTATATTTCTATTATTTTGCTTTTATCCCCTTTAATAAAACTGGCCAAGATTAATGAAGTAAATACTCAAAGTAAATTATGCGTGACAAGCATAGTTTTTTTTGGAGACTTGGGCTAATCACATTTTGTTGAAGTGCAGAAAGAACTGATGATGTGCTTTGAATAAAAGCATGTTGGTTTGTGGAAGAAGAAACTGGTGGACTCTTTACAGTGAAGTGTCTGTTCACACTAAAATCCAATTTATTGCTGTTGGTTGCCTTAGTGTTATTAGTGAGCTGCAAAACAGACCATAGCTTTTAAAGGTCTTATTACTAATCATTGTTATATTGCTCCTGTAGCTTAACTGGTAGAGTATTGCGTTAGAGTAAGTGCAAAGGTTGAGGGTTCGATTCCCAAGTGATCAAATGTATACCTTGAATGCACTGTAAGCCGCTTTGGATAAAGGGTTTGCCAATGCATTAATGGAAATATATGTAATTAGCTCTAGTGCTAGTAAAAATAAGATCTAGTAAAAAAATCTGCTCTGCTAAAAATAAAATCCTGCCTTATATCATAAGAGCGTGCATCATTTTTAATGTCAAGTTTGTCAAGTACATAGTGGCATAGAAGAAACATCTCCAGTCCTTCACAGGAAACAGATCTTGTGAGTTTCATTGTCTACACTCTATCATTAGCACCCGCTGCAGCGTGTGGTTGTTAACTTTTTTTTTTACAAAAAGTAAAAAAAAAACATAGCTTCATAAACCAAACCATAGTTTTTATTCTGAACAATTTCTGATCATCCAGAGCAATGAACTGAAACACAATAGTGGACGGAGGGCAATATTTTTTTAATACCATACAAAAAAATCTGTCATGGCATTTGATTGGCTGACATTATGGCAATGCTAATTGGCTGTTGGCACCACAAGAATCAGAGTCAAAAAACCTTCATTGACAAAGAGCAATGCTTTTTTTTCATTTTAATTAAATACCAAAATACCAATAATGGATACCAATTATATGGATATTAAACAATACCTTATTGTCTCTGAAAGTTAATTTGTTTTGAACTCATTGTGCATATCCACACACATTATATAAACAAAGGCATAAATAATAAACCAATAATTCAGCCTAAACCACCTCATATTTAAAAATAAACCCGAACTTAAAATGCATTTAAGACATTACAAAGCAATAAGCACAACGATATAAATTATATATGACATTATAAAATATTACACAGATTCATCAATTACCTCAATACCCTTCAGCAAAGTGATATGTCTCTCAAAACATATTAATTTTACGTCTGCAGCTTGTGATTTAGTATTTTAATTTAAGCAGGTATGAAATATTTATTAAAATCATTATGTTTGCGCAAAGGAAACTTGTACTCTATATATACCCTACTGAGGTGTGGGTGTAGTTTGTAGATGAGAGAATTTAATGAAATTACGAAATGTTTACTAAATGTTAACAACAGATAAACTGAAAAAAGAAAACATTTAAAATCAACACAAACTATACAATGTAAGATGTGCCGTCCTCTGGTTTTGTAACAGCCCTAGACTCTGTAAACCAGATTTTGTCTGGTTTGAATGGTCAGTCAGCCCCTGCTGGTAGATATTGTAACTACATCATCCAGATCTTTAAAGCATCTGCTAAGTGCCATTTACACAGACCTGTGAATTTGGACAAAGTAAATGTTTTGCAAGCAACAGAAGATGATTCAAAAGGGCCAGTGTGATGAGATGTGCTGCCCTCAGCTATTTGTTTAGATGTCATCATTACCACTGATTCCTGGTCATTTTTACACATTTGTCTTTTGAGTCGATGAGGGCTGGCGTCATCTGTGTTTGGTTGAGCTAGAATGTTACAGCAGAACAGTACAGGCTGTATGTTTGCTGATGAGGTGTTGCCAAAGGATACAGTAGGCTATGTACACAGAAAATATACATAGAAAACATTCATGCAGCATATATCACGCACAACCAGCTTGAACTCTGTCGAACCGTCAGTGCAAATGAGCCCAAACCTGCTGACAAGAAAAGCTTAAAACCCACCTATGCTGTTTTGCTGGTCCTAGCCTGGTCGTCCAGCTAACAGGGAATGTTCTCAGAACGTTGGCTAATGTTCTCTAAAAGCTCTCTCAAAGTTTTCAAAAACGTTTTTGCAGTAACGTTAGTAGAATGTAATGTTATATATCACATATCAAAAATTGATTCTTATGTCCCTATAACGAAGCAGTAGCGTTAATACAACATCTAAAAAACTGGACATTTTGAACATTCCTAAAACTTTTAAAACATAATGTTTTATGTTTTTGTTTCTTAATGGAAACGCTACAGAAACATTCTTACAACCTCAAATTGTTAGCTCGACAGACTGTCACTTTTCACATATCCAGACTGGGAGACGATAACCAAGACCTACTTTAACCAAAAACAGAAAGCCATTAGGCTGATTTAAGATGCTATTTTTCCAGCTTTTGGTTACATTTGCCCGCCAAGGTCATAGTTTTTAATATTTGCTGTGAGATTTAGTGTTTTCGTTCTCCCCCTTAAGCCATTGAGTCAGCTATCCAAACTGTCCAGCAGTCTCAGAATTTATCAGTCACAGATTTAATTCCCTTCCCAATAAAACAATAAAGCTCAGTTCAGCAGAGAGCTCAAGCCGCTATCTCTACCTGTTCTTACAGAAGAAGCTGTTCAAGTCCATGTGCAAACTCCCCACGATGGTGATTTTTCTGTTCTTTATCCTCCTCTCTCTCTCTTTTTTCTCCAAGTCGAGGGTACCAAGATCATTTCTAATTATTCCATCAGATTAAATTGATGAACAGATGATCGAAGTAATGAAACTGCTTTAATAGACATTTCTTAGAGCTAAATCAGAAAAAAATGTCCTTAGGTAATTATGTGTAATGTGTTATGGGTAATGGAGCTTGAGCATGGATGTAATGAGCTAATTTATGTAGACGTTTATTGTGAGGGAGGTGTGTGTACATCAGAACCACATGGATGGCATTGGTTTCTAAATAATATGTGAGTTGCACTTATTAACAAAAGACGTGTTATTTCATGTACTGATTTGGGTAGAAATGATGTTTGTAGTTTTTCTGAAATTAAGTGTTTGTCTTGTCACATGCTCTGAGTTTGTGCATCACAAAACCTATTAAAATCAGCCCAAAAAACAAGAACACCCGATTAACTGTCGTAAGTCATTTGCTCTGTAAAATTGTACAAGAAAAATGGATGTTTTGGATTTGGGTGGGATTAAAACTGCAAAGTCTGAATAATAAACATTTACATGACTTCCTCAAGGAAATCTTCTTTTGTCTGAGTAGGGCGATAGGCTAAGCTTTCTGTTTCAAGATGCATTAGAGAAATAAGAAAAAGCAGACATTACAGTCAGTGGTAATATTTTGATATTTAAACAGAAGGAAGTTAGACCCACAAGCAACAGTGTCGAGTCTGTTTTCAGTAAGATAAAAGATTGTGAGCCACAGACAGCTGACACCAAATCACCAAAGCTGATAAAGCAAATAATGTTTGTAAACTTCGATTCTTCATCTCTGATTTTTTCAGCTTTACTGCATTTGGTCTCTCTGTTCTGTGTAATCTCCAGTTTTCGCCTCGTCTCTCGTTGTGAACTTTGCCTCTCAAAGTCTTTTCACGCGGTGAAAATCACAGATGCTCGGAGTCACCGAACGACACCATGATTCAAAACCCTCAGACACTCTCTTTCTAACATAAATTCATAAAAAACAAACGCCTGCCAGACTCCCAAAGCACTGCGGGCCACTGTAATATTTAAAGTCGTAACAGAGTTAGAGGTTGACATTTGGCGTTGGGAGACACTGGGATAAAGAGCCTGTGATATTTTGGGGCCCTATATCCGCCAGTAATTCTGTCAGTGTGTGGCTATGCCAATAAGAGAAAGAAATTTGATTTCTGATGATGAACGAAATGAGATTACTCAGGGCCCATAACTGAAGAGTGTCAGAAAGAGATGGAGTGAGTGATTGTTCTCTTTTATGCATGAGTGCAGTTATTCCGTCAGTGTTTTTTCTGCTTGACTGTTGGCTCTGTTACACAGAGGTCGTTTATTGGCTGATGTGCGAAAGTGTCACCCAAAAAGATTTATGTTACCCAATCATTATGGTCGGGATATTTTTGGTGCCAGACAAAGCAAAACTGTTGGTTTTTCATGGCGCTCAAGGACATTCTTTTTGTTGATATATGTCTTTTTGGATGTTATTTTTGTTGTTATTTCGTGTTTTCTCGTGTTGGTATAAATTGTAGGCTTTTTTAGTCATTGACTTTGCCCTGTAAAAAACAGATCAATACAAACGTTGTGATGGCACTGGAATGTCAAATATTTTAGGAATTGTGAAACAAATATTATATCTGGTCGATAGTAAAACGCAATGTAGCTCATTTGAAACTGGGCAGTATCAAAGGCAGGTGTCATGTGCAATTTAAATTCGACACTACTGCCGGTGTAACACAACTCATCATAAATACAATAGGTTCTTTTTAACAGTAAAAAAACTGTGTGTGTGTGTGTGTGTGTGTGTGTGTGTGTGTGTGTGTGGTGTGTGTGTGGTTAGAGGGTGGCAAGATAAAGATAAAAATGAAAAAGACATAAAAGTAATAAAAATGAATAAAGTTGTTTATAAAGAAAAATAAATCATTGTAATTAAAAATCATTATATAAATCATTCAATAAATCATTGTTTTGCTCATGCTAAATATCCAGTTTAATACCGATTCATTTGTACTGTGGTGCCAGTGAGGGTTCTGGAGCCTTACTGATGGTTCTGTTTGGAGACAGAAAGGGCAGCACACACTGTTCTCAGCTGTGTGCTATGATCACATGTTTAAAACACGTCGTCTGTTTTTCCAGGGTCGTTTCATTCACCACCTATGGCTGACATCTATTTTACACGCAAGTAAAATTGGCAGGAAAATCATCAGGCGTTACAACCGCACACACACAAACATACACCAGATAGATTACTCCCTGTGTTTGGGAGAGCTCACTATGACATTATGACCAGTGTTTATGGCTGTTCTGCTCACCCCGTGTGGCCTTCACTGTGGCCATAACTCACGCAAACATACTTACGCACACATACACCAACATCCCAGTCACTCCAATCTCAGCTGTAAATGTAACTGTCTAACATATGGCCGATATTGTGATGAAATGAAGTCTCTCTCTCTAGCTCGCACTCTCTCTCTCTCTCTCTTCTTTGCTGTTTCTCATCTTTTTTTATTTGAAATACCCATATCACACATCTGATGCATTAACAAAATTATTCTGGTTAGAGATTATGCTGGTGAGGTTTTTCTTAGGTTGTGAATTTTTAAGAGAATGAACGAAATTTTCCTTTAACACAATCAGAAACACTCACGTAACGCATGGCTCCTCAGGCAAGCAGCTATATGAGACGTTTAAATGATCTGTTAAGTGTTTAACGTAATAATGCTTGCTAATTTTAATGGAAGTTGTTATAAAGAGATATCTGTGGTTTACAGTGAGGAAAAATATTGTGCAGTAGGTCGGTTCTTTCTAAATGAGTGAGGATTTTGTTGGACACGTGAAGTTGTTGAATAATGCAATGCCGAGTTGTGAGACTATGGCGTAAACCGAAATAAACACGCAAACAATGCATTTACCCACTGTCTTATAGTTTTACATTGCACATCCTTTCACAAAGACCATGTATGCGCCATGACAACTGATGGTTTTGTAATCTGGGATATATTTGTCTCTATCAAACTTAGCTGACTTCAGGGGGTTTATCACAAAAAAAGTCACTGTGTGTTTGTTTACATTCAAATGAATGGATACGTGATATGCTGTGCTAAATGGAGGTGACATGCTGTGTGTGTTGGGGGGCGGGCGGTGGTTGAGCGTCTTATGTCTCGCTGTCACTCAGACAATAGAGCACTCGTGCCTGCCATTGTTTTCACACACAATGACCAACAGATCCGTCAGGCAGCATTTCCTTGTATCCATCAGCACTGTTTGAATATCCAGCTAACAATTTTGTGTTGTAAGAACGTATTCCTAACGTTTCCGTTAAGCAACATAAATGTTAAACATTCAACACGTCCAGATATCTAAAATGTTTGTTGTTTTGACAGTATTGCTTGGTTGTAAAACCATTATTCAAACTTTTTTTAAATTCTGTAAGGTTTTGAAAACATTCCACTAACAACCTAAGAATGACATTTTTATGCTATATAATGTTAAAAAGCGTTCCACCAACATTACTGCAAGAACTATTTTTAAAACGTTGAGATAACTTTCCGAGAACGCTAGCCAATGTTCTGAGAATGTTCCTGGTTTCCTGGGTAGTGTGTGTCCACAGTCTATTGTTAGGTCAACCAATGCTTCCCTCCCGGAATGTGTGTGTGTGTGTGTGTCTTCAGGGGACCTGCATTCATTCACACCGGCACGTGCACGGCCAGCTGGTTTATTCAAACAAAAACACTTAGTTAACAACCAATCACAGCCCATACAGTTGAATCATAATAGTTCAGTCACCATGGCGATGGCATCTTGTGAACGCTTGAAATCAAACACTGTAGATGCGTTTTACGTTTAACCTGGAGGGGCGGGTTCACAGACGGGCGAGTGTTGTTTCACACTCGCAGCGCAGGGGCAGACGTGAGCTGTAGAAACATGCTTCCATTACCCACTTTTCTACCTCACTGCACAATCTAAAGTGTGTTCAACAGTTCACCACACGTGCGGAAAATAAAACCAACCGAAGAGATTAATCAGCATCAAACATCAGGGAATAGCACGGGAATAATAAATAAATTAACAAACAAAGACAAAATATAAATAAGAAATGCTCAATGTTACGTCTATTAAACCTCTCCAAATGGACACAAGCCAGACATACAAAGGCTGACTGCACTGAGCATAAAACGGACAAAAAACGAAAATCTTTAAGCAAACACAAAATAAGTCATCCAACTAATAAACGTAATAACATTTTTGGTGGAGAGTAAGAGTTTCCATGAAAAATAAATGTTATGTTCAGCTTTTTTGTATTTATTGTAACTACAGGAAGATTATCCTGTTGTGTTTCATGGCTACTGCATGTGAGTAACTACTGTTTTGCTTTTTTTGGGTGTAATATTCCTTTAAAGCAAAGATAAGTGTTTACAATAAAACCGATTCTTACAATTGAACACATAGGAAACCCCAGCTAACAATTTAGGATGTAAGAATGTTTCTCTAATGTTTGCATACAAACATACAACAAACAACAAACATGCACACAACAAAATCGTTTTAAAGTCTCTTTTTAATGTGGGTTATGTCAGTTATTATTCACCTGCATTAATCCATCTAGTTAAATTAACTTACAGCACAATGAGTGGTCGGGTCTGATCAGATTGGAGACAGAAAGGATCGAGGCTCAAATAAATAACACCAAAATGCAGGTGGCTTTTCTGAGTTATTAATGAGAGCCAGTGTGACATTTTCAAATCAAATATTAGATGTAGAGGAAGAGCAAAATTAGTTTTCGCCACTGCTAAACTTTAAGCGTCAGGGCTATGAAAGGAAACCATCGTAAAGGGTGTCAGATAAATACTGATGAGAATTCATTAATGAGAGAGAAAATCAGATCGAACCAGTGATTGTGGCTGGGTGGTGTGACAGAATATGTAGTAAAGCGGTATAAATACAGATTTACTTTATTAAACCAACTTAACCAGACATGTCCACTGGTTATTAAAATATAAACCTTTTTTAAAGCAAACATAAATATAATTCACAATAGTGTGTGTATATAGATGGATGGATAGAAAGATACCAATTTGGTCGATACAGAATAGGTCTATTGAAACAGGAAAGAAGTCATATATATATATATATATATATATTGTGTGTGTGTGTGTGTGTGTAAACACATTTTTGTATTTACTTGTCAATCTCTGCACATACTACACACTTTGAAAACATCCACCCCTTAGAGCCAATGGCAGCTTTGTTCAGGAGCGTTCAAATTCTATTGGCTAAACAGGAATGCATGTTTTATTTACAAAATCCTGCCGCTCTCTGTGGAGCTCTCCAACAGACTGGAGGATCTCTGAATAGGCCAACAGCAGGAGAAAAGAGACCATGAACAGCTTGATAATGAGGAGGCTGATTAAGGAAATCTGTTTCTGTGCAAATTTGTAGACAAGATGGACTGGCTGGCCTCCGCACCTATTGTTGACCATCTGTAGGCATGAGGCGGTGAAAGGGTGTAGCTTAGGGCATCTCTGTGTGTGTGTGATTGTGTGTTTGAGGGCCCAGGGGATTACAACAGCTATCAGTTAAAATTCATTAACCCTGGTGGATAATCTCAGGAGGGAGGCTGTAAAAGCAACTGCCACAATTTCAGCACTGAAACCTGTTATTATGCAGCCACAGGTAAGACCCAGTGGTCGATTAGACTAAAAAGGAGCTCTATAGCACATTGGTGTACTAACGGCTCTCAGCCATTAAGGAAATATGAAAAACTTCCAAGTTAATTCCAGGAATCCATAATGATGGATTAATAAACATTTCAGGAAAGATGTAGCTAGATATAATTTATCGTCAGCATGCTTCAAATACACAACAGAAAAAAAAATCCTTTTTTTTTCCTAACAGTATAGATTAAATGGATAGCAAAAAATGTAAACTTTAAAAGGAGACACTTGCTTATGTCCCCAGATGTATGTCATACATATGAAAAATGTTTGAAGTGGTTTGTGGAACGTTTTAAAAATGTTACATAATTAAACAATGTTTGAACAACATTCTTATAACCAAGCAGTAATGTTAATACAACGCTGACAGCATTAATGGAATTGAAATCTATCCAAAGGTCACTTGCGCAAGGTTAGAAATAGAGTAACTGGCCTGGGAATTGAAATTTTCCCAGAGTTCTTTCTGTTTTGTGTCTACACATCTGAGGGCTGATAATAACAGCTGACTGCCAAACAAATGACAAAGGCTTTACAGCAACCTGCATGGTTTGCAGTTTAACACTGTTTGTTTTTTTACCTCCCTCAGGCCAGTCAAGTGTGTGTTTATATGTGTATGGGAACGTGAGAACGAATTAGAGAAAGTCTGACACAGAAGATGGTGGCCCGATGATTCAGCAAAATATCCTAACACATCCTGACAACTACACACTTTTTACTCCACAGAGTATTTCTTTGGGAAGATTGGGAATACAGAGTATTTCTTTGGGAAGTCTTTTTTGTAAATTGTAGGTATTTGTAGCTATTTCTGTATACCTTAAAGGTATATACAGAACCTATATATAGAAGTGACATTCTATACCCTAAAGGCTCGACTGCGAATAAAAATGAGGCACGATTCATTCAACACATTTTGTGACTAGTAGTGGGGCATGTTGTCACAATGGGAACCTGGTATTAAATAGGCCGCCACTGGCTTTTCAGGACTATTTAAGTTGAAAACAATATAAATAACAAAATAAATACCTAAATAAAACAAAGAACAAAAAGAAACAAAATGTGTTTTTGTTTGGAGAATAAAATTTATTTTTAAGACAGTTATAAACCAATGCTAGAGAAAACAATATAAATAATTATAATCTATAATTTAACCTTTGACATTACATTTTATAGTTATATACTGAGATATACTGTTGCCATTGTGACAACAAGCCCCAGTCTCCTGTATATATACAAGTAGGCCTTTACACATGCATACATGTAGGCTTCTACAGAATATACATTTGTGAAAATTGTTTGTCGGCGTGTGTTGTCATAGTGAATCAGACTCAGCTAATCCTGAGCATGTCTTGAAGCGGCATGTAGATAAGCTTACTGTGCAAGATTGACTTGGCAGCCAAAATACAGAAGTCTGAGAGAAACATCCACGCAGTGTTCAGCCTGAGGGAACCTAATGGAAATTAATGGGTTTTAAATGCATCTCTCTGTGCGTGTGTGTTTGACTCTCTCTTAGCGCTGAACCGTACGTTTACAAGATGCCAGGATAAACTGAAATTCATCTTAAGGCATGAGGTCAACGTTCTGTCAGATGTGCAGGAGAAATGTGATTATGATTCAAATCAAACGCAGTTATCTGCAACCCGAACCACACAGAAAGCCTCAGTGAGTGTTAGCCAACCCTCCATGAACTGTCAGACTCAAAACACACAACAGAGGCAGGAACACGGAGCAAGTCATTTCCTGTTCAAACAGGATGTGTGTTGTCACTGCTCGAGGAAGAATTATCTATAATGCAGTAAACCTCCAGTTTCCTAGTCTAGTGGACACGTGGACATGAGATTGCGATTCTAAGTTGATAAAATGATCAGGGCCTTTACTACCTGGTGAAGTTGTAGGGGGCAGTTAAAATTGGGGCAGTTGTGGCCTACTGGTAAGAGAGCTGGACTCACCCGAAGGTTGCGGGTTCGATTTTCAATTCTGGCAGGAAACAACTGAGCAAGGCACCTTCTGGCTCTCACAGTGCTGGTCACTGCTCTGTGTGTGTTGTTAAAAATGTAAAGGCATGTTTAAAATGATACACTATAGTTATTTTTATAGTTATTTATAGTTATTTCTGGACTCTAGATTGAGGCAGAAGTTGGAATGTTGTACTGCTCAAAGACTTTGAAAAGCACCAGTGAGTTTACATGCCTCTGGAAGTGAACCATGAACGTGTACATTACACTGGGAACTTAGAATATAATTTAGCATTAATAATAACAAATTACACACGTTATTTTTTAACATTTAAAGAAAGAACTCATTGTAATTGTCCTAGAGTTGTTTGTTTATATGTGTTTGTAACAGTTTATTGGCCACCCCTCCTCTGTTTTACTTCCTCCTGTTCTCTCCACAGTCCCTGAATGTCTGGCTCTCTTTTCCATTTCCTTGGTACACAGAAAACAATAAACTTTCTTATTATTTTTAAACCGTTCCTTTCTGCAGTTGTCCTAATTTTAGAGGCCGAGCCAACAAAGCTTTATTGGCGCAATTTTAAGCATTTACAATAATGCCAAAGAATAGAGTACAGAAAATAAACAGGGTGACAAACAAAGGTAAAACTAACAAAACAAGTTTTGTTACATCTTAAAGACAACATGCGGGAAGCATTTGAGCACAAGCCAGGTGCCAACACAAATAAGCATAACTGCCTCGCATGGAGAGCAGCGCATGCCGCATGCATGTAATACACAAGCTATTTATTCAAATATGCCAAAATAACCTGGTTTCAATAAAAGCATTATGCTAACATCAATGTCGGGATACCTCCGACGTGAAATATTAGCTAGATCAGCGCGGATGGCGACATTTCTTTCGAGAGGAGATATTAAGAGGCTGTGGAGGCTAAATGGGGCTGTTTTTCTGGAGTACGCAGTAATGACTGTTGTGTGTGGGGAGCAAACATTATCACCTGAGTGCATGCTGGAACAAATGCATCGAATTATTGTGTTGAGAGAAAAACGTGTGTAATAGCATCATTACATCAAAAAGATTCAAAGGCTGTATTTTTTCCTTCATGTTTTTTCTTTTTCTTTTTAGCTGTTTGTTTTCATATTTCTCAAACATATTGTGTTGGGGTGCCAACTTTTATTCTTTTTTATTTGTGTCAGACAAAAAGGCATTTTATGTATTTCTGGAATAAAAAAGAATGAGTTATTGAATAACAGGAAGGAAAACAGAACAGGTCTCCAGAACTCTGCAATTAATCAGGACAATTTGAGCATCCTGTGATTGCTGTTAAATGAATTTCAGTGTAAATTAATACATTGTTTTGCTGATAAGGTGAGAATTTAATTGAGTTAAGTGCATATTAGGAGACGCAGTGCCGCTTCTGTGAACTCAAACTTATAAAACATACAAATGTGAATATTTTGCGGATTAAATCTGTAGCATCCCACCTAACAGGGAACTTTCTGAGAAGGCTGGCTAACATTCTCTAAAAGTTCTCTTAAAGTTATCAGAAAAGTTCTTGCAGTAACATTAGAAGAACTTTTAACGCTTAAAAACTTTCGTTATATCATATCCAAAATGTTATTCTTAGTCGTTACTGTAATGTTTTAAAAACTTTGAATTTTTTGTTTGCATTACAGTAGCATTACAGAACATTAAGTTTGATCATTTTAATTGTAATGTTTTTTAAGTGTTTTTTAAGTTTATAGTGATAAAACAACATCTAGAAATCTGGACCGTTTGAACGTTCTGAGAACTTTCAAATGAACATTTGTAACGTTTTTGTTCCTTAATGGAAATGTTCTTACAATCATAAATTGCTAGCTGGTTATGTGCTGCTTATCAGCCTTTTATAGCACAAGAGCGTGCAGCACAGTAATAGCTGCTAAAGTGGATTAGTAGCATGATTGTTTTTTGAAACGTGCAAACAGACCACAGGTTAGCGCTGAGCAGTACATAATAAATGGATGTGTTTAGTACGTGATGAATCTGTGGGAATTATCGTGACGGGAGAGATTGTCTGATGCAGGAAATGTGTGCATTAATTTATATGTGCATCACAGCAACATTTAAAGCAGTAGCAACAGCAGCGTGTGGCTGAATTTTTGGTATGTTTTCTTCCGTCATTTGTGCAAGTAAACAAACGCTTGTTGAATCAAGCAAAACCTTAATTCTTTGATTATTAACTGTGTGTTTATTGAAAGCTGTGTAGGCAGGGCACAGTTTCCAACGCCCTTTAATGAACGTGCGTGTGCAAGCGGACAAAAGCTGCGCACCATGCAACGCTGATATCAGCTTATTGCAAATTCAGTCACGTAAGACAGCAGAGCTGATTTACTGTCTAATTTAAAAACACTGTGATTTCCTGTTAAAGATTCAGTTGGAAGAAATTACAGGTTGGCTTGGGGTATGAGCACCTTGTATTCCAGGCTGGTAAATTGAAGAGTGATTCTGTATAATGGATTTGTCAGATGTTGTCACTGCTTGGATCAGAACCCCAGGATGAAAGATGATAATGCCCTGGAAACACCATGGCAACAAGCTGGCAATCAGCTCTTACCGATGTATGTTACAGAACTAAACCAAAGATAGCAAAAACGGACAGATCTGAGGGTGTTTTTTTTTGTAGGAGACAAGGCATGGATTTAATTGGACTAGATTGCGCGTGCACACACATGCACTCGACACACTGTCTCGATTTGGGCTAAAATGGTTCTTTTGAGCCAAGCATATGGAGAGCTCGCTCTATTAATGGCCTGATTACTTTAGCTGTGTCAAATTCAAGCTTCGTCTTCCTTACCCTCCTTAATGGATGTGACGTAAGAATTTTTCGCGTAAACAATCAATGTGGAAATAAACACCAGCGATGCCAGTCGTGACTCCGAGACGGCCTACCTTCCAGTGTTTAGAAGTAGTAGCTTGGTTCTTTTGGCAACAATTAACGTGTTAAAATACACATGACTGCCGATTCCATTTGTTTGCTTGTCAATTTGTCCATTTTTTAAAACCGTTTCTTTTAAGCTGTTTAAGCAGTACCATGTCTCACAGCTTTAGCCAAATTTTCTATACACTTCCTTTTATGTGACAGATTGGGGTACCTTGAAATGCTTTCGCACAAAAGCATACAGTACATATGCTCCTTTATAGATGTACACAGAAGCGCTGGCAAATTGGGGACTGAAAATACAATCTCTTGGGTTTGAATTTCATTACAGCGCGGTGGGAATTTTAAAAAGTTCCTCAAGCTGTCTGCTTTAAAGTTATGTTTAAACAGACTTTTGGCAGTTTGCTGAGAGCTTGAACAAAAAAGTTATTTGTAGCCCAAACCCCCGAGGTGAATAAACATTTTTTTTGTTGAGTTACAATGTTGAACTGTGTTCTCTATTAATAAAAGTTGCTTGGAGGAGCAAGTTGTGGACCTGTAACCAGACACAGCAATATAGCAAAGATCTTCACCTTTGTCTTCCACAAGCTGGAGGTGATTTCATTAGCGCTATAGGAGGCCACAGGGGTGGCACAACCATCCAGTCTGAAATCGCACGGGTGGAGCTGGAAACGCAAACCACCCCACAGACCTGAAAGTCGTTACTGTAGCCGTTAATTAGCTTCATTTACTATGAAAACAAACTGGGGCCAGATGGTGAAGCTAGCATGTTTTCATCGATCTCGAGTCCCACGCGAGCATACGCATCAGTTGGAAAGTAGGTTGTTCGGATGAAAGACGTTCCAAAGTTTCCTCTTGATATCCGAGGTAAGACAAATTAACAATGAAACAGACAGACTTGATTGAGAAAGTTCAACCACGTGGAAAAGATGGATTCATGGTGAGGCAGGATTAAATATGTCAGGTGTAAACATTTAACCGCTGGCTCATTCCTGTGAAAAGACAGATTCCTTTGAGGCAGGCGTGCCATATGAAGCATTTGAGTTTAAAACTGTGTTCAAGTTCAAGGTACCCTGCTAATGCAATGAGTGATTGTTTATATCATTTGTGTTGTTTAATAGAATCTACAATGACCTCAGGTAAAATTAATTTATAACTCTTATTAAAACCCTCTTACAAAAATCCTTCCATTAAAATTGTTATATATAACATATGATTTTTAATGTAAAAGTCATTAATGAAAAACCTTGAAAAACACATCTCCTTTTAATATATCAAAATAAATGTATTGCATTTTTGTATATTACAAGGTGATGTGTTTTTTCAAGGTTAAAATACTGTGGTTAAAAAATATGTCGCAGCTTATTCAGCTTTTCATTGGTAAAATGAACGGACATTGGCACTTTCAAAACATTGCTGTATTTGTCAACCAATCCTGAGAGTTTGGGGTGGGACTATCTGTTTGCCTGACCAATGTCGGGGAGACGTTTGGAAAACCAATCAAAAAAAACACTTCTATATTGTGTGTGTCCTTGTATTAAATATACAGTAGGACACTCAAACATACTGAGAATTAAGGGATGGTGCAGAAGTAACTCTGCATATCTGAAAACACTCCATTTAGATAATGTGCTACAATAGCTTTAATAGAGCTGTTTTCTGTATTGTTGTATGCATGCTGCATTCTGCATACTGCAGCCTTGAGCCTTTACAGCAAGTAGACGGGAAAGACTCTTTCTTTACTGTAATCTAACTGAGCCACTGAAAAGAATACAGAATTCAATAAGCAAAGAGGGTGAGTGGAGTCCCCTTAATTCAGTTCCTGATCTTTGGGTGGCCAGCAGCCATGAGAAGACTGGTGGTAATAACTCTTGTATGTCTTTCATACACTTACATTCATTTTAGCTAAATAACACGATTTAGGAATGTCTGCTGGTAATCTAATCCTGTGATGCTACTCTGCAGAGATTGCTGTCATACCTTTTTCATTTCTTTTTTTTAATGTCACATTTCTTCTTCATACATTTACTCTGTCTGAAGTCTGATGACAGGCAGAGAAAAAGCAAAGAGGAACATTTTAATGACAACTAAACTTTCAGAGTATAGCTGCTTCTGTTTCCTTGCCATGTTGTGTTATTCACTTTCATGTAAGTTTGTGAGAAAACCACAGACATTGTAGGTGCATTTCTGTAAATAATATTTTGTTTGTTTAAAGCTGCAATCCGTATTTTTTTGCATTCAAAATAAACAAAAATCTGCTATTGAGAAAGTACATAACAGATCAGTGTTTAAAACGCTCCTCTTACCTTACCCCCATTTGCAACAGTAAGCTTATAATAATGATTTATAAATTGAGCCATTTGGTGTGATTTCCTGGAAAATGCAGTTCAAATTCATTTTTTCAACATAAGTAACCTGCAGTTTTATGTTTCAAACAGAGAGGGCAATAGAGAGGCAAACATTCCAGGTTGCATCTGTAAAGAACCTGCTTTGAGCTTATATAATAGTATGTGGTAATTGATGGACATGCCACAGATCTTTAAAGATGCTGAAACTGTTTAACAGTTTCTTGTTTTCTTGAGGAGTTTTATTATAACATTATTGTACAAGGTTGAAGTGAGTTTAAGATCATTTGTAATTTCAAGGTGAGCATCTACATTCCTGGCATGCGCCTCAATGATAAGTAGAACGAGGTCATTTGCATAATTTCCCTTAAAAATGTCCTCTCAGCCTCTGCTCCATCTCTCGCAATGTCCTACCATCTAATCTGTGCCAAGATCTGGGGAGCCCATTAGCTTGCTGTCGGAGAGGCCTGTAAGTAATCGTTTGCCATAGAGGAATGAAATTGACAAGTGCTTAAGCCGCGAGTACAGACAGCACACAATTCCCCGGCACATTTCCCATAGCTCTAAAATCAGCCAGGAGATAAAAAGTCACATCCTTGGCCAATCTTAAGATTCCCTATCTCTGTCTTCACCAAATGTTTCCCGTCTCAAAACCTTTTATTTCTTCCTTCTCTCAGCAGAACTTTCTGCTTCTCACCTCCTCTCACCTTCCTTATGTTTCTCTGTAACTTTTTCTTTCTTGATATCGTCCTCCTTCATCACTTGTTTACAGTGCTCTCTCTCTCTCTCTCTCTCTCTCTCTCTCTCTGTACTGAATGCTTTGCATTATACACTGTATATTGAGTACTGTTACACTGAATGAAGTAGAAACAGCTGGCATTACTCCACAATGAACCATTTAAACAGTAGCATGCAAGATTGTGGTCACATGACCTGGTCAATTTGCATGTGGGTCGTGTCCACTTATTTTCATAGTGGAAGAAACGACCCATTTGTTTTAAGTGTATTATAGGCTACAGGTATATGCTACACAGTATGTGATTGGCTGTTTGCTTTTGAAGCAATTCAAGGTTGTTAAAATGTTTTTCTAACATTTCTATTAAGTAAAGAAAAAAACATTTAAAATGTATCCAGTTTTTTTAGATGTTGTATTAATGTTATGGTTTGGTTATAAGAACGTTATTCAAACATTTGTGAATTCTTAAGAATAACGTTTTGATATGTATGGTATATAGCATTAAAACATTCTACGTTACTGCAAAAGCTTTTTTTACTTTGAGAGAACTTTTAGAAAACGTTAGCCAACGTTCTGAGATTGTTCCCTGTTTGCTGCATAGCCTTTCACTTTATTACAGCCCTTCACACTGCTGCGCTCTCTTCTTAGCATTCTCTCTCGTTTCTTTCTCTCTTTCTCACCCGCCATCTCATTCACTCTGTCTATTACTGGTGAGTTCATTGTGCTTGTGTTTAAAACACACATCAGTCACTCAGATCATCAAGCCCTGCAGCTAAAGCTCAGGACCTTCAGATGTCATTGGCTGCCTTCTTGGCTTCTGTGGAGCTCTGTGTGTGTGTGAGTTATGAAGATATTAGGGTATAAATCTGAATCCCTGGACAGATGGCAAGATCGCCTCAGCACCCAGAGTTGTACTCTGCATTTTCATTCAGGGACAGCATGAAAAATGTCTCGATAGAAGGAGAGATGGTTAAAATATGATGGATCATGAACAGTGATATGAATAATGATCAAACAGTTAAGTACACTCTTAAAAAAAGGGCCTCGCAGTGCAATAAGAGAAGCATTTTGGCTGCATGGTTTCATAAAGAACCTTGAACATTTTTGTTTCGCAAAAGTTTTTTTATGTTTTTATTTAGTTTTTCTTATGTTTTTTTAGACTACATATAGAAAGAAACGGTTCTTTTAAGAACCTTTAAATAAATGGCTCTGTGGGGAACCAAAAATGGTTCTTCTATGGCATTGCCGTAAAGAACCTTTTAAGAACCTTTATTTTTAATATAAACCACAACATTTCTTTCCTACTACATCAAGTATTTTCCAGTTTTGTGCTTGAAATGAACATAATGTTTTTTAAGTCAAATTTTCTTTTTTAAAAAAAAAGTTTGAGATTTGGCGGATCCCTGCAGTAGTACCACAGAGCCCCTTGAGGCTACGGACCCCCAGTGAAGACCGCTGGTTTAGCCTATAACACTGAGGTTTATTTTCATCTGTGGTGCAGCTAACATATTCTATCTCTCTGCCTGCTCCATTAGCCGTCACTCAGAAACACACTCAGTGAAGCCCTACAAACACAGCTGCTCAGCAGAACAAAAGCCCAGAGAGAAGAGAGTGTATGGGGGGCCCACCTCAGGGTCTCTGACTCAGTATATCTATGGCTTTCTGTGAGGTTTGTGCCACCTGCCTGATTCACAGCGAGATTGAATTGTGACTATCTCTGACAGTTTTCTCATTATTGCAGCTATTAGCTTTCAAGAGACTTTAACACAGTGAAAACTAAGTCGTCAGAGGCCAGGAATGAAGGAACAATGTGTAGTTACATGAATCTTAGACAAATTACTGCTAGGACACAAATGAATGCATTAAAGTGATCGTATAAAACTTCTTTAAAGATTTTTTGTTCTTTTCTGACTGTCTGAAATGCTTTGTTATTGTGGAAAAAAGATGAAAAACCCTCTCCATTAACTTTCCCCCATTTCAATTGATAATGTAAGATGTAAGAATGAGCCCTGAGCAGAAATTTCATTCAGAACTCACCCGGTTGACCTGAAGTTGTGATATTAGCAGATCAAGTGGCTGTGATTCTAAAGAAGAATGGTATGAATGAAGATTATTGAAAGAAGTCCACATTCATTATCATAAGAAATTGTATGGCACTTAGCTTTCTAATCTTTCGGAACATTGTGATGTGTATCTACTGTAATAAGGGGCCCCAGACTTACTAAAGCAGGAAATGGCCACATCGTGTCCCTGTGTGTGTGTGTGTGTGTGTGTGTGTGTAAGGCAGAGAGATACAATGACTGAGATACTGAAAGAGATGTTGTATGATATATATATATATATTATATCTTTTAACTGCATTTTCCTGCATTTTATTATAATATATTGTTGTCTGTTTGTGCAATTGCGTGAAAAATACTGTACTACAGTATTTTTTAAATGTTAAAATCTGCATGAATTAGGCTTAAAATTAATTATTTTCTTTAGGCACAGAATCATTATTTCTTTTCAGTAACAGAAAGAAACCTCTATAACAACATGGAGACATCGCATTGACAGACACTTCTTATATTTGTTAGCATCAACAATATTACAGTTTTCTAAGGCTCGCTAAGTGATGATAGCACACTGAATGCGACTTGAAGGCTGAAAGCTTTTCTTCATGAGTTAGAAAACTATTTTGTGGGTATAAGAGGGACATGTTTACAAGTTCCCTTGATAGAAAAATCTCAACTTGGGGAAGAAAAACAATTTCATAGAAGCATAATTTTCTCTCCATAGAGATTTTTTTTACCATTACACTATCCATAAAGTTTTATTTTTTATACAAAAGGCAGTGTGTTACTATAGCCAACACTTTCTCTTCACATTTCCCAAAAAGGTAATTACGTTGGCAACTTTGTGTCAATTGTGTGCCAAAAGATTATGGTTGTGTAATATCAGGCTCATCTGCGGAGACTGACACACACTTTGACCCTCGGCACACAGAAATGAATAACTGACGTAATTAAACGTTTTTTTGCTCGGCAGGTCCAACATTTAATCAGCCAATATCCCTTTAGCCTTTCCAAGACTCACGCTTGATTGGTCAGTTTGACTTCTTCCCGTCGGTGGGTGTCAGTGGTGATATGGAGTGTCATGGAGTTGAGGAGAGGGGATGTTGCTGACTGTAGATCGATATTCTGGTTACCAGGCAAGAAAAAGTGGATTGGGCCACCTATCAGCAGTGTAAACTGGATTATAACCCATCAGATGTCACCTGACAGCCAGACAGCGTTCGCTCTAGAGAGTGGCTGGCTTACATGGGCAGATGGGAAACGATTAAGATCAGCTTCGGAATCAAACTATTTTCTCGTCTTTTTTCACCACTCCTTCCTTGTTAGAGAAAAAAAAAACAAAAATACAGAAACACCTGCTGTACAGTCGAGGGCCCCTGATGGGTTTAACAGAGGAGGAGAGAAATGCTTGCTAAGTGCTCAAGTCTCCATGTTTCCATGAATAAATATGAATTTCGGTTGCCAGATCTCCCTAAATGCATGCAGTCTCATGGAAATTAAGCTTTACGATCTCATCTGCCACAGTAGCCTGCGAGGAACTGTCTGTTTTGTATGTAATGTGATTCAGTTTAGCTTCCAGGATGGTTTGCATATGGATGGACCATATCCAAGACCGCTTAGTTACAAGACACAGTTACAAATCCTCAGAGATCCATCAATTAGCATTGATAATGCCAATCAACTAACACACTTTACTGTTCCTGAAGTTCTAAGAAGAGTTCCTATTCAAAAGTACAAACTGGAACCCAAATATTTTATGATGAATATTTCTATTAATTGTTCATGAATCTCTGTTCTTCCACTGACACTAAATTATTTCGCTTGTGTTTGTATCACTGTGTATCACAGGTGTGCCGCTGTGCTACTAAATTTACCTTACCAAGACAAAATAAATTAATTTCCAGTTAGTTAATCCATTAAATTAGAATTAAGAGTTAGAATTAGTTTAGTCCATGACAATTTATTCAAGGTGTTCAGTTTGGTGCTTCGACAAAAAAATGTAATCAGATTTGGAATTGTTAAAGACCTTTTCCCATTCCTAAGTCAGCATTTGTATTGCAATCACATCCATTTGTATCACTCCCTTTGTCATGTTCAACATCTCACTTCATCCAGACCACAGATTGTCAAACTTTCTTTTTTCGAGGCATGTCTCAGACAGAAAGTTTTTTCTTCCTCCACTATTCCTCTCTCTCTCTCTCTCTCTCTCTCTCCTCCCTCCTGTGGCTTCTCTCCCCGTCTTTATCATTACAGCTTCCTATTACCGGCCTCCAGCCCCAGAGATAGGCTGCCTGCAGTGCACCATGGGAAATGCTCTGGTGCTGTGCTTTGGGATGTCTTTTATACTGATGTGCCTCTTCAGTATGTCAGTTCTGCTTTTCCCCACTGCTGAGTCCACCCCTTCCCCTCGTCTATATACCTGTGTGAACATAAATGAGGTATTGTCAGCTTGATGTTCGGTATGGCACTTGTGAGCGTGCATGCGGGTGCCGATGTCCGGTGTTCAGCAGCTGGTGATCTCCAGAATGTTTAGTGCTGTTTAAACGACCGTGAGGCGGCAGACACGTACTCCATTGCCACATTAAAGCTGATGCTGTTTTTCTCTTTGCTTATTTACTAAATTTCAGCATGTGTAAACCTGTGCCCATGTGTGCCTCTCTCTCTCTATGGGTATGTGCATGGATCGTGGCCGCTGGCTCTGTGTGAAGCTCTGTGTGTCTCACAGGCATGAATAAATACGTTTCTTGCTGGGTTAATGGTGTCCTGGTCACCCAGTGTGCACCTCTAAGAATGATGGGCCTTTACACACACACACACACCTTCTAAATCTTACTTAACCTTCGTTGCACTTCAAGCTCGATGAATCAGACACTTTCCAAACGCTCCACTGTCCTTATCTAGGACACACTCCTTTTCCATCACTCTCTCTCTCTCTCTCTTTTTTAATCCACTCTTCTGGCTGTCACATCCCACAGTCACTGTGGTGAAAGTCTCTGTCATGTTTAGGGGATATTTTGAATGAATATTTACAAGTGACTAAATCATGCAAATTCATCTTAGTTATCTTAATATTATATACATTTTTTTCATCTTGTGGAAATGTGGCTTTAAAATGACTCCACCAAAATGTTAAAGATATGATTATTTGCAGTGGTTTAATAATAATCCTTTCCATGATCTGATTCATGGTTGTTTAGCTTCATTGATGTGGAAACAAGTTTTATGTTAAAGTACTTTCTACTTTTCTAGCCCAATGTCTTAAAGGAACCTTCTGGGTCCAAAACAAGAAAAACATGTCACAGTTGCTTTCAGTGACAAGAAAACAATTGTGACTCATCTTACAGAAATAAGCAAAAACTTTACAGTAATGCATTTACAACAGAAGTCTATAGGGAAAGACACTCCACTTAAATAATAATTTAAAAAACACTCTGTTATAGGCACAAGACATTATAGATGTAAACACAAAACTGGTGCGATACAATATCTGAAACATGGTTTACAAGCAAATGCGTTAGTTCTTAAAGTTCATCCACCACAAAAATGATTGACACATTTTTGTATTGAAATTTAGCAGTTTAGCAAAGAATGAGTTTCATATTTCTGGTTTTGAAGCCCCCGGACAGTCTTTCCCTGTAGACTTTCGTTGTAAATGCATTACTGTATACAATATTTGTTTTCACTGAGGGATGAGGCATAGCGGACAGCGTGTCACAGATACTGTTTATAGAGCTTATCTTGTTTCGAAGCTGAAACGTTCATTTTAAATGACTGAGAATGTAAAATCCATATATTCAGCAGATTTGAATAGACACATTTTCAGTGAAATGGGTTCTGGGAGTCGGTTCTGTTCGCTATCACACAACGATTCATTTAGTGGCTCTACATCTACAGCAGAGCATCAGGGCTGCGCCTTCTCAATATTCAATGAGCCACTTCTCTCCTTTTCTTCACATAGCCCCCGTGACCCCATACTAGCTCTCCTTCTCTCTATGTCTCTCTCCCTCTTGTTGGATTATCCCTGCAGTACCGTTTCTGATGTCTGGTGAGTGTATTTCTGAACGCTTAACATGGGCCCCTCTCACCCCTCTCTCTCTCTCTCTCTCTCTCCTCTCTCTCTGTCTTTCTCTTGCTGTAATCTGGCCATCTGTGCCTAATTGACTGAGTGCTTTACATCTTTTAGTTGGGACAGAAATGCACACGATTGCCAGGCTTGAAAAGATGGAAAAGACGATGGAGCTCTGATCATTGTTATTATAGTGCTTAATTATATATAGATCGTTTTTTTTATTTAGTTTTTATTTCTACGTTTTCTTTTTAATGTATTTTATATATTTGGTTTTCTAGGTTTGTTTTTTATTATTTGTTTTAGTTAGTTTTAGTTTTTCTGCTGGTGTGTTAAGTGATATAATATTAACCTGTTCAAAACAGGTATTGGTATTGTCAGTGCTGTGAATTTTGACCTCTTTGGATCTTTGCCCTGTGTGGCCAAAATAAGCTGCAGTATGGAGACAGTCACCTGATAGCCAAGTCTGGCTGTGTGTAATTATACAGCTGTGTGTAATTATACAGCTTTTAAAACCCAATGTAAACTCAATATAAATGCTGCCTATTTCTGTTGGTAGCCGTCATTACTATCACACCATTACCCTCTGTCCCTCTGTTCTATTCTTTGCATGACATTTGTTCATCTCATATCTTGTCTACACCACCACTGCTCCTCATCTAGCCCCTAGAGGATGTCACAGGATCATCAGACTTGAAAACCTTCTGGTTGATGCTTTTCTTTTCTTCCCATCAGAGACGTTCAGATAGTGCTTTACATCAGAGAACCGGGCTGTGACTGAACATCCATCCAGCCTGGGTGACCAGAACACCTCTCTGTTGCTCTTCAAACAACCACTGGCCCTTGACTCCTGGGACACTATGGTGCAGCTTGCGAGGGGGAGAAGATACTAAGGGATGAAGCAGAAGACAGTGAGGCAGAAGAAGAAAGAGAGAGCAGGTGCCTCGTTTAAAGTGTTATGGTGCTAAAAATGTTTCCGTAACGTTTCCATGAAGTAACAAAAATATAAAAAATGTTCTAGGAGCATTCAAAATGTCCAGTTTTTTGGACGTTGTATTAATGTCATTGCTTGGTTACAAGAACTTGGTTTATACAAACATTTTATTCTGTAACATTAACAACAAAAGTATAACGTTTTTGATATAATATATAACGTTAACAAAATGTTTCACTAACGTTACTGTTAGAACTTTTTTTGATAACTCTGAAAGAACTTTTTTAGAACATAAACTAACCTCCTAAGAACGTTCCTTGTTAGCTAGAAGATCAGTAGTAAATAAGTAAACCGATGCTGGCATGGGGCATGTTGGTCTTGTGGACTGGGCTCCGCCAGCCATTTCTCAGGCAGTGAGAAGTGAAGGATTTGGGTCAGATACAGAAAGCTCATGAGATGCTCTCTGGCATATTTCCATGTGCAGAGGATATCAGAGGAGAAGCAGTGGAGAGCGAAGGTGAAAGACGGATATGCCCGTGGTATCCATTCATTTACACCTTTACTGTCTGCCATTTGTGCAAATGATGTTTGCAAATGCAGGTGGGAGAACTTCAGTAGCTTAGTCAAAGGTGAGGTAGAGACGCAGGGAACGAGAGCGTGATTTTAAATGAAGATTTGATGATAGGGAGGAAAAAGAAGCCCTTGGCGGCACTTCAATTAAGATGTATCGTGGGGAAAACGCGTTGTTTTAATCACCTAGACCTACATATGGTGAAAATGAAGCGCCCTCTCCTACATATTCCCTAATGGCTGAGGAGAAGTACAGCCACGTTCAGTAAACTGCTTCTCTGAAACAGAGATTCTCCTTCAAAAGTGTCTGGAAGATGAATAGAAGAAATAGGACAAATTAGCCCTTAAGGCTCCACAGAATCAGAGTCAATTATCAATTTGTGACCTTTGCAGAACAATTTTATGATATATTTATAGCCATACCTTTTAACATGACGGTTCTCCAACGATGAGTTCTGAGAAACAAAAAACAGAACTTTTGAAGCAACGCCAACGAATAAAGACAAGGACCGTTTAAGGCCTTCCATTACAGTATGATTTCCTCCCAGCTGGAAGAGGAAGCAGTTCGTTTGGCGGCTGAGAGGTTCAGAACCTCAGGGGAAAACCGAACGACCGGCCGGCTGTCCTTGCTCTTACCTAACACTGGGAATCCCAGCAGGGTTTAAAGGTACAGCGACTGCGGTCTATGGCGGCGAATGAAATCCTTTCATATAAATAATGGACGGAAATGAATGAGAATATCTCACAGAAGCCCTGTTAGATATTTGCCCAGAACCCACAGATGCTCTGGAACATCACAAACAGCCCAACTACAAAGAAGCCCAATTCTGCGAGCCCTCTGTGGACACTGTAGCCAGCAGCCAGTCAGGACTCAAGCAGCTCCCAAACCAGCCACAGAATATGCAGCAGAGGAACCTGCAGAGGCAAATGTTTTAAGATACTTTTGATGTTATTTCCTGTGTTTTAGAGCCGTAACTAATGATAAACACTCATGTCTCGTATCTGTATTTCACATTTAGCATTTAGAATATACTCTGGGTATGAAGAGATTCTGGCTGCTTTTGGACACTCACATCACACTTTTGAATAAATGAATGTTATTGCATTAGGTAACAAAATATCAAACCAAATTAATACTGTCACCAGATAATAATTTTGAACAATATGTCTATTGTTTGTATACCTAATATATATCGATTGTTTGAACATTTTGTGTTTTTTGAAACACTGTTGCATTTAGTAATAACAGTACGTAATTTACAATATTAAGTAGTCATTTATAATTTAAGCTGTCGGGTCAGATTTTCCAGGAAATGTCAGTTTGGCTTCATTTGACATCAACATACGTAAAGAAAAGTAACCTGCAGTTTTATGTTTTCAACAGAAGTGGCGATAGAGAGGCAACAGTTACGGATTGCAGCTTTAAAGTGAACAAAAGAGGAACACATCAGCTGATGTTACATGATATAGTAGTTGTAAAAGCTATTGTAAAGGGATCCAACTGTGTTAAATCCAATTCTCTTGAATCATGAGTACAGTGACCTTTGCTTTTAGTGACGGTGCTTAAGCTCAGACACAGACATATTAACCAAAGGTGAACAGTGACAGAACATTAGCCCTTCCTTTAAGAAAACCTTTATCTGCCTTAAAGTCCAGTTAAAAGTTCAACAGCTGGGCTACACGTGATATATTTAAACGTTCTGTGCAGTTCTCCAAACATCAGCTGCTTTTTCCTGAAAGCCAGTTCACTTACTGTTCTGTACAACTGTGCAGAAACTGAATACAGAGGTGGACACTTCACCTCTGTCTGATATGCAAATACAAACATAGAAGTCAAAGGAAGCTTGTAATATTTTCTTTAACATACATCGGAGAGGTTGGAATCACCTAAGATGTACAATTGAACACATATTTTCTTCTTTGCTCTAATCTTTCATTGTGTGACTTTCCATTAAATAAGCAAAGTCGACTTTAAGTAAGTCAGTAAAAATTACATTTATTTTAGGACAATCAAAATGACAAAATCTTGGTCCTGTCTTCTTCAGACACAGAATCTGCAGATGCAGGCAATTCACTTTAACACTGTTACTGTTTTTCTCATGCTGTAACTTTTTGCAACAGGTTTTCTTGCCCTCTTGACCTCTTTCTACCCCTGCTGGATTTGCTAGTGCAGCCTCAGGGTCACTTCTCTCTGACTGCTGAGGTCCTGAGAAACCCGGGCAACAGCGGCCATCGATCCAGGGTGAGATGCCAGCCTAGCACAGTCAGCAGGGATAAGAAGGCCACTTTGCAGGAAGCTGAGACCAAGCATGGGATGGAAAACTGAAAGATAGTGTGAGAATCATACACGCATACACACGTTTACCTATCTATCTAAATGGGGACATTGGAGACATCCATGGACTTCTATTCATTTAAACACAGCTAGTTATAAACATTATGAAGTGAAATGTGACCTCTGCATTTAACCCATCTAGTGAGTAGTGAGCACACACATCTGGAGCAGTGGGCAGCTATCACTGCAGCGCCCGGGGAGCAATGGGGGAAAAGGTGCTTGCTCAAGGGCACCTCAATTGTTTCCTGCCGGCTGCGGGATTCAAACCTGCAACCTTTGGTTTACAAGTCAGATTTTAACCATTAGGCCACGACTGCACCATAAGCATTATAACCTAACCCTAACTGACTTTTGCTGAGGATTGCTTACTTTTGTGTATGTATTTGTAAACCCCTCAACTCCCCAAACACACACACACACACACACACACACACACACACACACACAAGAAGACACCTGCAGTGACACAGAATCTTAAAGTATCAAAACTGTACAAAACTTAAAAAATCCTAACTAAACATAAAAAACTTTAAGCAAATATATTATACAGAATTCATCCTTCATCTAGCAGTTATAGAAAAAGACATAACCTTCAACATCCCTTTAAACAAATAAATAAGGAAAATGCCACTTGAAGAAAAGGCAAGCTATTCATTAAGCATATTACAAGTCACAGAAAATGCATTGACGTCTGCAGTCTGCATCGAGCGCTTTGGGCATATAATTCCTCTTTGTTCTGACTTAGCATGTTAAGCATGTTATTAAAAGTATGTTCAAGAGCAGACATTAAGCTCCTTCACACTGACAGACATTTACGACATGGATACCACAGACACACGACAGGTCAGCGCTGACCATGGATCAGCAGTTTTACTAAATCAGGTGTGTAGAACAAGCTACAGCTGACCTGCTGTCAGTGAACTCACTGAATCGTAAATATGGAATAGGATTAGAACTAATGACCCTAGACCTCTCGATTCCCAAGAGAATGAGAGAGTAAGAGATGGAGAGAGAGAGAGGAAAGGACAGGGAAGAGACGTACTTCTCTTTACGTATACTGAAGTCAAATGGAGCCAAACTGGCTTTTCTGGGAAATCTGACCTGACAGCACAAATTATAAATCACTATTATAAATTTACAGTTTCAAAAGGTGAGAATCGTTTTAACCACTGATCTGTCATGTACTTGCTTAATAATTGGTTCTTGTTTGTTTTTAACCCAAAAAAGTTATGTATTGCAGCTTTAAGGAACTCTGCATATAAACAAACATATTTGTTGCATTTGCTGATGGCCAAACAGAGTTGCATGTGTGTGATATGAGAGAAAACAGGAGGAAGAGTGAGAAGAAACAAAAGAACCGTACTGCTGCAGATAACAGATGGTTGAGGGAATGAGGTTTGTTAAAGAACGATCACCTACAGGAGAGACTTTCTCCTCCCCATGTGATTTCTTAAACACAACAACAAGCTTTCCACAGAGGAAAACACGGACCACTGTGAGGCCAGACAGAGACATGAAAAATAGACTTGTCATACTAAAAGTGGTAAAAAAAATTGAATCCCTGTAAAAGAGCCTATGTAGTGGGGGGTAAATTATTTTACATTATTAACAGAGTCTCTAGTGTAACGCAATAGATGTCTACTGTTTTTATCAGTTTCTAATAATAAACAAACTAAATGTTTTAGAGTAAAATGATAAATTGGGTAAACTGTTTTCCAGTTCTTTAGATATTAAATATGAAACAAATGTGCTTTTGTGTTATTTGCATCACTTTAAAGTCAAGCCCTGTTTTCTATTATTCCAAATAACAAAGTTGTCTTCATAACCTTTAATGAAAATGTAATAACTTGCTTCCACTTTTATAGCTGCATTTGTAATTTTTTTTTGGTTAACATGGTGAACAAAAATCAATTATTGAGCAAGTACACGACAGTCTGGTGTTAAACACAATCTCCTTACTGTAATGATTTATCATTTGAGCGATCGGGTCAGATTTTACAGGAAATATATTGTATCGCGTGCCCGGGTACTGTGGATGGTGCAGCGTTTGTGGATTTTGTACAGTAAAACGTTACGCATTGCAGCTTTAAAAAGGACTTTCCTTTTCTTTAGGACAGCAATTTCTCTTATTTTTGACACCCTGATGTCCAGCCACCTGTCATGTGTACCCTGACAGCCCCATCTGTAAGGCTGATGTGCCCCTACATCTAAATCGCACCAGACCTGCATTCCTTTCAACTCATATTACACTGAATATCACTTAGCATGATCAGCAGTACTTTTAAAGTGGCCATTATTGTAATGATTTAATTTCAGACTAAAAACAATCAATACTGTTGAGAAAACAGACTCGCCAAGTAACTTCCTCTCTCTTTAATGAGATACTTTAGCTTGTTTGTCTATCACAAGTCTTAACAGTTCCGAAGGCAATTATAGAGAAAGTTTCTCTATAAACGGCAAATTTATTTATAAATGACATCCAGATGGGATGTTGTACAAAAGTCATTTGCACTCTTGATGTGGTGGGATTTAAACAGATAAATACCAATACAAATATTAATTAAATCCCAGAAGGCAAAATCAGATTCCACCCTACATTTCTAAGTGAATATCTGGTTTCATGGTGAAATATGTCACTTTATAGCTAAGCTGTTAAGAAGTAACCTTAAAAACACACACTTAAACACACACACAGTGTTTTTTCTAGTACGCTCATTTTATCATCAAGTGCCTAGAAGTGTTTCTATCAATCTGGCAACCTGAGAAGTACACACTCAGTCCTGTTTTGGTGCAGACAACATTCGCCCAAACTGTTTCTGACAGAAGTTGTTAATGAAAGTGTCGTCATGCATCAAAAATAAAGAAATAAACAAATTTATCTATCAAGCTGTTGTTTCAAGGCCAGAACGAAGAACCAAAAAACACACACAGGCAAAGAGTAATCATATGTCTGTCAGCTTATCCTAAACGTGTGTGTGTGTGTGTGTGTGTGTGTGTGTGTGTGTGTGTGTGTGTGTGTGTGTGTGTGTGTGTGTGTGTGTGTGCATGTAAAAGTGAACTTTCTCCACTGTAACCTTTAATGAAAAGTGTGACGTGCCGTAGCATGTAGACCTGCATAAAATATTAAGACACTAAAATGTTAAGACACTTTTATCCGAGGCAACTTACAATGCATTCATGATAGCTTTATATTTGTGTTCACCTGAACTGAACCCATTATGGTCTGTATAGGACCATCCCAGCTAACAATTTCAGATTGTAAGTATATTTGCGTTTCTATTAATTAACAAAAACATTTACATGATGTTTTGAATGCTCTAGGACATTGTATTAAACAATTTCTTGGTTATCAGAACGTTATTCAAACTTCTTTAAATCAGTAACATTTTCAAAACGTTCCACTAAAAACTTAAGAGTAATGATTTTGATATAATATAAAATGTTAAAAAAAGTTCTAATATTACTGCAAGAACGTCTTTTGATAACTTTTAAAATGTGATTAAAAGATTTTAAAAAGAACTTTTAAAAACTATAGGCAACTTTCTGAGAACGTTTCCTGTTAGCTGGGATGCTCTACCAATGAAGTTACAGCCGCTGAGCAGAATGCAGTGAATTCACAACACAATTCAGAAACATGACATCTCATCGAGTGGATTCCCAATACAAGAGGATGAAGGGTAAAAGAGACAGATTGCTCAAATGCTAAAGGTTAATTACTATTCATAAACCTGAGGTAGTATAGGATCGTCCATTTAAGATTTAATTAAGAGAGAGATGCTCCAGACAGACTAAATAAGGAGGTAATCAGAGATGTAATGCTGTCATTTTAAAATCACATCCACATAACAACCTGTATTACATTCATTCATAATCTGTCATACACTCTAAAGTGTGATTATGGATAAATATACATGTGATAGTGAATAAACTTTGAGTACAGTAATTTACTGCACTGATAACTACACTCAAATGTCTATGAATGTGATCTGTGCACTTGACTTTAAATGTAAATGCATATGTGCTGCAGTTTAGTTATCCGGGAGAAATGTTGCCTTCAACTGCCTTCAAGAAAGTTCTTCAGCTACAGTAGCTGAAATAGTTTACTGTAACAAATTAATCAGCAGGTAACACAGGATGTTATATGATAAGACATTATGTAGAGGTTTTGTTTATCCAAGACGACAAAATTAAGCCACCCACGCAGTGAGAAGTTGAGGGTTTTTAGCTCACATTAAAAAATCAGTCAGGCAGCAGATGATAAATGAGAGCAACTCATTCATTATCCAAAGTGAAGACCAAAGACGCTTATGCATTTAAGTTTGAAATGCTGTTTGCTTATTGAACAGATCTCCACCCCAAATCTCATCCTGTAGGATTCAGTGATATGGCTGATGATACCAAAATTAGTCCATAAAGTAACACCCACAGATACTTCATGTCAGATAATACGTCCGGCCAAGAAAATGTATAATATGTTCATCATTTATAATCTCATTAATTAATGAGCATTGATGAAAATAATTTTTATTTATACAAACAAATGCATTTGCGAAGTTGATTTACGTTATGTAGATTCAAATTTGGATTAATGTAAAAAGGATTTTTTTAGGTAATGCATAGGGTATATATATAACTTACATAGCTTTTTTGTTACCAGTAAGCCTTCATTTTATTGGGCAACAAAATAATAAATATTTCATTTCGTTTCTCAATTAATATGATGCCGTGAAGGCCGCATAAATAATCACAAAATAACACAGGCTGCTTGAGCATGTCATTCAACACAACCGCAGCGCTCCATGATTATTTCATATCAGCTCTTTATGCTACACAAAAACAAAATCTCTTAAAACAACCTTAACAGTTCTTCAGAAGTTCATGATGTCTTAAATGCGATTAGGATGCTGTCTCTAGTTTAGACAGACTTTAGTTTCTCTACAGACTTATGAAGGGTCATGAAATAATTCTGTGTACTGTAAGTTTGCTCTTGTTGAAAAAGCATTTTCTGCAATGTAATCCTCTATCCTCCTGCATTTCAATTTCCAGGCTTCCGTTTTATATCAAAAGCTCTGCCGGTCTGTTGGGGTTTGGACTTCTCTGTGCCTTTAAACTCTAAAGCTGGTGTTGGTAAGCAGTAATGCGGTATAGTCGCTGAGCTTTAGCTCGCGTGTGGTGGGTATATTATTGAGGGCAGATGGCTTAAACCCACAAGTGTCTGTAGAGATATCGCAGTGCTGAAAGGCTGTGCCACCAAACCCATTTTGATTAGACTGAGTCTCTGGAGCCATAACTGCACTGGCAGACACAGCCTTGCCTGTAGATCATAAAACCCTCAATCACAAACTGAAGTACATTCAATTAGTTTGCCAAACCCACACAAAATGCAATGAGTAAGCCTGAGTTTATTTTCCTCTAATGCCCTTCTCTGTTCCTATTTTCCTACCTTAATGTTTTCTAACTACTTTTCTGCAAAGTAAAGCACGTATTTCTTCATCAAAGAGTTGAAAACAATACCCCCGCCCTCCTGCAAAAGTGCAAAATGCAATTATGCAACGCAATGCAAATGAGGTATGGACGCGTCGACAGAAAACGGCTAATAGTTCATTTCACTCACTGTCTGCGAGAGAGCGCGTCAAGCGTTTTGCTCCATTACCTCCACAACAGTATGTAAATTCGCTTTTATGGAGACAAAATATTTAGCTGTGTTTTGCTCAAAAGAAATGGATGCTAGGGCTGATGGGAAAGAGAGAGAGAGAGAGATGTTTGTTTGAAGTTTTCTCCACAATTGCAAAATAAAAAAACACTGCTGGCATAACCAGAAGTATACTTAAAATATTAGCTTAAAGATATGTATGTCACACGCAGATATTTACATAACAAACTGCTCTCGTTACTTTGACTGGTTTCTGTCCTTTCGTGCAATTCTACAACAGGAAAACAGTAATAGCATAAATAATGTATTTACTGCTAACAATGTTGATAATAATGCTATCTATATCACAATTTAAACATGCACATCTGTGTTGGGTATATAAAAACATGTGCTAAACACTTGTTTTCAAAACACTGAACATAATGAGTACCGACAGCAACAAGATATTCACACAAACAAGACAATTTGTGAGATGCATGATAGATCACCTTGGAAACTGCTGGCAGAGGTGAATCATAAGCGTACATTATAGCACAACAAAACCAGATGAAAGTTTAACCAGAAAAGTATCTCACATTTTGTTTTGCCAGTTTCTGCTTCTGTGCCTTACAGTAGTAGTACCATGATACAGTGAGGTGCAATATACTGTATGCCATTAAAGTGTGTGGTTGCCATATTCATATGCCATGGTATAGAATACAATACACAATACTATATAAAATACTACATACAATACTATATACAATACTATATATAATACTACAACAATATATAGAATACTTTATAGGTACTAGTAGAGACAATACATCATGGTATTACCTTGTTACTGCTGACACATTTGTTGACACACATTATATGCATAGCCACAAATACATTATCTCATCTGCATTTAGACATAAGTGTATGCATATAATTTTATGTTTAGATAAATCTCTTACGAAAAACTGTTTGTTTACAGCAGACTTGTAGTTCATTTGTAGCAAAGTTGCAGCAAACAAAACAGCTTGCGGCAAATGTTTACCAGTCGTTTTCTGTTTTCACCAATAGTGATGAACTTGCAGTAAATATTTGCCAACAGTGGACAGTTTGTGTGTACTGGCAAAACAGATCTTTGGCAAAACTTTAGCAAATATCTGCCACTGCTGGCAAAACAGTTAAACATTTAAACCTGTAGCAATAATGGGCTGTCAAACTGTTTACTGAAGTGAAATGTGATTATTTCTAACTTCATTTGTTAATGGAAAAACAGGCTGGAAACGCAAGGGAACATTTTATGACAGCACTGATAATGATCTGATACATTCAATATTAATGTGGATGCATACCCAGCTAACAGGAACATTCTCACCACATTAGGTTAATATTATCAAAAAGTTTTCTCAAATTAAACAAGTTCTTGCAGCAATGTTAGTAGAATTGTTTTTTAACGGTATATATTCATATCCGCTTTATATATTCATATCAGAAACATTCTTAAGTTGCTAGTGGAACATTTTAAAAAGTTTAAATGATATTCTTATAACCAAACATTAACGTTACTATAATGTCTATACAACTGGACGATTTGAACATTCCTACTTTTCATAACAAATGAAACATTTTTATTACTTAATGGAAAAGATCGTACAACCTAAAACTAGCTGGGTAAATACATAAAATCTGTATGATAATTTCATGAATTTTGTTTAATTATCTATGAGATTAAATAGAAAAGATTTGTATGTTTTTATGGCCTTATTTAAAATAACACAATATTTTATGTATACCGTCGAGATGTGAAAATGTGTTACGGCTATGCTTTCTTGAATGAGACTCCTCCCCTCGATTTTCTTTGGACGGCTCATAAAAGTTGACAGACATGCCCCGGCACTCTGAAATATAGAACATTGTCTCTCAGTCACAACCTCTGTAAAAACCCCAGAGCAAATCTAAACACTAGTTCACAAATAATAAGACCTGCTTCACTGACAGAGTTTTCCCTGCTCAGACACTCCCAGACATTTCCGATTTGAGTCTGAGCTCCTCGCGACATCTTTCCTGGAAGCTGCGTAGTCATGGTGGCCGAGAGCTCTGGCAGCAGATCAATGCGAGGCTCTGCGCCCCTTTCACAGCTTTTTCGGCTGTGTGACAGAATGAAATGAAAGCGTGGAAGTATTTCAGCACAACTGATTTATTACTTCATGACAAAGGGCTGGTCTGAGAGCTGTGGTCAGAAGAGCTGCAGCAAAACCGAGCCATTGATCTGACTGTGCACTGAACTGACCTCAGAACGGCGATCCAGAGACAATACTGAAACTATATGGATGGTATAGCGTGATATTGAGGTTTATTACGTGCCTCCCTGTAATACTTCAGGTCAGTTGTGGCATTCTATGGTTAAATAGATTTGTACGCGACCCGTTAAATTATATTTGACCGTCGTCTCTGATAGCACTCTGCACTCCCCTCTCACACAACATCATTTCAACTCAAATCAACATCTTTTTATGCTTATTTACAAGGCTTACATTGTGCCAGAATGTGGCAGATGTGGACGCATCACCTCTGTAATTAGATTTGGCACTTATTTCAATGGATCATCACCTCATACATCTCTAAAAGATATTTATGTTATGTCCCATACATTATTTTTTCTTAAAGCTGCAATTCATAACTTTTTTTGTCAAGTACAAGTACATGACAGGTCAGTGTTCAAAACAGTCTCCTTACCTTACCCCGATTCACAATGGTCAGTTTATAATAATGATTTATATTTTGAGCTGTTATGTCTGATTTTCCTGGAAATGGCAGTTTAGCTTCATTTGACTTCAACATACATAATATAAATTACATAAAGTAACCTGCAATTTCATGTGTCAAACAGAGATTGTAATAGTGTAATAGTGTAGCCTGAGATTGTAATAGTGATAATGATAATAATAACTAAACACATACTTCACAGTGTACACGAGACTCACAGTATACGGCACTGTAATTATATTAATGGATTAGATGCAATAACCACACGCATTATGGGATATGTAGTTTATGCTCTTCTTTTCAGAAGTCTAAACTGTTGGCCTTGTTTTCATGTGCTCTCCCTTGATAACATTATCATTCAAAGTGACGGAAAACAAAAACGCTCACACAAACACCTACACACATGCAAACACCGCTCAACACCGTCTCCATTTCAATAAGACACATAATTAAATGCATTGACTCCCAAAAACAGCTCTTTGTTTTATTTTTTATTAAAAAATGATGCCCAAGCCAACAGAATGAGAAGGATCGCCATTCCCGAGGGTAAATACATTTTCAGATTTTGATTACAAGGGCTTTAAAAAGGAAAATCTGGAGTTTTGTTCTGTTTTCAGCAATACTTTGATTTCTCTTTATCCTTTATTAATGAACTTTTATGTAAATCATTACATCACATGTATAATTACAAGAACAGTTTGCCTGCAGAGTTTGGTATGAACCATGCAGTTATGATGGGCTCTGTGGAGACTCCTCATAACAAGAGGGGCTAATTATGAGAAGATGAGCAGTTAACCCATGCTGCTGGGCTGATGCAGAGATGGTAATTGATGCTAAATGTATGCAACCTTATTGTACAGGATCACTGGAGCGCTAATCAAATACTGATTTACAAAGGCAACCCATAAAACACGGTCAATTAATCAACCCTCTGATGTCGTCACGTGGTACATTAAATGTCATTTTAACAATGATATGCTGTCTTCGTTATTCATATGTACCACTGACCCAAAATGAACCAGTTCTTTAAAAACCACTCACAAATATTAAATGTACACGCACAAATTGTACATGTCAAATAAGCAAACAGACATGGAATTACTATGGTGACATTGCCAAAAACCAATACAATAGTGAGGTACTTTGTAAGTAGTTGTAAAAAAAGGGAAGCCAGGTGTGATAAACACGGTCATTTCTACTGGGTTTATATTTATCTCTCAGAAATAAATATATATTTGTGTTATTGATGCAGCACAGAGGAATCATTTTTTGTAAAACACCCAGTAGCCTGTTTTAATGATTTCACCGTACAAAATAAAAACTAGGAAAATCAGGACGCTTATAAAACTCAAGTATTCACCAGTATCAATAAGCTAGGAGGAGAGTTACAGGTTTATAAAAAGAGTCGCTAAGACGTCTCTATTCAGGGTCACTATTATATAAGCAGCACCAATTCACCAGTAAGGGCAATGGGTGGAGAACAGAGAGACAAACAGTGGTGTCCTCCATCGCCATTTTATGATTTCTGATGACATTGAATGTTCCCTTTTACAGCATCACCTGGAGAATTAGTAAACATAAACGTCAGATCTGCTCTGCTCATTGACTGAGCTCAGATTTATGCCACAACCTGCTGCCTTTTTCTATAATCGTCCATCAAATGGGAACGATATAAAATCCTTACAACCCGAGAAAAACTTTCCCGTTCCACCAACAATATATCTCCCTGACATTACACACTCAACACTTATGAGGAAAAGCCCTGCTATAAATCAAAGAGAACAGAATCATAAAAATTGTCTCAAACGGTATCACTTCTGCTCCGTCTGTTCTGTTTAATCCTGAACCTCTCTGCTTTATGTGCGTGCATCTGCCTGAGTGTGTGTGTCATTATCAAAATCTTTTCTTTACCGTTTTCCTGTTCTAAAAACTGACATGTATTAAAGTGTAGTAGATCATTTTTAACCTGCAATGTTTAAAAAGAGCTCTATATACTGCTCTGAAATTTTGTTATAGGAGACATATGTTTTTAAAGGATAGTGCATCCCAAAATTTGCTCATCATTCACTCACACTCACATAACGTTTCAAATTTACATGACTTTCTTTTTCATTTAATAAGGGTGAATTCTTAAGGAAATCCAGTCTGCTCTTTTCCATTCCTTACAGAAAAGACATGAAAGACAAGAAACACATATGATCACACTTTAAAAACGTCACCACGTTTTACATGTGATTCCATGGGTTTTCCAATACAATTGACATGGCATTCACACGAAACTTGATCACGGGTGTTTTTGCACATATGAAATTCATGCGTCTTTGCTTTAAGGGATATAATGATTGTGAATGGAGTGCTGTCAAGCAAAAGAAAGCACCATACGTAGCATAAATAGTCTATAAAGTAGTTCATATGTTCATTTTTTGGTGTACTATCCCTTTAAGTGTGTTGGCAGGGGAGAGATGGGAGGCAAAGAGCATTAAGCCACATATTTGAGATGTTTGTCATTGTGAATTGAAAGTGTCATGGGAAGAGAGTAAAAGCATTGCATTGATTTACAGCAGCGCTTTGCTCAGATATACAGATAATGCTGTTAGGGTAATAAACTGCTTGTCTATGTTCACCTGGCTATTAAATGTGACTATTAGATGCACCTGAGAAATGAGTCTCTGGCACAACAACACTGATGTCCGTTCTATAAACTCAGTCAGGCGTGTTGCCGCCAAGTGGCGCTCAGTTCTTGGGGACTGGCACCATGTCCAAGAAATAATTTTGATGACTGAATACAGACTGGGATAAAAAGACTCAACTGACCGATGTTGACACATGCAATGTTGTTGGTTTGTGGAGAAATGAGCACCATATTATGCTTGTGTATTGCAGCTGAACAGATGCATTTTGCACAGAATAAAGGCAAGATCTTTTCCTCTGGTGAGCTCTAATCTGACAGGTTTTTAGAAGGTACCAGGCTTCTACAATGAGCACTTCTGAGAAACTAAGCACTGGAGTTGCCAAGGTTTACCAGGTTAGTGGCATCAAACGTGTAAACATTGTAGTAAGTGTATGTACCTGTACTTTACACTACAATGTCCCACTTACCCTGTACCAAGGTGTCTCTCTGGCTGTGAGTGTGTCCACATCCCAGCTAACAGGGAATGTTCTGAGAACACTGATTAACGTTCTTTAAAAGTTCTCTCAGATTTATTATCAAAAAACGTTCTTGCTGAGATGTTTATAGTCCTTTTTAATGCTATATATTCTATTTATTAAAACATTATTCTTAAGTTGTTAGTGGAGTGTTTTAAAAATGTTACAGAATTTAACACGTTTGCATAACCGAGCAATAACGTTAATACAATGTCTAAAAAACTGGACCTTTTGAACATTCCTAGAACTTTCAAAATAACGTGTAATGTTTTTGTTAGCTAATGGGACAGTATTTATTTGCTGCTTTTAGTATTTATTTATTTATTAAGTGTTCAAGGGGACCTGAGTTCACACTCAGGCCTAATGTCTTTCAAACCAACAACCGGTGAGCACCATGTATTTTATATTGTATGGAAAATAGCAAAAATAACTACAGTTGTGTTCCACTGCAGTTTTAAGTAAGTTTTAAGTAACCTGGTGGGTAGATGATGAGAAAACTTTCAGTTTAAAAGCAAAATTTGTGTGGAAAAGTGCGACGTGATTGGAGCGACTAAATTTAGACAATGTAATTAGCTCATTTCTGCCACAGCATTTTAGATCAAAACTTTTTTTTGCTTGCAAGAAAGTTTTTCTTTGTGCAGACTTATATTGCAACCACCTACTAATTATACATTTTACATTTTAAGAAGGTTAATGCTCAGTTTCATCACATGTTTTCGTATGAAATCAGCATTAAACTGACAGCTTTCTTACATTATCCAGAAACCACTTAATATTGTGCGTTGAGCCATCAGTAAAACTTATTAGAACAAACAACTGGCGTAACTCACCAGAAATAGAACTTCAACAGCCTTCTGCTCTTATAGCTTGATGCTTTGCTAGGCATAAAAAACGTGTTTTAATGAGTTGATTTTTAGAAGTGGCGATCTGTTGACTCCAATGCAGAGTGTCGAGGACTGGTGGCAGATGCCTGCTGAAGTAAGCGAGACAGCACAGACGCCCTGAGATCATTACAGACGCAGAACTTATAAATCATTTCCACGTAGTGATAAAAAGCCATCTTAATTGTTCAAGACTTCAGCATTTATAAATTAAATAAAGGGATTTCACGTGTGGGCTGTGCTGTTGCGAGAGGCTACAAGAAAATAAATGAGACCCACAGAGAAGACTATGACCTTCACAGCACAGATTTCAGTACCACGAGAAGTGAAACTGATGAAATTTGTACCTAATGTATACAAATGATATTAAGGAATGCTTGCCAGAACATACATATGATGCAGTTTCCCACACATATCCTTTATCTGTTTCGCATGTGATGTTGTTGAACTGAGCTTGATTCTGAAAACTAATGGGCTAGTTTATTTTATATATTTTATACATTTAAGGCAGTTTTGTAGGCATTGGTGAAAAACGTCACCATGACTCAAAATTGAGGCAGAAACAGAATTCTTTCAACAAAATTGGAAGTTTTGCAATATAATTACAAAATGTACAAAAACAAGACTGCTGCCATTATTATTGTTTTGATTGCTAAAAACTTGAGGTTGTTAAGAATGTTTCCCTATCATTTCTTTAACGTTAAAAGTGGTTTTTTTTATAAACATTCAAAACATCCCAATTTTTTGGCATTGTACTACTCGGTGTGGTGTATTATAATTACACAATGTACAAAAACATTGTACATGTTTAAAAAAAACATTATTTGCTCATTATTTTGCAGGCACTATCCCTAGAGATGTCCAGGACAATTATTACAGAGCCAGAGTCTCCCTGGAGCCGTGTGGCGAAGTGTTTTGCCCGGGCACGGTGATCAGTAGGGGGAATCAGAAATTGTTCAGTTCTTGGATCACTCCTCCAACTTGAGTCTGAACTTCACAGCCTCTTGGATGCACGGTGCTCTAATGCTCTGTATACACCAGTAAGTGTTTGTCCACAGGGTCTAAAAATGGAGGTCAAGGCTTACAGGTGTGGGCCAGCTGCCATAAGCTGTCCAACCAAAGAGGAGCCAAAGAGGTTCTCTCACAAACACCTCCAGCTGTTCCAGTTAACACTGCTGGCATGTGTGCAAAAGCCTTTAAACTCGCACACACTCCTGCCACAAGCAGAGACCCTCTCAAACAGAAGGATGAGCCTGGGTTAAAGACGTGTCAAGATATTGGTCCGTCATTAACTAATATGTAGTAGGTGGAAGGTATTAAAATGTGGTGAGAGACTGTGAGTGTGCTGTCAAAAGGAGGCTTAAAATAGGTTAGGATCACCCAGCTAACAATTTTAGGTTATAAGAACGTTTCCATAACGTTTCCGTAAAGTAATTAAAAACTTTAAAAAGTTTTTTGAGTATTCTACAAATTTAACTATTAATAACTTTTTTTAATTCTGTACTCTAATAACGTTACTGGAAGAATTTTTTTGATAACTTTGGGAGAACTTTTAGAGAACATTCTGAGAACATTCCCTGTTAACTTCATCTTCATTTATATGTATATCAATGTGGTCTTGGCACGCACAGGTATTTTAAACATTCTGTGCATTAAAAAGGTGAGACATTTCCATTATTTAGCTGTCACACATCAGATTCGAGAAACCACAGCAATTCATGCGCTTACGAATGCACATTGGCAAAGCAATTTGCAGTCTAAAGGTGGCTCACTACCTCGGTAAATCTGCATTTGCTCTGCATATTTGAATTAGAAAGGAAAATGTTGAAATGTGTGAGTTATTTGTCTGGCTTTAGGCGTCTGTGCAGCAGAAACTTGCTGTCTCGCAAACCAACCCTCTTACCCATAACAAATAAGAGAACGGGAGAAATTTGTGACTTGTGATGAAGTTGTTTTCATGTTTGCTGGTGTAGTTGAATGCGAAAGTCGTGAGATGTTTCAGTGATCAGCCCAGCTGTAGGGATCAACCACTGCCTTCGTTTTAGTGCTCGCCCTGATGTGTGAATGTCCCTCTCGAAATAAAGACACCACTGTGAACAAATAAGAAACTGTAGGAAAATCTGCTGTTGAAATCCACTTTTCTGCTAAAATTGCATTTATGTTTTTATTCAGCAGTGTCTCATAAACACAAATTATGTTTATGCATTTTACAATTAATAAAGTCGACAGAGACTTACTGTACATTCAGTCAGTATGTTTGGCATGTGAAATCAAACTCTGACCTTGGCATAGCCAGCATTATATTATACCAGTTACCATCAAACGCCGCATTGTGGGATCATTTAAACCTGTTTGAATTGGTTTTACTTTTGAGAATTTAATGACATTTTATTGTATAACTGAAATGATTTTCAGTAAGAAGTGTGAACAGAAACGCTCTCTCTCTCTCTTTCTTTCTCTATATAAAAAAGATATATATATATATATATATATATACAATATTGTATTGTATTGTGTGTATTGCATATTATCAGCTGTCAATCATTTATATTTGGTCAGTCAGCATCTCAGGTTATATGAAAGAGGTAATAATAGAATATGACTGAAGTCTAAGTTTTTGAATAAAAACCTGAGAGAATAAAAGCAAAAAAAATAAAAATTGTTGCAAAGCTTTTGTATATACTATTGTTATCTGTCACTATGGTTACTCATGCATGCTATAGTGGGATAGAGAAAGAGAATTAAAAAAAAGTTAAGGATAAAAACAAAGAAAAAATGGCCCCGAAGCGATTTTTCGGTGGTGCACAGATAAATGTAGCTAGGGTGACATTTCTTACCTAGTGAGACTAAAATTCTGAGCCATTTTGTCCACTGCTTCACAAAAGCCCTGCTCATGTCACGCCCCGTCCCTCCCCTGCGATTAGCCGAGCCCCCCACAGAGTAGCAAAGCCTCGTCCAACAAACCTAGCTGTAACAGGTACACACCACCAGGGCATGTCAAGATACCCCTGCACAGCGGTCTCATTCACCCGACCTTCATCCATGACCTGAAAAAGACGAACATGCCGAGCAGGTGCACAAAAGGTCCTTTATGCCCCCACTATGTGGCAGAGCACAGCACTGTGTTAGCAGAACTTTCAACATTACAAAGAACACAAAAGAAAGAGGGTACAATTTGGTTTCTCTCACCCATTTGTTCCGCATCAGTTTAATAAACAGCCCATTGACTGCAGAAAGATGAGTTGTGTCTTTGGAGTCGGTATAAAGGGCATTCTAGATTTGTCTAAACCTGGAACATTAAACTCGTTTTTCTTCCATCCGTCAATGTCAGCACAATCATCTGTTCAAACGTCTGCTGTCCTACAGAAAGCCAGTGTTGTGTGTTTGTTCATGAATCATTTTAATCAGAACACACATAAACACACATACACAATCACGCATGCCCCCAAACTGATCACTCAACAGATGGCAAAATATTCAGCAGTTTTTGGTTAAAGTTGAAATATGTTCTTCAGGGGGATTATTAAAGAGGTGTGTGAGATGGATTTACTTAGCTATAGATATTAATGTGTGTGTGCAGAGAGAGAGAGAGAGAGAGAGAGAGAGAGAACCAAATGTAATCTGAAAGAGGCTACACGGTCAGCATGTGTTATTTCCATTGAGTTAATTTACTTCCCCTCCAAATCAAGTCAGGCTTCATTTAAATTTGTTTTTTCTCTTTAACCACCATTACGCAGCATCATTTATTAGTTCCCGAATATCCTCTTAATACTGTCACTGTCTTTTTGTCGTTGTTTGTTCCAAACTCACATTTACTCATTCACTTGTTTTTGCTCATTTATTCTCGTATTCATTCGCCACCTCTCAAACACTTCCTCTTTTCTTTCTTTCACACCGATCACTCTGTTCTGTCATACAAACGCACGTAATTCTTTATAGTGTGACAAATTATCCCCTATAATCTCCAGCAAGCCTCTCGCGTTCCTCTGTACCAAATGAAAGCTTTGATGCAATTATTATTTTAAAGGACCACAAGGTATTTTTCATCCAAATATGAGCGTCAGATCTGAACTTGACATATGAACGTTGTCTTGGCATCCATATCATTGCTTCTAAACTTTCCTATAGTGGAGTTATTCAGATGACTGTTTGTACCGTAAACAGGCGATGTGCAACCGACTTAAACGGCCAGGGCAACTGGGCACTCAGATAACGGCCATCTCCCGTGAGCCTCGCCCGGTTGAAAGCTCACTCTGTCGACACGGCAAAAGGGCTCCATTATGTCCGGTGATACATGGGGCTGGTGTGCGCGCATCCATCACTCGAAAGCGAAATGCACGCACACGGTGGAACTATTTCCTCCCTGTAGCGTGTAAGAAATCACATTACATCGCAATTCTGCCAGCTTAAACATTTCAACATTTACAACAATAAATCACAATATATGGCGCTGTCACCACAGAGCCAAGAGGCGCATTGCCAAGTCTCAAGCAACGTGACTCTGGCGCTCCGGAGAGCCAAACCGACCGTCTGCAGTATTTACGACTGCGGCGTGTTTCTGAGCTCACAGCACTTTGGCTCTTCTTTATTCTTGCAAGGCATAACCAGCCCAGCATATGACAAACACTCTCCTCTCCTCTGTTAGATCTGCGATGTTCATAATGCATCGCTCGTCCCGGAGCAGACAGTCTGGCTAATCTAACACGGCGTGCCGCAGACGGTGGAGAGAGAGGGCTGTCACAGAGACATGCGGCCTCACAGCCGTGGACACATTTGTAATGTGGAGAGCAATGGGCCAAGCACTTCCCAGCATTCCCCTCTTCATCACAAATTCAAACACAAGCCTTTCTGCCACCAGCTTGCAAAAGCAAAGAGTTCAGCAGAGATCTTGAATTTAAAATCAGAACAACAGAAAGGGACCTTACCCTTATAGATCCATATGGTTTTGGAGGAGAGACCGAAGGTAAGGTGTCTGGGTCTTTCCTTGTGAATTCCAAAATATTTTAAATAATGAAAAACAAGACGGTCCGGTCCTCAAATTTTGATTTAAATTTTGCCTGCCCAGCTAACAGGGAACATTCTCGGGATGCTGGCTAACGTTCCCTAAAAGATCTCTTGAAGTTTCAGAAAACAGTCTTGCAGTAAAGTTAGAATAACATTTTTTAACATTATCTATTAAATATCAAAAATGTTATTCTTAAGTCAGTGGAATGTTATTCTTAAGTTACTCTTAGTGGAAGGTTTTACAGCGTTACGTTAAAGTGTTAAAAAGTTTAAAAACGTCCTTATAACCAAGCAATAATGTTAATACCCAATATGTCTGAAAATTGGTAATTTAGAAAATTTCTAGAACATTCAAAATAACATTTTTAATGTTTTTGTTGCTTCATGGAAATGTTAGGTAAATGTTCTTACAACCTAAAATTGTTAGCTGGGTGTCTGTGTTTGCCCTGTTCCAAATCAGATGTGGGTAATGTGAACTGAAAGTGGAGTGAGTTCTTGATTTGGACTGGTCTGAGGAGCAGGTTGTTTGGTAATATTTACATATTCAATTTTTAATTATGACTGTTTTTGGACATTATTTTTAACAGAAAGGCTTCCAGGCTCACCATGTGGCCTAACACACGAGATAATTTTCTGTTCCAGTATCTCTGCATTGGGCCATCAGGATCTGATTTGTACGTACACACACGCACACATTGACTTTCTTTTTCTTTGTCTGTTACACACATAGAAAATACTTCATCTCTCCAATGCCCCATACCAGCTGCAGCTTTCCTACCCATGGCATGGGCACATACCCCGTAAACTGTACGGTTCAAAGGCAGTTTGGTGTACCATCTGGGTTGGGAGGTTTTATGTATTTTAACTCTGAATTAATGACACCCCAGGACTCCAAAATGGATGAAATCGTTATCAAAAACTGATCTTGATGATCGAACACGGGTCCGTCTCTTTCACGCCAGGGGAGAGTGTTTAATAACCACACGGTAATGAAGAAGAAAGTCTTTTATATTTGGAGGGTCTAAGTTCTGGAACTAATGAGAAGGTTCCAAATTGTACGATCGTCTCTTCCACCTCCTCCAAGATCACTACAGTTAATTTGCTCTCCTGAATGCTGCTCTTTCTGCAGGATGCATTACACATTTCTTCATGATGAATGAAAGCGCATTAAAATAGCTCCAGCATCGCGAGGGCGATCGCATGACTGCAGCTCCGTGTTATCAGATGCCTAATGATTGAGTTTCATATCAGATTTATACTCCAAACAACAATGCTGCTGTCGAAGCGATGGAGCTTGTGGATTAAATGGTATCGAAAGAGAGGGAGTGAGAGAGAGAGTGAAGGATGCAGCACAGGTAACCTGGTCAGCACTGCAGCCTGTGACACACATTGTGTTTTGTGGGCAGTCACAGAGTCACCTGTCAGTCAAATCATTATCAGTGTTAGCCACAAACATAGTTTAACATCACCAGGAACACGATCCAGGTTCTCAACCTTCAAACCGTGTTATTCTTCTTTACACTGCTGGAACTTTCTGGAAATATTTTATAGTTGCTTTTATTCTGTTAATGAAACTTCATGTGCATCATAGGCTTCGGTCATTACTTTGAAAGTTGCATTGAAGGTAAAGATTATTAGCGAATAACTCTTTACATTTTGGTCTGTTTTTCCCATTAGCTTTTGAATGTCTTGAGAAGACCTAAAACACAGTCCATGAGTTATATATATGATAATGGTTCTTGTATAGTTGCTTTTGGGGCTTATCAGCTTTAGGTCACAATAAACTATCATCGTGTGAGAGAAAATCTATGTGAAAAAATCAATATGAACATGTTATTCTTTTTCTGTGTGTGTTATACAGAAAAACGAACACCCTACAGGTTTGTAACAGTGTGAGGGTAAGTAAATAATGACGAAATTTTCATATTTGGGTAAATATTCTTTGACTTTGATATAGGAATGCCTTCTGAAACTAACCAGCTAACAGAGAACATTCTCAGAACGTTGGCTAATGTTTTTTCAAAGTTCTCTGAAGGATATTAAAAAACGTTAATGGAACTTTTTAATGTTATACATCAAAAACGTTATTAATTTGTTAGTGGAATGTTTTAAAGACGTTAGAGAATTAATGAAATGTTTGAGTAATGTTTTTATAACCAAGCAATAATGTTGTAAAAAAATTGACATTTTAATGTTTTTGTTACTTAATGGAAACGTTAGGGTAATGTTCTTACAACCTAAAAATGTTAGCTGGGATGTAGTTCCTTCTAAAGCCAATTAGCTTGTGTTTTAACTCCTGTATTGACTGCAGACGAAGAAAACGAGTGAAGCATAGAGGGTTATTTGGAGATAATGGTTACACGGTTATATGCATTCATTTACACAGAAAACATCCACTCCAAACTGCTGCTTTCAATGGTACTTTCATCTGGGCTCCTGCACTGTTAGTGTAGCATCACTTTGTCTCTGTGTTTGTCTCCTGCTGATTTTCTCTGATAGTGGGTCCACCGGGGCTGAGGCTAGCCTGTCTCATCAACTCATTTTGCCTTTCATTGTCATCATGGGAGCTTTTCAAAGAGCAGGGGCCCACCAATCAGAGCAGAGACATCGTGAAGGGCATAAGCGGCTTTGTTAGCATTTCAGTTTTTTTAGTTGCGGGTCTTCAGACAGGCTGAAACTTTATGAGTAATATATGTTACGAGGGAAAGATGCAAACATACACGGAAATATGACTCAGGCACTTTAATGTTACCATGAGGGGTGATTAGCTATCCGTTTCAATAGATCTAAAGAACTATGTCAAACTGATCATTTGGACTGTAGCCAATGCATTAGACTTAGTAGGCCATTTTCTTTTCGCGATTTCCTTTCAGATATACGGCTGTATCAGTGGTGCTTTAAATGGGATGTTTTAAGACAACATTTCTGATAGCGCTTTACTGTGCCAACTGTTTAACAGATTATATAGCATTTTATAAGCAGCGCTACCAATAATATAAAAACTATGATGAATAAATCTAGATAATTGATTTGTTGGCTGTTAGTCTAGCTGAAACTAACTAAACTAGGGATAGTTCACCCCAAAATGAAAGTTATTAATAACTCACCCTCATGTCATACCAGTTTTTTTGTTCTGTGCAACACAAAATAATACATTCTGAGAAATGTGTCAGTGGTTTTGTGTACATACAGTGGAAGTCAATGTGTGCCACTGTTGTTTGATTACCAGCATTCTGCAAAATATCTTCTTTTGTTGTTCTCAGACATACAGGTTTGGACATGACATGAGGGTGAGTAAATCTCTTTAAATGTTTTAGATACCAATCTCTGAGTATAAAGTGTAAAAAAGCTCTGGAACAATGTAACCTGCCAAGTCGAGCGCTTTACATTGAGCGAATCATTTTGGGCATCGCTCGCCCTGCGCGTCTGACGCGCGGTGGATACCGCATGCTGATGCTTGCAGGGCGCAGGCCCTATCTTCCTAATTACCGGAGACATCGCACTGTCAGCAATGTCGTGCCGTGCCGTCTCCTCAGAGGGGTGACAGCTATTGTGTCAGCCCGTTTGCCGAGACAGAAACGCCAGCGTCCTGAGATAAAGAGAATTAAAATCCTGTCAAGGCCTCATAGCGGGTCACCTGGGCCAAAACAAAAGACTGATGATTGGGCGGCTTTAATTACCTCGTGTTGTTGTTTGCTTTAGCATTCCTTTACAAAGCAAAACTTAATTAGATGTCTCAGGATGTGTTCTCCTGGAGAGCAGCACAAGTGTCAACACAAAGTCTAAAGAAAAAAATGAGAACAGAATGCGGTGAGTATTAATTTAAATGTGATTAGGTGTCTTCAATTTGCATTCCAGATATTGGTGCCTGAGGGGAAATTAGAATATGTGTGTGTGTGTGTGTGTGGTCCTGGTATTCACTACGTTGTAGGAACCAAATGTCTCCACAAGTATAGTAATACCAGGCAATTTTGACCTTGTGGGGACATTTTAGGTTTCCCGTAAGGAATCAATATTTTGAAAATCTGAAATAGCAGAACGTTTTCTGTGAGGGTGAGGTTTAGGGGTAGAGTTAGTGTTGAGGGATATAATATACAGTCTGTACAGTATTAAAACCATTACATCTATGGAATAACGATAGAAGTCTATAGAATGTCCTTATAAAACATGAAAACTCAATGTGTGTGTGTGTGTGTGTACCTTTGTTTGTACTGTAGGATCATCGTAGAGTTTACCCTGCCCACTTCATCGATGGAGAAATGACACCATTGATCCTTTATTTGCAAACGGTTTGAACTGTTTTCTCTGTCATCACTCTGTCCTCATTTACATCATCACCTTTCTTCATTGTTCCATTCGCTTTTCAAACAAGATCACCGAACATTCATTCCAGTGTCCTCATATCGGCGATGGCTTGGAACAAAGCGGTCCAACACAACATGAGAAACAAACCTCCACCTGCTCCATCTACTTTTACAACAGAGGTGACTGTCTGTGCCAATGTACCATCACAAACAACAGCACATAATAGATGTATTTTTAATTACACAAGTGTCCTTTGCAGTAACACAGATCAATGCTTCTTTCCCCTCTTTTATTATATTGTATTCTCAGACAGAGAGCGAGAGCTGGTGATTTATAACACCAGCAGTTCCAGCAGTGTGTTTAATTCACACAAAACAGTTCACTTGATGAGTAACATTGAAGCTGTGTTTGCAGCTGTTTTAAAGCTGATAACTGTCTGCCTGGCCGCTCGACGCACGCTATTGCTCCATAAGCATGTGACATAAGCAGAGTTTTAGTAGGTGCTCTAACTGCATATATGGCTACTAAACAAGAGAGACATTTGAATAAACCGCTATTATTTTATAATATTATTTACCTTTATGCTTTTAATTGATCTTAAAATTATACAAGCTGTGCCCCTGGTTTAGACGAAACATAGCTGAGAACTTGTTGAAGGAACATTTTGGGTTTAAATACAGCATGAGCTCCATCATCAACATCCGTGTTGCTGATTGTCACTTAATCAAAATGATTTCTTATGCTTCATTGTGTAAAAACAAAGCAAATCTTGTTTACAGTAATTAATTTGCACAGTAATGCAGAATGACAGATGACTGTATTTCTACTTAGAGTATTTATTAACTTTGACTCAGATTGTATCTCTGGACACTAGTTAGGATACATTAAAATTAACGTAAAAGTTATAGAGAGCTATAACACTACATAGCCCATGTAATTTGGTCTTAAATGTTTATGTTCATATTGAAATCTTGTTAAAACGTGTTAAATCTGAGTCAGTTCTGAGCCACTGGTGTGACTAAACAGAATTGTTTAAATAATGACTAGAAGAACGTTTGACTTGATGCAGAACACTCCGCTGTCTTCCATTGGTCGGTCAAACAGTTAGTTCAGCCCCTAAACTCACACTATTGGTTGCTGTCAGTCTGATTGATACCTCATATTTGAGTTCACATTAAAGCACTTTAGAAGGGCCTTTGTGTTCATTTATGGACCATCAGGCAGGCTGTATGTCTTCTGCCCTGACATCTGATTTATTATTATTATCATGATCTGACCGGCTCTCACCCAGCTAACAATTTTAGGTTGTAGAAATGTTTTTGTAATGCTTCTATTAAGTAACAAAAATGTTAAATATGTTATTTCGGAAGTTTTGGGAACGTTCAAAACGTCCAGTTTGTATTAAAGTTAATGCTTGGTTATAAGAACGACAATCAATATTTTTTACATTTTGTAACGTTTAAAAAAAGATCCACTAACTACTTAAGAAGAGTGTTTTTGATATATATGATATATAATATTAGAAAAACATTGTACTAACATTACTGTAAGAGCTGTTTTATAACTTTGAGTTACCTGTTAGTTGGGCGTTTGCTGCCCTAAAAGTTATTAGTTTACGGTGTACTGAAAGAGCAGCACTAAGGGTTACAAGTCTCTTAAAGCGAAGCCCTTTGAAGCCCGCTGAATTAGCGAGAGTGTAAACTTTGCATTAGATATTTATGAATTGATTTGGCAGCGTTGGGCGATGCTGCTCTTTGCTAATGGCGATGATTCATTGGACAGGATTCATATGTCTGCTTCATCTTAGTTTCCTCACTGCTTACTGACCTTTTCATTTTCTCATGCATACGCGATTCTTCACATCTATAGGCTTGTCAGGACTCATTATATTTTGACTGCTGCTTTGTTAGGGGAGAGAAAGCTTTACAACGCACAGATGTGTGAGAGTGAGTGTGTGTTTGTTAGAGAATTGTGCCGTTTATAGTGTGTAAAACAAAGGCATAAAAATAGAAGCCTGGGGTGGCGGGGGTGCTCACCCTGTTTGTAACAGTCCAGCTAACACATAATGTTCTCAGAACGTTCTCTAAAAGTTATCTCAAAGTTATCAAAATGCTCTTGCAGTAATGTTTGTATAGTATGTATAATAGTATTGTTTGTGACATCATCTTTTACATTTTTAAGGAATACAATTCTGTATGTCTATACCTTTATTGCATTTAGAGTATTAGAGTAAATGTATTAACTATATGTTTTTGGATAGCAGTGCATCCCAATATAATACACAATCAAAAGTTATTAATACACACTCAACAGTCAAGACTCTCATTATGAGTACAGTACAAACCTTTTGTGTGTAGTAGAATTAATTCTTAAGACTTGAAGAAACGTAGGGATGTGAATTTTAAATGAAGACTTTTGAGCACACCAGGAGCACAGAAAGACAGAGATACTGTAGACAGCCAGGCAGACAGACAGATAATGTGTTGCATGCACTCAGGCTACAATATTTTCGAAGGGTTTGGAGATTAACCTTTTGAATGCAACGTTGGGGATATGCTGTCCCTCCCCCATCCTCGCAGGATACGCTCGACTCCTCTAATAAGCTGCCTGACATTTCGCTTAATCCAATAAAAAACAACATGGCCGCTGTGCAGGGATCTGATATTGGTAATTGGAACTTTTTAATGCTGTTGTCCATCTCTGTTCCGCCGTTGTTTAATTTCAATGCCTCTAGTGATGCAATTAACATTTTTTACAGCAAAACTTGGAACAGCTCTTTCCAGCGGGCAGGAGAAAGGAACATTCCTCATCTTGTTTAATCAAGGTCTCACCTTAGCACATTCCCAGTTAACAATTTTTGGTTGTAAGAACGTTTTCCTAATATTTCCATTAAGTAACAAAAACATTAAAAATAATATTTTGAATGTTCTAGGAAAGTTCAAAACGTCCAGTCTTTCAGACGTTGTATTAACGTTATTGCTTCATTATAAGAACAGTTTTTAAAATTCGCAACATTTTTTAAAATGTTCCACTGACAAAAATAACTTTTTTGATAAATATGATATACAGCAAAAAAATTGAGAGAATTTGAGAGAACTTTTAAAGAACGTTTTGGGAATGTTCCTTGTTCACTGGGTTTTCCTGCCACCAAGGGCCATTTTTTGATTCGCTCATGCTGTGGCGTATCAGTTTTCTGATGCTTCTGTTATGGATGTTTGGTGACGGGTTTTCAGCAGTCAAGCATGCAGGCAGCGATTACTTCAGGTGTTTGAATCTTGTCGGTGTGGGCACCTTAGCTTTCAAAACAAGGTTGTTCTTCTTTTGCCTTTTATGAAGCTGACAAACTCGTCTCCTGATGGTTGTCGAAATTTCATTTGTAGTTTGTTTTTGGGGACCTATATTTGCAAAACAAACCCTGACTGTACATAACCCCTTACATGCCACTATTAAAAAGTGATAGCCCATCCAAAAACTAACATTTTGTTTTTTTATATTTTAGAAGGATTTCCATCTACCTCCATCGCTTTTTGTCAAGTCTGTGCTGGACCTCTTCATCCTAATCTTATTATTTATGTCTACTAGGTCATTTTGTCTGGTAAAATGAAACAGTTCTTACAACCCCAAATCAGAAAAAGTTGGGACAGTATGGAAAACACAAATAAAAAAAGAAAGTAGTGATTTCTAAATTTACTTTGACTTGTATTTCATTGCAGACAATACAACAGCACATTATTTAATGTGTTCCTCGTGATTTTTATTGTTTTTTCTTCAAAAAAAACAAAATTCCTATTTTGGTTCTTGCAACGCATTTCAAAAAAAGTTGGAAGCTATAAGTCAATGCTTGTTAGTGTGTTTAAGCCTAAGCTAAAGGTCTGTCTAGAGAGCACACTGTGGTCCAGCACTCAGAGAAAAAAGCTTCGAGCTAAATGAGCTCGGCACAGCTCAGAGGAAAGTAACATGCAAAAAGACCAGACTTTATCTTTCCCACATTCCTCTCTCTTATTAATTAATACCTGCCCCCAAGCTACTGATATATACAAACAAGAAGAAGCGCAAATGAAATGTGCCTGCAAATTAAGGCAAATACAAGATGGAATTAAATTTTCATCCAACATTATTTAAAAAAAAAAAAATATTGTAGCTCAGATTATGCTTTTCATAAAATTCCTAATAAGCTTAGAACTTGGAAAGTGAATTACTTTTGTGTTTAATTTCAGTGGGCCGTTGATATCAGCGCTCAATTCAGTTTGGAAGAAAATCTTATTACCCATAAAAAAAAGCTCAAATTGAAAAAAAAAGAGAGAAACTGCTGGGTCATATGAGGTTTTAAAGCAGATAAGCTGCAACTCGGAAATCTGATTAGCTGAGTCACATTCAAAGCCATTATGATTTTTCAATATGTGTTTTTCTTTTAAAAAAAGAGAGAAAGCTCATTGATTTCAAAAATCATGCATTTTTTCCTGGGTAACAAAGTTCAAACAGTCAAAATAAATCAGACACTTTTTTGTGCTGATCTTACTGTTTCAGGTCACCTGGAGCCAAACCGTTCACTCTGTTTCAGCGAATGAAAACGACAACCAAACCCCCCACATTATGCAAAGAGGGAAGTTATTTGCATTATAAGCCTTGTCTGTCATTTTAGCACAGCTGCTCTCATGTGTAAACTTGCCTGTAGGTTTCTCTGGCCGACAGCCTGGAGCTCTGAACTAAACCGAAGTGCTACAATTCAGAGCATCCTCACGCTCAATTTAAACCGTCGCCTGTCGGCTACCTCTGGGTTTTAATCTCTCTGAATGGTGGGAACGTGAAGTAATGAGAAGAATCATTAGCCCAGAGCTAAACTTTAATGATATCGTCTATGTTCAGTGAAAATACAGATCCTTCAACCCACAGCAAACTAGAGGGTGGTAAAAATGACAACATGCAATAACGCATGCTACAGAAAATAAATAATTACCTTTTCTTAATGTTCGATGATTGGAATTTATTCACCAATTACAGTAGCACAGCACAGACAAACAGGAAACATGGCGATGTCTATTAATAAGAGATTTTTGTTTTTTATTTTTGTGTTCTTTATGTTTGTATGCTGATGTAATTCAAATGGAAATGAAAAATGGAGGGTGTGGCTTGTTTTCCACTGGGAATTGATTGGCTCGTAGGCGTTTCAAAGTTTGCAGCAGACTGACCATTGTAGGGGAGTGGTTAACAGCTCTGGCCCCGCCCAAACTGTCACACTGACATCATCAGAGAAGGCCTGCCATTCTGGAGGGTAAGCTCATTTTCAGATTTTGATTAAGGATTATGACAACACATAAATTAACATGAAAATAACATGCAGAGATAAATGATTTACAATAAACTGCAATATTTCATTAAAAAGCAAAAATAGTATATTTTAGTTTCATGGTGACTTTAATGTCACAGAAATACAGCCTTGGACAACAGCAGCTTATCCATACCAGGAACGTTTCGTTTTCACCGGTTGCACAAAATGGCCTGTTTGTGTGTGTGTGCATGTGTGTTTAAGGGGAGGGGCATGCATAATGTCCTGTTTAATTATGTATTTAAACATTAAGTTTCAATGGCCAAAAATAGCTCTCACTAATATCACAATTCACACATTAATGAGGAAACACTGCTGTATGCTGGATCTCAGACTGTGTTGACTTCAGCAACTTATAGCTCATTAGACATAATAAACCATGTCTTGCACCTCAGCCGAAGAACTACATTTATATACAGGCACTGCACGGGACTCCTGAACTGGGGGCCTTGCACGATTGCAACATATGACAGTGGTTATGCTGGAAATGGAAGAATAGCTTTATGCTTACTGAATAATGTGCCGTTATATACTGCCTAATAAATGATTAAAAATGATATGTGAAACAGAAGGCATTATGCAATATTAACCAACTTAAAAATAATATGCGCACTGTCACATGATTACATGACCACATAAGTTACATTTGTCAGTCTGAAAATAATAAGTCACTATGTTAAAAATTGATGTCAGTTGATATTTTGCTTTATTTGTCACACTGGTGTTGGGAGTCAAGCGCTTTGCATTGTGGGATACAGTGCAGTTCATGTAGTGCTCCTGTTGTACACTGTACACTTTGGTAAATGAAGTATGCCACTCCAAACACAGGCAGATACGATCAGGGTCACAGAGAATTGGGTAAGAAACTGCAACTTTTTCTTTATATAGATAAAAGTTACGATTCAGTCACACACACAAGGACTAAAGGCATCATAAACTTACAAGCAGTAGAAAACGAACGAACTTAGACTAAAAGGAAACAAAGAAAAACTGACTGAGACTAACGACAAACAGAGAAGGTATTTCCATCCGTCTGGCTTTGGGTTAAAGCGTTCTTAAGAACCGTGAAGTGTCTTGAAGACGTTGTTCGTGTAAATGAAACAGACTGAACCATGGCACTGCGCCGATGACGGAGAATCGGCTCGGTTGAAAATAAAAACCACTTGTGTCAGGCGCCACGGCGAGATCTGAGACGCCAACCGCTGTGCTGTGTATTGTTATTTGTTGCGGTTGTGTTGACTGTGTCGGAATATTAAACGTTTCATGTCTTTGGAAAAAAATATTAAATAATAAAACCTCATTTAGATATGAATACTATGCTTCTCTTTCACTTGCTTACAACAAACTTTCTTTTTGCCCATCTCTGCACCTGGGTACCGATAAACCCACTGGGTTAGGAGAAAACAAACGAGAAAGTCTGGGAGAGCTGCCTTTGAGCCAGGAAAACAGATGCACTGGTAGAACAATGAATGAATAAATAAACCAACAAATAAACAACACAACAGACGTGACGTGAGTTTTTTCTCCCTGTGGTAGATGTGCAGATCGACCTTCGGTTAAAGCACCCCCCGGACAATGCTTTCTGATGACATAAATAGCCGATCATAAAACCTCAGGTTTTCTTTATATACATTTTATTAAAGTGTCTCATGTCATTGTGGCAGCTTGTTTAGTCACAATGCGGCAAAAGTTTGAAAACAACTGATTATTTACGAGAAGGGAGTTTTTTTGTATTAAATTGATGTTCCTGGGAAGAGTTTAAATGCCAAAGTACAATGTGTGGGCAGGGTACTGTTCTATTAAAATAAATAGATATTCATGTATTCATTGTTTAGAAAAAGAAGCAATGATACGCGGAAAGTGCACAAGGTTATTTACAAACCATAAGCTAAACTGAAAGAATAGGTTGTTTAACTTCTAGTGCTACAATTGAGCATAGAAAAGGCGAAAACAATGTCATAAAAGTAGAACTGTACATAAAAGTGGCAGGTTTTGTGCATTTACAGGCAGAGCTGTGAACAGACAAATTAGATAGAATTTATGAATTCTGATTAGCTGAAGACAAGAACGTAACATGCACATTAACTCCCAAGAGGAAACCGATTTTGGTCCTTATTTACCAAACGAAAAGCACATCGTTTTGAAGTCCGCATTACAGTACAAACGACAAATATCGTTGTATGTTAAAATAGAGAGGCTAGCGAAAAATTCAACAATGTAATCTTGTTTGTTAAAAAAATTAGCTGCCCCACAGAATAGTCTTTGTATTGAAAAAGATGTACGCACAATGTCGTCATGTTTAGTGGCTGTTATACAGCTGTTTCTTTTACACAAAAACAAGTTGCTTTGTAAGCAGTGAACATATAAGCTGTTTGTCCGCAACGTTTAGAAAACATTGCCTGTCCAAACGCACATCAGCGAGTTGATCTTTCAAGCAGAAAGAGAGAATCAAGTATTAAACCGAATGAAAATGAAACTCATAGTTTGAGCACTACTAAGGCAACAGCAGCCAAGTACAATATAAGCCCATGTATATTACAACACAACCATATATTAATTTAATAAAATACACAATATAGCTCTTGTACACATAACAATTTGGCTCAAATGCACAGAAACTGCAGAAAAATCAATAAAAATATGTCGCTTTGATGTAAACACATTAAGTTGGATACATTTTGCACATTAAATGATATTGTGTATGTGACAATGTGAAGGGACATTTCCTTTTTTTTACTCTTTTTTGTTTATGATCTGTTTTTTGTTTTTTTGAAACAGTGTCCTTTGCAGTTTAATAAATATCTTGAACTGCATTTTCATCCTGTGCACAACCTCCGTTTTCAGAGATGAATGTTTTTCCCACTTTTTTTTTACAAAATGTATAAATATTTTCAGCGTTTTCTGGACACTATACATACGTTCATATATTTATATATATTTATCTATATGTATATATAGATATCTTTTCACAGTTGAGGAAAAATGTCCCTAATATACAAGAGGGTGACTGTTATAACTTAACCTCAGACAGGTGAAGTCACTTTAAAAGTAGAGAAAAGCAGAAGACAGATGCGATCACACAGAGGACCAATAAGTGAGAGCAACAGGTTCACCGTTCTGGAATGTTCCATACATACATATACATGGGGGAGGACACAGTTTACACATGTGGCTAGAAATGACTGGTGAATAATGGTTACATTTCATAATCAACCCTCCCCAACCCACCCGGAAGAATCATCACCCCACACACCCCTCAGAATTTGCTGATATCATTAGCACTTCTTATGCTGATATTACAAAGCCATTAAAAGTTAAAGAGAATGTCTCTGACTTGGTGTGGTCCGATCGCACACCCCTCCCTTTGACTGCGATTGTCAGAACAAACTGTTTTCGACCACCCCTCCTGAAGTCCCTGGCTGGGAGAGGTGGTACGTTCTGTCTGCGGTACGGTAACAGAAAGATGTTACTATAAGAATCAGTTTTAAGCTGGTGGGCACTTGAAGAAGAAAAGCTTGCTATAAGCCAGAGAAAAACAACTTCTGCAACTCCAAAAGAATTACCTTGCCACCAAAACACAACAGCGTCCAGATAAACAAAAGCAAACTGTTTTGTTTTGCTTGTTTTCCCTTTTTTGTATTCGTCAAAATCTTTAAGTACTCGCATTTTTGTCCACTTCAACTGTCTCATCGGCACTCTCTCAGAGAGCGTCTTAACTCTGTCTATATTTCCTCCGGCTATTCTGTTGTTTCTGATGCTCATGTTCAAGTGCGGGAGGAACCATCTTACTTTCTGAGGGGGGTGTTTTCGCTTCCCCGACAATCCTGCAGTAGTTTGTCGATGTCTCTGACCACCTGGTCTGCGTCTGTGATGCCAAGACCCATCTCTCCTCCTCCCTGCTCTAAGACGCAGTCCATTTCCACCGCCGTCTCCTGGCTGATCCGCGATCGTGCCTCAGCCAGGACTTTGGCCACTGGGTCAGAAGGAGGCAGGGTCGAGTAGCCCTGCTCTTTGTTCTGCTTGTTGGGAGAGATGTATTGTCCATCTGGGGGTCCATAGTGGCTGGTGCTAGGCTTGCTTTCTGCTCCATCACCCATCCCTTTGGCTGAAGAACAGGGGGAACCTGTATTACAACCCTTGGTGGGACTACAAGAGGCAGAGGGGACCTCTTGTAACAAAGGGCTGAGGGCACGTTTGGTCTTTAAATAGGGTTTAACATTTGCCACGAGAATGGTGTGGTCCCGACGTTCCTTTCCGAACGTGCAGAATGTTTTTTTGCCATTGGGGTTGCAAACGGTCTCGTAGGTTTCAGGCTCCACAGCCACTGCTTCCATGCCAGCCGGGACAAACAGGTTGGTACGATAGTCCGAACCCTCGGCCTGGGGAGTTCCAGCTCCTCCGGCCCCTGCTGCAGGAAACTGAGGCATCCAACACCGGTCCGAATGACCCAGCACTCGACACTCCTCTGTGCAATTTAAACAATCCTCCTCTACAAAGAAAGAGAGAGAGAGATGGTTAACAGAGATAAACAGCAGCAGGCAATAAACAACAGCAGTAAAGCTGTGTTTTCTATAGGATTTTTCAGACAAACAATCCCTTGCTTGGGCTCAATTAAACAGTCCAATGTTTTGACAGTGTTACAAGTATACAGATTCTTCACGTACAGCTGATTCTGCATGTTAACATGGCATACAAGAGAGTATTTTAACATAACAAACGACAAAAGAAAGTCTAAAGAAAAAGTACCAGGTTAATTAAATGATCAACTCACAAATCAGACAGCTTGTTACACTTCACTGTATGTTGTGGGGAATTAGTAGCACAACAGAAACTTGTGCTGTTTATTCATTGTTAATACATAGTAAGTAGTAGCACCCACTCTTTCCTTCTCATTGCATATAATTCACAAGTTATTTTTTGCAATGTTGCAGCTAATTTAGTAGCGTGGCTCCGAAACAGCATTGCAGGAAATGCTGCGGTAAACTTTGCTTCTGAAATACCACAAACAAGCTCAACAAAAGAATAAATTATATAACACGAGGCCTCCTGCATTTGGAGGGAACCAGCTGGCTAAAGGAGTGTTTTTTGTGAACATGATCAAGGAGATGGCAAAAAAATGAAAAAATGCAACAGCCCCTCTCCCCCATGGTTACCCCCATGATACACATGCATTCTAAATCCACCCCCTTTAGTTAACAACAACTCAGTTTTGCCAAAATGTGTGGTGCTGCTATCATAAATTTATGTCACTGGGCTTTGAAGCTATCCCAAGGCAGCCCTGCCATATCACAGAGCCAAGTGTGTAGCGCGGCACTGCGGCACTTTGAGTGTGTGTGTGTGTGTTTGCCTTCTTTCATCTCATCTCAGAAGGAACCATATTTTGGATTATTGTGGGCTGTTTCTGATGGTGTGTTAAATGCTTCCCGGATTGTGAAGAGGATAAAAAAATTATGCATTTTAATACGGGAAATGAAAGAAAAGGAAATAAGAGGAAACAAAAGGGAAAAAACATGAAAATGAAATTAATATATATAAATAACAAGGGAAGAGGAAGGAACAGCTGCTTTCCTTTGAATATAAATGCGCAGAGCTCAGGTAAAGCTGGGGCCTGGGACCACCTATGTCCACAGTCATGAACACATGCAAACCTCACACACTGTCATCAGCTCTTTGTGTGTGTGAGAAGCACAATGATTTGAGTATAACAAACAAAAGTCTTCCATGCATATTCAATAGCTTGTTGATGTCGGGCTTTTGACAACCAAAATCCTGGAAATACAAACAACCTCATAAATTTATGAGAGGAAACGTTTTCAATAATCTAGTATTTAACCCAGTCATTATTCACCCAAAAAAGAAAGTCTTTTTTGATAACAGATGATCGCTGAAAATGACTGAATCTACTGAAATGCTGGAATAATGTTCATTGATTTTACTTATAATATAAAACTATTTTAAAGCTGCAGGCAGAAATGGCAGTTCCCAACAAAGTGATGGCATCTGATGCCATTGGCAGTTCCCAACATTATTATTCTACAACTGGCAAATGTCGCTTAGTGTTTAGGTGTTAAGCAATCCCAGCTAACATTTTTAGGTTCTATAAATGTTTCCTATTTCGGTTTTTAACATTTCGGTTAAGTAATACACACATTAAGAACGTTGTTTTGAATGTTGTAGGAACGCTCAAAACATCCAGTTTTTTGGCTTCATTGTAAGTTACAAACATTTTTAATTCTCTGACATTTTTAAAACGTTCCACTAACAACATAAGAGTAACGTTTTTGATATATACTATATATAACATTTTACTAAGGCTACTGCAAGAATTTAGTTACAATATATACTGGAATACACTCGAGCAAATTTATGCGGATGAAACGACTGCTGCTTTTCCTCATTGGCTGAAAGTGGATGAATTGCCTGTGTTGTGACTGTGCTAAAGTGTTCACAGCTAAATTGATATCTGTGTTTACCTTTGCAGAAGTATAGCCGCTGTTTATAAATGACGACCACTTGACCTTATTATCATCATTAATCATATTGTAAATTGCTTCTTCATATGTTTCTCTACTAAAGGTCAACCCATGTCGTGAAAAATGATCCTCCGCAGCTTGCTGCCCAATCCCTATTGTTCCCAGTTTCACTGGCCAACAAAAGCCTATCCCTGGGGTTTCCTTCGGTTTGTTTCTGGTCTGTGGGGTTTCTGCTAACCTTGAAAAAGTTTCCAAAAGTATAAAAAACCTCTATCTTTTCTCAATAGTAACGGTACACTGCACCTGCCTCTCCCGGGGTCAAAATGTGTCTTTACAGCACACAAATACACGTTGCACATGGACATCTATTGTTTGTCTGTGGACCGAATGCATGGAACGTTATTTTACTGTTTGTACCCTTTATATTTATATATATAAATAATATTAATAATAATACTAATAACATTTATTCATAGGCATATGATTTTCCTTCAACAGATTAATATGTGTTGGATTTGAATCATGCATCTATTACACTGGTGAGGGTCAGAGCATCATTCTTACAATCCGATTTATACCTTTTATTTTTATGTTCCTGTTATGAGCCAACTGGCAACTAACTCTGTATCATTTATTCACCAAAGACAATTTTTTACTTGTGTTTGACTCCTGGCGAGTGTTAATTTTGGACCCTGCTGGTACGTCCCCAGGGAAGAGACAAGAGTGTGAAAAGGGGTAAGTACTTTATAAGAGGGGAGAGAGAGAGTTTGACATTTAGCATGTGGTGCTCTTGTGTTGTGGCAGAGGAATACAAGGGCTAGTCCTGAGTGGCACTAGTATGTGTGACAAGGTGAGGACGAACATGCTGCCCACTTTAAATAATGAGATCTCCCACATGCACACACAGATACACACGCACCGCCCCTTCAGATCAACACAGGCCTTAAATCATAACTGCTTTGCTAGTTAAATGATGTGCAGGCCAAGTATGCTGACCAAGGGCAAGTATGCAAGTATGCCATGTATTCTCAGAATTTGCCCTCTGCATTTAACCCATCCAGTTAGAGGACACACATTGGAAGCAGTGGGCAGTACTCCGGTGCCCGGGTAGCGATTGGGAGTAAGGTGCTTTGCTCAAGGGCACCTCAGCTGTTTCCTGCCAGCACTGGGAATCAAACCAGTGACCTTCTTGTTGCAAGTTCAGCTCTCTAACCAGTAGGCCCCAGAATTGAATTTGTTTCAGCAGGGTAAACAGTATCTGAGTGTGTGTTTGTGTACGCGTGGGACGTTTTTCTGTTTCACACTTTTATATCATCTTTAGAATCAAGACCAGCATAACTCAATGACAACCACGAACAAACATTTTTTAAAGAAAAACTGAAAAATGTTGCTAGCAGCCGTCCAGGCCAAGAGAGCAAATCGAACCGCGTTCTCTGGCATGCTCAGGAGTGACTGCTCATTCAATGGTAGCACAACAAAGCATAAATAATCTATGCTGACACATCTCCACGCAGCCACTGAGGAGGAACCAATCCTTCAATAGATTATTCATGCCTGGGCGGAACAGGTGACCTTGAGGGTTGGCAGGGTCGCCATGACTAACAATAAGACATGTGACACCAGTCGAGGCCAATAATTCGTCGCCAGATACAAAGCAGGAAGCGCAGTGTGAAATAATGCCACCCCAAACTCCCCCGACACACAGGCATACAGTCAGCATACAAAGTAACAGAGAACATTGGCTAACATTCTTTAAACGTTCTAATTTATCTTAAACTTCTCGCAGAAACATTAGTTATATATCATATGTTTAAAAAACGTTATTCTCGGGTAGTTTGTGGAATGTTGATACAACATCTAAAAACTGGATGTTTTGAACGCTCCTAAAACGTTTAATATTAATTGGAAACATTAAGTAAACGTTCTCACAAACTAAAATTGATAGCTGGTTACATATGTGTATTGGATGATTGTATATGGTTGTTGTGTTTTAAATTTGGATCAAGACTGTATGTAATTGATCTAAATTTAAAATGTAACAATCCACAATCACACAAAATTGTACAAGAATGTTCAAAAACCTCCTTCAGACTGATTGACTATATTAATGGAGTCTGAGATGACTGCTCACACCCACAGTTTAACGCAGAACACTGTCTTGGCAGTCTAATGAGCCAACCGCCAGAACCGGCATAATGAACATAGTCCTACGCTTCATCCACAACCTCATTTGAGTTTTACCCAGAGAAACTTCCCTCTGAGCCTGGTGGGAGAAAGATGGAGAAAGTGAGAAAGACAGGAAGTAGAATTTAGGCCACTTAAGAGTCTGAAGGCATTTAACAAACACATCACACTCCTCGTTACAGAGGCGGATTTGACATGCCAGGTTTTCTGTCTATCCTCATTGCTTCTCTGCCTCTCAGAAGGATTTGGGTGCCTGTGTGCTTTATTTGATTCTCCAGCTGGGAAAGAGAGTGAGTGAGACAGAAAGAGAGACAGATAGTGTACACTCACTGGGTGCATTAAGGCTTCCTGCCAAATCTTTTATTAGCATCTCGTTTTTCAGTCCTGTCGTTTTGATTCTTTGCGCTCATTGGCCAGTGACCCCTCCAGATCTCAGTGCCATGCTACCGACTTCCTGTTTTCTTTTGGCCTCATCGACCAACATCAATTTCCTCCTCCCTCTTTCTCTCAATCTACTGCACTCAGCCAGCGGGGGCAGATGGAGTATGTGATGGTACAGGATACCAGTTACAAATCAGCCCTTATGTCATGATTAAAAACGACATCTAAACTAGATGTAAAACATGGAATCAGATCAAACTAACAAAGCAAACTAATACTAAAAAATGAACTTAGTATGAAGACCACAATTTAACAGTTTAAATTTCAGTACTCACAACAACAGGTGATCTTTAGTTGAACATGACATGAAAACGGCAGATCACTAATATATAAAATCAACAGCATGTTAGCTTTTACAAATCTGTGCTCATTGGCCTGTTACTGGAACAGGAGTGACACTGAGGGGTGATGTGGCGCGGGGGGACGTGACAGGGCTGAATCACAGTGGGGTGGGAATGGTGAACAAAGACTCTGTGTGGAGTTTGATACGGTCGCTCAGCGTGGGCAGGGCAGCATCAGAGAACGCACACCTGTACCATGGAAAACTGGGGCACAGTTGGTAGGGGATGTGTGTAGTCGCCCTTGTACTTTTAAGGCTTATAAAGCAGCTAAAAGGGCCCTCCAGGTTTTTATTACATACTGCTGCCACACCTGTGTGTGTGTAGGGATGAATGTATCACCACAGATATCTCTTCTACTCTTTCAGGTGTAAAATACAGTGGGGTTCAAAAGTCTGAGATCATTAGTGAAACTGCTTTAAAACTTATTCTCAGCAAATTATATAATCAGCATAACAATCTGAGCGAAACATTTGAAACGTAAAAAAATAATACAAATGACATCTTGTGTGCTTCAACATAAGCCGGGAAATCTGACCTTTGCGCAAAGGGGTTAACATGAGAATCTTAATAGGAATCTTAAAGTTTCTTATTAATTTCATGTTCATTTGTTTTGAACATTTCTACATTACAATTCTGAAACTTTCTGTAAAAGTTTAATTAAACTCAATGTTGTCTCAGACTTTCAGACCTCAATTTATGTCAACACAGCTTACAGTTTTAGGTTGTTTCCCTTTCTATTAAAAAAAAAAACAAAATATTAAAAATGTTATTTAGAAAGTTCTAAGCTCGTTCAGTTTTTTAGACATTGTATTACCTTATTGCTTGGTTATAAGAACATTTCTTAAACATTTTAAAATCATTTTTAAGTCCACTAATGTTTATATATATAAATACACACACACACACACACACACTTTATATAACTTTCTAATAATGTTATCAAAAAAAACATTTTTGATAACTTTATAAGAACTTTAGAGAATGTTCCCTGTTAGTTAACGCAAGTTCCTTCACTGAGTTCTTAATAGATCTATAGGTCTAAAAATAAACACACACTACGCACATGCGCTTAAACGTATTGAACCTGAAATCTATGGTTGTGTCTGTTGTCCTAAAGGAATGTCGGCCTCTCTTTTATTCTTTGTTTTTCGGGATAATGTGTGTGGGGGGGTGGTATGGCATCAAATGCCGATGGACTCCGGGGAGGCTCTTCGACAAGCCTTCAGAAAACACAGAGGGAAGGCGGAGACGCTTTAACTAAGCCAAGGACAAATGTCTTTCGATCAAATGCTTCTTTCATTAGGCGTTTACTGAGCCAAGCAGCCGGCAGCTAATGCCTGGTTAAGTTCCTCTAAGCCGAGGCCTCAGGGTAGCCCGCCTCCAGCGCAGACAACGAACGAGACGGCTCCAAACAAACACACAAAGCCGAATCAATGTCCAATCACATGCCGGACCTCCTTAAAGGAGGAAGTTAGTGAAACGAGACAAAAGCAAAAGATGAAGAATGGTTGTATAGAGGTTAGCGAGAGATGTTTTATGCTCTCGCAGCAGGGGCTCAGTCTGGACCGTTGGACTTCAGCTCTCACCTGTGGTGGTAAGATCTCTTGGCCTTTCAAAGAGAATGTGCTAATGTTTACAACACACATGAAAGAGACGTTGGGGTGGCTATTTTTACGGCTCGCTGGATATGTCGCATTTCAACAAAGCGTATTCATCAGTGTAGGCATTTGAGTGTTTGTGTGTTCCTCTGTGTGTGTGTATTGCTACATCGGTGGGCTCAAAGGGAGTGAAAATAGGTCCATTATATGGTGTGTAGTTTTACATATTTACCCATAGCACTGTGCCTGGCTACTCTGTTTCTAGGAAAATGCATTACATGTATATCACCTGCATCGTAATGTTCTTCACCAGCAAGAGGACTTAGCACTCCTGCTTTGATCTCTGTGATCACACACGCACACGCACACTTTGGGTTTTTCAAGTTTTATCCATTATGTCCATAGACATAATGGGTTTTATACTGTACAAACTGTATATTCTATTCCCCCTACACTAACTCTACCCCTAAACACAACCACCACAGAAAACGTCCAAAAGATTTCCAAAAAAAGATAATTCTTTATGATTCATAAGCTTATGGGGACCTAAAAATGTCTAAATTCACTGGTGTTACTATATTTGTAGGGACATTTGGTCCCCATAATATTGTAAATACCAGGACCACACACACACACATTCTCCACACTCTAGAAGGGTTTAGACACAGCTTCAAATAATTAATGTTACAACACAGAGTCTGTTCCAGAATCTGTCTGCCATGTTTGTTTGCAATTAAATCACTTCCTATAAGATTATTAATGCTGGTTTTGCCTTCCAGTAATTCTAAGAGCACAGGGAAGCTCTTAGAAATTGTGTGTACCTTTATAAAATTTGCTATTTTAATTAATTTTTAAATTAATTAAAATAAGCACTAACTTTGACACGTGCAGTATTGGTTAAAGACAAGAATGATATTACAAATCGTAAGATTCATTAAGAAGATAAAAGCTATAACTTCTTTCACTTAATTTCTGCTGTTTTAGCTGATAAAGTGAACTGGATCCTGAAACCGTTCTTTTTGCTTTTTAATGGAGGAAAAGTACACTTTTCTCTACAACACTTTTATTTCCATTATCGCACACAAAATTCCCTCCTCAACAAAAGGAAAAATACATCATTCAGTGTCCTTCTGTTGGTATTGTGACACTCCGGTTAGCCATTAACAGATTACATCATCCTTCTCTTTGTTAACAGATAAAACGGAAACATATTCTGTCCTTTCATCCTATTCATCTGCACAGGTGAAGCCTGTGCTACGCTCGTCAAATTAAAAATGTAGAGAAACACAGCCTGCCTGCTGATCTATAAGATCTGAAAAATCTAAAAACACTCGGCTGTCTTAATGTAACCTTGTTTTCAAACACAAATACAGAGTGGAAACATCACATTCAAATATCCACTAAGCCGGCTTCTGTCATTCAAACCTACTGAGATTCAATGGTTAAATGGACGGCAGGCAGGAAGTGGGCAGGACACAAAAAACCGTTGCACCACACAAGGATGAAAAGCGATTTCTAGTGATGTCCACCTGCAAAGAGGCTGCAGAAATGAAAAACGAAGGTGGCAAAAACAGGAGGAGATTTCTGGCCCATCACACACCCTCATGTGTGTGGTAAACATTCAAAAGCTGCAGTAACACACGGGTGAAAGACAAGCGCACCTGTGTGGGCACTCAGAACAAAACCGGGCTATTACGAAGCCCTGTGAATGAAGACAAACGCTGGAGGTCTGAAGGAAGTCCTTTGTAATTATGACACAGGAAGTCACACTCGTGCTGGGGGAAGCTTTTGTAATGTATTTCTGGTGTGAGCCGTAGTGCGCTTTCAAATCTTCATCTGGCCCTTGTGTCTTCATTACCTGTTGCTGCAGATAAAGCTCAGTCCTGGAAAATTAGAAAAATACGCTGCGGGATTCTACAGGTGGGAAATAACTGGACGTCGGGTGTTTGCACAGACGTCCAGATCTTCAGTAAATCAAATTCCACTGTTAATAATTACTGCGGCTCATTAAACTGACAAACACGCACACAAATCACCTTTTCAGTAAGTGATAAATTAAAGTGACATCTTTAAAGTGACATTGACCCATCACTGGTGAGGAAAATCTGCAAATCACGAAGACACAAACACACACCCAGAGCAGTGGTCATGACAGATATGCCCAGGGAGCAATCGAGGGTTAGGTTCCTTGCTCAAGCGCACTTCAGTTGCAACCTGACAGCACTGGACTCAACCAACAACCTTTTGATTACAAGGCTGAAATGCCCAAATGGCAGCTATAAATATTCTTCCTCTTTATTTCCCTCTGTGTATTTACCTCCGTATTCCAGTTTCTAATAACATAAAACCCTCAAAAAACTATGAAAACAAACCCACCAGTAAAAGAAAAAACAGCAGATAGCGGGATGGTTACTAATTTGATAATTACTTATTATATAGGCTATATAATGGCTCTTTCCACAAACAGTGCATGAATGGTGTCCATTGTTTTTTAGAAAGCAATTGTATTGTTATTGTTGTGATAGCAGTCAAATAAATTATGACAATAGGTAAAATAAACTATTTACCAATAATAAAATCATGATAAAACTTGAAAAACATCCAGAGTCAAATGATCAGAGACCAATGAAACGTTTCAAAAAGTAAAGAAAAAATTTTTCAGGCCCCGTTTAGTACTCCATTCACAGAAAGTGGCAAAAATCTAAACTGAATATTTTATAACAATATATATAAATATATGCGAAAACACATATAAAATGTTTTTCTTCAGTTGTTAGTGGAACATTTGAAAAATGTTACAGAATTAAAGAAATGTTTGAATAACGTTCTTATAACCAAGCAATAATGTTAATACAACATCTAAAATACTGGATGTTTGGAATGTTCCTAGATTGAAACATCATTTTTAACATTTTTGTTACTTAATGGAAATAGAAAAACGTTCTTAAAAATTAAAATTGTTAGCTGGGAGTGATCAGGCATGTACAGTGACTGACAGTAACTAACACTCCATTTAAATCACTTCCTGTCATGTAAATGTCACTCTCAGTCTACAGTCATTCTCTCTTGTGTTTTTCCACAATTGGATTTAATACTTTTCCACGTGTCATCGCTTTTTCACCGCAATGCTTCCCCGGAGTGCGGAGGAAGAGGATTATATGTCTGTCAATTATCTCCTCTTCTCCGGCATGTCGCCGGATCATGGTGGTGCAACGCACTAACTAAACAGACGCGTTCAATGATGTCCAATCACTTATTACTAAATACAGCGGGTGCTATCTGTAGTCCTCAAGTGTACCTGTAGAGTAATGGAGATGCCTTTAACCCCATTATGTGATGGAGGGGTGATGGATGCTGGAAAAGAGTGAAAAAAGGAAGAAACTCTAGAAGACCTTGTAATGAAGACAAGCCCACGATAGACAAGAACAGTGAAGATGGAGGAGGGAGATAATAAGAAATAATTAGACACAAAGAAATAATGTTCCTGTAGGTCAAATGTTTCCTGTAGCTCAATTTGTAGTGTTTGCAGCATAAGATTGTGGGTTCGATTCCCAGAGAACACACATAATGATCAAATACATAAATGTAAATATGGAGAATGAAGAAATATAAACAAAGGCATAATGACAATAGAATGACAGCGTAAAAGTGTATTTAATCCAGCTCTCTTATCTTAAACAACAGGAGCTTGTGTGCGTGAGAGAAACATTTAATTCTACGGGACGATTTGAGCTTCAATGAAGTATTTGATAAATGTAATTGTTTAGTAATGGATCTATTGAAGCTGGCCCTCTCAATGCAAGGAGGGGGGTTATGGGAGAAAGCTGTTGAGTCTTTTAAGTGGCTTTCAGTAGGACAGGAAGAGAACCCAGCCAGATTCTTCTCTCTCCACACAGCTTGACACACAGCTGTTCCGGTCCTCTAATTTCTCTCTGACTTTACAACCATCTCTCTAAATCTCTCGCTTTTTCTTCCTCTCTAATGCTCTGTCCACTCATTCCTTTTTTGTTCTAATTCACAAATTGTGATGTTGAGGAAACGATGCATTTGAGCATATGACAAAGAAAACAAGTGCCTTTTCTCAAAAGCAGCCAATGCTGTTTTCTGATCAAAGCCATTATATGTTGCAATAACCCATCTCCATAGCAACGGCTGCGGAGCCCCCACTGTAAACAAGAATGTCTCTAAGTGAGGGCAAATCTTCAGGGGTCCACATATACGCTGTGAAGAAAATGCAGCTTAAGGGAGCGTCTTACAAAATGTGACATGAAGAAAGCACATTTCCAGGAACCGAGAGCAAACGTTGACCACTCTAAATGCTTTAAAGTGGGTACTTTAGAATTACCAAGGTAACCACAGTTCCCACTAAAATACACATAAAATAAGTTACTACAATGATTGTTCATTCTGTAAATACTGATGAATTCTCTCTGTCTCTTTGTTCAAATGTTTCTGTCATTTTGTTTAATTTCTGATTTTGAGGACATGAAGTGAAGTTTACCGTAGCATCAGTAAATGGAAGAAATGGTCTTTTAAGACCATTAAATAAATAATGGTCTTTTGGTTGAAAAAATGGATACCACAATAAATATGTTAAACTATTTTAACAAAAGATGTGCAACAAAGTGCATTTACATGCGTTGTTTAAAACGGTCTGTGAAAAGGTACATTCAGAGAAACCATTCAAACATTTTTAAGGCAATAAAAGTCAGGTACATAGCCATAAATTCATAAAAAGAATGTTTAAGCTAAATATATAAAAGTAAAATGTAAAGAACAAAATTACCTGATTGAGAGCATAGAGGGAAGACTCTCTAATGTCAGTATCTTGGTCCTAACACGGTTACAGTGCAAACAGACACACGCTGACCACACGCCTGTCCAGCCCTTCTTCTGTATATCCTGCTTCCACATCCTGCCCCGTTACCTAGCTTAGAATGTTACCAGCTTTCCGTTTCACTTTATTGAATTAGCATTGACCTTTCTTTTTCCAACGGGCTTATCGCTGTACTGTCTAAAACCCTACCGCTTCTGTAGCTTTCATAACAATACATATTTACTCTGCTTCATAAATATGATTAAATTAGAAAGAGATGTTTGACTGAAACGCAATAAGACATGCTTAGCCCCCGTGTTGTTGAGGGACATTCATTTAGAAGTCTCACTTCAATATCCAATTTCAGCTGTTTTGGCTAATTTATTTATTTTGCTGGCGGATCATTTATAATACTGTTTATCTGGGACATATCTTGGAGTTCTGGGGCTCTGACTTTGTATTGCTTTGGGCCCTATACATCATCACTACATGTATGGGCCCCTCAAATTTTTCCAACTTCTTACCAATTTATTTTTTTTGTTCATGTTTTTTCATTGTTACCATTTTTACAGATTGCAGCTTTAAACACATAAAATGATATTTTGATATCTTGATATCTAAATAAATATCGATACATTTCCATTATTATTTACTATTCACCAATAAATCACAATGATATCAACAACGACCAAACAAAATCCTGTATGTGTTTCAATGTGGCACTTTAAGATTAAGGTCAAAGATTAGGGGATTTACACAGGATAAAGAAAGGGATTATACAGTTTAACAATGTTAAAATACAGATCTGAGATTTCATCACATCACTTGGGCTGGTAAACCTCATATGACATATATTCAACAAGCAGACAACACAAACTACACGTTACTTAAAGCACAGTTGCTTCAGTAACAGGAGATGAGGTGACACATTCCTAAAAGAATGAATACAGGAGATGACAGCTTGTGGTCATAGTAATGGGAGTTGACTGGGATTAGATTTGCTCCACAGCTTCACTGTTCTGAATTACAGATTATATTTATGACTGTGCTTGTGTCTGTGCCGGAATCAGAGTTGAACTGACCTGTTTACTTAAAGCTCGTGCTAAAATCATATTCTAGCATTCTTCATGCATTCTCCTTTACATTGCATGTTGGGTTAAAAACAATGGTAGTCTGATTATTGACTGATATGGTAGACTGATATTAGTCAATATTTTTGTTTTCAGTTTTTCTCAGTGCATTCTGTTAAAATCACCGTCATTAAGTTATTTATAGAATTATGATAAAAATGTGGAAAAAATAATAAACTATACGTGACCCTAAATGATTGCCTGATAGTATAGAAAAACATGAACCAGTCCGGTTGGGAATATTTAGAGCAGAGTCTTTTATGGATCAAGGATGTCTCAGACTGGGGTAGAATACAGAGGTTCATAATTGTACATGGAGGTGTAAGTAATAAAACCCATTGTGCTCACAGTACGAGAGAGGTTGTAAACGCATTCACACTTGCTGAGCTAAAGCTAATTTAGAGACTGTCTCTCTTCACCACTGGGCTATGAGGTTTACAACAGATTCAAATGAACGAGCAAACTGAACTGATTTTGAGCCAGTCGTGAGTGGATTCAGAGCGACACCGCGTATGTTGAAGACCCAGGTGCTTGCTCCATGAAGCCCGACCACAGAAAATACTCCCTGACGACAGCCGCTGCACTTCGATTACTGGTCAATGAACAATGAAGAATGTTCTAGAAACACTTGTCATGTTGATGTAGCAGCTGCACGCCCAACGCGCCGACGGGCTGAGGCGATTTCAAGAAGGCTGGTAGGAAAACAAAACTCAGAGGTGAATACTCAGACAGCCATCGCCACAATCTGTGTAAAAACAATTTTCGGCGGCACGACCGTAATTGGCAGCAGTGATAATGAAGCTCAAGCTGAATGTTTGTTTCTTTCAGCATTAGCTGGTGAAAACCTCATAAAACCACAGCTGGTCGAGTCCACAGCTACTCGCTTTTGATGTTGCAGACAGAAAGAACGTTTTAGGGGGAGAGCTATAGATTTCTCAAATCAGAGCCAAACAAATACCCATTTCACCTGGAGTCCGTCCACACGTACGATGATTTTGAGCACAGACCTGAAGCTGTGCAGAAATATGCAACGCTGATTAATTCCTGTGATGTGGACCACATACTGGAAGAGAACAAAGATTTTCACTTGGCGCTGCTAAGTTGAATCACAATAAAAATAACTTAAGGTAGCCAACTTAATTATGCTGCCTTTTAAAATCCCACGTTTTGGTCAAATTCTAAGGCTTGAGGGGTCTGCCCAACCGAAAAAAAGTTTTGCTCAGCAAGAAGGAAAATTAGAGGAAACATGAACATTGTTCCTACCTGTTTAGATCTCATTCATATGCTATTAGCTGTTGCCTAGCTATAACAACAGTGTTTCTTTCAGTTTTATTGTATTCAGTTTTATTGTATTTGCTTTGACAACACCTGTATCTCAACAAGCATCATCACAATCTCCACACAAGCGGTCAGTGCCGTATCGGGCCCAAACTCATCATGTGAGGATGACGGAGAAGATCCGTGGTTCTCTGATCTCCAGGATTTGCACTTTTAAACAAGACTTGCACTTTTTAATCAAGATTTTAAACACCTTCAGCCCAGATGGCTGCACAGATTTTTTAGAGACTGCAGAAACAAGCCTGTGGATGTATAGCTCAAAAAAAGAGCCTAACATATCCACACACATTTACTTTCCATAGTCTTCTATTGTTTTTATACACAGCTAGTTATAAACAATAACCTAACCCACACTCTAACCCTAACAGAAACCTTTCCGCATTTTTGCAAACCCAATATAGCCACATAAGTAATGAGCACAAGGGGATGTACATTTTTAAGATGGAGAATCTCCATAATTGATCCACCATGCAGGACTCTCTCTTACTCTCCGTCGTCTTTTTTGTTGATGGTATTTAGCGGCGAGGGTTGTTCCTCACTTAACAGTATTCTTCCCGTAATTACACTCACTTGATGCTAACAGCAAGGCAAATTAAAGAAACACTGATACATCCCAATATCTGGGCATGATAAGAAAACACAAATACATATGAAGAACAGCATTCCTGTGCTCCTCACAATCCCCCGACTTCCTGTGGTCTGGGGTGAAACTTCCTGTCTGCCTTCTGCTGTGATAGTCAATGGATAAGATGAGAGTGCATTAGAGACAATAGCTTTCCAATTAAAGCAGCTCTTGCTCTATGATTCCTCAAGATTACCAATGTGACAGTTTAATTAACAAAACCTCTTATCTTAATTCAGCAGGAAGAAAAGGAGGAAATAAAAGCAACAGGCTGAGGTTATCAATGAAGAACACTCCCACTGCATGAACACAAGCAAACACGATACACTTTATATATCGTGTAGCATCAGAAAGGTTTGCACTACATGTTGTTTAACTTCAGCTAATTCTTTGTTGTTTCTTGACTGGCAAATGAAACAGCATTGTAATCTGACATAAGTCTGAGTTAATTATATTAATATATACTGCCGTTCAATTTCTCCATGAACTATTATCAAGAATGTAGAAAGGCTCCATTAATAACCACATTAGCCAAAAACGGTGCCAAAAGTCTGAAAAGTCATTTCAGAGAAAACATTTTCAAGAAAGATTACACAAGCTGTAAAAATCTCTCCAAAATGATGTGGCACGTGTATTATAGTCTGTAAAAAATGTAAAAAAAAAAAACAATGTAAAAAAAGTTAAAAACAGATTTTGTTCTGACACGGTACTCTGTCCTTCCACGCTAGATTTGTTGTAATATTTTGCTCCATTCACTTTCTTCCTCGTCGATTAGTAGCATTTTATTTCATTAAAATTTTGAACGACGGATCAAATATGTCAAAACACAAAACTGTTTTCTCACCTCCTTTTTTATTTATGCTGTTATTTTCTTCTTTTTCCTCAACGATTCTGTTATCTTCCTAAAAGCAGTAAATAATACAAATAATGTGCGATAAAAGGAATAAATAAAAAATAAACACTGTGTCTTTGAACATCTCAAGCTCTTTTATCTCAGGCTGATGCAACATATCTGAGGCAAAATATTTTTCATGGTGAAGAAATGTCTGTACATAGAAGCCGTCTGTACATTCATCTGTTTCTCTATCAAATCCCTCCACAAGTACAAATGTGAGGCAGCGTACCAGAGAGGTCATGCCTGGCTCGCTTAAACGCAGCTGAAAAAAGATGAAGGACAGAAGATGTCACACACAGAACAGGACCTTGAGAATCCTTCATAGCTGTCAGAACAGGAAGTCGTCCTTTAGAGAACTGGATGGGCAGACAAAAGCATGAGCTCGAGAATGTGGAGTTAACAAAAAATATGAAAGATGACAAAATGTTGAATTATGCAAATCTTTCAAAATGTACGCAGCCTCATATTATTCTAGAAGCTTAAACTATAGAGTTTATGGTGTTTTGTGTCTTGACAGGTCAAGTCCCCATTCACTTTTATTATATGGCAAAAAGAGAGCGATACAATTTCAAATATTTTTTGGTGTCCCACAAAAGAAAGTAAGTCAAACGGCTTTGGGACATGAATAATTGATAGCAAAATTGTAAATTCCTTTAAAAAAATGACACTAACACGTTGACGAAGGAAAGAAAAGGAACGCTTCGTTACAAGGGACTAAAATAAAAAATGTATTTTGTTCTCTTTTGTAGCTCCTTCTAAAAATCCCACAGCAAGACAAAAAACACACACGCTCAGAACGCTCGCTGTATGAAGACAGCACACAGATGGGAAGAAGTGGAAAAGAGCCAGGAAGTGCAAACCTATCATCATAATCTCCTTCTGGGGCATCATTGCTATGGCGATGCTGGACAACATGTTTCCCCCATGGACTCTAAGAGGCAGGGGCGGACACGCGCTCATTAACTTATAACTCTCTCACACGGTGGTGCAGCGATATAAGCACACACACAGTATAGCAGCATACACGAGCTTCAGCAGAGAACCGTGCCAGAAACAGGGCAGGAGGCGTTTTGTAAGCCTGAAGGTTCAGATGACTTCCTGCCTGACTCCTCTGCTCTGCTGGACTCACACAACACGCTTCACTGCGGCACGACTCATTAAGATAAACCAAAACATAACTGTGATGTAAGACCAGGGTCACGTTTAACTTCCTTTAATGGCAAACTGGGACGAGTTTCACTTGACCTGGCAAAGAGTAAGACATCTTCAAGACCCCATGAAATCAAATACAGAGTCCATTTCTGCTCACTCTGAGGTGATGTATATTCTAGTGTACTCCTAAAAGTTGGCAAAGTTATCTTTTAACACATACACACATTTGCACTCTTTTCCTCCAGGAGAAAAAATATTGATGGTGATATATTTTGCAATCAGGGATGTTACAACATTTATTTCCCCATCACTGACTAGCAACAGCAAGCAGAAAATCATAATAAATGGCTGTGATGTAAACTAAAGGCTTTGCAAAACCAAAGCCAAAGCTGAGATGGGAATCTACGCCGAGAATGGTACGAAATCCTGCTACAAACATCTTGTTAGAACATCCACATAACTGGTGCTCAGCTTTACTCCTAACAGACCTTAAAGTGGTTAAGACTACCTTCAGCAAAGAGTTAAAATTAGTTCACAGTCATTAGCATAAACGTTTCTGAGTTTTTAATGATTCATAAAACACTGCCTGGTTCACTGGTAAGACACCGCAATCTGAAACAGAGCCCTCCCTGAGGAAAGTGGACAAGACCATGAATTATTTCTAACAACCTGACACAGACATGCAGGACAATTTATATATAGACTGGTGACTTTTTCCAGAGGGAGGACTGCATGGTGAACAACCCAGCTAACAATTTTAGGTTGTAAGAATGTTTCCCTAATGTTTCCATTAAGTAACAAAAATGGTAAAAATGTTGTTTTGAACGTTCTATGAACGTTCAAAACGTTTGGTTTTTAGACATTGTATTAACGCTATCACTTGGTTAAAAGAACGTTTATCAAACATGTTTTTAAAATTCTGTAACTTTTTAAATGCTCCACTAACACCTTAAGAATAAGTTTTTGATAAATATGATATATAACGTTAAACATTTCTACTAGTGTTACTGCAAGAACATTTTTATAATGTTAACAGGCCCTGAGAGAATGTTAGCCAATGTTCTAAGAACATTCCCTGTTAGCTGGAGCTGGAGCACTGTTGCTTTAACAACCTAAATAAACCTCTTGACAGACTTTTATCTTTAGTCCTTGGGTTGCTGTCAATATCTCATCACAGGTCTTAATAGCTCACTAATTAAGCCAAACGTAATTATACACCCAACGGTGCCTTAAAGTAAAAGGTTAAAACTAAAAAGTGAGCTGATTCGTCCAGGGATTAGAGTCACCGCATTAATTAATCTAACATATGTGTGCTTATCAATCTTCTGAAGTTAATAATCAGGTTAAGCTAAAGTCAACAGAGGGAAAGAAAGAACGGATAGAGAGAGAATGAAGAAAATGATCCATTGCTTTTCCTTTAAAAAAATAGATTAGGTTTATAGACATAACTGCTCAGCTACAGATATAGAACAGTCAGGTAGGTTACTTTAAAGTCAGTATAAAAAGGACGTCACAACTCAGTATTACTCTGTAATCTGATGTATTTTCTGAACAGATATTTAAAGGGAAATAAATGTAGGCCGGAACTGTATTGTATTTACCAGGAATTTTTTAGATTTAGAATGGAAACTGAAATGGAAAATAATTGAGTTTAGTGCAAAAACAAGCATTTTTCTTTGGAATAATGTACAGATAAGATTCTGTGTATTGTGTATTAGGACTGTGTAATAGGAAAGTAAGTAATCAATCCTGATTTCATATTGATATCAGTAGAATATAAAAATATACCTAAACAATTGCAAACTAATAAATAAATATACCTAAATGAATGTAAACCAGTGACCTAATTAAATAAGAGAGAATGACAAAAAGACAGAATAAATAAAAAAACAATGGACTATCCTACTGTTTGATGAGGAAAGTCACAAACGTGGCACTCACAATTGCCCTAAACATACATCATAAGGCACTGAGCATTTCCATCTGTCCAAGCAACAGTAAACCTCTCAAATGTACCATGGGTCACGTCTGACAGTAAACAAAGAGGCAGATTTTGTGCCGATTTTTGCATTAATACTGCAGCCCACATCTGGAGCTGTCAGGTTTGTTTTACAAACTCACATGTGAACGTCTCTCAAGCACTGTTAAAATACATTAATCTACCACTGATGTTCTTGGGTTATTGGATGTAATAGTTTACAGCCCTTGTGGCGGGTTTAAACACGACCTCTGCTCAAATTTGATTGCTTTCATGAAGTATTTGTCTTAGTACAGTAAGACTCTCAGTCACAGAGAATTAAAGACACAGAATTGTTGCTCAGGCTTAGCCCTTAGCGAGAAAAAATAAATTCGATGGCTTTTCAAAAAGCTTTCCTCAGAGATGACTGCCTTTTATTTGGCAAAAACCTTTCTTTAAACCTTTATGTCAAAGTGTTTGAACGAGTGATAAGGTCAAGCGCAAAAGATCATAAAGAACAAGTGCGCGAGCCACGCTCTAGTTGCTTCACGTCTACGCCGCGACCAGCACGCCAGTTACCGTCGCTAACTCTTTCTCTTGAAGTTTTCTCGAAAATGAGCTTATGTCCATTTTGCAAATGTGCGGTATAAATGAGCTTCCGTATAGATTAATACCTCCTAATTTCTTAATTCCAGCTCTGGCTGGTGCAGAAACAGCCCGAATGGCATTTAGCACACGTCAAATAATGAGTTTTCATTTAACAGAAGAGAGAGATGATGAGCAAGCGGCCAATGAGAGTGCAGGAAAATGAGTCTACAGCTCCGACTGGTCCCTTTTTAATCATGATCACACAGTACGGTGTGAAGAATAAGCCATTACTTATACAAACAGACCATAATTAGTCACCACGGCGACAGGGGCGGGAGGCTAATGTCACAGATTTATGGTTGCTCTCTCGGAAGGCAGAGGACACTGTGTCGTTATGACTCTCAAATATCATAACCGCGAGGGCTAACAATGTTTCTGCTTAATTACATCAAACAGAGGAAGCATATGCACACACGGACAAAGGTGTGCGCACACAAGGGCTGGAAGATAAAAAGTCAACGTTTTTCAGCCATTTTACCATATTAAATAAATATCTCATTGTTCCCAAATATATTTAAAATGTGTTTCATAGAGTTTTTTACTCTATAAAAGAATAGCATGTCATTACTTTGATGCTGTAGAAACAGATAAAAGTTACTATTGTAATTTTAATTATTGTTATAACCTGCAGTGTTAAGATTATTTGAACCAAGTTGAACTTAATTACAGAGTTGAAAACCTGAAATATCATAAACTCTAGTAGAAAAACCAAAGTATTTTTAAATGGATAAAGCAAATATGATGCATCTATATATACCATTGTTACTAATAAATTGTTAATAAACAGCAATATTTACCAGCGAAGCCATATTTAATATCTATATTTTTATCTATAACACTCAATACTGAAGAAAAGCCACACGAGTAGGCAAACATGTTTTTCTGTTATTACTAATTTATTTTGACATCCATCTACACCGATTCAGGATGCCAGACAGAAGATGTCTTCTCTTAACCTCAGTAAGGGCTTAAGAACGCAACACTGCAGTTACCACACACATTCACTCACACAATAGACCGAAATGAAAGTTAGTATATTAAGAGAGAAAGCTAATCCCTTCAATCTGCTGTAATAAAGAAAACACAATTCTAAGCTTTTAATATTTGTAGCCTTTCTGTGGGATTGTGTTAGTTTAGCGGGCTAAATTGCTTTGAGCGTGCACATTTAAACCCCAGTGTGAACGACGCGAGAGCACAAAGCAACAAGAGTGATATATGAATGACTGAAACTTTAGAAACTCCAGATTGTTCGGGCTTCTCATTCCCCTCACCAAATGTTTCTCTGACATTCACATGCATCAACTGGGCCGTGCTTATTCAGTTAGAGAACAAAGGAAGAGAATTAATAATGAGGTGAAAAAATAGATTTTGGGGTGCTGCAATAATTATCTGTGACATCAACAAACGGCTGCCATTTGACAGCAGAGTGTGAAGGAGATGCTGCAATATGTGAGCTTGTGAAATCACGTAACGATGTTCCTTTCGTAAAATACACACAAGTTCATTTTCTCACTCCTCACAACCTCCATTAAATATGTGTGACGGCACCAAATTGAAACATCTGACACATCTTGCAAACGCTGGCTTTTGTGATAGATAACAATTTTCGGCTGTAAGAACATTTCCCTAACGTTTCCAATAAGTAAAAATGTTATTTTGAATGTTCTAGAAACATTCGAAACATACATTTTAACACCCACATCGCATGTGGTATTAACATTCTCACGTCCATAACATTCTCATTCTACAAAGCCCCTGACTGGACAAAAAAGTGTGTAGTGCAGGATGAGGCATCAATATTGGTGGTCTGTTTCACCAGGTAAGACTGTAAATTTGCAATGCTTTTACATTTGTTAAAAAGTACACAAGCATGTACATGGCCTCAAAGCTAACACACACAGACTAAAAGGCACAAAACTATCATTTTGATTCATGAGCTTCCTTCAATGGCATGAATATTATTTTGATGGCCCTTGAAAAAATGCCTCCAGTGGCCCTGTATAAGTGAATGGACATGGTTTCTTATTGTGTTTAAGAGAGTAACAAATCTCCAGTTATATTTTGCTATTGAACAATGCTCTTAAGAATCCGGCTGCCATTGTTTGAGTCACGAGAGGCATTGCTGAGCCCCTGGTAATTGCATTGCTGGTGATTTGTAATCGTTATGAGGGGAAGGCTGCTCTTTCCCATGAGACGCGGCAGGTCAGCTGCCTTTACGCTCATGCAGTCGTAAGCTGTACATCTGCTACGGCCTGCCCTTTGCTTTCATGGCTGTATATGCAAGTGTATATATGAATCTGACAATATGGATAATCGGTTTTGATCTGTTTTCTGATCAAATTCTCATTTGTGCAAACTGAAAGTAATAAAGCTAAGTGATTAGCCATTCTGCAGTTATGACTGATGAATCACTGCAGCCTTGTTGAGAGAATCCAAAATGAACCAGAAAAATACATCAGAAGATTCGCTGACCCTTCAACTCATTTATGCGTTTTTCTCTTGACTGCAAATCGATGACATTAGCGCGACATGCTTGTTATTGTCAGAACTGATAAATAACACATTCGAGCGCGCACAGCTTAATAAGATTTGTGGTGACAGCTCTACCTCAAAATAAAAAAATACAAAAGCTGTCAAATGTGAAAAATGCACAACATCTAAAACTGTAAGATTTATGTGATATTAATGCACATTTGAGTCGCTTTAAAGAAAGAATGATGGCGATTATTCTTGTTGGCAGTCAGCTTTGATGACACTCAGAGTCTATTCCCACAAAACTCACAAAAACCCTGGTTTAAGAGTTTCTTCAATATAAACTTCAGTAAGATGAATTTTGGAGATTATGGAGTTAGTTGTGCACGCAGCACTTTCAGTAAAAATGAAATTTATACAGAACTGATTTATGGAAGGAAAAGCTCGTCTTAACTTTTAAATTGGTCTTTATAAATGCCTACCCTCATTTCTCCAAGTAGGAAAATGTTCCTACTTGTGTGATTCCTGTGTTCCTGTATTCCTGTTGGTTGGTTCTGCAACATTCCTATCAACCAATCAAATTTTAGGGTCAGCGTTTAGCATTTAAACATTGTTTAAATGATCATTTTCTTCTGATTTTAAAGATGCTCTATAGTTTAGGTTAGGAGAAGCGTTAGGGTTAGTAATATGCTTGTTTCATAGTTTTCATGATTTTTTCCAAACAATTTGTCTTGTATGACAGAATCATGCGTATTCTGCATACAGACAATTTCATAGCAAGCAAAAATATGCTATGAAATTCATAGCATTTGTACATAACTACTTTTGTTAGTAAGCCCAGCTTTTGAAAGTTGAAGAATAGAATTAAACCTAACAAATCTTGTTCCGCCAGCATAGATGTAAATGTAGTTTTAATGTAAACATAATTTCAGTTTCCCAAATGTGCACACGCTGCAGCTCTACAGTAATCTTACAAAACAGCCCAAAGTCTAATGTGTCTTTAAAACATATTTCTATATCTGTATAACAGAATCACTTTCCTCAAGAAAGAGAATAAAACAGATGTCAAACGTAAGGAAGGAGGTGAATGAAGCGTTATGGAAAAGAGTTAAAACATCCGAGAGCGCTTGCATATTTCATTGAGGGTCTGGCTGAAATGCCCCGGAGAACTTCAGAGTCATTTCATAACAAACCACATCACCATCTAAACACGTCTACATTATATGCCCATAAAACATGAATGACAGGAAATGACCTTTTTAAGAGAAAAAAAACATTAAAATCTGTCAATATGGATTTCGCTAATGTCTGAGTGCCGGGAGGAAGAGGTTACCTTGGCAACAAGTGGAAAAGGGCATCAGTTAGAATGACATTAATTAACTGATTTTGCTGCTTTCAGATAGATGTTTTTAAGGATTACGGGAGGGATAGGCACACAAAAGTGAATCAATCCCTTTAGGTATATTTTGGCAGTGCTATTCATTTATTTTCTTTTCTCTTACCTGTAATCTCATCCTCTTTATTACACCCTAAACAGAGTTGAATGACATTACATATGCACAAAAAAACGGCTTGCTTTTCATTAAAACTTTTGCTGCCGAGTGCAAAACAGCTGTGAGAAAGGTAAAACAAAGGTTAAATACCCTTTGTACTTTCTTAACAAATGTTTCTTGCTTTAATATGCACAATCACTCTAAAAAAAGGCTTTGTTCCTTTTGATACATTTAATAAATCAAATGCCATTTCATTTCCAGCACCTGCTTCATCTATAAAGGCCTAGTATTGAGTATTGATGAACGAATCATGTAGCTAAACAAAGCATTGTATAATCAGGGTTTTAGTCAATACATCCGATCGGATCTTCCACTGATTGTGATGTTCTCGTGCACGAGATATGTTCTGATCAGAGCAACAGCTGTTTCTTAAAGCCCTGCTTCCATTGGACTAGTCAATTCAAGACATTGCAGTGCCCACAAAAAATCACTCAGCAACATTAGTTAGTATTAAAACAAGCAGTGTGTGTGTGTGTGTGTGTGTGTGTGTGCACATGAAGGTCTATAATACCTGAAGAATACAATGTGTTTGCATCCAATTCACTCACTGGCAGTTGCTCATCTGCTACGTGACTTACATACCGCACTAGTTTCAGAAACTCTAGCACTGGTTTATAAACATCACCTGAGACATAACCTGTCTTTACTTTAAAAGGCACGTGATCAATGATGTGGTTTAATCCGATTGGGTGATGGCACCAGAAGAACGCACACAAGTTTTTCACTAGCTGTGGTGTTAAAGGCAGCACTATTAGAAGCCCACACCCGAGAACTGACCACTGCTAAACATTTACAGTAATTTAATGAAAGATATGCCATTTATAAAATTTGGCTAGCAATGAAAAGAGGCTTGGCGTCTAACAGCAGGTGGTAAATGGACATGCTTACCAGCCAAAGCTCAAACCCTTGGCTATAATAATCTCTCTCTTTCTCTTTCTCTCTCTCTCTCTCTCTCTCTCTCTCTCTACTTTTTTCCCTCTTTGTACCATCAGGCGGATAATATGAAGCATTCGCAGCATTACGGTGAAACAAAGAGGAGGAATAATGGGGGAAAGAGGTGAGACAATTTGATTATCACGCTCCAATCAAGCACAATTAAGCTAGGTCATCTACAACACTTACACAGTGATCTAATTGGACATTTTAGCAGGCACGTGCCTCGGCGGTTGCGTGTAATGAAGCGCGTGTTCTTGAACGTGCGTACCGGACCGTGTGTCCCTGCTGCAGGCCAAATCTGCAGCAATTCATTACCAATTAATTCGAAAAATACTTTTCTGCCTAATTAATACACAGCTGCTAGTTTAGAGAGCCTAATGAATCACTTTCACAATTGTTCACTGACTCCGTAAACAGGTGACTAAAAGACTGCATAGAAGAAAAAGAGAGAAATAAGACAAAAAAAGTGTGATTCTGATAAGGATCACAATACAATTCCAAAACCCTAGTGTGCTGCCTTGCTGTCTAATGCCTACAAAGACAGCTGCCCTCTAAATCCTAACTTCAGCTCATAGTCTACAGCTCTGCAGCTCTTTTTTTTAGATGCCGTATTAACGACATTGCTTAGTTATGAAAACGTTATTTAAACATTTTTAATTCTGTCTTTTAAAAACGTTTCACTAACAACTAAAGGATAACGTTTTTAAAATATTAATAAAGGTTAAAAAAAGCTTTACTAATGTTCCTGCAAGAATGTTTTTGATAAGTTTAAGAAAACTTTTAGGTAATGTTAGCCAACGTTCTGGAAACATTTATTGTAAATTGAGCAGCCTAGTCATCCCTTTGGACAAAACTAGGTATATTAAAAGACAAGATAATGTTTCTGCCTACGTTTGTGAACAATCTTCCTATTGGGAGCACATATGTGGTGGCTTAAAATGCTGTCTAGGTAGACAACTGGGCAAGTAGGTTTTGAAACAGTGATCATTTTTGTTCAGCTTGGTTCTGATCCAATTAGGGGCACAGAAAAATGAGAAACATGGCAGATAAAACCAGCTTTGCTCTGCAGGGATGAGAACATGCCACCAGATCCACATGGGACTTCAATTCTATTCACACTGCATGTCTTTCCAGTTACGACTCCTTGGAATGTGTTTGGGCTAGAGGCTCAGCATAATTACAGTGGATGGTGAGAAAGAGAGAGAGAGAGAAAGATAAGTATTGTCTTCTGCTACTCTTTATTGTTTATTTTCATCTAAACAGGGCCTGTTCTCTCTCTCTCTGTTTCTGTCTTTGTATTATGATTTAACACAAAGTCCAAGAAGAAACCACACACACACACACACTTAACAGACGCATAACAAAAATCCTCCCAACCCGAAAACCGGCCAGGCTGCAGGGCCGAGAGAAAGACACTGACTGTATGCATGCAATACCAAGGATTTGAATCAAAATAAATTGAAAAGACGAAGTCGAAGAGATTAAGATCAACTGTCTTATTCTGTTTCTCTTTTCATTCCCATCCGTCTTTAATTTTGCCCTTATGAATACAAAAACCCCCTTCAGCGATAACCGTTGTCAGTACAGCAGCTGCTACTTAATATGCTGAGCATGGACGAGCACCTGGAAATTCATCTACAGCAGTTTACTGTAGTTGTTTCTTCTGGTTGCGCAAAGGGGGGACGTAGAATGAGATGAGAGAGACAGAAAAGAGAGAGAGAGAGAGAGAGAGAGAGAGAGAGAGAGAGAGAGAGAGCAAAAACAAACTGATTGCAAAAGATATAAAGTTGGGAAAGCCCTTCCAGTTTTCTAAATAATGCCTCAAACCCAAGTGTCTAACACACACAGGCTCACGTCCACTGACCATAACCTGCTGCTATATACAGCAATAACACTCAGCCAACATGACACAGCTATAACATGCTGCATATGTTATTATAATGTTTATTTCCCTATAATGTTGTAGTTATAGCTGTATTGTAACTGTTAAATATGCATCTCAAAGCCTTTAAATGTTGATTTACAAGCCGCTGGTAGCAAAAACAGTCCAATGTTGAACTTCATAAAGCTTATGAGAAGTCACAGAGGAGATCTACTCTGGCCGAGTCTTTCTACAGACAGCTGTGTGTCACCTACCTGCCTGTGTGTGTGTGTGGTCCTGGTATTTACTACGTTATGGAAACCAAATGTTCCCACAAGTGTAGTAATACCAGTAAATGTTAAACTTGTGAGGACGTTTTTCAGATCCCTATGAGAAAACAAGCAGAGTTTTCTATGATGGTTAGGTTTCAGGGTAGGGTTAGCGCAGGGGGATAGAATAAACAGTTATTAAAACCATTATGTCTATGGGTTGTCTCCATTAAAACATGAAAACCCAATGTGTGTGTGCCCGCTGACGTGTTAGCGGCCAACAGACTGCAGTTACTAGTTAACTGTCTCATAACACGACTAATTTCTGTTGAGAACACAAATAATTGAAAAGAAAAAATTGAGGAAACAGAGTGAATAATGGAAGCATGAAAACAAATATAACAGCCATAACCCTAACAGATATCTGATATCTTAGACTAGACAGCATATTTAATTTGACACAAATGAAAATGAGTCTGTGTAGACTGTTTGTCCAGTTGGCTTGATTCATGAAACAAGAGCTGAATTCATTTGAGTATAAATCGTTTGTAAAACTCTTATTTTAAAGCTGTAATCCGTAACTTTTTAACAAATCAACAAAAAACAGTTATTGAGAAAGTACACAACAAACTATCCTTATCTTACCACAAATCGCAATGGTAAGTTTATAATAATGATTTATAATTGAGATGTTGAGTCTTATTTCGTAGGAAATGTCCATTTATAAACAAAAAGAAAATCTGGCTACTATATTGTATGCCCGGGTACTGTAGATCACTGTAGATCACAATACAGTGTCTGTAGCTTGTTCTTACAGCAGTTGTTTTGACTTTAAACTCCCATCAGTGTTAAGAAAATAATTAAAATAATTAAAAAAACAATTTTATGCTTCATACAGAGATGGCAGTAGAGAGGCAAAAGTTATGGAATGCAGCTTTAATTGCAGCATTAGATTTAATGCACAGCCTTGTCCAGTTTTGGTGTCACTTCATTGCACTGATCTTTCTAGATATCACTATCGGCTAATAAGAAAAACCCAAATAGCAAACCCACACATGCAGAAATTAGTCTTTACCGGCAGTATTTCATTATTCATGGCTCAGGTCATTATACTGCTTGTTGGACACGGGACTGTCGTATCTGCGGCTCTTGTCTTTTTGTGTAAGCGAGTCACACCGTTAAACCAGCTAATTTCAGCTGTTCTCCACCAATCCTCTGCACCATTAAATGACTACATTCTCCAAATATGAAACATATGGGCGTCTTTAATTGGCCAATTTCTCTTGCCAGTGCATTCAGTCTATTCCTGAATCCAAACGAACACACACACACACACACACACACGTTTACTTATCTATCTAAATGTTTTTCTACACAGCTAGTTATAAACAATATATCCTAACCCTAACCCACACTCTAACTCTAACAGAAAACCTTCTGCATTTTTACAATTAAAAAACTTTATTTACTAATATTTTTTAAGCGTTTTTACAAATAACGACATCCCCAAAAGGAGGTTTTGCTCAGATTTGTCAGGTTTTGCTGACTTTTGGGTACAAATTTGTCTGCAATATATGGTTAAGTAAAGCATATTCGTTCGCTGCCCCTGCTCTGATAGCGATAGATTCCCCTCTGTTGTATTGATTAATTGTGCTATTATATTTGATGCGTGACTTTCTGTGGCCCATTTATTCTCTTTGTCTCGTTTAGTTATTTCTACATTTTGCCATATGAGGGATACAGCCGGTATGATAGTTTTCAACATGACCCAACAGACTCGGGCTTGGATGAATAAAACCATCTTTATACGCTTACTACGTGAACAAGTGCCATAGAAAGGGGTCGCGGGACTACATTCTTATCTGTGAAGTTACTGTTCCACTCGTGTCACGAGTAATTTGTCCAACCAACAGAGAACCAGAATAATTATTCATATTTAATCAGGTGGAGAACGTAACGTGGCCAGCTGGATGATAAGTCAGTTTCCATGTTCCATTATCAAAGTTTTAAGAAAACGGCTCCCAGCGCCTAACCAGCACTCGCTAAAAGGCAAAGCTGGAGTGGTTTGGCTTATAAAATCATAATGGGCCTGCCTGCTTTGATAAACCAAGAACGTGACTGGAATATAAGCGAGAGAGAGGGAGGAACTGAGAGATGAGGAAAAAGGATGAGGAAAACAGCCCAGCTAACAGGGAACAATCTCAGAACAATGGCTAGCGTTCTCTAAAAGTTCTCTAAAAGTTCTCTCAAAGTTATCAAAAACATTCGAGCATGTTTTTCAAAAACATTATTCTTAAGTTGTTGCTGGAATGTTTTTACATTACATAAGGTTAAAAAATGATTGAATACCATTCTTATAACAATAACATTATTCAAAATAACATTTTTAAAATGTTAGGGAAACATTCTTACAACATAAAATTGTTAGATGGGAGGAAATATACATGACAGAAGACAATACAGAATGCGTGAGGCTGAAACAGTGAAAGATGAGCTACTCTGTGAAAACAGCTCGGATGAGCAGAGCAAACCAATAAATGACCGAGGACTGTAACTAAGAATGATTTGACCTGCCGAAAGTTTTAGTGGAAAACAATCTCCCAAAAAATTCTATTAATATTATATACACAGAAAAGAGGTATCATTGTGTGGAAATGGACAATAACTGCTAGTCAGGTACATTTAGCACCTGGTTAATTAACCTGGATTGTGAACTGAAGGTAAATAAGCCACAGGCTGAAGCACTGTTTAGTAAATGCGCTGCAGAGTTAAAGTACTGAAAGCGTTGTTTTAGGATATGCAGAAAAGAAATACCATAAAAGGCAAATAAAAAAACAAGCATGAAAACAACTGCAAGGAACTAGAAGAATGTCTGAAGAAAAGCAAATACTATGGAAAATGAACACAGTGCAAAACCACACAGGCAGAAGTACTGATGAAAGACAGTGCAGCCTTAATAAACCTCCTAATGCTGAAGGACTCACCCTGCTCAAGTGGTTGTGGCTTTAGGCCAGAGGCCTTCATCTTGAGCGCTTCCTTAGCCGACATGTCGCAGCAGGAGCCTTTATTAGTGTCCTGATCACTGTCCGCTTGGTCGCTGTCCCCGTGCCCACTATCTCGGAGACTGACACGCTCCGGATCTTTGAATGTGGAGCTGCTGCCAGCCCAAAAACAAGATGAAAACAATCAAACAGATAAACGGAATGAGAAATCTGCTCATGGGAAGTTCTTATCTTAAGAAGTTCCATGTGCAAAACAGGTTTGAGACAAGCATAGCGTTAAATAAGCTTACCTTTGAACAAACTGCTGTCGGTTACCCATGTAATTGGGCTCAGCAGGAAAATTGTCTGTCTGTGGAGGGAAAAGGGAAGACGGTTTAAATCTTGTACGACATTGAAATGTATCCTGGTGTGCAACAGAAGCTCCTGGTGAAAAAGACTGATTAATTATTCAGAAACGGAGGGTGGGAGATGGAAAGGAGGGGAGGGGGTTTTAATCCTTAGATTGGTGCATTTTAATTAGTCGAGAAAACATGCTAATTAAGCATCCCAAACACTCAATTGCACATTTGTGAACTTAATGACCTGTTAGATGTAAATAAGATGAAACAGAAACAGGAAATGGAGGGAAGAGGGAATGTGTTGATATTTAAGCGGATGAGAGATGTTAACTTTCATTCACACACACAATCTTCTATATATCATTTAGAATAACTAAATTAATCTAATTACAAGCTATTTCTTACTAATGTAATATACAGCAGGTGGTATTGTATCAATGCAACACTTTAAAAGAAAAGGCACTACAACAAATATTATCATATTAATGCTATTTAGGTCCTAAAAACTCGTCTTTGTTTTTACAGACAAATATAATTTCTTTATCCTTTCAATCAGTTTTGGAGTGAAATGTAACCTGGATATGTTCTTGACAGGTTTTGGGAAATTCAGTCTTTTTAAAGAGAACGTCTAAACGGCTACCAATCAGTTCTGTCAAACAAGTATTTTATTGAGTAAACTTCAATAGTTTGTCATTATTTACAAAAATTTCTCAAAAAACAACAGCCCCTCCACAGCTAACAGGGAAGGTTCTCAGAACGTCAGCTAATGTTCTCTAAGCGTTATCTAAAACTGATCATAAAACGTTCTTGCAGTAATGTTTGTAGGTTTTTGTATGTTATATGTCATATATATACATCAAAAACGTTTTTCTTATGTTAGTTGAAAATTTACAGAATTAAAGTTAAAGAAGAAAAGTTACAGAATTTAAAAATGTCTGAATGACATTCCTGTATTCAAGCAATAATGTCTAAAAAACTGACGACGTTTTGAACATTCGCAGTCTCAGAACATTCAATATAACATTTTCAACGTTTTTGTTGCTTGTTAGCTGGGTCTCTGATCCCTCTCCTACGGGTTTCAATTACTCAACTCAGTGTTACATCAGTGTTGCCACAAGGTGTTTGCGCTCCAACTCACAGTCGATACATAGAGAAAGCAAAAGAACATAGACTCAGCTGTGGTCCAGACAATATTGACATGGCTGAACATAAGAGCAAGGAAAACTAATGCGCTGCTTCACATCTCCTCCGCCCCTCCCATCCACACGCTCTCTCTCATCATCAGCATTAAACCTCTCAGCCATCTTGATGGTACAGTAATGCAGGGCAGAAACATTCTTTATTACTAACACAGGCTTTTATGCTTGACATTACCACACGTACGCGGCATATAAAAGCGTTATCGCTTCTGTTGTTTCAAAGCCATTCGAACGATGCGACCGGAATAATTCTCTGCGAACAGATCTGTGTCTTTTAGATAAAACGAAATGCTATATAATCAAACTTTGATAGCGGTGTTTATCTTTTCAATTTTCTACTCGCTTCTGAAACCTTAAACCATCAAAAAAATGTCTATTTTGCTGGGGAGAGATATGATGTTTCTGCAACGCACCGCTGGACTTCAAAAGATTTATCTGAATGGTGCGGTGATGTCACTGACAACCGAAATGATGAAACGAGACACCGCATTCACAGCAGCAGGGGATTGTGGGATTGCAAGAAAGGTCAGGTAGGCCTCTCCGTACCCCCGTGACCTTTATGTGGCTTTGTTAAGACTCGCAGAGCAGCGCATGTCTTTCGGCATCTGCCGCAGATGAAAACCGGAGACACCAATGCAGAATCAAAGGCTAAATCTGAAACAGACAGCCAAGTGAATTTGTAATTGCTGTTTTTTGAAATACAGAAATTTGTGTTTTATTTTTGCACTTGTGACTTTAATTCTAAAGGAAAAGAGTCATTTTAGGTCTAGTGTGGGGTGAGGAGGTTGGGGTCAATTTACCGTCTTTACAAACTGTGGTATTTTTCAAGGTAAGAGAAATCATTGCACACAATCAATTCACACAGCTCTGAATTCCAACTGGAATTTCACAGAATCTAGACATAAAGATCAGTTATAAAAAACACCTATTAACATCACACTCACAGGGGTGAGAGAGTGGAAGATGATGGTTCATGTCGCCTCAGACACACTCTTGGCAGCCACAGGAAGCTGTGTACTATTGCACGCATGTGAACTCTACACGTCTATGTCTTAAAAGGCTGATAAGAGCACTTTCCAATGAAGTGTTTTACAATATCCTGCCTGTATGCAAACTCCCTCTTGAGAGAAAGTCTGAGCGAGAGAGAGAACGAATATAGTGCCAGTCTAAATCTAGATTCATGGGGCTTTTCCTTTCTGGTACTTTTTTATAGCCACTCCAGCTATTATATATTATATTACAGCTATTATTGTTATTATTTTACAGTTTAGCAGACAGCTAATGACCAACACTACCTATCACTGTTACTAAACTTTGCATGTTTTTGTTCTGAAGCCGTTTGTTCACCAAACACCAAAATGAAAAGAAGTTTAGACCTTACATTCTGGGAAAGAAATCTTTCAATCTTCTTTTAATGCTGAGCCTCTGAGCTGTGGCCTAATAGGTTATGTTTGATACAAATTAAGTTTTTGTGATCATGTGGTAAGACAGGTTTAAATCGAATCCCTAACCGTCCAGATCCTGTTATTCTTTCTCTGAGCTTGTAGAGGAGAAACTCTCATCAAATGAAAAAACTCTTATGAAAAAGCCAATAATAATTAAATATAATATGCGTGTGTGTAGGTGGGTTTACGTAACCATATATTGGGGACAAATTTGTCCCTAAATGTCAGCAAAACCTGACAAATCGCTATAAAATCACAATAAAAATATAGATAAATGCAGAAGGTTTTTTGTTCAAGTGTGGGTTAGGTAATATTGTTGATAACTAGCTGTGTATTAAAAACAACAGAAGTCTGTGGAATGTCCCCATTTAAATAAGTAAATGCGTGTGTGTAAAAACCAATTAAGGACATCCGAGGACAAGTGGAATATTCATATTTAAAGGATATTTAGAGATCCTTTTTCCACTTAAGAATGTCCCCGGATGTCCTTAATGGGTTTTTGTCAGTTTTAACTAACTTTTAGGGACAAATGTGTCCCCAAACTATAGTTAAGTACACCCACCTTACTCATCAAAAAGGTATAAAAAGGTTCTTCATGCTTCCAGACTGAGAAGAAGCAACAAGACGAGAGAATCTGTGCAAGTAAGCGTACGTGTGAGAAAACGAGACTCTCAGGAGAGAGGCAGAAAATGGCTCATCTATTTCAGTAAACCCCCAGAATCCCTCTGGAGTGTTGTCACGGTGACCAACCAGCTGCCGTCTTTCAATAGAGACAAATGAAGAAAAGTCAAGCGTGTAGAAGTGTGTTTACAGGACAAACAGAATGAGAAATATGGAGGTGCAGTAAGGAAGAAGTGGGATGGAGGTGCCATGAGGGAAAGAAAACAACGTGTATGCATCACACATGCCCATCTGCCCTTCAAACGTCATTGGAGCTCTTCGGCTTGTGAAATTCATCAGGGTATTCCATTGTGCCAGATACATGCCCTCTGCCATCTGACAATACACACAAACCGCAAGGAAGAGCGTCTGTGTATTAAAAAAAAATCTACCACGTTCACCTTGTGAATTTGCCAGGTGGACAAATATATATTGTTGTTTTGGACAAACCATCTGTACTTTTTGGGACGGCTGACTATTTTTCATCATAACTTTATTCTATAAACACACACACTTGTGCAGCTTTATCCTATACACTCACACACGCCACACACACAGTAGTATGCAATTACGAGTTGAAGTGCAAGCAAAACGTTTACACTGGACCCTTGCGAATTAAACTAATTGAGTTCTGTGCGGCCATATGACATCGGAAGCTATTGAGAATCAAAGGTTTCAAGGGCAAACGGGGTGTTTCTGTCTGTTTGTTTGGCTGTTTACTCACAAAGCCCCTGGGTGGAGTAGCATTTGCGGGCCGTACACAATAAAGCTTCATAAACAAAGAGCGATCAATGTTTACAACTACATAACAAACAAGAACGGAACAAGTTACCCCCGTGCCACCGGGTCGAAACGAATAAATGAGAGAATAATCGGACTCTCATACAACCAACGTATTCATTATAGGAAAAGAGATGGAGAATGGCGTACTCAGTGGTGCTAGCATTGATCAGGTCATTTCTCTGGTGCATTAGCGAGTGTTTAAATTCAATTAGCCGGTCATGTGTTTTCCTGTGGTTACTGAGCTTATCAATCGTCTGGCCTTAACAAACCAAATGCCATCGCCACTCACTTCCTGCTCGCAGCCCCAGACCCCCAGTTAAAAGTTTTAAAAAATTAATAGCTTCCTTTTAATTTAACGCCACATGACGTTTATGGTCAGAGTTATATTCATCCAGATTAATTACGCGGAACCCAGCAGACACCGCAGGTCATCCGTTTTATCCAAGTTTAGATTAGACAGGAACCTTTTAAATATAATAGCTGCGGCGAATATGTTTCTGTTGTTTTAAATTTTAAGTTGCTCCGATATGCGTTGCAGATCAAGTCGGATAAATCGTCATTAGAGTTGACATTAATGGTGAAGTTTAATCTCTGTATGTCACATATGGCTATGATGCTACTTATAAGAGGTATCGCTGTCCTAAAATGACAACCAACCGTCATCCTGCATTCTTTGGGAGATTATCATATTTTAAGAGTTTTGTTTTGCTTGTCTGCAGCAGAAAAGAAAATGATGCCAGACTACTGGACAAAAGCCACCTTATCTAATTAATATTCATGAGCAAAACTTATTAAAGATTGCCCGCCCCCACCCTACTAACAACACATATCCAAGCCTTTTCAAGCCTGAAGAATAAATGTTATTTTAATAGATGAACATGACAATTGTTATACACCGAACATTGGTCAAATTAGGCCTGAATTTAAAGTAACATCTGTGATTATAGAGCATACCATTTTTCATCATTCTGTTCCTTTGTGCTCTGAGTACATGAAATCCTTTCTAAGAGCAATTATGGCCGTTTCTCAATTTCTGCGCTTGTCATAACTACTGATCAAGGGATCGGAGTCACAAAGGAAGTCCTCATGCATATTTAAGCCGCACAGTATATCTTAGGGGCAGTAACTGTATCGAGACACCTTTTCTTCCACAAATCCCAATTTTAAAAATGAAGAAGAAGGGATTACAGTAATCCCAGTGGGATTATAAGCACTTTGGGGCAGTCCTGCTTCGAAACTCCAGACCGCCTGTGTCCAGCTGACACAGATACAGTCTGAGCCAGCTGTCATACAGACCAGATAAGACCCAATTTCCTCTTAGGAAATAGTAGTACACAATCCCTTAACAAAGTACATAAACAACAAAAGACAAAAAGACAGCTATTGTCCTTTTCTAGTATGAGCAGACTGAGAAAACAAGGGGCCGATATTGTTGCAAACATTGTTTTGCTTCATTAGCTCTCAGGTTTGTTGTTGCTGCCAACAACAGAGGCAAATGAGACCCAACCGTCTGCCTTTGAATACGTCCTTATACCTCTCTGGTCCTTGTTCTTAAAACAAGTGAAGTGGAAAACACATTTCTTAAGCTCATTATGATATAGAGAAAGACTTTTACAGTGTCATTTTTCATGGTCAGCCTCGCTAGGAAACTTAAGACAGCGTTGAGACCTGAGGCTGACAGTCAAGGATGGAGGGAACCAGAGAGAAAGAACCAGATGTTGGGGAGGGAGGGGGAAAAAGAGAAGAGAGAGAGAGAGAGAGAGACAGAAAGAGAGAAGAGAGGACCAGCTTGCTTTTCTGTTTAAGCACATTAGAGGTGGGATAGCTTCTCTGACCCAGCTAACAGGTAACATTCTCAGAATGTTGGCTAATGTTCTCTAAAAGCTCTCTCAGAGTTATCAATGCAATTTTGCAGTAATGTTAGTAAAACATTTCTTTAACATTATGGATATACATACATATATTGAAAGAGTCTTAGGTAGCTAGTGGAATGTTTTAAAAACATTACAGAATTAAAAAAAAATTGAATAATGTTCTTATAACCAGACAATAACAATGTAAAAAAAACAATTAACATTTTGAACGTTCCTAGAACTTTCAAAATAAGCTTTTAAACATTTGTGTTATGTAAACATTATGGAAACATTCTTAGAGATACAAAACAGTAAATGGCTTATCCATTCTTAGGCCTTAGGGAGCAAGACATGAGAAAAAGAGAGCAAGTGGTTCGGATGGAGGATACCGAGGGGGAGAGAGAGAGAGAGAGAGAGGGAGAGAGAGAGAGAGAGAGAGAGAGAGAGAGAGAGAGAGAGAGAGGAGAGAGAGAGAGAAAGATACAACATCAGAACACTTCGTATCAAAGATTGCAAAATTTGCGAGAGAGGAAAAATCCTGCTCAACACTAATTTGCTCAAACATGCTCACCTCTTGTTCCTGTATTATTCCCTTTCAAGTAGTGAACCTCACGGTTCAGTCAAAATGTGCCCTGCGATTGCACTGACAGCTTAACAACCGCACTACCCACGATGCACTACATGAAATCCGAAATCTCACAAATCTCCCACATAATTTTATTTCTTTTCTTTTTTTGGATGAAATATGTGGAACCAATTAGAATTTCGAAAGGTGTTATACACTTGTACACAGCAAGGGGGGGGTGGTGCGACTCAACGCGGAGGGCCTCTTGCGGTGTCATGAGCCAATTATGGTTAAATTTGACTAGCTAGTGCATTAAATCGCTATCATGGGAAACAGTGTTGCATAGCTGACGAGAAACCAGCTGCATATAGATGTTATATTGCCAAGTCATTTGTTTCCTGTGATGCAAAGTTATTAGAATAAAGCTTCAGAAAAGGCATTATACATTTAAAATGCTTTAAAAAGGAAAGCTACATTTCCAAACTCAACATAATTATCACCTGCTGTATGACACTCCATAAATCAAAACCTTTTGAATATGCATCCAGTAAGATTGCTTATGCCTGATGTCACTACTTACAGTTATGGGTGTTGAGATGCCCTGATGATTTTTGGGTATGCTACTGGTGACACATGAAGAGAATCCAAGTCACTTTAGGGAAGTCTCCGCACTCTGCTGCCATCTTTACAAAGCCTCCAGGCAGCTATTTCAGTCATCGAGACAAAGTCTTATCTACTTGAATGGGAAAAACATCTCTGAAATCTCTGGCTAAGGTCGCAATAAAATATCTTTTCCAACCAACTATTAAACCTGACATCAACTGTGCCATAAATTCAGTTTTGTTAGTTCGAATTGCATTATAAAAACAAGCCCTCTATACAAAGCCCCTCCCCCAGAGAATGTTACTGTTTAGCGACTGACGATTGGCTCTTTCTACTAGAAGGTGGGACTTCCTGTCCTAGAGCGGCCATATTAAGTGTGTCAGTTTCCTCTATTAATAATAATAAAACTGCAGCATCGTGGTAGTTCTGTAATCTTTGGAGAAAATACTAAATCGGACAATTAGCCTCAAAGTTTGTGACAGTTAATTGACTGGTTTTCCAAGATCGTAAATGTGATTTATGAGCTCACATCAGTACATTAGAAAAAGAACCATCTAAAAATGGGCTGTATGCTAATTAAGAGCGTCTCTAGGTATTTGACACCAACTCTTTGTGGTTTCTTGAGTGAGCTGGAGCAGAAGGGTGTCAAAGTTATAGCTGGAGGCTTCGAGAGCCTCAGTGCCGCTTTAGAAATGTCAAGCACACTTCTGCTTCAGTGGATGTCAGACAAACAAGCGCATGTGCTTAAAATCTGCTCTCTGTTATTGGATGAATTCACCTCTGGGCTTCAGGGGTAAAGCAGTGCAGACAGAGGTTGGTGTGAGTGCAGGGCGTCTTGAGTCAACACAGCTTCATGCTGAGGTTACAGAGCAACAGCATGCGTCTCTCTGTTATGAAATTCAGCGGCGTGTAATTGATTTGTTAATCGTCCAAGGTCGCTCCTGAAAGCCCAGAGCCTCTGAATGCAACAGACTGAGGATTTCTCCTGATTCTCCTCCACTGGTGGTCCAGATCTCCCGTAGGACTCTTCAGATGAGCACAAAGCTTTTAGAGCACTTTAGAAACAAACATTCACAGACAAACGTAGTTCATCTGGTCCGCTGTGGCCTACCATATTCATAAACACTGACGCTTTCAAAACCAAACCGCCGAAACAAAGCGAAGTGTGAGGAAAAGCTAATATTTGAAGAACACGGTCTCTCCACAGCCTTACAGGTCAATTACTTTAAATAGTTGCTTTGCTTTCACACTGTAAGAAAAATGTGGAATATATTTATCTTTAGTTTGTCACTAGGCAGTATACCTGCTGTAGCCTTTTAATATTAGACACAAAAGTGCCTTATCTATCTCTAAATGATCAATGCAAAGGTGTTAAAGTTGTATTCTATATATAAACACCTGGGTATGCATGATTATTGGCAAAAATCTGAATTTTTACTTCCCTTGACATTAAGATCATTATGATATTAAATTTAATTAAACTAATTTATATGAAAATGTTTTGCATGTGAAGTGACTGCCATATTGCCATAATGTCATATTTTTCTCTATTCCTGAAGTAATTTATTGCTTTTTATACATTACTAAATGTTCAAATGGAACTTCCCATTGGCTTTTCTCAGAAGCATGAAAACAACTTGTATTAATTAAAATATTGGAGAAAATTATGCACAAAAAGTGAGCATTTATTCATGTACTGGACTAATCGTGCAACCTCTATGGAAAGTGAAAAAATGAGGACAATGGAGGAAGACAGGAGAACCTAAGGTGGAGACAACACAGTTGAAACAGGAAAATCAATACACTCATCTCTGCCTGAGCTTCTTAACAGCTTGCTTTATCAACCTGCTTCATCCCAAACATACCTTCTCATTAAAGACAATGAGGCGTGACACGAAAACGATATTGAGAAACGCGCTGTAATGTAAACCCTGCAAACGTTAAACTTTTACATCAAACTTTTGGAGCGCATGCCAGTGAGAAGCATCCAACGCAATTCTCTGTGTTGCTGGAGCCTTCATTATTAGTTTTTCCATCTCATGTAATGGCGACCTTTCGAAAAAACTCAAAGCCAAAACCACAAAACACATCCACTAGACGTCGGCCTCAATCTCGGCCCTATCTGCTCCCTGTTAAAAGGCTGGAGAAGGGAATCAAATGGATCTGTGGTCAGGGTTCTCCGGCCCTCACGTGGAAGATTAAATTATCATGGGATAAGTATAAGAGGTCTAGGGAGCATGTGGAAACTGAACAGTCATCAAAAACATTCTTGTAGTAACATTAGTAGAATGTTTTCTAATGTTATATATCATATATCATAAGCGTTATTCTTATGCAGTTAGTGGAACATTTTAAAAACATTACAGAATTTTAAAAAATGCTTGAATTATGTTCTTATAACAAAGCAATAATGTTAATACAATGTCTCAAAAACGGGACATTTGCATGTTACCAATAATATAACACTTATAACACAAATAACACTTTCTAATTTCTAGAAGAGATAATGAGCATGTCAAGCTAAATCTATTTAAGCACGATAACCCCTCTGCCAATAGTATTAAACCTCTCGCAATAGGGTTACCTCTGCTAAAGAAGGTGTCAAACTAGTGTGCAGCAGGTAAAAGACCTCTTAATCTCTCCTTAGTAAAGACATCCACTGAAACCCCCCTCATGCAGCCTGCAGAGGGTGTGGACAGCCCGGCTCTGGACCACCTGTTAGTGGTTTGGTAGCCTGGGCTATCATCAGCTTTGCTTAAGCCATCACCAGGAGTCCTACAAGTCATGCTGAGTTTGGCTTCTGTTGCATGCGTGTTTCAGAGTGTGTGGGGCATGGTGGAAACCAGCTAAAATGTGTGTGTGTGTGTGTCCTGGTTTTTACTACATTATGGGGATCAGATGTCCCCACAAGTATAGTTCTACCAATAAATTTTGACCGTGTGGGGCCATTTCAGGCCCCTATGAGGAAATAAGCTTGTAAATCATACAGAATGATCTATTTTGAAAATCTAAAATAGCATAAAGTTTTCTGTAATGGTTAGGTTTAGGGGTAGAGTGTAAGGGGATAGAATATACAGTTTGTACAGTATAAAAACCATTATGGCTATAGGATGCCCCCATAAAACATGAAAACCCAACATGTGTAGGTGTGTGTGTATTACAAAGCTGCATGCACTTATCGGGAAGCCCACACAAATGAATGAATGAACCTGATCTCTGCAGGAGAAATGATGGATTATTTATGTGGAACTCTCTCAGGGATTGAACACTGAAAATACTAATCCATACATTCTCTCATCTCTCATGCTGTGTATGCTTTTATGAGAAGAGCTCTTGTTATTGGACGCATCACCTCTAAGAAGAAGAGAATTGTGCTTCTGAATAAAGACACATTATGAAATGGCTTGAGCACATTTTTGCTTGTGTTGATGTCATTCCCATTGAAATATAAACTCTGATTACAGCATATCGAAGGGCTTTTCCCTTTTTTGTTAAATAGCCATGAGGCTATTTAGTTACATCATAACTATGAACCATGATTTGCTATTTGCTAATAGTTGCAGGGGGTGAGACATTCTTGTTCTAAAGGGAATTTGATTGGACGAAAACTTTTTCCAAATATTTAAACCCACTGGAAAATGTAATTGCCTGCATTTTTAAATCTCAGCAGACCTAATGAAGATCTAAATGTTTTACTTAAATTCTTTTAAATATCCATCTCAGATGTTTCTTCTACAATCTCTTAAGGGGAGAAAAATAACACAATTCTCTAATACATATCTTCAAAAAACTTTTTGATTCCATGGGGACTTTAAAATAGGATGCTGACTAGGTTGCTGGTCTGTTTGTGTTGGTATCACCAAACCGCATCTGACAAGTTCTGCCTCAGAGAATGAAATATCACTTTTCCGGCCCCTTTTCTCTGAAATTCCTAACACAGCAGTACACACTTTCTCAAAATAGCGACTGTTTCACACCAAACTGCTTTCCATCGTCACACAAAAACAGTCTCCACAGAGCGGCAGGCCCTTGTGTAAAATTGATGTAAATGTACAGAATAACCAGGTGGTTTGAAAACAAGTAATCAAGGAGAAAAACCTAATTCAGAAAATTGTTATTTCATGGTATTTTATGTTTGACATTTTCTGAGAGAATTGAAGAAGATGAGGAATGAGATGTTAAAAACATGTTACCGCTTGGTTAAAGAATGTTATTCAAACATAATTGAATTCTGTAACATTTTTAAAACGTTCTGCAACAACTTAAGAATACTGTTCTTTATTTATGATATATAACATTAAAAAACAGTTCTGCTAACATCACTGCAAGAATGTTTTTCATAATTTGAACATTTAGAGAATGTTAGCCAACATTCTGAATTGCATTAGCTTTCCTGGTGCAATCCAGCTTTCTTTACTAAAGATTAAAATATGACCAGCTGTCTCCACTAAGGAACGCAGTCTTAAATTTAGTTCATGGAGAGATGATAAACAATTCATAAGCAAAGTAGAAAATTAAATATATGAAGTGATTTAATATAATAATGAAAGAATTGTTAAGCCACTAGAGCATTCTCTACAACAACACTGGCCAGAGACACACACACACACACACATGCTTTAACACATTAAAGCCTGCACACATTACTGTTGTGGCAGCATTCAAAACAATTGCCTTTAACCAAGGTGACTCCCTCTTTCTCTCTCTTTCCATTTCTCTCAGGGTCGACTCGTGCAATCTCTCTTTTTATGTGTGTGTATCTATTTATACACGTGCGTGTATAAATTGAGAAAAGCAAGGTTTGCTTAATGCAGTTCTGTCAGAATATCCCGGAGCAAGTCTGTCTGCTGTGCATTAGGAACCTGTCAGCCAGAGTATAGAATTAATCAGCAACTCCCTGAAGAAACAAACGCATAATCTCAAGCTATAAACTCGGCTGGCCTTGCCTTCAAAGACGCTTATGTTTCAACCTTCAAAAGAGAGATTGAGGGTGCTGAAGGGTCTGAGTCAATAGATTTCTCTCTCCTTTTTGCCCTCCACCTGTCTCGCTCATCTTCGTCCTATAAAGAAGAATGATTGACTCATTCTTTTGCCTTCAACAGTTCGGAATGAAATTCCATATGAGCTTCTGAATGTGACCTCCGCTTTGGCTGCAGAATACTGTGTGTTTGTTATGAAAACACTGACTTCTGCCTTTCAGAATGCTTACGATGGAGGCAACGGATTGCTATGGTGACGAGATAATGCAATGGTCAGAAATCTGGATTTTGTCATGGGCATCATGAACCACTGTACATCTGATGTCAAGTGACAGGAGAAAAGAGAGAGAGAGAGAGAGAGAGAGAGAGAGAGAGAGAGAGAGACTGCAATTATCAACCCAAAGTGTGTTAGTGGACTTTTAGAAAACAACTCACCGACTGGACCGGCCCGGTTATGAATCTCTCAGTCTTTGGATCAATCAAACCAAGCAGAGACTGTGGATTGATCTACCTTTAAAAGGATGCTAACGATGCCTCTCCTAAAGATCGAGAGATGTGCTGCCTGCAAATCTTTTATATTCACAAGGCCTGAAAGCAGATATAAATACTACATACCACAATATTGCATTACTTATTTTAAAAAGTAATTACATTCATTACATTTTGAGCTACAACATATCAACTATTAAAATGAGCTGTGTGACATCATAAAAGAAACAATCAAAGTCCCTTTAAGGAAGTCTCCTTACTTGGCGGCCATCTTTGCAATGCCTCCGGCTAGCTGTGAGGGAAGACCGATATCTCTAAAATTGCTAGCTAAGGTAACAATAAAACAAATCTATTTCTGACCAACTATTAAACCTGACATCAACTGTATCATTAATTCTGAAGTTTTTCCAGATCACTTCAGGTACTGTATGCACAAAAGCTGTCAAGTGCCTCACAAAACTCAGGGAACGTTACTATTTAGTGATCGACTATTAATGAATGATACTATTTAGTATTGGCTCTTTCTACTAGTAGACGGGACTTCCTTCGCTCCTGTGTTGCAGTTTCTCCCGTTCGTAGTAACATCTTGGCATCGTATTAATTCTATAATCTCTAGGAACAATATGAAAGAGGACCTTCAGAAAAGAAGGTTGACTGATTTTGCCTGATTTTTTAAAAATGTTCTCATAAATATCTGAAAGTGTTAAAAAAAACTAGAGACACGGTTATGAAATGTAATAAAAGAGTTGTATTTTTAAAACTCAGCCTCTTCTTTGTGTCAGGACCACAGTAGTGTTTCTTTGAAAGATTCATATTTATATTTCTGCTTTAATATGTAGTTTAATCTCTGGGGAGAATCTCATAAAAAGGCAGCTTTATTGAATACAAACTGACAAAAATGGAGAGCCCTCTTATAAACAGGGGGAGAGAAAGAGAGTGAGATAAAAAATCGTGAGAGGACACAAACAGACGGAAGACTTTTTTTGCCAGTCAGGCATTTTCACACTCTATTTAGTAGGATTAAGAAAACAAACAGAAATAATAGCTCCCACAAACCGCTCCCTGAAATGACTACCCTCCGCTCATCCACAGGAGTCTGCAGGTGAAAGATGTAACCATACACAGATAAGACTGTGTACAAAACATGAAGGCTGACAAGCTCCCTCATTAAACTCCACCGGGCCACAAACGCCGGGTTTATGTTACCTGCCGGCCCTGTCGAACTGCAATCTGATACCAACAAAGACAGCCATCTTTCTCCACACAAACCCCTACTGCAACAACAGGCTTTCAGCCACGAGATATTGTTGGTTAGTTCACTGAAGCCACTGCATAATATTAGTGCTAGATGGGGCTAAAAAAACTTGAATGTTGACCTGAGGCAAGCGAGAAATATGCAAAACGACTGTTTACGTTACTGTGAATTCTTTAATTACCTATTTTCTTTGACAATATTTCACGCATCAGGACGTTGCGACCGGCAACATGTCCGTTGGAAACTTACAGAGTTCCTCAAATAAAAACGTTGGTTTATGGTAAAACTGCAGAGGCAGTTTCATCATGCAAATAATCTGGAAGGTGGAAAGTAAGGATCTTTCCTTAGTTCCGGCACGTAAAAGCTCCTTAGTGTGAAAGCGTACCTGAGAAACTAAAAAAAGGAGGTAAAAAACCATCTGTTGAACGCAAAAGAGATCTGTTGATTGGACAACTGCCAGCACATAGTAAAACATGTTCTGCTCGGTCTGACATTGAAACAGCATGCCATTATCAGCTTCTTCAAGATCTACGTCTTTGAATCTTAATCTTGGCTGCTGAGGTAAGAATGTATTAAATGAAAATGGAGAATAAAACCATACAAACGTTCTTAAGTGGATCCAGGAAGGGCGGCATCCCAAGAGCCCTTTAGGGGCTTCAGTGGCCCTGCAGGGGAGCTGACGCAATTTGCAAATAATAAAAAGAGAGACGGTGCTTGAAAGCACAGCTTGTGACTGAACAATGCTCCCCAATTTCTGAAACACAGAGACAGGACACAGCGGAGAGCTGTAAGGACTCGTTCCCCACGGAAGAACGCACCACAATAGACAGCTGTGTGTGTTTTCAGTGTGGAGATACAGAAAAAACTATGCAATCTCTTCCAAATAAGAGTACAATTTAGGAGCGTGTTACTGGCATTTTCTTTTGTCTATCCACTGAAATGTAACGTTTCATTACGTTCATTACATCTGAGACAAATTTAGTTCCTGTGTTCAATTATTTGCTGTCTGTCTTTGTGTTGGATTCTTTCATTCTGACCCTGTAACTTTATTTGACTGTTTAGCAACCACTGTGTTCACACACAGCCAACATTATTTATTTACCCAGTAACTACAGCATTTGGACCGGAGACACCAGGGCAGCGGTCAGCCATCCAAGTTGTTAGGGGAATGTTTAAAAATGTTACAGAATTAAAAAATAGCGTTAATACAATGTCTAAAAAACTGGATGTATAACAATTTTAACATTTTTGCTACTTGTAAATTGTTAGCTGAGGAGTGTCTCATTGCATAAATCATCAGTAAGTCAAGCTCAAAAATAAGCACTACATTGGAAAGACGCTAGCTGGAAAGAAAAATATAAATGGAAGGCTAGAATGCTAGCTAAAAATCAGTGCCAGAGAGAGAGGAGTGTTCGCTCAACCCTAAGCCATCTGAAATGTGGGCGTCTCTCCTCTCGACATTGATGACACGGTCTAAATCATACTCATCAGGGTTAGCTTATGCCTCCCTCCAAAACAAACATCCTCATAAACATCCAAACCTTTGACAACACCTCCAACGCTCATGCCCTCAAGCATTAGCAAGTCTAGCATTAGCCATTACTGCTTATATGGGGAAGCCAGTTAAAAAACTGACAGGAGAAAACTGGAACTTGTTTCCTAAACACCCTGTGTGCAACATCCTTGTAGACAGAAACATGTAAAAAGAAACATCTTTACTGTAAAATCGACGGAGAGAAAGATTCCCGACCAGCTGAGAAGACCACCAGGATTGTATGGAATGTTTTAAAGCAGGTCTAATTTAAAGCTGCGATCCGTAACGTTCACCTCTCTGCTGCCATCTCTGTTTGAAACATAAAATTGCAGGTTATTTTATGTACTTTTCTTTAAGTGCGTTGAAGTGAAATGAGGCCAGACTGATCTCAAATATTCCACAAAAATAAAAAAATCACACCCAATAGCTCATATTATAATTCTTTTTAGCTCAAATTATAAATCAAAATTATATTTCATTATTATAAGCTTACTGTTGGGAATCGGGGTAAGGAGATATGTGTATAGCACTGATCTGTCATGCACTTGCTCAATAACTAATTTTTCTTAATTTTTAACTCAAAAAGTGACGGATTGCAGCTTTAAAGAAACTACAAACCCTTTAATCAGCACTTTGACTACTTGAAGCTCAAATGATGATTGAAAAAAAATGTAATTTCTCAAACTGCGCTACACTGCAGTGTCCTATGAGTTTACTTTCACTGACCAAGCAAATTAGTTTAAGTGCCTCGATGTTTTCTGCCTCAAGAGTCAAATCGTGTGGTCTTATAACTCTTGCCAGAATACTGCTGCTTTTCTCATTTAGCACTAATAGGTTTTGGTGCCTGCTTAAGTAATACAATAACTTTAGCAGTATGGAAGTATTACTCACTGTTTATGTCAGTATATCATCTTTGTGATAAACATTCACAATTGTATGAGCTTCTCTTCATAAAGTGGCATTTGTCACGTTAAGTTAAATATTTGGCATTATCAATCCACAAGAGCGCTGCTGTTTTGAATAGGAACACTAATCTATTGTATTCCATATAGAAAAAAATCTATGTAGATCTATGATTTCTATAATCAAGAATACTGAGTAGCACAAATGAGCTATTTTGTTTATTTTTGCTCTATGTAGGAAAAATCGTTTGGTCACAACTTTACGAACCGTAAAATTTATACTCTATATAGAGAACAAAAACAGGTAGAATAACACCACTATAACGGCCACTGTTGTTCCAGTGATATTGTATAAACATCATCACTTTTGGTCTTGTCCAATCAAATTTGTGGATTGTATCTAACTGTTACATTACAGTGAAACATAAACATATATTATCATACAACCTAAAGTATTTCTGTTCCCTGCAGAGAGAAGACATTTGATCAAGATGGAAGATAGAAATACATTAGACAGCCTATGATATCTGCTCATTTCTCCAGACCATGCATATGATTCACCTTCTATACATTCATTCATTCATTCATTTCTTCATCCAGAGCAGTGTCGTCAATCTGTCCCAGTGACTCCAGCACAAAGTCTTTCTGAAGATTAATTCCATCGTTCAAGCGGAGATTTACAAGGGCGGGGTAAAATTACAAATGCGTTTATGAGTTATTAATAGCCCCGGCCTGCTGGTTCCCAAATGGGTCTGGGGTTCCAAACCACGCAGAGCGGACGCAGCTCGGTTATAGTGCTATACAACTCTATAAATAATTCAGCAGTCACTTGGATTTCCAGAACTGCCATACATTATACATGCAGTTCAACAAATGTCTCTGGTATTATACACATATCTGTACACTTCATCTGTGCTGTAATTAATCGTCTTAATGTGCGCCAAAAAGGCACAGAGATCTTTTCAGCCCCTTTGCTACATTTTTCATGCAGAGGTTTTGACATGCTCCAGGGCGCCCAAAGAAAACGAGGGACCATGTGAAGGAGGAAGGGAGGGTGATGAGGACAGAAGGATGGATTTTTTTCTGGCTTCCCAGGATTGATTTTCATCTCCTGAAGAACTGGGCTAATCTCAGTCCTCCTCTAATCTGTATCTGAAGCACTCGAAACCCGAGTAAAAACAAGTGTCTGCTTGTCTGTGTGTGTTTAGAGTGTGAGGATTTCATATGAAAAGGATTTTATCTAAAATAAAGTTACGATCACACCCAGCTAACAGTGAACATTCTCAGAATGTTGGCTAACATTCTTTTAAAGTTCTTTCCAAGTAATCAAAAACGTTCCTGAAGTAATGTTACTGGAACGTTTTTGTAACATATATCATATATCAAAAATGTTGTTTTTATGTTGTTAGTGGAATATTCTAAAGATGTTACAGAATTTAAAACCATTCAAAAATGTTCTTATAACCAAGCAATAATGTTAATACAACATCTAATAAACATTCCTAGAAAATGTAAAATTTTTGTTGGAATGGAAAGATAGGGAAACGTTCTTACAACCAAAAAGTGTTATCTGGGTACTTATGGAAGAATGATTTAATAAAGGTGAGGTTTTGTGGATGCACGTCCCCCACCTGCTAACATGACATAGTGTGAAAATTTGAGATGTTTATTGTGACATTCTGCTCTTGTCTTCTGTTTAATCTGATTGATTAATGAGTCAGTAAGTATAGCCGAGGATCGTATGAGCCCTGTGCATGTGCAACACGCTTGTATGCAAACACAAACAGCTATTTCAAGATAAAGAAAATAAAACCTTTGCAATTCAAGAAGGACTAAAGACAGAATCAAACAAACAGGACAGATTTACCATAGGGTCTCACGAGTACTGTTTAGTGCTGGCAGTCAAATGCAGTTTAGATTTCCCTCATATATAGCAGGACAGATTGATCATGTGCGTGTATCAAAACCGGATATCAATAATTCAGAGCAAACACAATATGAACAAGATACCAAGGGCAGAGAAGGAGAACACAGCTCTCTACACTTTCATGATTATCTTCATCCCTCCATTGCTCCCCCACTGTTACCTTTTCTCCATCTTTACTCCAACCCGTAAACAATCTCTCAGTTTCTCAGGCAGGGAGGCCTCATGCGTGAAACAAACAAACATACTGCGTAACAAAATTTCTTTCTAGGCACTCGGCTCACTGAAGTGTAGCAAAAATTTCAATTCAATGTTGAGACATGTATTATTGTCTTATTTGTGGACATTTATCGGACACAATAAGGGTTGGGTTACACACGTTGGGTTTTCATGTTTTATAGAGACATTCCACAGATGTAATGTTTTTTATCCTGTTCTGGCCCCCTACACTAACTCTACCCCTAAACCTGACCCTCACATGAAAACTCTGCTATTTTAGATTTTCAAAGTAGATCATTCTGTTTAATTTACAAGCTTATTTCCTCGTGGGGATGTAAAATATGTCCCCACAAGGTATTACTTACAAGGTCCTCATACCATAATGAATACAGGAGAAACACACACATCAGCACCCCCTCCCACTACACACACACACACACACACACAATTTACCATCATATAATGCAGCATGCAAGGACAGACCCATCAGCATGCATGACTGTGTTCTCACTCCTGCTGACCAACTATAACACACATGCACAAGAGAGAGAGAGAGAGAGAGAGAGAGAGAGAGAGAGAGAGAGAGAGAGAGAGAGAGAACACTAAACAGATTGTCAGACACTGACTCTCTCTCGTCTTGTCATTTGACAGCATTTCACTTCAGTTCCCAAAGCAATACACCTAGAGCTCACGCGGCCCTCTGATTGTCTGCCAACTGCTTTTATCACTCAATTTTACAAAAACAACGTGACAGCAACCTAATATGTGCGAAACACTGCAACTTCACTGCACGACACAACAGCAGCGCCACGGGCACGACTACACCCTAACTAACAGGGAACGTTCTCAGAACGCAGATTGCAAACTTCCTCGAACCATTGACCTTTACAAGTGGATTGTGTCAAGGCCATTGCCCTGTCCTGAGCTACATGAATTGGTACTCCTGCCTCACAGATGTGACCTTAAGTGACTACACTGACAACTTATTAGGGAAACGCCAAAAAATGAAAGCAGATGACATCATCAGAATTTCAATCACTCTGTGACTGTCATAGAGTTTTGATTTCTCAGCGATTTTGCCTTTACAAGCATCATTTCAACATACATAAATTAGACAACACAAATGCGGCAACATAAGGCTCCTGTATTTTGCTTGCATTTGCTCTCAATGCGCATTCATGCACTGAAGGCAGACTGTCGCCACCTAGGGGACACTTTTATATGCATTATAGCAGTGATTCAGCTTCTGGTTCATCCTAACACACATTTACACTCTCTAGAACTGAGCAAACAGATATAGATACGGTCATTTGAGGTAAAGATTACCTCGGCCACTTTTTAAGAGCAAATAAAACTCACAATCTTTTCCTGAAATCATTGTAAAGAGAACACAACTGCACGATGCTTATTGGAAATAATCTAGCTTTAATTCTGTCCTCAGATCTGCTGTTAAGTATGAACCAGACATAAAGACAAATACTCAGATGCTCTCTAGAAGATTAGGTCAAATGTATTAGGAAAATCCTCCTTTCTTGGGTTAGAGGGACACTACAGAAGATTTCGTAAACCTTCATTCACCCATTAAGTAATAGATCTAACGCTTGCAGTGTAAGTAAGTGTTATTATGTTCCTTTATCCAGGAAACGTTCTCGACCAATCGAATTACACCCTTCATTTTGTTGTGTTCTCTGAGAGCAGACAGTCCTAGAGCTGTAATTGACCTCGCACCACTTTTCATTTCAGCCGTATTACTTCAGTGGCCAGCTGTTCAACCTCTGGATCAGCCACTATAAAACAGCATTAAGAAGCCGCGGTCCTGGCCCTGTACGGCTGCAGCAGCCGCCGGGGCTGATGGGAAACTTTTAAAGTACCCTTGCCTTGTGCAGTCACGTCACAGTTTTATGTGCTATTTTAGGTAATTTAAAGCTGACAAAAATCATAACTCTTGACTATTAACAGATTAATAGAATTACATTAAATACTTTTCACAACTGAATGTCGTTTTTCATGTCGACTACACAAGCAAAACTGAACTGCGTGCATTAATATACCAATTATTTAACAGCAAATGAGGATAACTTTGGCCCTCTAGGCAGCATCCACAACAAACCTGTTATACAGATTTCAACACTATAAGAATGCTTTCATTCAGTTATAATCATTTAAGCTGTCGCTGCACGTTTACACAGTTTCACGTGGCTGTTTCAGCCCTGTAGTTCAGAAGATCACTGACTGTCAGGGCACAGACTTATGGACTCTCATGAACGCTCCACTTACACAGTTAATTTCTATCTAAACCTAGTTGGTTAGAACTGGTAGTATTGTAGTGTTGCTAACTTGTAGTTTATATCAGGCATGCAACATCAACATCATAACTAGCGGATCCAAAATTACACAAAATTAACTCTGATTCATTATGCTCATTTTTTCTGAGCCAAAAATTTCGAATGTCATCACATTTCTACGACTCTCTTTTAATCTCTCTCTCTCATCCCAGGCCACGGGAGAGGACAGCCAGATTGTTTTACAGCCCTGGTAACTGAATAGCAGATCTGCCTCCCGACACACTTTTGCTGTAAATAATGGACAGTATATCCTGTACTGTATGGATCTGTGTAGACACACAGAACGCACGCTGTGTGTGTACGGGCCTGGTTTATTATCTGCAACAGAGTGACGGTGGTGAGAGAGAGGGGCGTGTGTTTTGCTGTAGGGCATAACCCTGCAGTCTGATGAGGCCTCTGTAGTTATTCAGCTTATTATGAAAGGGCCCAGAATAATGGCCCTCACTCTGACCTCTGACCAGCTGCTGGGACACAAAGAATAGTTACATATACACACACTCAGCTACACATTCATAAACAGACTCAAGCAACACAGAGTTGCATGACCCTTCAATCACAATGAGAAAAACGTTGCTTTTAACTACAAACATTCTTTGTTGCTTTTACAGTTACTCCCTGTAGTTTTCTTTTTTAAGTTAAACAGATAACAGATGCGTGTTAACATGTTTACTGAACAGGGCCAAATGTAATCGCCAATGGCAATTTCGATTGTAACATCAAACTGTAAAAGGATAAAAATGGCTATAAAAGATCTATCAGTGTAGTAGATGTAATGCGGAAAGGGTTAAATAAAGAATAAATCAAGATCAAGAATTCAATTCAAGATACACTCTTTAAAAGAACGTCTTTTACAGCCTATACTTGCACCGTTTGTATTTACCCACAAATACCCACCCCAGCTTTACAGCCCTGTTCACACACGTTTACTTATCTGTTCACATGGGGGCATTTCATAGACTACTATTGTCTTTATACACGACTAGTTACAAACAACATAACCTAACCCACACTGTAATCCTAACAGAAAATGTTCTGCATTTTTACAATGTAAAACAAATTTTGTTCACTACATTTTTATAGATTTTAACAAATGAGGTTGTTCCCTACAGGTTTAGCTCAGATTTGTCAGGTTTTTCTGAAGCTTTTTAACCCCTCCACACACACACACTTTACTTTAATAAATTAACCTTTGGCAAACAGCAAACTACACATCTACAAAAGAGGCTCTTGAGTGTAACAAAGAATTTTATATAAAAAACATTCAGAAAAGACGTGAAAGGAAGAAACCGCTATTTTTTCCAGCTCTAATCTCAATGGCAACACATTCACGCACACCTGATGAGTTTAAAGAGGTGACTTCAGCCTCATCTAACACGACAGATTTCAAATGACTTTAAACTGGCTTAGCAGCACAGACACACATAAGTTGTCACTGGCTTAACCAAATCACTCCACACAAAGACACATTAGCAAAGGAAGGAGGGAATCCAGGAAAGCTTTTTCTTTCTCTTCATGAAGAGCAGCCTGCAACATTTAATAAGTAAAAGATTGTCACAGCATTTGTGAGTATAAAGGTGACAAACCCGCTGAGTAAGTCAAATTAACGAATGTAAGCGCGTTACGTTGCCAAGACTGAAAACTGAAACGTTTAAGCTAAAGACATATTCCACTACATCGTACGCAAATACAATTTTTATGTATCACCTGACCTAGTGTGCAAGCAATAACGGAAAACTAAACGAAGATTCGTTCTGACATTATGAGAGACAAACCTTAGAAGCTCCACAGGAGATCCACGGAAACTACATATTGATCCCAGCTCTATTCATTTGCAATCCAGTGGCAGTGCAGATATTTCTGGGCAAGAGCTGCAAATCATGTTGGTATAGCCGTTATGAAATAACAAGCCTTTAGGACTGAACCTGTCTGTGCATCAAATCTCTCCACACCAGCAGTAACATCAAAACAATATCTCCACAACAGAATTATGTTCCATACTCGATTTCCTCTTAACGCATTACCTGAAAAAGTATGAGCAAAGCTAGATTTCAAAAAACGATAGAATGGTGCTCTCCGGGCTCTGGCAGGGGACAGATAGAGACTCAAGTTTCATTTTATCACTGGTTGTGTTTCCCTTCCACCCCCCCACTACTGCACGATACACTTGCTGCTTTGTGTGCACATGCATCTACTCATCCATTCATTTATTGACTTAGTGAGATGAAGCAGGAGTGAAAGAGGGAGGGAGAAAGGAAGAGTAATATGAGTTGTCTTTCGAACCTGAATTATGGACATCCTGTTCACTGGTGTCTCTGTGGTATTCGTAACAGGTCCGGTGAAGCTGGTGTGGCAGCCGATGTGCCCTTGAGGAACGCTGAGGTTGTTGCCGTTGGGTTTGAGGTACATGACCTCTGACCTCGGAGAGCTGAGTGGCAGACGTGTTTGGTAGTCAAAGTACATGGGCGAGGTAGCCAGAGAGGGGCTGCTCACCACATTCATGACGTTCATGGTATCTCGCTCCTCCACTTCACTTTGCACCAGCATGATGTCATTCTTGTTGATCTTCTTCTTCTTGCTTTTGCCCAGCTGTGGGTGGGTGTACTCAGCAATACGGCAGTTGTATGTGCGGATCTCCTTGTTCTCCCGTTTGCACTTGACCGCGATAGTGATCATGGCCGCCAAGAGCATGATGGAGATGATACTGAGGGTTACAATTAAAGGGAGTGATATGTCCCAGTTGTGGTGCTCTGCATTGATGCGTGGTTCACCTTCCGGTGGGGGGCCGGAGTACGCTTTCACGATAAGCTTCGCCATGGCCGACAGTGTCGGCTTGCCATGGTCAGTTACCTTGATGATAAGCTCTACAACAGGTGACACCTCTTCCCACAATGGCTGAGCTGTCCGCACCTCACCTGTCACAGAATCGATCTCAAACAGGTGTTCCTCATTCCCATCTGAGATCTCATAGGTGAGCCGGCCACTCTCGCCAAAGTCGTTGTCCACTGCCCTCACCGTGGTAATGATGTGACCGACTCCCACATTCCGTGGTACGTGGATCTCAGCTGTATCGTTCTGAAGTAATGGGAGAACAATGACAGGAATGTTGTCATTAACATCCAGCACGCTTACACGGACAGTGGTGTTGCTCTCCAGGTGAGGATTACCTGAATCCTTTGCCTGGACTTTAAAGTCAAAATACTTGGTTTGCTCATAGTTAAAGCTCCTCAGAGCATATATTGCACCATCAGTGGGTTTGATGTTAACATATGTGGTGATAGATTCCTCGCTCACATTAGAGGGAAGGAGAGAATAAGACACAGTACCATTTTGGCCCAAATCTGGGTCATGAGCCAGAACTGAACCCAGGTATTCCCCGGGGATGTTGTTTTCAGGCACCTGAAGCAAATAGACCATTTTAGTGAAGCGAGGTGCATTATCATTTTCATCTAAGATCTTAACAGTGAAAGACTTGGTTGAGTTCAAGGGTGGGTTGCCATTATCTTTGGCCACGATCGTGATGTTATACTCATCTTTTACTTCTCGATCTAATGGTCTGTCGGTCACCACTGTGTAGAAGTTATCATAGTTCTCCTCCAACCTAAAAGGAACATTGCCCAAGATTCTACACTGGAGCTGCCCATTGCGGCCTGAGTCCTTGTCTGTGACTCTCACCAGAGCGATCACCGTCCCTGGAGCTGCTGCTTCACTAACCGCCCCCTGACGCACTGCCACGAAACCTATCGAGGGCCAGTTGTCATTCCTGTCTAGCACTTTAATGGTGACTTTACAATGGCCAGGAATCGGATTGGGGCCTTGATCCTTTGCCTGAACATCAATCTCTATAATTGGGTTCTCCTCAAAGTCGATTTTACCCTGAATCTTTATGACACCCGTTCGAGGGTCTATTGAAAACAACTCTTTGATCTTGTCTGGGACATAACAGCTTAAGGAATAAGTAACCTGCCCATTAATCCCTTCATCAGGATCTGTGGCATTTAGATCTATCAATACCATGCCTGGCGGTGAATTCTCAGGAATCTCAACTACATACGAGGGTTGTTCAAACACTGGGCTATTGTCATTGGAATCAGTGACTCTTACATTGATTTGCATTGTGCCTGACTTGGGATATTCCCCTCCATCTGTGGCAGTGATAATTAAAGTGTGGTGGCTGCGCTCCTCTCTGTCTAAAGACCTCTGAACAACCAATTCTGGAAATTTAGTTCCATCCCCTCTGGATTTTACATCCAAAGAAAATATACTGTAATCATCCCGCGTGATCTGATATGTTTTCAGGCCATTTTCCCTGGTGTCAGGGTCGTAGGCGGCAGCCAGGGGGAAACGTGTGCCTGGGGCTGCGTTCTCAGAAATGTCTATATCAATCTGATCAGAAGGAAAGCTTGGTGCATTATCATTTATGTCCTGGATCTCGACTTTAATCATGCAGATCTCTTTGTCGTTGGCAAACACTTCCATGGAGAGCTGGCACTTGGAATTTTGTCTACACAGTGTTTCCCTGTCTATCCTCTGTTTTGTATACAATAGCCCGCTTTCAGGATCCACGTCTATAAGATGAGGGGCGGAGTTCTCCAACACCCTGAAGTTGGATTTTTTCCCCTGTTCTCCCAGTTCCAGCTCTGCATCCTTGGCAATGTTTCCGATGACACCCTGAATTTTCTCCTCGGGTATCGAGTAGTTCAAGTTTTTCAATGTCAGGGCTTGCGCCCATAAAAGTAGGAAAAGGAAAACAGAAAGATGCATCCCTTTCAGTGAGAAAGTCTCGGGTTCCCGATGCCTTACTATGCCTCCGACCTGTTGATCCTCCCGGCAATATGATGATTTACACCTTCAATTACTGAGCACACACGTCGATTCATGATAAAGCATGTACAAAGTCATTTTGTAGGCTTTCACTCTGAATGCTCTTTTCTTTCCTCCGTGGCAGTGCTCCTTTTATCCTGAGTTTTCACAACAAACGGCGAGGCTGCACAGCTAATTTATATTCTGCTGAACGCCCAGGCGCATTGGAGACATAATTACAATCCAGTTTCCACAAAGCACTAGCCTTTCCGACCCTCGTCGCCTGCAATAAAAAAGACAGAAGAAACACTTTTTCAGTAACATACAGATCATTACATGTGATGTTGTACTTCATCATTTTAATATTGCCATTAGGATATTAATAAGTGGTTGGAAACACGCAAAGCTTTTTGCTCAGTTGTGTGACCGTGATGAAATCCAATGCGTAATTCCTCATTGCTTGAGGAACGACGTGGATTGCATGTTAATCTAACCTTGAGATGCGTCGGTGCGCTTTCACTAAATACAGGTGGACGTTCCCGTTATTTTGCTCCCATTATGTAGGTTAAGCAATGCGTCAGGATGGCATCCAAGTTATCCATCCAAACAGCGCGTCAAAGGCACACTTATATATACAATTTTTCAAGCAAATATCCACGGACGCACGGCTTTCCATCAACGCGTCCTGAAACAACTGCTTTAACTCGGGCCATATCTATACCTTAGCTTTCTTGAGGCAACCCCACGAATACAAATGCGTTCAAAGAAGCCCCTTAAACCTTTAAAACAGGCACAATCCGGTTGTTAAATACAATTTGCATTGCATATACAACTACAAAAGCGACAGACAATCCTGCCTGGATATTTCTCATGCGTGTTTCAAAGCTGTTGCATCGTCTCCGACCCAGTGCGCATCCCGAAGCGACACATTTAAAGCCTGTATGTGACATCTCATCTGTCTGAATTAAACATTAATATTAATAATAATAATAATAATAATCATTATTATCATCATGACAGCCATAAATTGACTTACCTGTAGCCTGCTATCCGGTCTACAGGAAAGCATCACCAAAGGCGCAATACATCCTGCGTGCACCACCTTCCCAAAGAAACTCCAAGTGGACTGTATGGAAAAATAAAGCGCTCCCGTATCTCTCCGACTGGGATTCAGGCTGAGGATGCTTTAGGACGGATATCTCGACCCGGACGTATAATACACATCCAGAGCCACTGACATCTCTCATGAGAAAAGCCTTTCCGTGCACCGCACCGGTGCGGGAGAGACATGAGCGTGATGTGCGTCCTCGCCCGCTGAAAAGAGCGCAAACGTCCGGGGTTGAAGTGGAAAAAACAAGGCGAAGGATAAAGAAGACGGTCCAAAGTGCCGAGCGTTGATATTAAACGGAGGTGCAAACCGTGAAAACGTCAGTAGCAACGCGGGAATAAATGCCCCTGATGCCCCCTGATGCCTCCTCGGTGCGTTTCTCTCTCTCTCTGACTCTCACTCTCTCTGTCAGTGCATTAAACTACGTTGCCGATATTCCGGCGACCAATGAACGAAGGGGGAGGGACGTCGGGCATCCAATCGGAAGCGCCGAATTCGAATCGGGGGCGGGGATTTGAAAGCCGCCCCTCACGCGAGCGATTGGAGTTCATCGCAGACTTTCAGAGCGTCACCTTTACGTTATATAAACGTTGCGGATCGGTTTGCTGAGACACGCGTGATGCACGAACCTGAGGAAGAAGTTGCATTTACTTTCCAGAGCATCGCTTCGTCTCATCTGTGGCCTTTTAGAAGCTTGCATTCGTTTTTATAATTCATAATTTAATGGACAAACAAATGCATCCGCATAAACTCACATAAATGCATAAATGCATCAACTATAAAATGAGCCACAGTGGCTTGTTTATTATAAGCCTGACTTCAAACAGAAAAGTGACACCATTTGCATGAAGTTTCTATGTTTTTGGCATGTATATTCTGTCTGAGATTAGACTATGAAAGTCAAGGCAAAATTTGCCAATGGAAAGAAATTTGCATTTTCCATATGTTTGTATACTTCGAGACAAAAAAAAACCAGACAGTGTTTAAAGGCAAAGAGCTGAAGAATAAGACACACGATGAAACAGCAGCTCATTGGGCCCTCTAGTGGACACCTTGAACCCTCAACTGGAGTTTCTGTTTCAGCCTATGAAAGCTTTAAAAATATAGATTTTACATAAATGTACTTATATTGAATTATACATTTATTATATTTTATATGCTGTCAATACAATTGTGTAATATATTGTATACCACATTTAAAAAAGTAAATAATATTAATAATGGTTAAGTATCTAACACCTTGCAGATTAACACAGAACACAGCCTATACTGAGATATAGAGTCAGTACAAACAGATATTCTATATAATTCATATATTTTACATGCTGATAATATTATGTAATATAGTAAATTATATATGTAATATAGATGAGCCATATTACTAAAGAAACATTGGATATTACTAATGATTAAAATGAACTTTTCATAAGCATAATAGGTGCTCTTTAACAAAGTCGTGTTTTAATAAGCTGAATTAGTTTAAACTCATACATCTAGATACAGATATTTAATCAAGGTACCATTTATTTTCATCCACTGAACTGGCAGCAGTCACTCTGTGTAATCCACTCTGATATGGTCTGCAATAAAAACTGATCCCAGACCTGTGATCTTCCTCTGAGTAAAGTCTCAAGGTGTTCATATTGGAGGCTGCCTGCTCGGTCCTGAGTCATCACCGGGTGATGTGGGAATTATAGCCAGTGTCTCAATTCACTGTGAATTCCGGCACACGGTGCCTTAATATTCTGAAGATGCTTCACCATTGTCACATTATAGGGCTGCCTCTCTAACGCAGGCCGTTTGAAGCCTCGCTGTTGCTAATGCTCCTTGATTATATGCAGACAGAGGAGCATTTGAAAGCACTATAGCTGTAAATCTCATTCAGGCTTAATACAAGCTACCTTGTCTTTGACCTTAAATGTGACCTTTTCTCTTTAAGAGCATGCTCGACGATGATGAGGTCCGCCAGTCTCTGGAAAGTGCAGAACATATGTTCTAGCGTTATGAGTTGGGGGTGGACGTTCGAGGCATTCTCACCTTCTCTTTCTCCTCTTATGGCTTCCTAACTACATTAAAGATACATGTGGCATTACTGGCAAGCTGGAGCTTGTATGTAAATTGAGAGAAGCCATACGGTGCATGTTGTTGCACACATCAGAAGATCTCTGCTGGATTCTGAATTCACTTCAGTCTTCATCCGTATGCCCTGAGGGCTGAGGATCAGGCCTTGATGAAAAACTACCAAAGCCAGACAATAGAAGCTCCACTAATAACAGCTGTCTCTATTAGTCCAATTAAATTGCCTTAAGACACGCTGGCGACAGAAGCCACATTTGGACGAATGGAAGCAAATAGCTACATTAAAACACAATTTTGCAAATTAAATTTCAATTTAATGGCACAGTTATTCTTCAGGTAATGAGGGCCTGGTCTTTTGGGCAGGCTGTCTAAAAAAGCAACATCTCTCTCTTTCTCTCCTGTCCTTTCTTCCTTCTATGGAGATGAGGATTTTTTTATACGGTACAAAACAAAATGTTTTCATGTCTGTCGAGGACAATTCTCTGAGGAGGCATTTTTTTAGTGCCGCTGCCCTTTCCAGTAACATTTTCATCTGCTATCGCCCTCCTCTCTTCTCCTTCTGGTTTGCAATGCTGGGGGATTGAAGGAGTATGTTTAAATCAGAGATTTTCTGTCTCGTTCTTGCTCCTGCAAAATGACAGAGAGCTGCCCACAACACACACCTCTCTCTCTCAGTTCAAACCAGATTCTCTTCAAACTGCTTCTGTATGCTTTGTCCATCCATCCATCCATCCATCCAACAGGGACATTGTCTCAAAGGCAGTGCCTTCTAAAAAGCAATTAATAGTACAAAAATAAAAACACAAATATTACAAAACATAAGATGACAAATCTATCCAGCTGGTCCAATGGATCTATAATCCAGCTACATTTTCTAGCTCTCTCTCCATCTATTATTCTATCTGTCCCACTCAATCCATCCATCTATCCATCTGTCTTTCTATTGATAATCCAACAACCCCTTTCTGTTTCTCTCTTTCCATCTATTATTCAAACAGTCACACTCCATCCTTCTGTCGGTCCGTCTGTCTGTCCGTTTGCCTCTCTCTTCTTTCTCCATCTAGGTCTTGATTCATAGGCCACCCACACACTCAAAGGTCGATAAACTTGTGAAATGTTACTCAGCTCCAGGTATCACCCACCCACCCCTGCTAGCCTTTCAGTTCTGAAAACGGTTAAGCAGGCTTTTAGATCAGACACAACAACAGCTCAAGAAAAAGACCCAGTGCGGGGCCCCATCTCACTGTGAGCTAAGCAAGAAACTTCTGGGTCAGACCTGGGGTGGAGTGAGAGGCTTTCCACTCTACCCTGCTAGCTTCCCTCAATCCGCCATACAGCAGGGGGGCTCTGGCTGAACGGAGGAGGGCCGAACGATAGGTTTGTTGGCTTCATTCTCTGCTCTGCCTGTGTGGTGTCCCCACCAAGCTGCATTCAGAGAGCTGGTAATGGTGCTGAGGTGTAGGTGTGTGTGTGTGTGAGAAAGACAGAGTGGGAGAAAAATACCTTGCCAAGCTGGATTCAGAGACATGGCACTGATGTGTGTGTTTGTGTGCCATTCTGGATTCTGAGACTCAGTTAAAGTGCTGGAATGAGAGCGTATGTTTGCATGTGTGTGTTTTGTACTGGATCCAGAACTTTTGGTAATTGTGGTGCCGGATATACTGTATAGAGAATGGATCTGACTCATTTTCTCTGAGGGGAACAATTCCAGGTTTGACAAAGGATTGGATGGACTTAGATGGGGCCTAGAAATACACATACAGCAGTGTTGGATGTGTTAGAATGTGCATGTTTGTGTCGACTGTTGTTGTTAACGATCGTGCAAACAGATGTGGGTTATACATGCCACTGTCAACACATATTCTTACATGTGTTACATGTGTTACATGTGTTTACGTTTATCTTTGCTGCCCATGCAACAGCAGTCATGCCTGGAGGAAAATTACACAGCAGCCTTAGAGCAATTTCATGGCTCAGGAGATTTAATGGAGAGAAGACTTCTTAGATGTTTCATTCAAGTATATTCTTTGTCTCAGATGTTTCTCCTAAAGTTCCCTAGAGGAAAACAGAAATAGACAAACATGAGACTATATGACGACATAAAGTAAAAGAATACAGCTATAAAATGAAAATTGCAGCATACCCCAGACAATTAAAAAATTTTAAGATAAATATGTGAGTGAATGTCGACATTTCTGACAACTGATTGCAGATAGCTTGGCACAGATCTGAGAAGTAAGTACTGTTGAGATCTCACATGAAACTCCACAGGAGATGCCTGAGATTACTGGGTTTTCACAGGAGAAACACCCAAAACGCTGAACACTCAGATGGAACTTCCATTTGCTCTTCATTGTTTCTTGCTGCTGTCTATAAAAAAGCAATAACATATTATAGAGATGTCTTATTATTTGTGGCAGCAACAGAAAGGTCACAGGTTTGTTTCTCAGAAAAGGTATGTACCGATTAAGGATAGATCTTGCTTTGAATGTACTGTATGTTGATTTGGATAAAAGCATCTGACAATCGGACACATTTCACTTCTACTATCTACTATACCATCTATTTCATTTGCGTGCATCGATAATCTTTCAGATCAGTTCATCTAGCCAGTAGAAACTAGGAGGACATAAATGAACTTGAGGGTTTGTGCTCTTATCTTCACCTGCTCCCATTACAGCCAAACAGCGAAATTCTAATGAATGCTTTGTCAGTTTAAAAAACCCTGGAAAACCCTGGAAAACAGATCAGCGGCTGGGAGTAATTTGGACTGCACACAAATACATACACAATTTTAATTTGATTTAAATTAAGAAATAAACAGCTGAAAGTTCACAAAGCTGAAAGTTTATTAAAGGAAATGGTAAAGTCGTTGTAGCTGTGGAGAAGAGCATGAAAAGATTACATGCCTTGGTTATATTTCCATGATAGATGATTGATTCATTTTTTTTCTGCTGCCTTATAAACATCACACAGACAAACCACTTAACTGTAATTGGCACTGTGTTATGAGAGTAACAATTCTTATAATAATACAGGAGATGACAGAAAGTTATACATGATATCAATCATTAGCAAACTCATTCTGTTAACCTAAAGCCGAACCCGAGCTCATGAAATGAACAAATATGTGCTGCGCATTTAAAGTCCTTGAGTGACGCATTCAGTTATAGTCATTAGCGAATTTTGACCATGAATCATCTGAAAAGAGTAGCATGTATAAATTATAAAATATAAATGACAAAATCTGTAATAAAAGAAAATTCAGAGGCATGTAGTCATTTACGCATCATTTCCCCCTAAACATTTGCATAAATCTTTTATACAGTTTTACAGTATTATTTCCATTAATTATTCCATACATGCATTATTTGAGTTGTAAAGTACTTTAAATTGTCCTAATAATGTTGGGGCTGTTAGTACATAGGCGGATGAACTTCTGATTATACATTACCCGGCGTAGCTTATAAAATGCACTGTAATTTGTGATTTCTGCGTGTAATGCGATTGTTCCGCATTCATCATATTGAGCTGCTTGTTCTTCTAAGCCTCTACAAGGTTGGTGTATACATCTAAATGGGACAGGGAGACGGAGAGTTGGCAGGAGAAATGAATGCCTTACATGTAAGTATTGATCAGGACTGAAGTACAGCCAGCTCAGAAGGAACGACGCCGCACTTCCAGATGAATCTAAAACTATAATCAACAAAACTTTCGACACCTCGAACATGCTTATTTGTTTTGTTGCTGCATCCAGCTAACGATTTTAGGTTGTAATAATGTTTCCCTAACATTTCCGTTAGGTAACAAAACGTTAACAAAACGTTCTAGAAACATTCACAACATCCAGTTTTTTTAGATGTTGTACTAACGTTATTGCTTGATTATAGGAACGTCATTTTTATTCTGTAACATTTTAAAATGTTATGTTAACAACTTAAGAATACCGATTTTGATATATGATATATAACTTAAAAAAGTTCTACTGCAACAACTTTTTTGATAACGTTGAGGGAACGTTAGCTGACGTTCTGAGAACTTTCCTTGTTAGCTGGGTTAGGTCGCTCTGACTGCAGACAGGGTGTTATACCAAAAACCAGCTGAGAGCTTTGTGCATGCGTGTTAGTTAACACAACCTCCTCAGTTCAACAATAGGCCAATCAGCACTTCTGCCTCCTTTTCCTCATTCGTCTCTGTGTTTCTCTTATTCTTTAGCCCTACAGGCATGATCACTGCCTGTATGAAAACAGCACACTACACTCAAATCTATTTCTGTCCTAGTGAGAATTGCAATAAATTGGTTTGTGTGAGACAATGCTCTTTACAGGCGACGAGGACAGCCTCCACGCTCTCATTTGTTCATCTTATCTGTAAGAACGGAATTGAAACTTGCACTACTTCGTGCTAAAATGGGTCACAGGAGTTGGGTCTTCACATGATATCAGGCAACACAGATGCTGTTTTAAATGGTGGCAAAAGTTTTTAATGCAGGTGGCCTATAAAAAGATTCACCTAAATTAACTGGAAAGATTGTGAGGCTGCAATAATTATTATTCACTCAGTAAGCACAACAGTAGAAACAAAACAAGCCACAAAACAAATAATATTCCATGTTTGATTTTGATTTATAGCAGTGGTTAGACGTGGATCACGGGTCCGTTCTGTTAGGGTCACAGACAGTAAGGAAAAACAATGCTTATATAAATAATAAAATGCAATCAGCCGTATGATGGTGCTAGTAATGACAGCAAAATAAATCGTTTTATCAGCTATTAAAATCGAGAAACCACCTCCCACATTTTTAGCTGTTAACATCCAACTCGCGCATCCAATTAAAAGCCAGTGAATGAAACTTTGCCAGTTAGGTGCAAATTTCAAAGAAGATAAACATCTGATTTTGGAGCATTTTGGAAAAGCTTCACACAACTTATATAACTACACATATCTTCAGTATACCATAAGAACTGGCTTTAAGAAATGCATCTGCTAAATGAATAAATGTAAATGGAAATATATAGCTCATTTAATTAAATACTTGAGTTGAGTCATCAACTCACGCTAACTGTATGTGCTTCATCAACATGCAGCTATACACTGATGTAATGTAGCAAGCAGTCATAAAATCCATTACCTTGCTGCTTTCAGTGGTCTGTTTTACCAGCTGAGTTACATTAAGAGTTTAAGAAAGGTTCTACTTTACTTGACCATGACTGTAAAGAGCTTTAGGTTACTGTCCAATTTAGTGTTAAGAAATATCATGCTGCTTTCCATCTCACAGCAGTGACTCAAAAATTAACAGAGTGAATCAGAGTCAAAACAAAATCTCTAATAAATCCATCGTCTCTGTTTTGACAGTGCAACACAATTAGTGGTGTCAGAAACTTAACTGAAAGAGGATGTGTAAAATTGTCTTGCTCTGTATTCTGCCAGGCCCACAAGTTTCACGCAGAATTAAACATTCAAATTAATTTATTATTCATTGCAACCAACAAATTAATTATATCAAGGTCAAAGACCGTATCAAGAATGAAATTTTTTTCTTGGCTCTAATTTGGTTTGTCCATGACTACTTCACACAAGTGAGACACACTTTTTATTAATGATCAGGTTTGGAATCTTTAAAGTACATGTGTCTAATATGAAAGCCAAAGTTAAAGGCATGATATAGTGACAGACTGTCGCAGCAGTACACAGAACAGTTAAACGTATGTTTGTGTGCATGTCCAGATTTTGTTAAGACACTGGAAGAGATTGTGTGTTTAAGAAGAGTGTGTCACAGGGTGAGGGTGATTTAAAAACGTGCCAGAGGAAGCGGCTGTCAGGCGACTCTGTTATCAAGCTGCAATTTAACCCCAATTATTGTTATTATTCACCCAAAGGAAGAGATGTGGACAAGGGGTCGTTTTGGAGAAAAGAGACTGAGCAGGAACTGAGGAGGAGAACAATTCACTGAGCTTCTCCCCTTATTCATCTATGGTTACTGGAAATAACATAACCCCACATCATCTCTGTACATCCGGGTGAATGCTGCAGACTAATAAAAACCGAGATTAAATTTAAACTCCCATATATATAAATGAATATATGTCCAGGTCTCATTTCACTCCAAAGTCATCAAGTGTAAAATATTAAATTTTATTTTGCATAAAAATGTATGACAATCAACCATTCTCATTACTGTAACGCAATTTACTGTATTACGATAAAAAATGAAAACAGAATCAATTTAGTTAGACAGTACAAGAATTACTATTATGATGTATAAATGCTAAACAGTTTAAATAATACCTGTTCATATTGATTTACAGTGAAGACAGTGAGAACGTGGAAATTAGAATCTGTTTTTTAAGGGACTTAAAGACAAGATTTATTTTTGAAGCACAACAAAATTTGTTATCTGGACATGTTCTTGACAGGTTTTGAGAGCTTATTTCATTCATTTATACATTTAGAATAAATGCTTGTTTTAATTCATGTTTGCAAAAGATGTGATTGTTTTATTAAAGGAAAAATAAATACCAGTCAAATGCACCCATGGTATCTCTAAAAACGGGGTTCAGTTTCATTGAGGCATGGCTGGATCATGGTATAAACCTGTCCAAACTACTTCTGAGGAAATGAGAGCTTAAAGAATAAGACACTCAGTCACAACTAACTCATCTCAACTTGATTTTAGCCAGTGCACTTCCGTTAAGCGGCGTCTTATGATCTTACAGTGGCTTCTCACATGCTTTGATGTGGAAACCAGCAGTGACCAGTTCGTGAGTGGGGTTTACATACCACTCAGCCCAGCACACACTTCCAGATTACTCAAGATTATTCAAGATTACTGTGGGAAAATACACCAGGATTCCGTGAAAAAAATTCCCAGGTGAATTTCATTTGAAGCCATTTCAAATGAAAATTATATTATATTAGTATATTTTATTTCAAACAAATTAGATTTCTGTTTTAAACCTGAAGTTGAAAGAGGTCACCAAACATGGTGCAAATTCAACTGTTAATGTATCTGGTATTGGTTAACCAAATTAGGCAAAAGCCGACATTGACAGGTCACATGCTGTACCCCATTTACCATCTGGATTGTGATGACTTCCAGTAGATTGAGGAATCTACCACTTCTGTTAATTGTCCAGTAATCTCAAAATTGCTACATAGTAGCTGATTATATATCAGTCCAATACTAATTATAACATGTATAAACCTGATCTCAGAACAGAGAACATTTTGCACCCAGCTGTTTCGAGGAAGTTCAAGGCAGTTCTGAATTCACCAGACATATAGATCAATCTTTTTTAGATGTATTTCCACCCCTTAAAATAGCTCCTATTTAAATAGCTGTCAGACAGATCTATGCTGTCCTCATGCACCTGTGAGGAGACAATGATTCGATTGATGCTTCTCACCACATACACTTTCTCTCTCTGACTTTCTCACCCCATCTTATCCCTTAATAGCCGTTAAGTGTGTGTTCCTTCCATACTCTTCATCGTTCTACACGCTGGTTTGTGTTTCCATGGTGTATAAATGGAAGCGTGCTCGCACAGGTATCGAACTGGCAAATCGCAGCTGGTTTCTGTTATTCTCTTCGACTGCTAAGCTAAGTCAGGCATGCAACTCATTGCAAGTGTCGTATCCCCTCATGCATGAGCTACTCGTTCTGCTCGTTCACACGCTCTCTCTCTCTTCTTCTCTCTCATTCTACACTTTTTTTTAAATAAACAGTATTTTACACTGATTTTTGACACGGTTATTTTGACACAGTTATTGCATAGCCAATGGGCTTTCCATATAGTGCACATCATCACAACCACTTTTACTCATGACTGTTCAGTGCCACTCAAATTATGCAGCTAAAACTGCAATCCGTGACATTTTTGGTTACAAATGTACAAAAATAAGTTATTAAGCAAGTACTTGACAGATGAGTGTTCAACACAATCTCCTTACTATATGGCGAAACACAATAGTAAGTTTACAATAATGTTTTAGTATTTGAGCTGTTGGGTCCGATTTTCTGGGAAATTTCAGGGAAAGAAGATCCGGCTACAATATTGCATGTCCGGGTACTGTAGATGGTGCAGCGTTTGTGGCTTGTTCTTACATCAGCTGTTTAGAATTTCAAGTTGTCATCCACGTGAAAGTGAGACATGATAATCACACAATATATGTTAAAAACGGATTACTTAGTATCACATTTAGGCAGAACTAAAGAAATGCTTAACTTTTCACATTTAAAAATACCTCATTTTTACAACCAAATAAAAAAAACTAATTTCAAACAAATTATTGCATCTAAAGAGTTACTGTATGTGCAACATGAGAATCAGTTATCATGTGCTCCTTTCCCCCACCTAGTGGTGCCTCTAAATTTGCCTCACAGCACTAATTGCATGGCAACAGGTGAATTTCAAAGTTTCTATATTTTTAGTTCTTCATCAAATGTGTTTTAATGAAATATTCAAGTCTTGAGTTTCTGGTTTTATTAGGTTTGTGACAGACGCTGTTGACTTAAGAGACACAAAGCTGTTTTTAAACTAAAGAGATGAAACTTATTTTAACCCTCATGTTGAGAAAAGCATTACATTTGCTTTAAAAATTCATTTTCTCTGACACGATTAAGCTTCTCTGTTGTATCACAAAGGCGACAGTTATTTGTGAGTGGCACGTCATTTTTGTTTGTTTGTTCTGAATACAAAGACAAATCAGAAATCTTCAAATCTTATCACCTTTATTCCGTTTTAAATGTCTCTGTCTCTAGCTATAACCACATAATAACAATCATAACAATCTGATCCGAAACATAATTACAATCTGATGTTTAAATGTTATGTATGTTATTTTTAATGTTAATATGTCACAAACAGAAACAGAACATGATCTTACCTGAAGGAACCCAAGGGAAAAGCTGGAAGGTTGAGAAAGTGTATTCTGTATGTGTATTTTTCCTGCACACACACAAATTAACACACAAGAGAAAGAGGATGTGAGGACCAGAGGTAACAGGTATAAACACAGTTATTTCGCGTGAATGCTGTTTTTGTAATTGCTGTTATTTGCTTTGGCCTCTCGTGAATGAAGGTGTGAAATCATGTGAGATAAAAACAAGAAATACAAAATACATTCTTTTATAAGCTATATTGACATCCACATGTACTGAATGTATCTTTGGTCACATGCCATGAAAAGACTCTCATTGTCTATGTCTGCACTTCCTGTGACGTGAAAAATTGAGAACGATAGTAAAATTGGAAACAAAAGGTTTATAGAAGCATGTTGATCTAATCCTGCCAATCACATCACTGTGGATGCAGAAACGGCTGCTAACCTCATTTTTCCTGGCATCTCTCCACAATGCCAACTCCATAATTACATCCAGGAGGAGAAAATAGCACGGTTCAAGTCTTATGCCCGGGCCCCTCCACTGCATACAGCTGACAAATCCATTTACATTTATTTCTTCTGCTCTGTATGATTACATGCACTTGTGAAACGCAATAAACTGTGAGCTGATCAGCCAAAACGCAACATTTCCTGCAACAAGTCATTTGTCTGTCCACACTGAAGGTGGAACTGCTCTGCCACACAACAAAATCAACAAACAGAAACATATTTGATGTTTAAAGGATTAGTTCATCCAAACATGCAAATTCTGTTATCATCAAGGCTCAAGGGAACATTCTCAGAACATTGGCTAATGTTCTCAAACAGTTCTGTCATGAGAGTTATGAAAACATTCTTGCAGTAACGTTAGAAGTATGTCTTTTATGTTATATATCACATATCAAAAACGCTATTTTTAAGTTTTTAGTGGAACATTGTAAAAGTTTGAATAATGTTCTTATAACCAAACAATAATGTTAATACAACATCTAAAAACTGGATGTTTTAAATGTTCCTGGAACTTTTTTTAACTACGTTTTTGCTACTAAATGGAAATGTTAGGGAAACTTAATGCTAGGGAATTCTTACAACCTAATTTGTTAGCTGGGTATCCAGAGAGCTCTTGCAGTAACTGGGGCTGTCAAACTAAATAAAGACAACAAGCACTGTAAAATAGTCCATGTTTCTTGTAAAAACGTAACAGCTTTTCAATTGTGAACTGATATTTCAATAGTTTGCATGACGTTTAGATACTATAGACAATTACGTTTTCTGAGCTAGAGGTAAATCGTAAAGTTTGCCCCAATACAGCTGTGAGTTAACAGTAGCTTGATGAGCCAGAGATGAGGGCTGCGGCTACAACATAACCCCGTAAAGAAAGATCTCACACCTGATGCAGCCGGTTGAAGAGGAGGAGTTCAGAAGATGAAAATAGGAAGATAAAATGGTTTCATGTTCCCCCGTTTCCACTGCATCACTTTGACACACCAGACAGTACAATATAAGCTCAACCAAGCAGTTCCTTAGCAACCAAACATACTCAGTTGTCTGTTTCCTGCCCGCTCTCGTCTTTCCTCCGCTCTCTCTGTTGTATCTTGGTATTTCCCCAGGTTGAAACTGATAGAATTATCAGTTCTCTTTGATGTGGAGACGTACAGAGTAACAGTTTGATAGACAGAGGCAAACAGGCAGAGAGAGGAGGCAAAACAGCACAATATAGCTTAACCTTTTCCCCCCATCCATTATCTGTAGACTTTTGTCTGAGTTTCTCCTTCTTCTTCTCTCATTGCTGCTCAGGGTTATTTTAGAAGGAGTAAGGTGTCACCATGGCTCAGCCAAATAATATCATTCGACTGCTGAAAGGACAGACTAACATCTGCAGACATGAGGTCAGAACATTTAAAGGGGCCACTGCATAATAAATCAAATGTTGCAAGAACTTTCTATATTAAAGGGTCCATTGTGTTATGAAAACATAGATGATTACACCTGAATACTAACATGTTTCTCAATGACATCGCTTTCAAATGCTGGCAAAAAGGCTGTTACTGAAGTATGAGGCCGATAAAAACTATACTGCACAAAACAGTATCAGGGATATTTAGCTCAAGGATATTTAGATATTTCGTTTTTTGGAGAGCCACACTTCTGCAGTTCAGCTTCAACTCATATCAAACTACCAGACTGGTCAATATCCAGCCAAATAGTTTATTAATCAAACAAACAAGCAACATAGAAAGTGCTGTTTCACTGCACACATAAGTTGTCCGTGCTCATTAAACTTTGAGAACGTAATTTGACAAAGGAAACAATACATATTTCAACCTTAGCTTTGAAACACCAGAGATGAAGAGCACTTTTATTCATCTCTTTAACCAAAAACAGTGTTAGTGGAAAAGGGCTGTTGAAGGTTACTGGAGCCTTAGCGTGTGTGTGTCTACTTTTGGAAGACTCCCAACAGAATAAGTGACATTTATATTAAAACCGAATGAGAGGAAGGAAGCTATATAACCTGCTGGGTCTTTGTCCTCTGTGATTTCTTCTTTACAGGCAGTGTAAAGACACATACATTACACAACACAGTTATCCAGAAGCACAGTTATTAGTAAACACTGAAGATAATTCTGATGTGTTACCATCTTTATTTTGCACTCGTGTTGCTCTCTGTCTCTTGTTTTCTCTTAATGTCTTGTACCATAATGTAGTTTCTGTCTTGAGTTGCCAGGCTCTTCTCAGAATGTTTGCTAACATTATTTAAAAGTTATTGCAAAAAGTTACTGCAGTAACATTAGTACAATGTTTTTTAACATTATATATCACAGAGGAAAGAGAGCTAAGAGCATCTCACAATCTCCTGTATCTGCTTCCTGAGTGACACGTATCCACAATGTCACTCCACCAGTGAGAGAGTGACTCAAGTTACTCCTATTCTCACATTGTTCCTGCTCTCTTTTATTTTTCCTTTATCATCAATGAAAGGACCAGCCTATTCTACTCTCCGAAAACAACACTAAGGAGCTAAATAGTGCTGAAAAAGAGAGCGAGTAAGTGATAAAACATGAAATAAGGAGAGAGAGACAGGGAGAAAGACTGAAAGAGAGAGAAAAAGAGAGAGAGAAGGAATCCTTGTACAAATGGGCTTTCCTGAATGAAATTAAGTATCCAGATCAATGGACCGAGCCCTTGAGATGAAAGGGACGTACAGTTGAATTTGAGTGCGGACAGAGATCTACACACACGTCATTAACACACAAAGCATTTCAACCTTCATTACTGATGATATCAGTAAACACGACAAAAACAAAACAGTCGCATGTCTGATTCAGTCACTGAAGGGCTATTTTAACCTTGTTAACAGGGTTGCAGGTTTACATAAGACAAAACAAGGAGGAGAAAACATCACCAGTTCCACAGAACAACCAGGAAGTCTTGCATCTTTTCATTTTGAATTACGTTACATGGCCTCCACAGCTAACAATTTTAGATTGTAAGAACGTTACTCTAATGTTTCCGTTAAGTAACAGGTCTATCCTTCACAGTAATGTCACTGATATGGCCATTGTGTCTGCTGGAAGCTTTAGCAGTGCTCCAGCTGGCAGATGTGAAATGATCTCTCAGACAGAGCGATCTGATGTCTTGCTGTCTGATTTCTGATCAGCTCTGCTGTAGTCATTCAAGGGCAACCTGATCTGGTGATCATCTGATGAAACGTTCTCTGCAGTTAAAACACAGAGGAACTGCCTGTGTACATCATGCCAGTGCCTGCAGCATGCCAATGGTCTTTTCCCTCGCTTACATTAGGTATTATTAAATGCATAGACTTATGGCCAAAAAGCATAGCCAACTATGCTTTAAAAAGAGGTCTTTTAATTGGGCATTGTTCCACATGGACCTCACAGGTTAAAGAGCTTGGCTTTGCACAAACTGTATTTAGTACAAGTTATGTACTGGCAATCGCATGGATGTCACTACTTTGACCGAACTTTTAGAAAACGTTATCCAGCATTCATTCGCTGTTATCTGGGTTGTCTCTATCTTTAGACACTCTTACTCTCTGCTGCTTTGGACATTTCATACTTCCAATCCAGGGACTGGTGCATATGTGTGTGTGTTTCTGAGCGGTGTCTGTAGATGAACTACTTTCATTTTGTGCCGGAGCAGTGAATTTTCGGCTCGTGAATTTGGTGATGGGTAATGTTTGTTTTTCACGCTGGTTTAGACACACTCTTATGCTCAGCACTCTTAAATCAAGATTAACAGCTTCAGCACAATCATCTCTTAACTGGATCATGGAAGCTCGGTTCACTGGCCTCTCCTCATATCTGTCCTGTATCATCCCTTATAACCTGGGCAGATGGATTCATCTGGATACAGAGATTAATAATGCACTTCATCTTCATCTCGGTGTCAAAGAAATAATCCTCCTGGAGGCACTTTTAATTTGGTAAAAAAAAATATTTTCTTTTTGGCCATTAATATTTTTTTCATTGCTGTTATTTTAAGTCAGTTAAATTCTCACACTGTACTTCTCCTTCACATTAGTGTAATGTAAAAACACATAATTTTTCATTATATTTTGTAGTGTTACATTTTATTGTATTATATATATTTTGTTAAGTATTTAAACACTGTGGTAGCATTTTGTACTTCCTTGCTTATGCTGATTTAAAAAAATAATCAGAAGACAATTTTCTTTACAAATCTAATAAGAATAACCAGTGAGACGAAAAAACATAAAAGCATAAAACGGAAGGTCTGGAGTGAGAATCTGGCTAATGAAAATTTGAGGGGAAATGATCTAAACTATCATGAAAATAATGCCACAATGCAATCACGAACGTAACAGACCTAAAAATATTTCAATCTGTTATCGTGGGACTCACCTAATGACTGAAGGCCAGTTGTCCTCTGTTTGACATCGGCCTGCGACAGTGTGTGTAAGCACATCAAACTGTAAACGTCTGTTTAAGTGTGTGAAAAATGACAGCACGCATCACCCCCGACACACATGCTAACACATCATTTTCTGCCGGAGGAACCCTACGCAGTTCATTCCCAACAACTTCTTCTCATTCCTCTGATTAAAAGCTCCATCAGTCACCATAACAAATGGCTCCAAAAGCAGACACGTAATGAGTAACCTTAATAACCCTTCTCCTCTGGAAGATATTAAGCACCGTTTGACAAGGTCGTGGGGACAGAGGAATGCTGACTCGGGTGGTATTTGATTGACAGCTCTCACCCCAGCAGATTGGGGATCTTGCATGTCCCAAGAGTTACAATATTGGAGCGTATGTTGATGCATTATGCAGTACATTGCAATCGTGTATGTGCATTTGCATCTTAAAACTATGCAAATTCACCCGCAGCCATTGATATTTCAGGCCCAAACTTTAGATGTTGAACAAGTTGAATCTACAGGATGAAGGTTTAATTAACGTTAGGTTCAAAGTCAACCTAAGCTTTTCTACAACCCAGCTAACAGAATGTTTTTAGGACGTTGGCTAATGTTCTCTAAAATTTATCTCTGTAAAACAATAACGTTCAACTAACATCTCGCTGTAAAGTTGGTTGAACGTTTGTTTAACGTTATATATATTATATATCAAAAATGTTATTCTTAAGTAGTTAGAGGAATGTTTTAAAAACATTACAGAAGCAATAACGTTAATACAACATCTAAAAAAAATACTGCTAGGGTTTTAATGCTAGGGAAACGTTCTTACAACCTAAAATCGTTACCTAATGGCATGTTTAATTGATTAATTATTAGTAGTATTATCTTATTATAGCAATGCAATATAACATGCCAAAGCGATCGATTTTGTATACATAAGCAAAGGCAAAATAAACAGCGTGCCACATGGCTCCATTTTCCCATCTAAAGTAAAAGGACATTTCATTTCTTTCCATCGCCAAAATGTGATCTTTGTAGTTTGGTGAGTCTTTCACACAAGATGTCCCAGCATGCGTGTTGTTTTCATTGTCATCTTTTAACTCAGCAGGGAAGCCGTCACCACGCTTCGGGGATCCTTGTGGAGCGAGAGATGCACTTCCTTTGCGCAATGGCGTTTCCTTTGCGCAATGACTACGCCGCAGGACTTCCGTTGCGCGCCTCTGTTTGCTGTGATTACCGACATATTCCGCCGTGAGCTGTCACATGTGTCTGACTGTCAAACCGTTTTATTCTTGCATTCAACGCTTTGGCCTTTAGTTTGTGACTTTAAAAACTATTGAATGATATTCCTGTTCTTGTAGCACTTAGAGCAGCGTGTACACAGTGCAAAAGTTGTGGGTTCGTTTCTCAGGGAACCAAAGTTTTGATAAAGAAATAAAGTATTGCCTTGAATGTACTGTAAGACACTTTGGATAAACGTATCTGCCAAATAAATGTAAAAATGCAAGGCATGAGGGCAATGTGTTGCAAGAGGCACAGTAGGAGCTGATGGCACAAAACATCTAATTGCATTTATAAACAGTCAGAATGGGCAAAATGAAACAGAACGACGGGGCTTTGAAATTTGTATGACTTGGCATCTTAACACAATGCTCACGGTACGAGGCGCGAAACACACTGCGAGATGTTCATTGCAAGACGTCTGTCTGTTTAAAGGCCAAGAATTTTACAGAAGTGCGGATGGGAAATTCAAAGTAACAAAATCATAAACGAGAAAAACTCTGGTTAAACTGTGAAAAATATCCTCTATACCAAAGTGCCAAAACATCTGCCACATTCTGTGATGCCCTACACGCCCGAAAATCTTCATACCTATTGTGTCATCTTTTGTCTTTTTGTTAACAATGTTAATTTACGTAAAGTACCATTTTGTTGATCCTTTTGTATCCTTTTCTAGGCTTTATATTCCATGAAAGTAGTGAGCTTAACGACCAAATGAATGGCCTAAAACAAATTACACGTGCAAAAAAGAAGTGCATTTACAATTCTTTTGCAATCAAAACATATTGTGCAAATAATGGAGTATTAAACAAAAACATGAAGTTTTTGTCATTGCGGTGTGTGCCTAAAATTTACATACAGTACAAGCCTCAAAGCAACAAATAAAATGCTGTATGTTTGTGTGTGTAACAGAACGATGAGACAGGTGATGTCATTTCTCTCTGTCTGTATCTCTAAAACCCTCCAAAGCATCAGTGTCCTCTAGGGTTCACTGATGTAGGTCACAAACAATGACCAGGGCATGTCTGCTCGGCATTGTGGGTAAATTAGCCTTTACCTTGAAACAGATGGAACGAATTGCCATGTTGGTATGTTGACTATAAAAAATGTAATTCCTATTGCTTCTGTTACTCTTGTTAACTGCTGTAAAATCAGATGTAATGCGAACACGCATGTATACATGCACCTCCATGTCATGCAAAGCAATGTGATGCACACATTCCCAAAACAAAATCTCTTTTCCACAAGTAAGGAGATTATTGCAGCGAGATTACAGTGACGGGACAGCTCAGTGTGTCAGTCGAGTGTTTTCAACAGCTGTCCTGTTGTAGGTCCAATTCTAGCCAGGTGGGGAATAAAGATGCCTGTGGCCATTTCATCACTCCGAGGCTGGTTGCATGTAAGTTGTATGGAGGCTATTGCCAACAGAACAATCTGGAAACAGCATTCTTTAGGCATTTACTGATGTTAGCCACAGATTCCCGATTGGATTTCAGATTTACGATTCACTGACAATCTTGGCCAGAACATTTAATAAAATGTTCCTTTTGAATAAAATGACTTTTAAACTTTAACCTAGATTACAAATACCCTTTCCATTTAACAATTTTAGGTTGTAAGAACGTTTCTGTAATGTTTCCATTAAATAACAAAAATGGTCAGTGTTATTTTGAAAGCTCTAGGAATGTTCAAAACGTCCAGCCTTTTAGACGTTGTATTACCATTATTGTTTGGTTATAAGAATATTATTACATTTGTAAAATTGTTCAATTTTATTAAATTCTGTAACGTTTTTAAATTTTTAACTTAATGTTTTTGAATTGACCATATGATTTAAAAAATGTTTTACTAGCATTACTGGAAGAACGCTTTTGATAACTTTCAGAGAACGTTCTGAGAACATACCCTGTTAGGTGAGTAGCTGACAATTTTGGCCGGAACAATAAAAAAAGGACTTTATCCTGGATTACAAATCCCCTATTGTCTTGTCCTGCACAACCTTTATCTCTGTGTCTTTCCTATTTTATACTCGCTCTCTTGCTCGCTCTCTTCTGGGAAAAACGAGACAGATAGCATCTTGAAAAGTTAGAAAAGTCAAACAGGGATTTAAAATGGCACTCAGAAAGATAAACAATGAAATAGTGTTCAGGGGTTGTTTAAAAAATGGTTATTTATGAACTACTTCACAGTGTCCTGTCGGTCCTTCGAAATATCGGTAATCGATGCAAATCTGACACTGTGACCTGATTTATATGCCAGCTGAGGATCAGTAAATTATTATTCCAATTATACTAATGAGATTTTTAATGAGTTAAAAAACATCAATGTGACGGGATGTTTGTGTACGCAGGAGAAGCATGACAACAATCACAAAACCGACACCATCTGTCTGCATCGCGTCTATAAAAATAAAAAAGAACAACATATGATGTCACCTGTTTACCAACTTTACAGGTATCCAAGAAGTAATTTATATATATATATATATATTGTAGGGTGTATGGATGTATGCAAATACATAGTTTAACAGGCAAGTAGGGCAGCCTAGCATTGCATTCGGACCGAATGAAATGATTGGACAAACATATTTAGACCCCTTAGTGATCGCTATCAGGATGTGATGAGACTTTCAACCAGAATAACAAACGTTTTAGAAAAAAAAATCACCTATCCTGCCTTTAAATGGCCCAAAACATTTGCTTTTGCATTCTGGGGGACCTGAAGACTTATTGTGATGGGGACTGTGCCTTATTGCCAGCAGTAACCTCATTTCTCACACAATAGGAGGGTTATGACCTTGTGGCAAATTATGTTTCCATTTTGTTCTGATTACAGGCATGCTGGTGAAAACTCTTGACCCTAATGTACGACCTTTAGTTCAACAAAACACATTTGTGTTTGAGCGAACACAAACAGAGAAAAACAATAGCATAAAAAGAACAAAAAAAACTGACCTAAGACCTCAGTTGACCATATGAATTATGAGCTGTTGTTTTACATGTTATAATTGACCTCATATAGTATTTTTAGAGTATGGGTTAGACGTTAACTGATTATTGTATTCATGTGCAATGGCACAGTATATACATGACAATTTTCCTTAAAGACTAAGAGAGAAGTCAGTGAGGGAGGGATATCAAAAATATTAGAAACACAGAGGTAAGAAATCATCTCTTTAAATACCAAAATAAGTGATCGGTAGAATTATACGAACAAGCTCTGTTTTAACTTCGGAAAGAAATGATTTTATTTTTGCAATTACCTAAATTGTCAAGGTGACAGCCATTTCACGCTCCTAGCATGACACAATATTATTCCTAACAGCAGACGACAAAAACCTGGGTGGGTGGGGAGGGATGATTTTATGCAAACACGCACGTGCACACCGGATAAAGAGAGAAAGAGAGAGAGACCTCTAAATACCCTGTTTATCCTTCATCAGTAATTTGGAGGGGAACTCTCTGTACCTAATTGAATTGTTCTGTTTCGCAGAAAAATGGCCACGCCTGGCCAGGCTTACACAGTGCTTTTCAGATTGTGTTTGTATACGCACGCCTGTGGGGCTCAATAGTAGAGCTGACCATCTGGAAAAAGATAAGCTTTTCAATGGTGATATGGCTCCAGTTTATGGACTGGCAGAATGCAAATGAACATTATTTGCATGTGTGTCCCATTCCAGACGAGGACCTTTAATGGACAGTGTGTTTACTAACACTGTTCACTTTGAGCACTCGTCTGATACAAGAACACACTCATACACTCCCTCTGACTTTTTGTGCACCACTGGGGAGGTGGACATTGGTGGGATTAACAGGCGTGCAAACACACACACTCTCACACACACTCATACAGAAATGCCCCCCACACACACACACACACTCTTTCTCTCCCACACACACAATCATACAGACATGCCCACACACCTATACACACTCTCACACACACACATGTTTGGTTATTAAGCTGCTGCACTAAACAAATTAAGATTTGAGATAATACGCAGTCACCTGTAAAACACACACTCACACGCTTGCCAACCTTTCTGTTCTGTGTTTTAATGAGGTGATATGATTAATGGATCTTGATATAGACTCTCTCTCACTGTAACACACACACACTGCAGGCACTGAAGCATGGCTACCTCTGCATTCTTTCATGAGCAGAATCCCAATCCTCAGTCAAGTCCTTCTTAAACAGACCTCTTGTTATTTATTCAAAATTATTATGATTGTGCATTACAAGAAGTCGTAACCTGGCAACAGTTACTTTGGGGAAAAAAACACCAGCATGGGGAACGAAAGAGGAAGAAAGATGAAGATTATTACTGCTAAGGCAAGCATCAGAAATACTATTGCTCATACTTAGAGTTGTGGATTTTAATAAACCCCCTTACCTTAAGTATTAAACTCATAACTCGTCCCACCCTGTGTGTGCCACAGACATGAAAGAAACCTCAAACTGTGCAGCTTGTTGAGAATGGTGTGCTATTAATTCCTGAGAAATTGAACTTATGATTTAGACTCGAGTTGAAAAGAATCCCGTAGACTTACCCTGAAAGAGACATAAACAAATAAAGTCTATAAAAGTATAACACTGCTGTGCTGACAAAAATTCATATGATAAACACATAATTTAATATACATGACATTCTATTTAATCAAAGACATACAGAGCATAAAAATGTCCACACAAGTCCAGCTAATAGGGAACATTCTCAAAACATTGGCCAATGTTCACTAAAAGTTGTCTCAACATTATCAAACTGTACTTTCAGTAACGTTAGTAGAATGTTTTTAAACATATCATATCAAAAATATTCTTCAGAAGTTAGTGGAACGTTTTAAAAATGTAACAGAATTTAAAAATGTTTCTGAAAAATGTTCTTACACCCAGTCAATAATGTTCATACAACATCAAAAATAAGGACGTTTTAAACATTCCTAAACTTTCAAAATACTGTTTATGAAAATGTTACAGGAACGTTCTTACAACCTAAAAAGGCATAAACAAAATGGCATGGTTATTTTTTCAAGCACTCAGCTGTGACATCAGCTTTAGCACAGAATTCGCTTATCGGAACCTATTTTCATAAAATGTACAGATCTCGCTGGATGTTATTATTAGACATGATTAGTACAATCTGGGTTTGTCTGTGTTGTCATTCAGAGGACAGATGCCACAGAAAGAGACAAAAGGGACATGTCAGTCACTGTTGTCTCCACAGACGCCTCTCATCCAGCGAATGGACAGACTAAACAGGACGACAGAGGCCTCGGGCCTTCCCACTGTTCTTCTCACTGTCTTCCTTAACTGTTCCTCGATAGATAGAAAGAGAGAGAGAGAGAGAGAGAGAGAGAGAGAGAGAGAGAAAGAGAAAGAGAAAGAGAGAGAGAGAGAGAGAGAAAGAGAAAGAGAAAGAGAAAGAGAAAGAGAAAGAGAAAGAGAAAGAGAGAGAAGACAGACAGACAGACAGACAGACAGACAGACAGACAGACAGACAGACAGACAGACAGATAGATAGATAGATAGATAGATAGATAGATAGATAGATAGATAGATAGATAGATAGATAGACAGACAGACAGACAGACAGACAGACAGACAGACAGAGATATAGATAGAGTCAGAGACAGTGTCACAGAGAGGGGCCCATCATGTTTCAAGTATAAATGTCAAACCTATATCAATACAATGTTCATTATTTTCTGTGGCAAAATGTTTAGTTCTACCAGCAACAAAATACACAAATATAACAGCTAAGCATGGCAGCCATTAACATGATGACAACATTAACAGCACACAGGATGATAACTGCATGGTGTTTATGCACCATTTTCAGATCTGCCCATCGTAATTATGGCCATTCAGTGCGAGTTGCCCAGCATCTGGCTGAACTCTGTAAAGGGCAATGAGCTCTTCCTAGATCCTCTCTACATTATTACACATTACAAACTCATGAAGGCGGGTCACTATAGCCAAACACATGAACACATATAAGAACACACACCGCAAGCAATCAGACACAATAACACACACAGGGTTCACCCAGCACCTGACATAAACAACTCTGGCTTGAGTGGCAGGTGATAAGAGCATTTAATAGAGCTTCAGGGGTCCACTTAAGTGCTTATGTCAGTAACATTAAAGAGCAGCCATTCAGTGAGTCTAGCTCCATAAAGACTACAGAAAAACAGTCAAATATGAGTAATAAACTTCCTGGAAAAAGCCAGAGAGGAAACAGAGAGAGAGAAGGTCAAATATAGAATGAGTGACACATATACAGGGTATATACAGATGTATATACAGCATATACAGATGCACAAAATGTGTGTGAATGCTAATCTATATATGAGTTCAATGTTGAACAACAACACACACACACTTTCTTTCACTTATTATCATCCTCAATAGAGATCAGTATTCATTCTATGAGACAGTTCACTGGGAACCTGTTAACTGATCTGCCTGTTTTGCCAATAAAACTTTAGCAGGCACACACACGTTGGGTTTTCATGTTTTATAAAGACATTGCATAGACACAATGGTTTTTATAATGTACAGACTATATATTCTAACCCTATATACACTAACCCTGCACGTAAACCTAACCCTCACAGAAAACTTTCTGCTCTTTTAGATATTCTAAATAAATCATTCTGTATGATTATAAGCTTGTTTCCTCATAGGGACCTAAAAATGTCCCCACAAGGTCAAATTTTACTGGTATTACTAATATTTTAGAGAATACCAGGACCATGCACACACACAGACATAAATATTTAATTCAATATTAGTGAGAAGCTCTCATTGTTGCAATGCTTTTTATATTAAAACTACACCTTAACCTTCCAACTAACCCAACAACCTGTTGACATTATCAGATTTGAAGTAAAACATGAATTTGCTCACTAGTAGTCAAAATAAATAATTAAATACAATAATACAGTATACCTGTATGTGCATTCAAATGCATTTCTCCATTAACATATTACTTATTGTTGCAGTTAATGTGCTGAACAGTGAGAAAATGCTCTTATTTGGAGATGTTGAATGACTCGCTTCACCTCTTAATTCTCTCTCTCCTGATACTGCAGGCTGACCAAATGTGATACAAATGTGATAGCGTGACCTTTTACACAGTCCATTTACAAAGCTTAAGTCCTATTCAGAGACCCCTTTCCATTTTCACATTATTCATGGGCTTGTCCATTTTGTACGTGCATTATCTGCTGTAATGTCAAGTCTTTTACCGGCTCTTTCCACTCTGTGATTCATTTAAGACACAAAACCTGAGGTCGCAGCGGTGGGTTTGTGCGATGTTTCATAATTATTATGAGTTTGAAATTATTTGGTTTGGCCTTTCCAAAATTAGGACCATTAGGCTTTATGTAAGTCGTAATGCTGGACGGCCTTTGACTTTTCTCTGTATTAATGTGATACAAGGTCTTCCAGTTCATTTTATTGCTTTTATAATTTATGCACCAGTCTTACTTAATAGCTGATGGGAAAGCGATTTCATTTTTCATCTGTCAGTCTTTTGGCCAAACTTTTAAAATATTTCAATAATAGTAATTGTTTAAAGTGAAAAGTATATTGAGTGTTATTATTGATGGTATTATTGATTTACGTGTACATGTTCTGTGTACGTGTCATGCTTTACTTAGATATATACCCAATTTTATGTTGTAAGAACGGTTCCCTAACATTTCCATGAAAATGTTCCATCTATCTATCACTTTTATATCACATTTTTAACATTCCTTAAACTTTTAAAATAACATTTTGACATTTTTGTTACTAGAAATGTTAAGGAATTATTCTTACAACCTAAAATTGTTAGCTGGATAACAGCGCTACTGTACTTACTGAACCTACAGCCTAAACCTTATGTGATACTGTACTTATAACTAGTGTAGTATTGCTTGCTCTGGCATCAGTGATACGTTTAACATAAGCTGCTTTCTCTTTCGTGTTAGATGTGATTATAATCACCATTTGGGGGGCACAAAGGCAGATGATCACATCACTCATTCCCTTATGAAGTCAGACTTCTGTTGTTGTTTGATTTTTCACTCCAACCAATTTAAATCTGTGAGAATTGAAGAGATTACAGAGGTAAAGACATTAACATTTTGATCTTCTGAAAGAGTTCATCTGAATCATGGCAATGAGCGACAGACATTCATTTTTTCAAGGTTGTTGGTGGCCTCATAACTACAGGTCATAGCTGTAACTTTTTGTGTTGTTTACATTAGACAGCCATCCCTGTTAGTTAGTTTAATATAACTGTTTGATTGAATACCAGTGTTGGGCAGTCTATAGGCATTTTTTGAGTGTGCAAAGGCTCCAATTACGTGTGTGTGGCTTTACTTAACCATATATTGGGGACAAATTTGTACCCAAAAGTCAGCAAAACCTGACAAATCTGAGCAAAATCTCTTTTTGGGGACAATCTCACTACAAAATATAGTACATAAAGGTTTTTTGCAGAATATTTTCTGTTAGAGTGTGGATTAGGTTATATTGTTTATAAGTAGCTGTGTGTAAAAACAATAGAAGTATATGGAATGTCCCCATTTAGATAAATAAATGCGTGTGTGTGTGTGTGCAGCTGGTTTAAGCCGGGTTTTGACTAATCATATTTTTGGCTGTTGTGAATGTCATTACTGCTTAGAATAAACTTTATTCAACTGAAACACCTCCACTGCTCTAAATATTTCTAATAACTTGATTGACCATGAAACTTTCCTAATATTGCTTTTGGACTCAACCCAGACCTCATCTGTCCCTGGACTCCCACAATCAAATGTGTGCCGATTCTCCATGTTGCTCTCTGATGGTGCCAAAATATCAGAGAGCTGCCTTTAAATCCTAAGACGATTTAAATCCTGAAGCGATTTTCAGTCCCAAGATAATCCCGTCAGTTGTTCGCAGCAATAGTGTGATATTTCATTAGGAAAAACGACACCTGCCCAACGTGGCATGAGGGCAAGCATTACTCAACGGCCAGATGGCAGAAAGCTCAGGCTAGGTTGGAGCAAGTTGTCCGAGGTTTTTTTGTTGTCCGAGGCATTTGTTGACAGCATTAGCATATTTTGTTTGTTCACACTTTTTTTTATTTTAACTGTTGCATGAATTGTGTTTCATAAACGTTGTATGTTGTATGTTTGACTATTGACTTTATGTTTAGCTAAGACTTTGCTAAGGAGCAGAATTCCCTTCTTGCAAACATCTAATGTCAATATTTTACTTCAAAAAGTAATATAGGTTATGTAACATGTTATGTACGTTTTATATATTACAGACATTTTTATTATGCAATACCTGTTGATATGCCTACAAGGCAAGAAAAATATTGTATTTAGGTTACCTTAAACCCTGAGAGCAGTTGAAGTTTCTCTCTTTTCTCCACATTAGCAAACGATTATATTTTCAAATAGCACACAGAAAACTTTTGTGTTTTCAGCTGCAGTCTGTCGAGTTCTTTCGAACAGACCTTCATTACGAGTGAAATTACTCTCCGCGGGGTCATTTGATAATCATCTCTAAAGTGCCATTTGATTTAAAAACACAGCGCTTAACCACCAGTTTTTTAGGGTTTTTAAATATTATTAAAATAATTTAAGACACCAGGTCAGTCTTCTTCCGCAGCGCATGTTTTGTTGAACAGGCAACACCAATGACTTTGTTTCATAGCTCATTTGAAACACCAGCGAATGAGGCTCAATTGAAACATATTGCCTCAGGAGCTAATTAAAAGAGACTGGCGATGCTGCGTCTTGGTTATTGATGCCTTTTGACAGATGTGGTAGTTGTGCTATCTCTCTCTCTCTGTCTCCCTTCACTTCTTCATCGGTTTTCCTCTTCCATTTGTACATACCACAAATCTAACACCTAGGGCAACAGTTTCCACTTTGTTTACCAAACAAATCTCATTTGTGATAGGTGGCGTGTTGCCTAACGTATCCTGAAGAGCCAGCGTTTTGAAGATGTTATATTAGCATAACAAAATATCCGACATCCCTCCAGATGTAATGGCAGACGATCGAATCGAGCAATGTGAACGAGAGCGACGCTTCGTTCATTAAACACGTTCGTTTGGCGCAGACTAATCCCCAAACGCAGGCAAAAGACTGCCGGGTCTGTTTTTAGAGCCCCGACCTGCTTGTGAGAAAACAGAGTTGTAATCTGTCGGGCGAGAGCTCCGTCTACCAGATTAATTGAATTCTCTTAAATACATAATAACACAGTCAGGTCAATTAAATCAGTGTAATCACAAAAATGTTGTTCACTAACAGGAATAATGTATGTGCGTATGTGACAGGCGGAGGCCTCCAAAATAATTTTAGGTAGCAGGATGGGGTAAGATGTGCCACGTTTTAACTTGCGCTGTAGTAAGGGAAAATAAGACGGACGTGACGCAAACTCAGCCACCAGCGTTTCCATTAAGTAACAAAAATGTTTGAGGAATGTTCAAAACATCCACTTTTTTTAGACATTCCATTAACATTCTTGCTGGGTTACAAGAATGTTATTCAAATTTGTGTAATGTTTTTAAAATGTTCCACTAACAACTTAAGAATAACGTTTTTGATATGTAATGTATACCGTTACTGCAAGAACTTTCTAGATGTTTACTATATTTAAAGAACTTTCTTGATAGAGAAATTTTAGAGAACATTAGCCATTGTTCTGAAAACGTTCCCTGTTAGCTGGGAATATGTTTACATATTTTTCAGGATCTACAAATAGTTTAAAAGAAAGCGAGAGTTCTTCATAAATTCTCCTTCTCCACATAACAACATAAAGGTTTTACATAAGCGTAACTAATGGCAAAAGTTTTGTGTGAACTGGCCCTTTAAGAGTACTGCTTTTCAGATTTTCTTCTCCTGAGCAAAAACCATGGTGATCTCACCTGTCTTCTCTCCAGTTACAGAGATTTTAATAACATCAGAAACTGTGCTTAGATTTGCCACGATTCAAAAGACTGCAATAAAAAATAGCAGTATACCAGTATTTAACCCAAGCATTTCTCTTCCATTTAAGTTATTTGAGATATGCCATTTACAGTCAACAGCTCTATACTCTGGCTGTGTATCAACACGTTTGTGTCTATTCTTATTTCTCATGAGGACCTTTAGAAGGAACATCTAAGACAGAAGACACTTAATTTAAACATAACCCAGGACCCCATCAAGTCCCCTGAGCTATAAAAAAGCACTACAAAGTATTCACAAGGAACACACAACAGATGTAATACAGAACAAACTCTGCTTGAGTTTGAGGCTGCAGCCCACCTTATATAGTATTCTATTTATGGGTTGCCCTTTCCCTGTTCATAAATCCCCCTCAAATCTGCCCTGTCAAGTACTCTGTTCTCCACCTCCCTCTTTCTCTCCATCTCTCCTGCCTGTTGTCCATTCCTAGAATGTTTTAATCCCTATCGCTTGGCCCTGTTCCGCAGACCGTAAGGCATCTTGATATGTAATGTCCTTCGCTGTCACCTACCGTCTCCACACAAGAAGGGCGTCTCGTATCACCTGGACCCTTCGGGTGCCAGATTTATTGCTTTGGAGTGGGTTTAGGTGACGGCACCTAAGAGCAGAGATGAGCTCCGGCCATCAATAAAGCCCATGAGAATTGGCAGATGGGATGGTCTGGAGAGAATGTTTTTTCAGGGCCTTTGGGAAGGGGCCCTGGGGGGTAAATTATTATGGTGGGCCAAGCAGGGACAAATGAGTGTTATTTAAGAGTGACCTTGAGCTTTTTGGAGATGCTGGCCGGAGGGAAGTGCACAAAGGATCTGCGTTATAAATTACAGGGTGCAGCAGGATTGTTGGGTGGAATGCAGTGGGTTTAGTGTAACATACAGGTAGATTACAATAGTGTAAATTAATGTAAAGTAAAGCCCACAGCTTACAAATGAAATAACTGACTCCAGTTTAGACTAGAATGAGACAGTTGGCCTATGAGGGTAAAATGGAGTGTGTGTGTGGTTGTGTGCGTAAGTACATGTCAAAGGGTATGATGTGTGCATGTGTGTGTGTAATTATCTGCCAGCTGGTTGAGGGTATGGGGCCTGCAAGATGACTATGGCAGAACCTCACATGGCTTCAGGGACTCGAGTTGATATTTGCACTTCCTGCAGTTCCTTTACGCATTGTGAGACTAAATGCTCCAAGCCTTCAGCAGCACATAGCAGCAAAACTGCTTCAAGATAGCCCACCAGGTTTGGGATTTACATAGAGATCTGTTTTCTGTGGGAGGAATTAAATGACATCTTAAGTAATTTAAAAGTCTCCCCAGTTGAGACATGTTGATGATTAGACCCAGCCGAGTGCCACCGGCTGTTGTCTGCTTTGACTTGCAGGCAAGGTAACAAGAGTTCCTGTAGCTCAGTTGGTAGAGCGTTGCATTAGCAGAGCAAAAGATTGTGGGTTTCAATCCCATCTACCATGTTGTTGAAGATGCATTGCAATATTCTTGAACTGATCTGATGTTTACTGCTTTAAACACTGCAAGACTAACAGCAGTGTGTTCCCCTTCGCCAGCCTCTGTGTTCGGCGATAACATCTATCCGATGTTATGTTTTAGATGCTTGCCTTGACACGGTTCCTCTGCGTGCCCACGTACTCTCTTGGAATGCTAAATGCGCACACACTCACACATTACATTATGTCTAATGAAGATTACATTTGATAAATACAAGGGATGTTAAAATGACTAAGACACGATGCATGATAGAAGATTAGAAAGTCACGGATGTGTCTCATACATTTAAAATCGTTCATACTTCTAATCATGCTAAATACAGAAAACAAAAGTGTAATGAATAAAAAATGAAGTGTGCATACTGATAGCGCTGTTTTATTTGCAGGCACTTTATTGCATTTATGCACATCGATGGCGGTAATGATGCAAATGCTTCGACAATCTGTGATGCAGGTGAATAAACGCGTGTCAGATAAACATCATAAGTTTTGTGATTAAGTCACAATCAATAGTGCTACACATTAATTTTAACTTAGTACTAAACAAGATGCACATTTTTTCCAAAAAGTAATGCAACTATTTAGTGATTTTCCCAAAATTTTTTCATTTCACCCTAAATGATTTATTGTATGGTCTTGAAGCCACTCCCCAACTAAGTTTAGGTTGTAAGAACGTTTCCATAACCTTTCTTATAAGTAACAAAAACATTTAAAGTGTTTTTTAAAGAACCAATGTTCTGAGAATGTTAGCTGGGACAGCAGAGAGAAAGATTTTAAACAACATCTTAAACATTTCAGTGACATCTGTAAATGTATCTATTTTTAGATAATTGTTCTTGAAATTCCTCTAAAAGCACAACTCAACATTGAGTCGGACTGGCAAAAACTGAACAGCCAGCGCAGACGAGAAGGTAATAGTTATTAGCCTTGACACCTACAATACAGTTCTTTGTTTTCGTCTAAAACTTATTCTATCGCTTTCGTCCTCTGTCATACTATCTTCCATTCTTATCTGTTTTTCTCTGATAAACGTGTGTCCTTCTATCTCTTTCTGTGGCTCTTTTGATCAATAGAGGTCATTATGAGAAAGTGTGCAAGACTGAATAAAACAACTGACTGTTTTCATGTGTAGGTGGAACAGAAGTGGTGACCCTCAACCTGCCCTCGCTCAAGTTTTCATAAAACTTTTTTTTGTCAAAATGAGCCAATTTGTTCACACAGAGTCGTGATGAAATAGAAATTGGTGATGCCCCAGGGCCAAACTCTGAATGTCTAACAAAGACCGTGCAGTTTAGTCATAAACCGGCTGACGTTTTTGATCATAGATTCTGGATTATTCATTTAGCTGCTCTCTCTGGCAGCTGCAGAAGGACAGGGTTATAAATTCAGCCTCATTCAGTGCTAAACTAATATAAAACGTGATTGCAGTCACTACATTTTTTAGACTGTGCGGTGACTGTGTGACAAAAAAAAAAAGTCTAAAAAAAGACTTTTATTCTGTGGAGGTTACTCTGCCTTAAAAAGACTCATTGCAGCTCTAAGTTGTTTCGTTTTAGTATGAAACCTAATTTCATATGTTTCTCCTAAAAAACCCTGAGAGATAAAAATAGAAACACATTATAACAATTGTTGAAACACTGTACAGGAAGAGTAAACAGCTATAAAATGAATGTACATAGTATTAAAATCTCTCTGTTGCTTTTAAAGGGCAAACCTGAGCACAGTCTGAGCACAGTCTGTGAATGAAAAAAAAACTTAATTTATAAGGTTTATTTCTTAGAGTTACTTTAAGTACTTAAGTACTTAAAAGTTACTTAAGCGAAAGTCTCCATTTGCTCTCCATTTGATCTCAGTGTAGTCTAGGAAAAACAACTGAGACATTAACGAGACCTCTTTTGTTATTTTCATTTTTCACATTTACATTTTTCAGTTGTAACATTTATGTGTTTACGGCTGAAGCAGCTGTGTTGCTCTACTCTCTATAATAATAATGACATAATAAACTTTAAGAAGATTAACATAAACTCCTTAATGTAATTATCTCTATAATAAAATGACATCTAGTAATGCTGTTTACAGAGTTCACAAGCAGTTTTCCTTAATATATCTTCGAGAGGAACGTATTTCAGCTCAGAATTAATATTGTGTTTTCCGTGTGTTGTTGCTCCATCTCAAATGACTTCATGTTTATACATCCTCGCGCGCACACGCTGGATCGAAGGCAATTCTATGCTGATATTTGATAGAGTGGATGTGACAGGTGGTGGCAGCTCTGGATGACAGCTGCTCTCTGAGGAAAGCTTTTTACACAGATCACAGAGTGTGCGTGTGCATGTCCGGGAATCTGCGCACTAGTCAGCGGGACACAATTACAGGGCCCGGTTGGCATCCGTGTTGTTTAACACGCACACGCTCGCACATACACACCTGTCAATCTTTACCAACAAAATGTAAAATGTTAGGAGGGAGCGCTTGCTGAGTTGCTCTTTTATGTGTAGCCACATCAACACAAACTCATAATCGACCCCATTTAATTTATTAAATGATTCTACATTTATGCATTAGGCAGACGCTTTATCAAAAAGTGATTTAAAGTGCATTCACAAGGCATACATTTTACCAGTATTTGTGTTCACTACGAATCGAACCCACAACCTTTGCACTGCTAACATAATGCCCTACCAATAGAGCAACAGGAATACATGTAGGATGCTCTCGAGGGTGAATTTGACCTTCAGTTTTCATGTCCTGATTAAAAAATGTCTTCAAAAGTGGGTGCTGTTTTAGGAAGGCAGAAGTCTGTTTTTAAGATCCAAACAATTCCAAAAGGATAAAATCCTGTCTTCGCTTTATTTTCCTGTTAAAACTTCCCATTTTCCTCAGTTTTATTCAGAAAAATGTGACATTATGAAAGGGTTTGTGAATGTGGATGTTTCAGGGTAGGATAAGGTTTTAATACAAGCAGATCTTTCTTGTATTACAAGAAAATGATTATTATGTTACTGGAAGCAATAAAAATCAGCACTCATACAGAACTTTGCATATGATATATTTTGAGAGGCTGGCTGAAGATTTCTTGCTCTGACTTAAGAAGTCCCTCTCCTCCAATCGGCCCTCAGATCCTGCTGTTCTAAATGAAAATAAATTTGTCTCGGGGGACCATCGCACACATTTGATGGGCTGGAAAGTCCAGCTATGAACATCACAAAGGTTTAATCTTGTCAAGTCCTGGATCGGCACCAAGATTAATTAACCTAATTACAGCTGAGTAAAAGCATACGGGAGCGCCCACTGCTCATTTTCTGCCCTGAATTCCAAACATGATTATTCCTGCTGGTTTTAAATATAACAGTTTGGAAAGCTATAACAGTTTGGAAAGCTCTTCCTTACACTTTGTGCTGTTCAGCCCGTGAAAACTGTGATGAGTGTTGGGTTGGTGTGAACAGAACTTCTGTAAGTTAAGGAGCGTAGACTGCTTGCCCCATTATTTACTAATAAAACTGCAAACTAACATATGCTCTCTCCCTTTCACTCTCTCTCTGTCTTTTGTGGAACGTTGGCTAACGTTCTCCAAAAGTTCTCTTAAAGTTATCAAAAAGTTCTTGCGGTCATGTTAGTAGAATGCTTTTTAATGCATTTTAATATCATATATAAAATATGTATCTTAAATTGTAAGTGGAACAATTTAAAAATGTCACAGACTCTATAACCAAGCAATAACGTTAATACAATGTCTGAAAAACTGGACATTTTGAACATGCCTAGAAAATTTAATAAAACATTTTTGTTACTTAAACGAAACGTAAGGGAAACAGAGTTGTGCAATATTTCATGTAAAACTGCTTTGAAATGCATTGTGAAGAGCTCTGTGAATGAAACTGCAACTTGATGTGCACACTCGCATGATCTGGCTTCACTCTGGTTTGGAAACCCACTCAATTCCTGATGCATTAGTTCCTGCAGACAGCGGGTGGATGATGGTGCTTGTGAGGCCGAAGATCTGAGTTCCCAAGGAATAGATGGACTAAAGAACAAACACCTCAATAAAACACAACCATCCAACAAATGCATAAATGTGATGTAATCTACAGTAAATGAATAAGGTCACACCCATTTCATTTCTATAATATGCTGTATTTTCAAGTGAAACGGCAGTACCTGGATCAGGAATTAAATACTTTGTGAAAAGTCATCTCTTCAGACTGAAGGGGTTGAAATCAGCCTTAAGGTACCGTTGTTTCAGAGGCGGGTCTAGCTGTTACAACGAAAACAAAATTCCAAGACAAACCTTTTTTCTCCTTTACAACAATGTGCGCACATGAATTATTTATGATGGGTCCGAAAACGGGTATTAAGAAAACAAACAGGATCAGTTTTGATTTCATATTGACTTTTGGAAAACATTGTTTCACTCCCGTCACTTCAATTTACTTTATAGTGTCTTGAGCAAGATTTTAGTTCAAGTACCTGTTTACCAAAAGACGTCTCTGTAATTGAGGTTAAGATCTTTCCATTTGCACCTGTTGGATGATTGAATCTGGAATGTGAGTGAAATGAAAGAATGAAGGAACAAAGAAACACACACATTTATGTACAAAGTGAGAGAGAGAGAGAGAGAGAGACTGAAAGATATCTTTGCCTGTGAGCTCAATGTGCTGTGCTGTGCTGTAACACGATTTTATTTTTTTGTTGTCAAAGCATCCAGAGATTTTTCTACCGTGCATAATCTACCTCTGAAATTTCCCGTACCCTCTTCTGCAGCTACATTACAATGATAAATGATTCAATAGCTTATTTAGCCCCTTCATAAAGAGATGTATATTCAAACACACTGACAAACTCTCTCTCTCTCAGATAGCACCAGTTACAACACAATGTTCTCGTTGTTAATCAAGACAATTTTACTGTACATATTACAGTACACAAGAGCTCCATTCGCCTAAATCTACACCACTATTACCTCAATAACAGTTAAAGGTGCGCTCGGTAATTTTGTTCTCATTTAAAAAGTTTTACCTATAAAGCGATGAACAACACTTTTGAGAAATATTACTAAAATAACTTCCACCCACTTGAGTTTAGGACGCTGGAGTCTTTTCCAGACTGATATTGTACTTGAGAAGCAAAGCAGTTATTAAACAAACCCCTAACAAATACAGAACTGTTGTCAGTAACAAATCCACTGGTTGGACGAACATTTAATGGCCCTGTGCCAGCCACAGAAAATATATAAATATATTTAGACCACTTAGTGATTGCTATCAGAATGTGAACCAGCAATGTTCAACCAGCATAATAAAAAATGTTTCTGGAACAAAGGCTTTACCCTTTAACCCCAGTCAGGTATAAGCACATGAAACAGATGTCACACGATTTCATTTACCCGGGGTTAAAATGACCCAGGGTTAACTATTTTAAGTGTGAAAACTGGATGTAAAAAGGTCCCTTCAAATTCTTCCAGGGCTAACTATATTTACTCTGTCAACAGGTGCATCATTTGTGTCTTACCATGTCAACTGTCTCATTCCTTTATCTTCATAAATGTAAGAAGATACATCTGAGACAACGTTGTTCCTTAAATAACAGATCTCCACAAACCCTCCACAAACGTATTCTCCCAGCAATAACATTTTCCTTTACAGTACAACACACACACAAAGGGGAGAAATGCTATACATCAACAGAGCAACACCTGGAGCTAAACTGCTTATCATCACTTCCTTCATCTTCTGACTCCTACATAATCCTCATTGTGGCTCTAATAGCCGAAGTTGCACGAATGTGCCTTGACAAACTGTGCGACTGGGGAGCAGATAGGTTAAATGACTTGCCATGGGGGTTGAGGAAGAAACCATCACTTCACTTTGGTAATGAAGGTAAAAGATGGTGTCCTGCCACCTTAAGGGCCGAGACATTAGTTCCCACTCTCTCCAGCTTTACAGACACACAGTAAGTAATTGATAGCCCCGAGATCTTCAGCGGTATTACCATAAAGGTTTCATAAAAGGCGGAATATTAGTGTTTGGTTATGAAATTTAAATGAGCCAATGCAATATAGATGGCAGATATTGATAATATGAGATAATTCACTGGATATCAGAGGAATAAGCTGAGACTCATATTAAAGTTCAGTAAATTATGCATCCGTGCTTAAAATGAGAGGACATGACCGATGAGTCTGGAGGAAGGTCTTCGCCCCAGAGTTCAGCTGATGAACTGATTTAGAAGATCTGCTTTTATTTCCATCATTTTTCACACAGTGAAGTTAAAACAAGATCTCGGAGTTTCTAAAGGGTGTTCACCGACCCAAAAACTTCTGCAGATCTATTCTGATAAAGTCACAAACAGCAAGCGACAGCAAATCTTAATGTAAATTATAAAATAAAATTAACAATATATAATCAAGCATGCTAGCAAGACAAAAGACAGACGCTTCATACAAACAGTGTTCTTTGAACGCTTAGCTAGATTCTTTTAGTTCAAAAACAAGCTCATAGCTTCCCTTTGTGCCTCAGCTCTCAACTTTGATGTCTACTACGAATTGAACTCAGGAGATTCAAGGTTCATAAATCTATTATGTATCATAGCTGTAAATTCTCTGCATCTACCTACGAGGCATCGCCATTCCTTGTGCTGTAATCGCCAAAGCTAATAATGAATTGATCTAGACCGGAGGGACTTAGCATAATGGCTAAATTAATAATTCATATGCACAGACTGTTGGAACTAGAGATCAGAGCCTGCTGAGAGAGTTTGTCCAGACTCGAAGCTTTAGCAAAATTCCACTCAAACAGATTTCAGCAAGCCCATTGATTTAATATCAGTTCTGTCAGCTAGAAATTTACATTCAGACAAAAATATAGGTTCCATATTTTTGTCTTGGGGAGAATAAAACCAAATGAAATTCACTGCATGAGGCTAAAACCTACAAATCTTCAACGTGCTGTAGTACGGCCCTTCCTGTTGTGTAATCTGAATGCTCAGTGGTCGATACGTAACACTCATTTGATTATAAGAGGTGCTTGTTATTTACTTTTCTTTGAATAAACAACTGAAATGGCATTTCTTTTTTTCTAATTTCCTAATTGTTTCCTCTAGGCAGCATGAGATGACACGGAGAGCAATTTAAGACTTTTACTTTTACAAATAGTTTCAGGGCAATTTCAGTGCCTAACATTTTCTAAAAGTTCTGTCAAAGTTATAACAAAAATGTTCTTGCAGTTACTTTAGTAGAACTTTTTTAACGTTATATATTGCATATATATATATGGAACAGTTATTAGTATAAGTTGTTAGTGGAACATTATTAGAAGTTACAGAACTTATAAATTATTTGAATAATGTTCTTATAACCAAGCAATAATGTTAATCATAAATCATCAATGTCTGTAGAAATGTTCACACACAGCCGTTAGAACAAATATGTGTGGTTGTGTATGTGTGTGTGCATGGTTGATGAATGACATCCACTTTTCATTAATGAAACTTTAGAAATCATTAAAAATCATTAAGACCTTTAGCTATGAAAGAGTAACTCCTGAGCAATAAAATATTCCTCTGGGAATAAATCCCTGGTGCAGCGAGGCAGATTAGTGTATTACTCCTCAGAGACAATGACCATTTCCACTTACTAGGCCTCTGTCACAAACTAGTTGTGTGAATCTTGTGTCAAACTCTAACTACATTTGTCATATTCACCCACGCAATCTTATGTGGCCTTCAGGGAAGGCCGAACAAGAGAAGAGGTGAGAAGAACATAAATTAGGATGAGAGAGATGAATAGAACTGCAGACAATGGGGCCGCCCTGCAGGGGCCCTCTCTCATATCCAGTCAGGAGGGGCCCTGTAATATCAAACAGGTGGATATTAAGATAAATGGGGAATTTGATTATTTACACAGGAAGACAGGACGGCCATTTTAACACACAGAGCCGGCCTGCATTAGCCGCTCTCTCACCTTGCCAATTTTCAATTGTCTCCAATGACTTCATTTCCAGCGGCAGCCAGGAAGAAGAAATTGAAAGCGACTCATTCAATTGACGTTTAAATAAGATCTTCTGTGGGAATAAACAGAGAAGAATTGGTTGTCCTTTCTTCTTGGTCAGACAGGGTGTCCGCTGTTGCCTTAATAGCTGCTGATTTTGGTCTTTTATAGTTCTAATAACAAGCCAGAATAGCAATTACCAGGATTCCAGTTTCAGCACTGAAGTGGCCGATATTAAACTTCAACACGGTCAGGGCATGAGGGGCACTCAGGCCTTGAGGCTCAGCCTTGAATGGAATTGTTCATGTACATGTTATTAAACTGCTAGGTTGTAAAAACGTTTCCCTAACATTGCCATTAAGTAACAAACATGTTATTTTGAAAGTTCTAGGAACGTTATTTAACATCAATGCTTGGTCATAAGAACGTTAGTAACTAATTCTAAATATTAAGTATATTAAGTTCATATTAGTTTAAGTTCTACTGAAGTTACTGCAAGAACGTGACAGCTTTAAGAGAACATTAGGGAACATTACAGCAACAGCTCTGAAAAATTTCTCTATGTGCAAAAAATATTAATGCACATTTACTGTCAAGCGTAACTCTTGCTTGCCATTGTTTATCTGCTGTACATTGATGTCACTGCATTAATGATGCATGGTTTCCCATTTTTCATTTGATGTTTTCACCTCCTGATTAACTGATGTGATGAATTCTTGCTTTACTCTTTAAATGTACTGTAAAAAAAACAAAATTAAACCATGATGCTTATGTTTTTCTTAATATACAGTGTAATGAAACCAAAACTGACTCTTTCACTACACGCTCTTGGTCTTATGTGTACGATTCAACACTATTCCAATGGAAAAATGTTTGTCTGCACTTTTAATAAAGTGTAATAAATTGTTTTGCCTCTAAAGCTACTTAACTTTTCAGCTTTCTTTACTTGGCTAGTTAATAATAACCAATAACCAAACAGTTCTTTTACTTTCAGGCTGTTGCCGATAATGCAACCTTTTCAAAATCTTGCCAATAGCATACACAGTCATTTAATGCTGGTTAAAGTTAATTCAATTTAGTTTACAGCAAAAATAGCAAATAACTATGAAAGAAATGTTTCCAGAGGATATACTGGGAGCCGGCGGTTAGAAAGAGAGTCAATCCACTGAGAAAAATCAGAAATATGTCACATCAGGAAAATCAAAAAGGATGCAAATGCCAGTTCAGGTTGAGTTTCTATGATGTTTCACCAACATCAGACACCAGAGACTCTGAATCATCCTAACAGAACACACAACTGCAGAATGATCATTTTAATGAAATTAGATTCTCTTTATTCTCATTATTTTTAACCCCAGATGAGAGTAGAAGTACATCTGATAGCTCCTACTGGACCATCAAAGACATACAACATTACTTAATATGGTCATTATTATAGCTTTTACAGCCCAATTAAAGCAGCACTAAAAATATTAATTTTCTTTCTTTCTATATTAAAATATGATCATAATTGTCTCTTTTCACTTTAAAGAGAAGTTACAACAGACTTGCCTCTTTGTATGCTGGGAAATTGTTCTCTTAAATAAATCAAGGTGTGTGTGTTTACGTAACCATATACTAGGGACAAATTTGTACCCAAAAGTCAGCAAACCTGACAAATCTGAACAAAACCTCTTTTTGGGGACGTCCTCATTTGTAAAAATGCTCTAAAAATATAGCAAATAATTTTTTTAACTATTTTATAAAAATGCAGAAAGTTTATTATCTGTTTTGTCTTCGGTTAGAGTGAGGGTTAGGGTTAGATTATAATGTTTATAACTAGCTGTGTATGAAAATAAAAAATCTATGGAATGTCCCTATTTAGACAGACAAGTAGATGTATGTGTGTGTGGACAGCGACAGCAATTATAACTGTACTAGGGTCTGAAGGTCTAGTGAACTGGTTCACTTTATTACTGGGTTTTAAAGACATGCGGTCTGTAGTCAGCACATAATGATGAGTTTGTGGATGACCTGTGTAAATGGAAAATATACCGTGTACCAGGATAAAAACGAGCCTCTGCAAATGATATAATAACAGGGTGACCAGATTTATTTCCAGAAAACTTAAAACAAAAGTGTATCTTATACTCTGAAACAGCTACCATTCTGAGACTTGAAAGGTGTGCAACATAAATAAGTGTTTTTTAAGTACAGAATGAGCACTTTAACCCCTGTGAATAAAAATAAACTCTTAAAAGACAAGTATCACACTTTCACTAGTATATAAACAAGTGATATTTTTCTTCGCACATCACGTTTCATATTTCATCTCAGTTTCACACTGACATGTTTGTCGCCTTGGTAACCAAGTACATCCATTTAAAAAAAAGACTCTGTTAAGGCAAAATTGTTGTGGGGACAAAAGCCATGAGATGTAAGAAAAATGGCAAAGCCTTTTTATAAAGCAGTTTTAATGTGACCTTCATACAAACAAAATGAAAAATATCAGCCCCTGGACATTAAACGTGCCTATAGTTTATGAAACACGTGAACAGAACAACAGAAGAAGAGAAAACAACAACAGATAAGAGGAAAGACAGATAAAAGCCAGGAATAGGGATTTTTATTAGAAAGTAATTCTGGTTATATAGTTGTAGTAATTTAGTTATAGTTGATAGTTATAGCAATTTTAACTAATACTAATGGTAATCACACACAAAGATGCTGTCTCTCTTTCTCAAACACACACTGACACACAGAGTCAGACTCGTGCTCAAAGACATATGAATATTTGCTTACACATGAACTAGCACATTAAATAATCAAATGCATTCATTAAAAAGGAAATGTGTCATTTTCTACCTGTTTTTTCCAGCGTTGATCTATTGAAACAAATGCGGAGTAATTATGCGACGGCACAGTTGGGTCTTTTGTGAAGATACATTACAGATGCACAGAATATCAGCACCATTGAAACTCACTAAACATTAATTACAGCTTTAATTCACATGTCTATTCGGTGATTCATGAAATTGTCATGCCCAAATTGGAATGGATTACCCAAAATGCACTGCTGCTAGAAAATGTACCCTTGACCACAACTAACCGACAAGAGACTTTCATTGAAAATGATGTATCTGTAATGTATCTCAATGAGCATGTGAATCATTAAATTAGAAAGGTAAATTATTACCCAGGCATCATATAATGACTCAAACACGTTTGGCCCCCCGGGGCCCTGTGCAGATTCAGTTTAGCATTCAGCGCATTATTTCATACTAAAACATGCTGCTCTGTGTACAGACCTCTCCGATAAGAATCGTAAACACACAAACAGGATATTGTGAAGAGAAATACTGTTTGAACTAAAGCAACATTTACGGGTGCCAAGACCACATGCCAGTGGAAAGGTTTTAGTGTTAAAAGCTGATTTGATCCAAGTTCAAGTGGGCCACAAAAAAGAGAGAGTTTATATAAAAAAGTAAAAATATACCCAATATATGAAATCTCTGAGTCTTATAAAACAAAATCGCTCTTGACTCGCATAGACTGAAAATATCATATTGATTGGAAATATATGTGCTGCACTTTAAGATGTCAAAAAATGAAGCACAGCAGTCAATCTAGTCAGCGAATCCATAATATTTTATCTTGTGTGCTATTTTCTCTGATTGAATTAGTTGCGGCTTCGTTATGACCTCAGCCTTCGAGGAAAACTTCATGGAGAGAGAATATGTGCATGCCCCTTATGAAAATACTACATTCTGGCAACCTTCTGTGGCATGCTTCCGATGAACATCTTCACAAATTTGCCCCAGATTAACTGTGCGTTTGCAGCAGAAGTGTTTTTACAAGTACATGTAGGACATCAGTGGTGTCAGATATGTCAGAAGATTCCTAGATCTTTGTGTGTCTTTTTCTAAAGACAGACAGACAGACAGACAGACAGAACGACAGAAAGAAAGAAAGAAAGAAAGAAAGAAAGAAAGAAAAGTGTGACTTGCACGTCATTCTTAAAAAAATTTAAACAAACTCGCTGGTGATACTCACACTTTCCAAAAAAAAATCCAATTTCCCTATTTTCCTGATATAAAGCTTATTGCTCCTACTCATAGTTTGTCACATAAGCCAAATTTTAATTAGCAGTCCCCGTACAATGCTTGAAATCCCAGCCACTGTAAACAAATACTGTCTGAAGATCATGTACTTTACTGTCTAAAACTGTACTACAAAACTGTTTCCTTTATACACAATTGTGCCATTTCAAAAGTCCTGAAAACAGCCATGGTACTACCCCTACTAACAGGGAACATTCACAGAATGTTGTCTAATGTAATCTAAAAGTTTTCCTGTAAGTAATTAAAAAAACGTTTTTGCAGTAACATCAGTAGAGCTTTTTAACAATGTATCAAACATACCAAAAACTTTATTTGTAAGATGTTACTGGAACATTTTAAAAACATCTCATTCAGGTAATGTAATGTAGGTAGGTTGCATTAATAGAATATTAAATAACAATGACAACAATGTAATGATTAAAAAAAGTGTAATTGTAGGTTACCATGGTATATATCAAAAAAACATGTCATTATTATCTGACACCATATCATCTATCATTTTACCATGATACTGCCACAGTACTTTTTCTAAGAGGGAAGGAAAAACACACTTGTAGAGAACACAGAGAGATGAAAACAGTCGGTGATGTGATAAGGGTTCAATACTTCCTCCCATCCATAAAGCAAACCAGGAGAAGGACAGAAATGAAAGTCAATAATGAACAGAAGAGGAGAGAGGAGAGAAAGGTCTGGAGAGGAATCAGAACAGCTGTGGCACAAAATCAGGCCGGGGTTCCACACTGCTGAACAACGGACAATAACACCGGCCTCTGAAGTAGAGCCAGCCTCTCTTTGAAGTTCTCCGAGCACCACTGATTCGCCAGAAAGCAGAAATACTGAGGGAATAACACAGCAGATCCAACACCTTCTGAAGGACAAAACAAAAGCAAACAATGCAATGCATGGCTGTCTTGATTTCCTCCACAGAAACCATTACAACGACTCTCTGTAAAGCTTAACACACCTTTAAAGACTGCACGGCCTTGGAATCACTTGTGTGAATATACAGAACCAACGCTGAATGCAGATCTTGAAACACAATGAAACTAATTCTGTTTCTCTCTCTTTCTCATGCATGCACGCACACATGCAGTGAAGCAGATGGATGGGCAGTGATCAATCTGCCGTGCGCAGCAGTCAGCTGTCCACCTGCATCGTGCAGACAGTGGAAAGCAGAGCGGCTTTAGATTTTCAAATGGCAGAGCAACAATAATGGATCAGCTGGAAGAGCATTCAGAAGTGAAAAGCACACTTTCAGCTTTTATTAAACAGTGTACTGGCAATATGTCCTGTGTGTCTGTGATGGCCGTCTAAAGACTTTCTTGGAATAGGAGCAGAAATTAGGTTCAGTGAATTTATAACTAATTACTACATTTTTTGGTACCTTTCGATTTTAATGCTCAATTAATACTAGATTTGTTTTATATACAGTGTTTATGTTGTGTGCATCATGGCTGTATTACGATCCTATATTATGATCCTATAATATGTCTTTAATTTAGCCACTTTAAACAGCTTTTTTAAAAAATGAGAGAGGGGATGGATAGATAGACAGACAGACAGACAAACAGGCAGATCACATATGTCACTTTAGATAAAAGCATCTGCTAAATGAATAAAAAGTAAATATATATAGATAAATAGATGACAGACAGATGAAAGAATGAAAGAGAGAGAGAGAGAGAGAGAGAGAGAGAGTTACATCAGTAAGAAAACCATAGTGTGTTCCAGTACTGAGCAGTATGATTTACTCGTCTGAGGCTTGTTTACCACTGCAGCTGATGGAAGTGAAAATAAAACAAATAAAGTACAAGCCTGCACTGCAGAGGAAAGGAAAGACAGAACAAGAGCGAGATCGTGAAACAGAGCCGGGGGAGATTGTTCTGTTTACCTGCTCGAGTCGTTTAAAATCAAACCCTTCATATCACCAAAGCCGTCCCTGCTGAAAACACAGCGCCAAAATAGAGCCTTAATATTAAACATTAAATTAAATTCTAGGATTTGATTAAAAAAAATAAAAATTCCATCTATATGTGGATTTTCTTTAGTAACCCACCTACAAAACCCAGTGTTTTCACCATCTGTTGGAATAAAGATTTCCTCCATTGCTTTCAGACACACAGGAATTCTGGGATAGTAATGTAATAACTGTTCAAATGAAGCTGGTGAATTTCTGTCGCTGTTTGATTACATTGGTTGTTGTAAGTGATAGCCCAAAGTAAGCAGATGTGGATGGAGATAAAATATAATTCAAATGTGAGCAAACATTTGTTTATGTTTTTGATGGACAGGACGGATCACTTGCTTGGATCTTGAATCGCTACAGACGCACATTATGGGGACTAGTAAATATGCAGGTTTATTCTGAACGTGGACGTTTGTGGAGATATCCTGAGGGGACAGATGATACAGTAGATGTTAGCCCACGTGTGGCAGGTAAAAACTGTAAACGGAGGGTTTTAAAACTTCATGATGGAATTCAAGGTGGACTGGGTACTACTGATGCAAAGAACCAGAGCATTTAGACTTCAAATTAAAACTTTAAGTTAGAAAGACAAAGAGGAAATAATGATGGAGAAATGTCACAAGCCAGATTTGAGTCAGTGAAACGTTTTAAAAACGTTACAGAATTATAGTTTAAAATAATGTTCTTATAACGAAGCAATAATGTTAATACAACGTCTAAAATATGGACTTGAAACTTTCTAAATGACTTTTTAACGTTTTTGTTACTTCATGAAAACGTTACGGAAATATTCTATCCTTCTACCTAAAATTAATAGCTGGGTTAACGATATGGCTGAATCAATGAATTGCTGTTGCAATGCGCTCACGCTCAGGAAAGTTTTGAGAGTGAATTAAGAAGCATCAACGGGTCAATTTCAGAAGCACCAAAGAGCTTCTCGAGTATTGTTTCAGAGACATAAGCATTCTGAGATCCATTTTTGGACATGCAGAAGCGTAACAGTCAATAGCCTGATGGCAAAAAGCACAGATGACTTGACATTTAGACATGTATACAGTATCGATTCAGAGTTTAATATTATAGTTCAGGTCCACTCTCCAGCACAACAGCCCACCTGTTGGATCAATACTTATTCCAGAAGAAACAACTGTAAACAAAGCGAGATTTATCACATTTTCAAAACTGAATGCACAAACCATACATATTTAATATCCCACAATATACTGCAAGCAAATCGTCATAACTAGCAGTGAGAATGGTAGCCAATTACTGTCAAACAATGTCTTAAGAATTGCCAGTAAAATACATAAACTGGTAAATAAAGACAGGCTGTCAAAGGGTCTGTCATTATAGTAAAGCAGAAATGTCAATATTTAATGTCGATGGATCCTGTTTTTGTATAAAAATTGACAGTAAAATGGAATAAAATGTGAGGACTCATACAAACAACCCAGTATTGAGAAAAGTGACAGAAACACGCACCCTCCTGCACATAAACATAGACTCACAATCATGTGCAAACAAGCGCTGACAATTTAATACACAAACTACAGATAAAGACTCTATACAGCTATACAAGTCTTTGTGTGTTAAAATATACAAGTCTTTGTGTATGTTAGTATGCAATACATGTGATACACACCTATAATTGTACAGAAAGCATTTCCTTTACACATATACTCTGCTATTGTGGGAGGTAGTGAAATATTTTCGTGGCTGTTTCTATTTTATTTTCCAAATCAAGATTTGGTTTATGAATGGCAATCAGTGTGACAATTGCCATGTGTGTGTGGTGGGTGAGGGTGGGGACTTTTAATGTAAGTCCCTTTAAGGAAGTCCCTGTAAGTCCCTTTAAGGAAATTCTTGGCACACAGCGGCCATATTAAACTGTCTCTGGACAGCTATGTCAATTATACAACACAGAGTCCTATCCAAATGGCAAGACAGATATCTCTAAAATTGCTTGATAAGATCACAAAACAAAAAACCACCTTTCCCTTTCTACTAACGTCACTGCAATGTTGAAACAACTTTTACTTAATGGTGAGACAGGTCACATGGGCTGTTCTGGTCAAGGGTAAAGCACCGCAGAACTTTGGTTTCTGTAACGTTCCACTTCCTGTGTAAATCCTAACTGAGGTTAAAGCCAAAACCTTTTTGTTAGCAGAACAGTTTGCTGAAAAATACAAATCTGTCATCGGTTACTCGCCTTCATGTTGTTCCAAACCCGTCCTTCTGTAGGAAACGATTAGCAGAATATAAAGCTATCAGATCTCATTTGCGCTTATGTTCAGTTCAAAATATTGAAACCGAGATACAAGATGTGCAAGAAGCAATTATGTCTGATGAGCAAAGGAGTCTGAATGAGATTTGAGAGCTGGAGAGACGGACTGGAGGGAAGATTTTCAGAAAATGATCTGTATTTTGTACTTGTGCTGGCCCAAACCTAATGAACGGTATCAGAAGAGACAGCACAAGTCGTGTGGACTACATTTATGGTGATTTTATTTTTTTGGCTATTTATGGAGCTCGACAGCCCCAGTAACTATTTAAGCTCATTTGATGGAAATATATTTAGTAGCTTAACTTCTTCTTTTGTGTTCCACAGAGGTCAGTCAGTCCTGCAGGTTGAAACACTGGTTTTTGGGTGAACTTTTCCTTGAACCATTAATCCACCATCAGCACTTTTGGTATTTGTTTACACAATTACACAATATTATGGTGCATATTGGCAGGTGTCGTGCATTTTGTTTGTATGGTGAACTTTTTCTTTGTTGTTTTATTAAAAATAAGTGTTATTCAACCAACCCCCCTCAACCTGCTTGTGATTGCGTTTTGGAAATGTTGTTTAAGGCGTAGGTTGTGTGTGAGTGAAAATAGTTTTCCGGAGATGCTTTCCACCATGTGTTGATAGCTTGGCTTGCAATTCTCACGTTAATGTGCGTTTTCACATACTGTACGATGCCAGCTCGTGGAGACATTGTGTTTAATAAAGGAGTGAACTTTCTCACAAGCTTCATGCCTGATACGTTCTACTAAGAGCTCGAATAAAACTACTCAAGGCTGCAAACCCATTGTAGAGTATTCCTATCAGACTGAAAATCTCAAGCAGATGAGGTTTCAGAATCTAATTCATATTCCATAGCCGGCAGTCATAATAAAGCGCCTCAGATGTGAAGCTGCAAAGTGGCAAAGGAACTTTGTACATGATGGATCAAGGCTAATCTTGTTGTACAAAAACTGCAATATATTTCTTATTATTCTGTGTGCAGAACAGATTGAGCGTTATTAGAAAAAACGCTTTAGTTTTCATTCAGAAACGGCCTTTAAAAAGTAGAATTGTAAATTTAGCAACATCTGATGTTCAGAAACCTGGGGGCTGACTACTGTTCTCTATAGGTTGTCTCAAAGTTTTTAAAAAACATTTTTGCAGTAACATTAATAGAACATTATTTTAATGTTACATATCATTAAAAACATTATCCGTTAGTAGGAAGTGAAACATAAACGTTTACAGAATTAAAAACATTCTTACAACTTCTTACTTTAACTATAAACTAAACTAAAACACCGGATGTTTTTAATTTTCCTAGACCTCTCATTTCTTTCCAAAAACATTTTTTTAAAGTTGTTGTTACTTAATAGAAACAACCTAATTGTTCTTACTGCCTTCATTGTTAGCTGGGACTGAAACCAAAAATTCTTTAATCTTTTCCACTCACAGTCTCTCTCTCTCTCTCTCTCTCTCTCTCATTCCACACCTCACTCTTATGTTTCCGAGAGTGTATTTATTTTAGCTGAAACTCCTCATAAGCCGAGGTTTGCTCAGGGGACAGAGATGGTGAGAGAGGTAGAGTGAGCTCATACCTCATTTTAATGCCTGTCTTCAAAAGCCTCCAGCATTCTACAAAGAAATAATAAACCCAGAAAGGAGAGGAGGGATGAGAGAAAGAAAAAGTCATTGTAAGAAAGAAAGCATAACAAAGATAAAAAGAGAGATCACTTCCTGTTGGGAAAGACAAAAAGTTTGCAGCAGCCAGAGTGGGATATGCTAACAGTGTTTGAGAAAACAGTCGGATGTGCAGTGTGCCTCTTCAGATGCTGTGAAGTTGGTGTGGTGTTCAGAGGTGCCCGGGTTGCACACAGGTGAGAGTTTAGCGCTGAGGAGAGCAGCCAACCACAAACCCACTGCTTGAAGGCAGAGACCTGGAACTCAGCACTTCTGCCCTCAGATCGCACGGTCTGGCTACAGATGCACAAAACTATTCACAAAAGACAAAACTCTTGCAAGGAGGCCCGGAAAGGTGAGACGGAGACAGTGTAAGGAGGAGATGGACGACTTGTAGAGAAATGAAATCGCAAAAATCAATAGAGAGCATCAGTGACAAGTAACTTTTTCAGTGGCCTTGGTTTAAAAAGTATTTTTCCCATTTATATAGTTCTATGAGCCACACCAACCAGCTCTGAGATGAAATACAACATTACAAACTTTGAAATTCAACATTACAAGCTAAAGAAAGCATATTAAAACATCTGTCAAAAGACAGAGGTACAGAGCATAACTTTGCATGTTTCCCGAGGGAATGAAGGCATTGCACCAGACAAAAAATAATAATAATGGTACAATGTACAATTATTGACTTAAGAATGATTTTTACTTAAAATAATATCTTAAGCATAATGCAAAAGTAATTTAAAAGTGTAGAGATAATTCAGTCTGATATGGGTGGACACTGCTGACATCTCTAAACGTTTGGGATGTGCATTAATACCTACGCCACACGTCCCATGATGCCTTGCACCAGTGGACTGAAATGTAATTGCATGTTATTGACATACCTTTGACAAAATCTTCACCTTTAAAACTTTAACTAAATACTTTACCCGAACGAAAGGAAATTCAAAAGCTTGAGTCATAGTCAAATATTTATCAAGCAATGTAATTTTTTACTTAGAAGTCATTAGTTAAAAGCCCTTTTGGCACTTTATTATGTTTGTGTCTCTTGATCTAATGTACAAATGGTGTGTATCCTTTTGAATACACACCAGTTCAATAAAAATTAAGGCCTTTAAGTTAGGAAAGAAAGAAAGAAAGAAGTTTATCATCCACTTTAAAGTGGTCATCCACTTTAACAGTGTTTAAATATATATTTTTAGTAATATAAACACCACATGGCTCTTCCAGTATTTCTTCTTATTTTATATCTAGTCTTGATATCTTGATGTGATTCACTTTGACTTGTGTTTTTCTCTCCACTCTGGCGCCCAACGCTTTCATGAATCTGACTGTCATCGAAGATGAAAACCGTGATACCTTTTGTGTTCACGAATGTAACGTTTCATATCATACTACTGCTCTCATCCCCCATCGTTAGCATTCCACATGAGCATAAGTCACGATCATTATGCGAATGTGTAAAAAACTTCAAAGTTAAACAAGTAAACAAAAGCGCCGGCCGCGTTTCCCATTAACATCTGTTTAAAATGGAGATGTGGTTCTGGCATGGGGAAGAGGCGAGGACTCCCTAAGCATTATACAAATCCTGGAGCATGAATTACCATACAGAGTTTCACAGACCGCAATGATAAATTGGACCATACAAGGCATGGAATCGCCCCCACTCAGTCATTTAAAACAGGTTACCGAGACTCACAAGAGGGACACACAGGCATAAAATGCAAACATAAAAACATCTAATTTGTTTCCCACCGCACATGTATACTTTTGGCGTGCTTGTTCTCTAAATGCCCACAGACATACTGAACATACTGAAAATCTGTGGGGCCCCACCCATAAGCCATGACATGGGTCCCACCCACAAGCAGTGACTTAAGGCATAAAAGTTTGCATGGTGCATTGGTGATGGTGCTGTCACAAATTTTAAACTTCCAGCTCACACTATTTTTCTTTAAAAGCATTTCACATGTGAGAGGGGTTGGGGGAATGGGGGGTTCTGTAATTTTTCAACTTTACTCTTTGGTCAGCAACCTTTGGCATTGTCAACAGAGCTCATTGTTCTCTGCCAGCTGTGCAGGAGCATCAACAATCAGCGTGATAATGTTTGCAGTGTAAACACATTTATTCCACATTACAAAGCATGTGTAAAGTTTACTTTTTGTTGTACATAAGCTGATTCTGATGCAGTGTAAAAATCTAACTAAAACTGAAGTGTCTCATTAACTCTTTAAATGGTCCTCTTTTGTAATTGTGATCACAGACCAACACCATTGTGCTATTATTTACACAATTCTATTCCACTCAATGCCAAAGTTGTGGTTTCAGTCATTTCAGATAAGCCCGCCCCTAAACATCACGTGACAACAAAATCAACTGTGACTGGTTTCTTCAAACATCAATCAAGCAAACCCTTCATGTCTAAGTGGCAGATCTTGGCTAGAACAAGCTACATTGTGAACCAAGTCAGAAGTAACCAGAACTAGTCTCCACAAGCTGTGCAAGAAGCTGAATTTCTCCCTTGCTAGTGAACAAACCCCTGCCATCTCTCCTCAAACCTCACCTGAATTATCAGAATCATGCAGCTAATTCTGCTAATCACAAAGCTTTGGCAGGGAGATGAAAAACCTGTTAGACATGGATGGCAAGATCCCTTTATCTGTGTAAGTGAGTGATTTTTGGCCAGATCTTACATTAGGCCCTCACTTTCACTGCTGGAGAGGGAGGAAGAGACAAGCCTGCATCCAAGAGAGGCTCCTGCCAAGCTGCAAAGAGAGAGGCCAGAACAGGCCGTGGAGAGAGCCCACCATGCATCATCAAATGCTCCAGTAATACCGCTGACCGGTCCAGGGCTTCTCTGTCTGATGCAAGCCCATGTTTACTCAGGCCGTTCCGGCTTCAAACAAACCCTGGATGACACAGAAAGGCTGAAATATAAATGACAGCACAGAGAAACTCTTTTGATATGGGGATAAACTATATAGTAAATATGCATGTCCTTAACATACGTCTTGATATATTGAAAAAAAAAGTAAACTCATATTAGTATGTTTTCTTTTATCATGTGTAGATGATCATTTTGGAACTTGAAATCATTTCACTGCTTTGCTTTGTGAATGATATGCGGTTGTCGATTTCTTTAAAAACTTTCAGACAAAATGTGAATTCTGTAAGGTCTCTATCTAAAACAGTACCTCTAGTACCAAAAACTACAGCAATGAAAACATCAAAACTGTAAAGTACAGAAAACATATCGAAATGACTCAGAACTGACACTTAAACCTGCAAAATGCGAGCTAACTCTCTGATGCACAGGTAGCTTTAGCTCCTTATTTCCAAAATTTCAACATTTTCCAAAAGTTTATCCAAAGCATGTTTGCGAAGTCTTCTATATCCTTTCATAGAAATACTTAAATTACAACATGTACATTTTGTAAAAAATTGTAGGGAAATTGCACAACAAAAACACAAACTCCACAGAAAGTCTTGGAGAGAAAAATGCACGTTTTGTGGCCTACTTATTGTCCATTGGCTGCCTGAAACGATACATATCTCTCTCCATGCTCAGCTGACATGAGCTCAAGAGTTTGAGAGATAAGAGAGGACATGAAAGAAACAGAGGGAGGCGGTAAATGACATGTCCTCAAAAGGTCATTGTTCTGCCTTCTGCAGTAATTATGTTGACATTTACATCAAGGCCTAGACAGAGCAGGCCAAGCACTCTTTTCATGACATTGGATACACTTCACAAAAATGTCCATTCAGACTCTACTGTTTATTTCTATAGGATTAGGTCCTTTATTGACCAAGTCATCGCCTCTCTCTTGCTCACTCACTCGCTCGCTCGCTCTCACACACGTGCAAACACTAACAATACATGTTTGTTGGAAGACAGACTCCACATTATATGTATTCTACATTCTGTTAGTATTCAAAGTATTCACAAACTTTCTGTTCTTATTATTTTGTTATATCAATTATATGTTTTTTTTATTTGGTGAAACGAAAGTGTACTAAAAATTGCTTTAGAAGGACGTATGTGTGTGAGGGCGAGTTTCTGAAACCAATTCTTGGGCGATATCACTTTGTGTTTGAAGGTTCAGTTTCTGTCACAGTAGCCTTCAGTGAGATGAAACGGACAAATTAAATCTGACTTGGATTATCCACAGCAGCTCCAGCGTTATTCCATGACTCTTCCTGAATAACACAGAGATACAAGAGTCGGAAAGGAAATATAAACAGACAAATAGACTTTTAAATTATATTACCGACCCACCGCCTCGAGTAAGTCTATGGTTTAAGCAGTTACCATTGCCTGGAAAAAATTTCATATCCATGACTATCACCATACAGTGGTTGTCTCTGCATGTGACGTCATGAAGGATTTATGAAATGATTGCGTTTCAGAAGGAAACTCTCAACACTGCTGTCGAATATCTTCTTAAAGTGACAGGTACACTATAGGAGAAAGTTGGCGGGCACTTATGTATGTAACTAAACGGTGCACATCAAACAGAATTACCTCGTGGATCTCTTCACCTTTACTAAAACTGTGACATGTTAGATGCAGGAGCTGTGAAGCTAACCATCCATATAATGCTAATGATTATAATGAACAAAGAAGAGCGCACAATGCCAAGTCTCAGGGGCTGATTTTTATTAAAACTAACAGATTTCTCATTTTTTCTTGTTCCTTGAAGGTCACATTTAAATTGAAAAGTCTTGTAAACTTTTTAGCATATCTTCATCTTTATTTATACTTTTCAAATCTTTTATGATTGGATTTTATTATTTTACACTTGTCCTGGACCCACACATTCAACCTTAAAATATGAACATTCATTATAAAAAAAAGGAAAGGAAATGAAAGTGTAGTTACCAAAGTGAGAAGTGTGAGTAAAGAGCTTGAGATAAAATGAGCTATACGTTTTTTTTGTGTGTCATTGTATTTGTGTTGTTAAATTACTGTATGCTGTAAAAAGTGTGAAAATATTTAGTTGTTTGTATTGTACAAACAAGCTACATAGATGGTAAATATAAGCAGCTATGAAATTGCCCTATAGTGAGATAGAAATCAAAGGATTTGATATAATTTTCATGACAGAACTAAATACATAATTAGACGTAGGAAATTATATTGTGAGGAACTGTTAAACATTGTTAATACACAGATGAAAAATGACTGTAGCCCACAGGACCAAAAGTGGCAAGAGTTGAAAAAAATAAATGTGTGTAGATATAAATAAATAAAAATTAATCTTTGTAAGTTGCCTGAATTTTGCAGCGTGTATGTTAGCTGTGTCCACTTCTGATTACCCCGCCAGTCTTTCTGTTGTTATTTTTCTTTCTTTCCATTTTCACTTTCTCAATTTGTCACATTTAAAACGTTCACCTCACGCTCAGGTTAACATTCATTAGCGGCGATATTACAAATGACTTTTAAAGCATGTAATGTTCAGTCTGTATTAGTTAATGCCACAGGGACAGATGCCTCATAGCTATAATTCAGGTACTCTTCCAAACAGTCCCGTTGGTATTATGTTAGTTAATATGAAATGAAAGGTGTACAATGAAGATTAATGACATTCTTCTCTCCCAGGTCTCGACAATCGACTGCGGCGCACGAACGAGAGCTAAAGGCGACTGACTGATACTTTATTCTTTGCTTGTTTGATACAAGCTGGAAGTTGTAGATGTCAGTGCAATGTGACTTCCCGACCTCTGCAAGTCCTGTTACAAAATGTGAACACAGCAGAAGTTCATTTGATCCAGCACATCCGGCAATTTTAGGTTGTAAAATTTTCATTTTCCTAATGTTTCCATTAAGTAAAAAGATGTTCTAGGACGTTCAAACGTCTCTTTTTTAGACATTGTATTATGGTTATCGTTTGGTTATTAAGAACATTACTCAAACTTCGGTGTAACATTTTAACACTAACACTACACATTACACTAACAACAGCAAAATGTTTTTGATATATATGATATATGAACGTTAAAAAAGTTCTACTAATGTTACTGCAAGAAAGTTTTTTGCTAACTTTGAGAGAACTTTTAGGGAATGTTAGCTTGCGTTCTGAGAATGTTCACTGTTGGCTTGGGGGGCTACAGGGACTGATTACTTAAAGAGTATTTTTAACTCCAGTGGCATATCGTGTAAGCTCTCACCTTCTGTTGCCTAAGAATTCCAACAGGGAATTCCAACAAGCGAAAAGCTGCGAGTCTAACTGAGAAACGGACATATCTGTGAGATAGATAGCCAAACCCAAACCCATGCATAACTGTGCAGAAGTTAAACAATAATGCAACAGTCAAGCACTGACTCCTAGCTCTCCAAACTAGTTTTAGGGGCAGATGGAGTAAAGCCACTTGAACAGAGTAAAGCCAATGAGGTCCGGGAAAAATGAAGCGGTGTCACTTCAGATCTTCACTCGGTGTAAAGCAGCTCTGTGCATAATGATTACCGCCCCGTGCTAATAATACCCACCCTCATCGAATTTCATGGTATGCGGAGTAGTTTGGCAGCCATTCTAAGGTGCACTAGTAGCTCTATTCGTCGATTTGCATTCTGACCAAATGCAAAGATTGGGCATTTTATGGTCCCATGCCTTCCATAGAAGATATGTATGTATATATAAATGTATATATTTATATGTATGACTATAAAAATATATTAAGACCGTTTTACTTAGTGATCGCTCTCAGGATGTGAAGAGAATTTCAACCAGCATAAAAAAAACTTTTCTGTAGAATATCAGCTACCTTTATTTTTGTGTACAGACTAAAGTTGTGGTGGCAAGATTTGGAGTAATATAACAACATTAGTGTGTAAATTAAACAGAACATTACATATTTGATTCTCGCTGTGCCAATGTACAAACACAGCCTGTACGCAGAGTATAGACCAATAAATATTAACATTGTAATCATACATTATAAACAAATCATAGAAAGCAATTTCAATACAATGTACCTGGGGGCCTTTCATACACTATAGTTTGAGAACCACTGGTGTAGATGTGTGTATTTCCACAACATTTTGCCTCAACAGGTAGTAACGCAAACATCCAATATTGACTAATGAATCAATACCAAAAACACTTCAGAGCGTGTAGTGTGAGCAGAGCATTGTGGGTAATTATGGCACAAGTTGTTAAAACAATTACATTCCATCTTAAGATCGCGCCAGAAGGTGTGAAAGTACTGCTGGCTAAATTTGCCACCATACTGATGTTAACATCGGTCTCAACATATTTCCAGATCTTGATATAAAAGGGGCTATTCATAATTCATAAACCATGCTTAGCCACACTGATGAACTCGAAATTAATCTGCAAAGTAATTAATTTTGTTTTGAATCATGTCGTTATTAGCAAAGAGATGTTTTAATGAAACTTTACACAATAATCTAGCACTGCAGAGACCTCAATTAATCAACGTGTATTATTTTGGTTTGCTAATTTCTGCGACCCCTGTCTTCACCTTTATCGTCCTACACTTCTCATTTCTCTGCTGTGTCACGGCTGACTCATCTCATTACCCATCTCTGCGAGCTCTCTCTTCACCCCAAGTCAGGTGCTGGTGTGTTGGCCACGTCGGTAACCGTGGCAATGTGACACCCAGTGAGTGGCTGTGATATATATAGCGGACCTCTAGTGAGAGTCACATGGGCCCTCGTGGTGTCAGTCCAGCACACTCCGCCCCCGAGATCTGTTCTGTTGAGCTACGTAAATGAAGCATCTGTCTCGCGCTTAAAATAGGCCGTAGAAATTACACCAAACCCAACTGGCTTCTCTGTCAATGTCAGGTCACAGCAGCGTTTGTGGCTAAGCTGTCAAAGAGATGTGTTTGGTACGTGCAAGGTGCATGCGAGACGCAGGGATCGAGAGTGTATCAATATCACCAGCTTTAGAGGGACATCATTAGCCTCACTAATGAACACACACAAACATACACACACCTCCTGTACTCAACCATTACCGACCCACACTAGCAGTGGAAGAGCTACAGATCAATTTATTGTTCCTACTGCTATTATTATAACGATTGCATATATTATTATTATTAATTGTTTAGTCCCGTGTGTACATTGTTCATTTTTGTCTCCATGACAACTGAATTAACACAAGAAAAAATAAAACAAATGAAGATAAACTACAGCAACAAACTTGACTGTCCTTCCATATGGCAGCCAGTTAAGAAGTGCTGACCAGCAATATGGTCATTAAAAATGTGATGACCTCATGAACGGCCAGTTGAAGTCTGCGTGTTGGGCCGCGTGTTCATGTTTGGCAATCAAGATTGTACTAAAATACATAACAGCATGTTTCATACCATCCAACATGCTGCCATTTATCAAAAATAGACATCCGTTATGGTGCCATTCACAGCTAGTCATCAGCCATATGTGACGCTATTCGCCAGAACAAGAGAGAGCCTAGGGATCTACTGTACAAATGAAGGTACATAAGTGAACTGAGTCAGACTCAGCTTTTCTAGACGACCCTGCGGAAAAGACCAGAGATTTCTATTCTGGTGCAGGCCTGTTAATGCTGGTTTGATGCGGAGGAGTTAAGAATGCTTTTTAAAGTCATAACACATACATTTAAATCTGAATTGAGTTGCAACTGGACTTTGAATGTAAGGAAGCAGAATAAAAATAATTTAAAAGAAAAGCGCATAGTAAGTGTATTAAAAAATAAATGACCCTTAAAACAAACTGATGATTTCACACAGAGATGGCTTGTCAAATCCTTGTTTTAAAGTTTGTTATGCTGTAAAAAAGCTATAAAGACAGACAAACTGGTAGATAGGAATGCCACCTAAGGAGATTTAAATTGTATTTAATTACATACATTATAAAATAAATGGCTTTTCATAAATAAATATATGGTTCAGGGTGGAAGAACACTATTTTCCAAAACTCTAATCCATTTTTTACATTAATGATCTAAACAAAACGTCTACAATTCTAAATTGTGTAACCCTGACTTTCAAAAGGAGGGCCAGAGTCAACCAGGATAATGTCTGTGATTAAACAACTGCTGTTTAACTGCTGGTTAAACTAGTTAAGAAGTCTAATGGGGCCACAAGCTCACCAGTATCTAAACCCAACACATGCTAGTAACCAGCAATGCTGGGCTTTTCTGCACACTCAGTGTTTCTTGGTTACATCCAAAGCCACCAAAGTCAAATAGCCATGTAACCACAGCTGACACAAACTGACACTAACTATTTATAGCAAACAGACGCGTTGGAAATGACAACAGCCTGAACTGAACAGGAAGCAGTTCGCCCCAGTCAGTCCAGCAGAGTTCAGCCCAGCAGCACACAGCCCAAGAGTACAGGAAGGACGTTAGCTGTCATTTAACACAACTTGCCCTCCAAGCCAGTAGTCAAACCACCTCGTAACACTAGAGCCCTTTACATGCTCGCTCTCTCTCTACCCTCCGTCAACTTAAATGACAAGTGACCTAAAATCTCACCTTGTGTGAACTTCCTGCTTTCTTCCTGTTGAGACGAATGTCAGGAGGGTTGGGGGGGCGGATAAAGTGGCGCCAAAATGAATACAAAACAATGTTGACAAACAACTGAGAAAAAAAACAAAAAAGGAAAGAAAAAAGGATGGCACTGTGACAGAAAACAGTATCAGTGTACCATCACACATCTGCTTCCGGAGACCTGTGGGGAGAGAGAGACTGGAAAGTGAAAGTCTATATTTGTTCACATAATTTTGAGGTTGTTTATTGAAGCAAAATGTGCTAGGGCACAAAATATAAACTCAATTTATTTAGCATTTGCATTTGGGGCGGGACTAGCTGTTTGACCGACCAATGGCAGATGGGGGAGTGCTCAGGAAACAGGAAGAAGTCACAGGAATTCCGTTCGGAAATGACACACATAGCACTTTAATTAGGAATTTTAACATTTTAATTAGGAACTCTGTGATCCTTAAAAGACTTCAAGGTTTCAGTAAGAATTCATCCCAACCACCCCTTCTGTGCAAGTGTGGTGGCACTAACGGTAAGTTTTCCTCCCCGATCAAACTTTAAGAAAGCGGAGTGGAACAGCAGATATCATTGTATATAATAAGAAGGGCGTCTTTATTTTTTATGTGTGTGACATTGAAAGAGACACGGAACTGGCGCCACATAAATCAACTTGACAGTGGAATGGATTTGTAATGGATTAAAAAATGACAAAAAGCTCGGGTGTAGTTACCTCTTCTCAACCTCGCTGCAAATATCCCATGAGGCTCAGCTTCACTTAAGATGTATGTAATTACTTAATTTCATCCATCAGTCACAGGCGGCGTGAAACCATTTTGTCAATCATAAACTGTTACAGCATCCTGCAATTAACGTGAAGATTTGCATGTGGAACATGTTAAGCCATTCATGCAGAAAATGCACAATAGTGTAAACATTTACTGCCACGTACTGCCCGCATTGACGGGCACACACACGCCCAAGCATACATTATGTGTACAAGGTTCAAGGATAATTCATCACTCTGATATGTTTGTGCTGTCAAACTGAACAAAAAAGAAGAAAATCATATTTTCATATTTACTTGTGATTGAAAGCAAACAGCTGAGAAACTATACGAGCAAGCACGTCGATGCAATTCAATTTTAATTCTGTACAACGCGTGTGCTTTTTAGAACACGCTTCTCTGTATCACGCAGAACATATACAATGCAGGTCTCCTGAGAACATATAGGAAATAACCCTATGATCGTTGTTTTGCCAAAAACACATCTGTATGATTTAAAGCATGTGATGTCGTTTTACTCGAAAAACATTTCAATAATGTAACAAAAACATAATTTTTAAAATTTGTGGGATGTCTTTTTAGATGTTGTGTTGCTTGGTTATAAGAACGTTATTGAAACATTTTTTAATTCTGTAACTTTTTTAAACGTTCCACTAAATACTTACGGTTTTGATATATGATATAACGTTAAAAAAAGCTCAACTAATGTTACTGCAAGGACGTTTTTGATAACTTTGAGAGAACTAGCCAATAGCCAATGTTCTGAGAACATTCCCTGTTAGCTGGGAAGTGAGTAAGGGAGATGCAGAGAGAGCTTTAATTTTCCACACTGTTAATGGCCACATTAAACATCTCTTTCAGATTTTACAGTCTTGTAGCAAGGCAGGGAATGGAGTGAGTGAGTGAAAGAGAGAAAGAGAGAGGGAGAGAGAGTTGGGGCACCATCATCTCTTCAGAAATAAGAAAGGTCTGCTGATCTCAGAAGGTGGAAGAGAGCAGTAAATTGTTTCAATGGACCTCAGTTTAAGGCCATGGGTCCAATAGGAATGTACCAGTCATTATGATGTCATGTCTGGCTGATACAAACATGGATCCCTACTAGAGGCAGGAAATGCTATCTGATGGTGAAAACAATGTGACTATAAATATAATTTATATAATGTTTGTTTTTCAGAAGAATCTTGAGCACTTATAATCGGATTAGTTCAGGCAAAAATTAAACTACACTATATCCTAAACCATTCCAAATATATTATTTCCACAAATAAACCAGCAGTGTATAGCAGGGCTCAATGCTATTGTTTTTAAGTGACGTTGATCCTAAGTGAATATTTAAATGAGAACCACAGCCTGAGTCAATTCAGCGGCAGAAAGTTAAGAAAAACTGTCTATATAAAAATATATTAAAAAATATATAACAACTGTGTACCAATTAATGTAGTACAATTCAATGTACAAATGACAAAACACAATTTATTGTTGCTCATGGTCATGGTGTTGATCTATAGCTGGTACAGGCTTTTGAAAGGACAAGTACATAGCATATTTTCCACATTCATAAAAAAAATTATTTTCTCTTTTTTTGAATGAGATTGACTCACATTGAACTACACAGAATAAGCAATCCTTACATTTATTTGTTGTCAGTTGACAGATCTCGTTTCGCAACAGCGTGTCTTGTTCACAAACGTTGGAGAGTCTCATTCAATGCCACTCTAAGGCGAGTTCTGATACTCAAAATTGCTGTCAAGGCCTTAATGATTCAGTGCGCAGAAAACGAACGATTCATTGCTTAATAGACAAGTTCAAAAACGCTGATTCGTTCACAACTAATTCTGTCCTCTCACCTTCTCTGTCAAACACTCTTCATACCGTTCTCCTCCCCTCCCTTGAGGAGACAGGCTGATAGTTTGACTTTTCAGGTCTGCCATGGTAAAAACACAACAGATGCATCTTCCTGGTTCAATTACGGTAGTGCCACATCAACTCCTCCTCATAAAACAGTCCATCTTTCCTGCCGACAGTCCGGCGGAGGAGCACAGGAGGTGGGAGGGGGTGTGCACTAATAAGAGAGCCATATGGGTTTGTAAGACTGACAGAATGAACAACAGTTCACCAGGGTCAATACAGAGTACGGTAAGGACATTAAAATAAGGCGAGAGCATTCTCAGGGCACAGTATTTTTTTCCATGGGTTTGAAATATAGCCCATTTTTATTGCACTGATTACCTGTGATTTAACATCCTCTGCTCAAACGGCCAACTGAGGCATTTAAAAAGCCATTTCCAACTTTGAATCTGTATTAAAAAAGCGTTAATACAAGATATGGGCTCAATAACCACAATATGGTTGTCAAAACAGAGTGGGATGTTTTGATTAAAATGATGCTTTTATTATTCTTCATTTTGTGGATATTTTCTTACCCAAAGTGAATTATTGTACAATTTTTAAATATGGTCCCCAAAGAGCAACCTTGAAATAAGTCACTGTAAAATCAAAACTGAGCCTATTTAACTTTTTAATACAATACAATAGCGCACAATTTATCAGCGCCTGTTATTCCAGAGAATAAATTGATGCAATTTTTCATCATAATGTGGTAACTTACTACACTTTATAAATGACTTTATTAAATTAACCAATAGTCAAAGAGTTATTTAGACACCGTTTAGGTTAATGTTGTAAATAATGCGGCAATCAGTTAAAGGTATGGTAGGGGTTCGAAGAGCCTAGCAATAACAACCTAGCTTTGAAAGCATAAGATCCCACCCTTCGTTCAGAGCAATCTTCAAAGCCACGCCTCCTCCAATAGTGCTCATAAATAGGCAGATATAGTTTGAGCAAGTAGGACATTCAGGCCGCATGCAATGATTGGACGGACACTTTATAGTCCTGCGCCTTTCACAGAAGAGATACAAAAGTATACATTTATTATACCACTTTACTTTTACTTTGATTGCTATTAGGATGTGAAAAGACTTTTAACTAGAATAACATAAAATGTTCCTGGAACAAAAATCTATCCTGCCTTTACTACAATAATAAAGTTTAAAGCAATAATAGCAAATAATGTCAGATTAAAACAACAAGCGTTTTTGAGGGTGAACTTCTGCTCTTAAAAAGGTTCCAGTGTAGGTCTCAACAACTGGCTGCAAACTCCAGTTCAGACCTGATTGTTCGGGTATGTAGAACAATCTGCATATTCTGGTCTGATTTCCTGATGGATGCGGCCTTATTCCTTACTGCACTTTTTCTCCAATTTAAAGATCCCGTTTAACTCAGATTTATGTCATATTATGGACATAAAATGGGTCATGAACACCATTTCATGCTGCCTTTAAGTGTCTTGTTTTCGGGCATAATGGTGGCAGCTTCACGATATAAAAACAGCACTAGTGGAAAGGTTGCAAACTTTTTTTTTTATCGCTCGGCATTAGAGCGTTCGTCCATCAAAGACGTTCATAAACAAACAAACAAACCACAAAAACGAAGAGCAGCAAGTTTTCCGTGAGCTGCTCTTAGCAACAACAGGGATTGAGTAATGTTAATTTAGCTACGACCTTTTAATGAATCACTGCCACGTAAAACTCATTTGATGAACACCAGGGTGTGCTCGCTCAAGCTTGCTGACATTAATTACCACGGAAACGGGGTGAGACCAAAAAGAAATGAAAGATCTATTTCTGCAATGATCATTACAGCCAGTGTATCTGAAACAAGACATTTATGAACAATCTGACACATTTAATTATGTTCAAAGTGAGACGAAGGTTAAAGTAAATTATTGTGTGTTTGGTTACATGTTGACTAAACAACCTTTATGATGATACTTATACAAACAGGCATTAATGAGTCTCATAATTAACAACATCGGACTGGTTTCCTATGTTGTTATGCACTGCATGAACAGAAATTGCAACACACAAACACTTTGGGAGACACACACACATGCCCTGTTACTTGCGTGATACTGAATGAGTCTACTGGTGTCTGACCCGGAAGCAAGGTCATGTCACAGTCACCCAGTGTGACACATTGGTCACAGGGCTTCACACATCTGGTCTCATCCCTTCTGCTGGTTCCCCACTCTGGACCCTGGGCCAACCTGCCCCGTGGACCCAACTGTGACAGCAGCAGCTGGGGCTGAAATGTCCCCACAGACTTTTGTACCCTTTGGGAGCCCTCTGGTTTATATAGAGGTCACTGAGTTGCAGCCATGATGCCCCCCGGACATACATTTGCAGTGACCCCGGCCACCACATTTCACCAAAGGCAAAAACACACATACTGTTCCACGAGCACAGGGTGCCCTCGTGGAACAAGTGCCCCCATTTGCCCCCAACATGCTCAAAACGTTTGCTAATGTTTTCCAAAAGTTCTCTCAAAATTCTCTCCAAGTTATCAAAAAAGGTTCTTGCAGTAACAGTAGTAGAATGTAAAAAACTGGATGTTTTATACGTCATAGAACATTCAAAATAACATTTTTAGTTTTTACTTGATGAAAAGTTTAGGAAAACGTTCTTACAACGCAAAATTGTTAGCTGGGTGATTATGAATAAGAAACATCAATACTATTATAACATGAATAATTCTTAAAGCAGAAGTGACATTTATTTACGTAAAACAGTCTAGAAAAATAATGAATCTGCAAAACTGATCAATTTCAAAATATAAGGCATGAACTATTGTGTTGGTATATGTGGTTTGTAGATTTCCCATAAGATTTGGTATATTATGTGGTCCAGAAGTTTTGTTTTATAGCTGAAGGGGTCAGTCACCTGAAAAAGTCTGAGAGCTGAAGCCTCATGGGGTGGTGAAGCCGGGCGATTGTTGTGGGGCCACACATGGATGGCTGATAAAGCCCTAAGCCTCTTTTCCAGACACCTCTCCTGTCCCTGGAGGTGGCCAGAGAGTAATAGAGCAGATAAGTATTCTGGAGAGATCTCCTGAAGCCTTCTCACTACCTGGATCTTTCCCCGACTGCAGCACAGGTCACTTTACCTGTCAGAGAAACAGAGCAGCAGTCTTAGCCAGGTGAGTGACACATTCAATTTTCAATATGGTCCCATTTTTTCACGTATAGTGCGGTCTGAAGAGCCCTTCTCAGACGCCTTCTCAAACAGAGTTTGTCAGTTCAAACCTTTTTAAAAACATGAATAGTGACAACAGACGAAACAAATTCACCATGGCAACAATGAGGATGAGTCCTGGCACCTCCAAATACAATCTCCATGTCCCCTCAGCCACTGATTCAGAGTGACTGGAGAGGTCAAAGCAATATCACTGAAACCCGACATCCATCCAACTGAAACGAGGAAAAGATATTAATTGTCTATCTGGGACAGAATCTTTGCACTGGTGAGCTTGTTCTTAGATTAACAGGATGGAATTATACATCTTCTAGAAACATTCAAGAATACAACATAAAAGAAAATTCATCTCTTAAGGTTTAACACTGTTAGAACTCATTCAGATTTATCACTATGTTCAAAAGTATTATGACCTTCAGCTCACAGTCATGTACACAGAAAGGTTCAGAAAACGTAATGATTTCCTGAAAAATGCATTTTAATAAATGAAAAAATAAATTAAAGGAAAAAGAGAACGCTCTATGTACGCTTCTATGTACAGTATGTACACAAATGTACAGTACATGACATTTCATGAAGGAACAAAATATTTTCTACAAGTAAATATTGAATAAACATCATTAAGATTAATATAGACAACATGAATAAATGTTTGTAATTTATACACATATACATACATTTATAGTAAAATAAAAGATTATGGAACACTGGTGCACTGTATTCATGTAAACTTACATTTATTGCATGCAGTAAAAGGTCAAAATCTAAGCTCAACTGACCAAGTGTCATCATAGTTCAGTCTATGTCTCAGTCATGGGCAGAATCCTTATGCATAAAGATTTGATTATGTCCATCTCATTTTACACCCATAAATCACCTCCGTCCAGCAATGAGGATTTGATTTAATTTCACTTCACGGGAAAATCAGCGGGAATATTCAGGCAGACTGAAATGGACAGTCAAGTGGACCGCACTTAATGCCTGGGAAAGACTTAATGAAAAGAGATCCTACAAGCTGCAGCAGAACATGAGTCTCATGGTCCGGCCAGCGATGATGGATGGTGTGCAGGGAAGAAACATTTCAGCTGAACCTGGTTGTACTGAAGTACATTTCCTCAATGTTTTTAGTCCAAACATCCATTTTGAGGACCTGACACTGTTATTTATCAAACACCGGCTCGGCAGAGGGAGCGCTTTGTATTCCTGAGGATTTCAGGTGGTCGTTAGGCCCAGTTTCATGTACCTTACGCCAATTTGCTAAAAATATTGTTTGCTTTCTCCCCATTTCATCCCCAGCCTAGGATGCGAAAAAGCACAAAAGCATTCAATAAAAAAATATTAGGCGAGCTGGAGAAACAAACAAGGCAATACACAGAAAAGCCTTAGAGAAACCACCAGCTTCACCCGATGCACGTTTGTCTGCCGCTTAAGAAAACAGAAGATGGATTTGTAAAAGCCGTGCGACCTTGGTGAACAATATTACAATTGCACAGCATTTACTTAATGACTGTCACGCCTGTGTGAAACAAAAAACGTTCACACTTTATTTTCAAAGAGCTCTTCTGTTGTTTGAAGAAAATGCATCAACAATAAATAAAACAAAGTGAGGAAAAGCAAAGCAAAGCAAGGCAAAACAACAGAAAACAAAGTAAAGAAAAGCAGAGCAAGGCAAACAAAACAAAACAAAACAAAACAAAACAAAACAAAACAAAACAAAACAAAACAAAACAAAACAAAACAAAAAACAAAACAAAACAAAACAAAACAAAAAACAAAACAAAACAAAACAAAACAAAACAAAACAAAACAAAACAAAACAAAACAAAACCAGCAGTCTGTATTCTATAGTGCTATAAAACCAAGAGCAGTTTTCAATTCATTCACAAACAGATCTAATGCTTTAATGTTTGAATGACTAGGGATTAAAAAGAATATCAGTTATTCTGAAGACAACAGCCACCTCACCCTCTGAGGTTCTGCCCTTCACAATCCCCTGCTGTTGATTTCACTGGAGTGTTTCATAAAAACTAAATATGTTCCTCCGGAAGACTTCCTCTGAATACCAGGAGTGATATCAGTGACAAAGTTGCCTTGGTGGCTGTGCTGATATGAAGAAGTACATGAGGTAGTAGAATAATTTGCCGATAGCTTGCTGGAGGGAAAGAAAGGAACGGTGTCACTCAGAGCAAACAAAAGAAAATTAATTACATTTTCACAGCAACAATTTCGTGACTTTGATTAGGCGACTCCTTGGCAACAAAACAGACTCATTTGAATTCTTTAAGAGTAAACTATGAACAAAGATTGTCAACACTTATTTGAGCAAATATTTTTGGTGCGTTTGGCGTGGATCTGGAGGACATGCAGAGGAAAACGTTCTGCATTTTTACAATTTAAAAAAACGTGGTTTACTATAAAATCAAGTCAAGACATTCTCAAAATGACATGTTGCCAAGATTTGTCAGATTCGGCTGACTTTTGGGTACAAATATGCTCACAATATATGGTTAAGTAACCCACAAACACACATACACACACCCGTGCACACACACATACTGGTTAACACACATATAGGTGTGCCTGCTCCCAGTTTTAACTGACCTTCAGTCACAAATTGAATGTACTTTGACAAAAAAACTAACATTACATCCTAACAAAGCAGAACATGACAGAACATTTATTTCTTTACACTTAAAGCAAAATCCAGCCGAGCCAAGTTAAAAACGAGGAACTGAAAACTCAGAATCACAAAAACTCAGATTAACACAGAAAAGAACAGGTTGTTTTATCACATTGACCCTGGAAAGGGTACAACAATATGTAAACCTCACCCTACAGGAGAAACGAGTTGTCCTGTGTGCTTTTCTAGGTTGCAGTGTAGGAGGAGGTTTCTTATATTTTTGCACCACAGTGTAGTTCAGAAAACTGTCAATAGTTTGGCTATAACATTACTCGCCCTTATTCCCAATGCTCGTCCTGCAGGCCCTTCTAAAACAATGACTCACGATCATTTAAAGTAATCTCTCCTCTGAGATCAGCTCGATATGATGATGCAGTGCTTTCTGAAAGAAGAAGAGATCAAATAAAACCATGTATAGTAAGTTCAAAAACACAAACGGGTCCCAGGGCACCACGTAGTTCTGCCATGCATCACGGTATGGTGCCCGGCTGAAATTGCTGACGCTGGCCCCCACCGTCTCATTCGTACCCTCTGATGGTACTTCATAAAACGCACCACGTTGTAAATCGCAGGACACAGTCATAAACAACGGCCAAGTGGGGAAACTTTAGAGAGTTCAACATTGGCCAATAATAGCTTAGTTAGACCTGCTTTTGATTAATCTCTTTGTCTTGTCGCCACATGGGAATACACACTTACACACAAATATTGTTTGCTGCCAATATTAGATCTCACACAGGATGTAGCTGGTGCCAACACCTCGAGTGTGCCATACTGCACATCAAACCTTCTTGCATCTTCTTGTTTGCTGTTCCTTCTGTATCACGGCTACCCAGCTAACAATTTTAGGTATTTCTCTCTAACGTTTCCATAAAGTACTAAAATGTTAAAAATGTTGTTTTGAGAAGTCTAAGGAATGTTCAGAACGTCCAATTTTTTAGACCTTCTATTGAAGTTATTGTTTGGTTATAAAAATAGCATTCAAACTAATTTTAGTTAACCCTAACCCTAACTAACGTTACTTCAAGAACGTTTTTTTACAACTTTGAGAAAACTTTTAAAGAACATTATCCAACATTTTAAGAACGTTAGCTGAGTAACTGGAAAAGCACATGCTAAGAGCAAAATCACCTCAAAGTTGGTGAATTATTCCTGTGTTGACAGACACAACAACAGTGTCTCTTCCTCGGTCAATGATTCACGAGCGGCGCTGACCTGAAGTGAATGACTGCTCTGGCAAATACATGGTCCAGTTGGCTAATAGTCTTGGCACGAGACAGAAGCGGGTGTCGAATCAGCCCGGTCAGGAAGTTTACGGCTGAATGCTTGCTTACTGGGTGTGGTATTTTTTATACCGCCTAGCGTATCTCATACTGAAGGAAAGACGAATCACAATCACTGGTGAGCAAATAAACATACACACATGCACACACACAGGCAGGTTTTTACAAACATGCATGATCTATATTTTTATACGTACTCGCATCGTCTCATTTAGCTCAAATCTTTTTTCCCCATGCGAGCAGACATGGGTTGCAGTTGTATTGGCAGTTGGACGTAACATCACACTGGGACTGAAAGGGCCTGGCAGGACCTCGTGTCTACAAGCTACATCAGCCACTCCTACTGAATTCAAAACACCTCATTCCCATTCACAACGAAACCTGCTCCAGTCTGCCAGCCTTACATATGGTGTCTTGTCCCGCTGCACATACTGTTTCCCTCACTAATGGTGTAGACCTGGAACAATGAGTCAAGGAGGTGATGTTCTCCACTTTAATGCAACCTTGATGACAGAAGAGATACTGTACAGTATGAAGGCATCCACAGAATGAGGTACAGTAAAACCAGCGCTGGTTAAATTACAAAAAAACTGAATTTGTAAATTAATTAATAAAAATAAGCCTGTTTAATTGTTGGTCTGGGCATTCGAGGGCAAAAGGAAGCTTTAAAGCACGTTCTGTTGTTACTCTGTATTGTTTGGGATTTCAAAATTAACCTCTTATTTCCCCTTATATTCCTTTAATGTTTCTCTGATCTAATAAAACCCATTCAGCTATTATTGAAGACTTTTGTGACTTTTTTCTATCAGTCATTATTTTGTTTCTGAGGTCAATCTGACCCAGCCATAATTGTAGAAAAATACAATAATACAAATTCGAATGGGTTCCGATTGGTCCTTGTGAGATCATGAAGTATCACCTGATGCTTGAATGTCAAGTATGCTTTTTTAAAATGTCACAAGGGCTTTGGTGTCTCTCAGATGATACTAAATGAAGCTCAAAACATACATTCGAGAGGAGGCTGAGGGGCTCTAATTCAGTCAATTTGATTGGATAAATGGTTGCTTACATCACTCAGATGAGAATTCTTTTCTACGTCTTCAGCTTCACATTTTCTCTAATACTTCTTTCACTGGTTAAATACTAATGACCTATCCTGTAATTCTCAGTTATATTTTTAATCAAGTGGACCACGAGGAGGGTCTAAAAGCTTCACCCAAGACCCATGATTAAGCTCATCTGTTACAGACAGAACGGTAAATTACAGTGAGTTACTGTATTTGAATCATATAGAATCATATAGTATAAATCAGAGAAGCTGTGAAATAAAGGATTTCACAGAATAAATGAAACAAGATGATGGTTTAGCCTATGTACATATACTATAAATTACTGAAACAAATATGATTTGGTCATATCTGATGCACTTTTAAAGAAACAAAATACAAGACACAAAACTTGTGCTGCAATATACACACGTTTCAGTTTCAAAGAAAAGTATTTCAGACGCTTCATATTTTCAGTGTCTGTGAGCTGCTGCTCTCTAGAGATGTGAGATGCACAGTCTTATAGGACCTGACTGCAATCTGAAACACTGTTGCATATTTATCTGAGTGACGGCGCAACAAAAGGCAGAGCTGTTGCATTCTTATTTATTTACAAAAAAGCAGTTATTGAATGCGTTTCCAAAGAATAAAGATCTTGTACTTTATTTCCTGGAAAATAAGAAGGAAAAAATAAAGATTTTCCTCATAAAAAAGGAAAAAAAATCTGTCCTCTGGAAAGAAAAATGCATAATTCTTTTGTGCCCGATTGTGTATTGTTGGAAGCTCCAATGAAGATATTGGATTGATATATTTGTTGACATTACTGGCATGTGACAAAGACAGCATCCCTGAACAGATAATAGCACATTTTAATAAACTAAAAAAAGAAAAATGTTGCTGGAATATGAATTTCGTGGAACTGTCGCTATTTGGCACAAACAGAAAACGTGTCCTGTTTGCCAACGAAGAGATTTGATTTGAATATTATAGAGTGAATTCAATTAAAGTGTCCCTGAACTGGCTTCAGTGTTTTTCCAATAAAGAGGAATGTGATTGCGTGGCGTTTAGATTGAAGAGTCACCCGCAGCAATCACTCTCAAAGGGGAAAACAGTCACTCGTTTTCCTGTCTGGAATCGATAACTATATACCAAGATTTTCCGAAGGTGTCACTAAGAATCAGAGCTGAACAGGTGATTGATCATGTCAGCGCTCGGGTTCGAGAATAAAAGTCAGATATTGTAAATGAAGTCATCTAAAACCTACATCATTACCGGCCAAACCTAATTAGAATCTGATGTGTATTGAGAACTTGCGTGTGGCTCCAACAATATAGATATCATGGCACAATATCAACATAATTAGTGTCAGAACAGTGATATTGTAATACTCACTGTACTTTTTATTATATAATGTTCTGGTGATGGGCTTTACTTTGGACATTCCTTTGATTATTTGCAATAACTACATTAGAAACTGCACCGGATAGAAAAACAATTATGTGACTTTCTGATTAAATGACAAAACAAAGCTAAATTAATCTAACTGGGGATTAAACAAGTCCATGTTTAATCCCCAGTTAGAGCTGAAATGAGACCAGTGCATAATTTTTATGCCACGACTGTGACCAAACAGAATTACAAAAATGAATGTTTTTATAGAGATTTAACAAGCACTCCCTCTGTCTACAGATAATCCTGGCCATAGTGGGTGGGGCTATCGGTAGCCCCGCCTCACTACAGATCGATGTAGTGTCACACTGATGGGGCGGCTCAAACAGATGATTGTTATAAAAATAACACCACAAAGACATTATTTACACTGTTCATGGAAATCCACTTACAAAACCTTGTGTATCTTTATTAAAGTACTAGACAAGTAGCTTAATAGTCACAGGTTACAACAGCAGACAGGTAACATCCAGGTCATATTTTACTGTGATGCTTGTTACAGGGGTGGAATTTGACAATTTCTCAAAAATAATATTGCAGCACAGACATACTTAATGTTCTTAACGTAGGCTAATGTACTGTAATATAATATAATACTTTTAATTTTGGTTTTGTATTTTGGGGTGAAATGTGACCTTACCCATCTTCAGTTGAAGTCTGTGAGTCCAGTCATCTTATATGTAACCCTTAAACTCTCTTCATGAAATCATTTTCACACGCTTTCTGTACACACTAGGTGTTGCTGGTCCAGCAGGGCCCTTCAAATCATCTCTTCATAAAACGACCTTCTGTCTGCAGGCAGGCTGAAAGATGGTCATTCTGGCACCCCTGCAACTTGACCTGCAGGTCAAACACAGTTTAGAAAGTGATTCTATTTTAAAAACTCCCCGTGAGGTGCTACGTGTCCTTGGGGACGTTCAGCGGACTGGAGTGTGTTCATCGGTCGGAGAGCTTCTGTCATAACCGCTTCATAAAAACACCTGATGTGCATTTATTCTTTAATATATACGAATTCGAACAAGAGGGCAAGAACATCTGTACACTTTAAATTCAATAATTTCATAAATGCATACAATTCTGTAGAAATTATGAAACAGTTAGTTTGAAGATACAGTTTTTGGCATGTAAACAGTAACAGAATGCTGCCATTAAACAAATTATGATTGCCTGTGTGCGTGGCACAGTAATAATAAAAGCAACTGAATGAAAAAGTCATACCCAGCTAACAGGGAATGTTCTCAGAACATTGGCTAACATCCTCCAAAAGTGCTCGACGAAGTTATCAAAAACATTCTTGCAGTAACATTAGTAGAATGTGTTTTAACGTTATTTATCTCAGAAAAAAAAGATTATTCTTAAGTTGTTAGTGGATCGTTTTAAAAACGTTACTGCATATCAATATATTATATATTAGTATGCACATTACACAGTAAAGGGATTTAAATGTTTCAGTGTGGGCAACTTTTACATGTGACAACCAGAAAGCATGTATTTTTATAATAAAATAAATCTTTTGTTTTAAAATTACAAAACCATAACCCTAGAAAGTGTCCCTCAGCGAGCTGTGATCATATTTCTGGATTATGGCCATTTCATCAGTCCAATGGCTTCAGTAACAATTGCTCGGTTATGAAACTCAACGCCGTTGATTTATTTCTTCCACCAAGGAGCTGCAGACATTTGCCATCCAAATACAGCCCGGAAAAAGCTGGGTCATATTCCTGATCCTAGAAATCCAAACGCACTTGGTCCTAAATTCTTGAAAAATCCAAGCCTGCTTGGTCAGGCTGAGCGAGCAGCGCCACGACATCTGACTGTGTCCTTTCCAGTTTGTCCGACTAATATTAGACAGACGCTCTGAGGACACAGAGGCTGAAAGAAAGGGAACAATCTACTACCTTCAAGTCCAGGAGAGATTACTTCCTCTCCCCTCACCAAATCTGTGACTACACCAGACCAGACTGACCTTTCAGCAAAGTCTCAAAACATGGCGCACGGCAACCCTGTGATGGATTGAGAGTTATACATTCTGGAGGAAAAAGCCAGTGAGGGAGGGAATTAAGAAAGGAAGGGTGGCCGAGGTGGCCATGTCCTATATCACTTATCGCTGAAGGCTGAGGAAAAGGTGGGAGGGTGTCCGCTTCATCTCGTGGGCCCTTGCAAAGACAAGCGATTCGTCAAAGTTTGTCATTGGCTTGGAGGTAACCTTGTGCACTGAGATGGAACCAGCAGGGAGGGGGGGCTCTGAATTGTCATTTACACTCCATTTATGAAGCATCTATCATTGATCTGACATTATATGCCATCAGTCCCGGCCAAACATCACAATATGATGTAGAAGTGGCCCAAGACTGCAGAAATTAACGTTCAAAAGTTAACTGAGCAAAAGTTTGCAGACAGGGCTGGAACTACATCATGAGTTTGTTTGGGTGATCACAATGTGGTTAGAAGGTTAAGAAAGAGGAAAATCAATACAAAACCACTACAAACCAAAGTTTTCTTACAACCCAGAGTTCCCTGGGTTGCAACCCATGACAATTTTACCGTATTAAAATCAATTTTGAGGATTTGCGATTATTTGTTTCTATAATTGTTTTAGATGCTGTTAATGTTAATATTATACTAATTAAGTTACTATTGTTTTTTATTGCCTGTCCAAACACAAAAGAAATATGCTAGAACCACATTATATGTGCAAATAGCCATAAATACTAATAAGATCACTATGTAGGGACTATTGTCTACCACAGTCTGTCTAAATAAAATAACAATTTGTTCCTCAATACATCAATTTCCAAAAGGAAGACCAAGTTCATAGCTGGATTAACAGGAATGAAGTCCATTTAATGGCATTCTCCCCAATTTGAGAGCATTTCCCAGCCCTGTGTCTCCAGCCGAGGGCTCTTAATGTGCTTCATATGAGAGAAGCTCCCTGGAGACGGTTCGCATGGCCGCAGCTGTCTGAACAGATTTGCGACTGTCATGCAGACGGTCAGTGAAGGCGTAACTGCGAGGTTCCTAAACATTGTTGACATGGCACAGCGGCTGCATGTTACAGACAACACTCAAACTGCGTTCTCCCTATTTTCATCAAACCTCTGTCAACCGCACAGGAAACCGGGCGTAAGCAGCCCACTGTGACCCGTAAACACCCGTATATAGCTGCTGCCCTCCAGCTTCTTTATTGTTATTGACCCCATCAGTGCTGCTCATTTGATATCATGATTTTTCAGCTGTATCTGTCCCAGTGTTGAGGAAGCTACATTTAAAGCATGCCAACCTATATGCTACTCGTGACTCAAGTAGTTGCTACCCTACAAAAATGTAGCCAACTGCACTGAAGTTATTTAAGCAGATATTATCTTTTTAAATATATAACTTTTTAAAGCATATTTCAGATTACATTAGATTATTCAAATCAGATTATATCATCTTTGACTTAATCAGAGCAATATTATAAAAAAATTTTATGAACTGGTTCATTAACACAAACTTTCTTAATGAACCAATTCACTAAAATAAAGCTCAGTTACTGTGAGACTGCACGCTCGGTACAAAGTGACAAAAATCAACAGTGAGCCTTTTGGTTGTGTAACATGTTCATTTGTTTGTTACTGGGAAAGCTACGGTACTGTCACACTGCCAAAAAAAATCTAAAACTAAAAAGTTAGTAGCCTCACAACACTGTTTTGTACTGTGGACAGGCCTACAACATTTTTCCATCATTACTCAATCACTCTCGGTTCTCTGCTTCTGTGTCTGACAGACCCAATCCTGTCCGCCGAACGCAGATGATGTAATATTCAGCAAGCCATTAGTTAAACAACAGTTAAAGGCTGTTATGGCATGTCTGACCTCAACATAACAAATACATCCACAGTTATTTACAAGCCACCTACGACTTTAAATAATGGATGTCCGTTTTCTGTGCATTGGTCCGGGTTGTTTGTTACTGTAATTTGTCTTTCTGACACTTACGGTATTCTGCATGGCTGTGTCTCCCTCTCCTTTGGGAAATTGAAAACATCACATAAACACAAGACAGCTAGTAAAGCCAGCAGAGATAAGTGACAGTGTGCTATTATTACTGCAATTTACTGTATTTACTCTTTAGCCTGCTGGAAAGATGAACCAAAGCGCTGTGATGTTAATCTCCATTAGGCCGTTTTCCATAGAAATGCACTGAAGAACTCACAGGGTGCGTTCAGAGTTGATACAATGAACTGATTAATGCCAACCGAGTTCTGGGACGTTTACGGTCCGCACCACTTCATGAACATTACAGACAATCTGTGCAGCAGACCGACAATGCAACGGCAGCTCGAAGCATTTCCCACAGACATAACAGGCAGTCAACAAAATGTTTATATAAAGTAACAAAAGCATTAAAAACATTATTTTTAATGTTTTAGGAACATTCAAAATGTCAATTTTTTAAACATTGTATGTTTATTCCCTAGTAATCAAGGCATTTTCATTTATTATGCTGCTCGTATTGAGGGTGAGCCTAGACATATTGCAGATCATGTGCTGTTAGTCTCCACATCTCCTTGGAAGTGTCCTTACATGTGCCGTTGGGACAGGGGTGACACAGCCCTGCAGTGCCATCAGCCTGGTGCTTGGCTGATGCGTTTTAATGTGCCTCCGTTGTGACAGCTGGCCTGATATAAAGAATTCCCATCACAGAATACAAAGTACGCAGGTTATTGCTTTCTGTCACGCAAATAGAATTGTCAGTTACACAAATAGACTGGAGATGTCATGGGTAGCACAAGCAGAGTCTGTGGCTGTATGCTTTGCCATTTACACATCTGCTGTAAAATGTGTGTGTATACTGTACGTACATATACGCGGATGAGGGGGGAGAGCCGTCCCAGCTAACAATTTTAGGCTGTAAGAGCATTGTTCAAGGAACGTTCAGAACAGCATTTTTTTAAGATGTTGTGTTAACATTATTGTTTGGTTATTATAATGTTACTCAAACATGAATTTTAATTCTGTAACATTTGATTAAAATGTTCCAATAATAACTTAAGAATTCATTTATTGATATATGAAATATGACAAACTTTCAGCAAGAACATTTTTAATAACTTTGGGAAACTTTTTTGATAGCCTCTACATTGTTTTGCGTACCTCTCAAAAAGGCTTTAAAACTGTAATGACGTGTAAATCGCTTGAGCTCGAATAGCTTGAGCATAAATCGAACAGCTTGAGTGCCTCCTAAAATTGATGGTCTAATATGGCAACATGGAATCAACTAATGGCATGAGACTGAGGTGGGATTCTCTGTTTGCATGAGTTTTGAATGACAGGGAAAGTGCTCTGAAATGCTGTGTGAAAACAGTCATGTTTGCAAAGCTGTTTGGCTGTGCTAGTGAAATTACACACTTCACCTTTAAAACTGAGCACATTCCAATACTGAATTCCAGCTGTTACCTATTAGTTGCGCATCATTGCCAAGACACAAAGACCTCATTCACATAACAGGTTAATGTGGCCTCAGACTGATTTCTCTCCCCTCAGATTAAATCAGTTTTCTTGGATAAAACAGAGAACCCCAAAAATCTGACATTTCAATTCCCATCTGTGCCATTTCTACATTATACATGGAAATGACTGTGCATACATCACCAGTCAAAAAACTCTTAAACTTCTGCATTACGACAATCAGAGTTCCTTTATCTTGCAGTGGCTGTAATGTCAATATATTGATTTTGTCTTTAACCTGTGAAGTTTTGTGATTAATTAAAGTAAAATAACAGATGCGTGTTTGAAATATTCCACGACTGTCCCTCAAAAGACAAAGTTGATGACACTTTGGACAGGCTGTGCAGTGGCCTCTGGCCCCCTAGGAACAGATCAGGTAATGCAAGATGTCTTTCAGGTGGCTAAATATGCATTAAGGAAAATAGAGATTTATTGATTAGAAAGGAGCTCAGCTGCTGAGCAGGTCCTGCTCAAACTTTCTGCAAAGCAACTGGATGTCACTGCCGTTCTTCTCTGTTCCAGCTTACAGAAGAACCATAACAAACCCTTTCGAGAACCATGCAAAGTTTTAAATCACTTCCCAGTTCTGTACATTTGAATCTAGTGGAACCATGTGGGGGTCACAGAAAAGATATGTCAGAAATTTTCAAAGATTTGACATGTTTAGTGATTTAAACAAATCCCATGGTCCCTTGTTCAGGAAGGCAGGCAAAGATTGTGCCGTTGCAGCCGGAGAATGAAAAGTGGAAATGACCTTGAATTAGCTGCGCTGGCTCGCTCGAATCGATTCAGACTACATGTAAGAGTAGAATTACTGTGGAGAGGTCAGACGGGCAGTAAGTCAGAGAGCAGAGGAAATGCAGATCAGCAGAGAGCAGAAGACGAGACCGTTCTTAAGAGACGCACTTAGCAGGATTCACATGCACGCTGTATGCATCTCTCCATCCGTAGACTGAACAGAAAATCTGTAACATAATAGAACAACCATATTTGAAAATTTACTGTCAGGTAACCTACAAAGGAATCTTAAAACGTGCTTCATTTGGCAACACAAAGTCAAAAAAATTATTCAGCGTGACTACATCAGCCTTAATAAGGGTCACATCAGGAAGAAATTGTTTTAACTGCATGTTTAACCTTTTTCACTTTTTAAATAATTAAAAAGCATTCACGTTTAACGTTCTGCCTAATATTACTCAGAAAAACTTTATAAAAGTTCAATCTGTACCATTAAAAAACATTTTTAATAAACTGTAAAACAGCTAAAAAGTTTTAAAGCTAACTGACTAAATGATTGTCTCTGCAAATGTATGAATAGCTTTGAAATAGCATTCATTTTTATACATACATTTGTTTAAGCTAATTCCTCTGCTGTGTTTTTAAATCACACAAATAAAAGAGGGTCAGATCACTAAAAATGACACTTTACCTCTGCACAACCAACAAACAGCCATAGGCAAGAGAATGTTAAAATATGTGCCATTAAGATCAACAACATCTCGTAAAAGTGTCACCCAGTGGTTTATATTTACCATGACCTAGTGTGAAGATGCATGACTGAACTGTTATCAATATGATACAATATTCAAAAATTACATCTAATATTATAAACCCAATGTATCATCTAATGATAAATCAAATCAAATACAGCATTTGACATTTAATAAATTGATATTTTGGATTTGGAATGAAACAACTTAGCGGCACTAAACTTGTCTCAGATAGTCATTTAAATTAGGATCAAGTACTACACAATTAAATTACATTAACTATTATTTTGTACTAAACAAGTAAAGAAGCTGTTCATTCACAGCTTCACATTCATGATTCATCCGCAGATGAGTAATATATTCAAGAGATATATATAAACACAGCTCGTACTGGATCTCAAACTCCATGGCATTCCATGAAGTCTTATTGGAATTAATCAACCTTGTGTTTATGCTGTCCATAATCAAGGAATGTTTTAAAACGGTCAATCTGTGTGACAGATGACATCATCGGGAAGTTTGGAGGGTGAACTGAAGGCGGACTGGATCACTAAGCTTCAGAAATGTCATTCTGTCGCTCCATGTGACTGAAAACATTGTCAAGCCAATGACAATGTTGTCGATAACCAGGTCACACCTCTCCTCTCCTTCCCCCTCAACTGCACCCCATCATCTCCTTTAGCATTCATAATCTGTCATCCGATCAATGTGCATGCGTCGCAGCACTAATGCGATTGTTTTAGTCATCAATAACAATAACAATGTTAGCATCAGTAATGGCCATATTTAACACCAGCCGTTAGAGACAGGACAAGACTTTTGACCCTGCAGCCATTTGCATATCTGCATAATTCATGACCTGTCTCGTACACGTCTGAGAGACCGGGCAAAAAATGTCGTCTCGGTGCAGGGCACGCTGAACTTTGACCTTGGGCCTGGAACCGCTGATACGGTCAATCTGATTCAGCAAAGGCTGCGATGGGAGCCTGTACGCATCACAATGTACCTGCCGCTTGTCTGGGGTGATTTAACAAGCCTGGCGTGATGCCCTGCATTAATTAATGAGGTCGGGCATAAACACATTGCCCAGGGTCGACAGTGACTTACGTTCTGGCAGTGCAGCTACAGGTGGAGGTGTCACAAGAAACTCGAGATGACTATGAAAACATCTAATGGTGAAGTCAAACAGAAAGGCATAAGAAGAAAACAAGGAAATGGACACCCATTCTTAAACGAACAGTACAACCAAAAATGCAGATTCTGTAATTGAATGTAAGACAAAATAATTACAAGCCACACTCAAGAACTACAGGTGAAATATTATTATTATAGTAAAGTTTATAGTATTAATATTATTATTATATTAAAGCTCAATGTATCAAAATGATTGAAGTATTGCATATTGCAATATAACCAACATACATGTTTCAACAAAATAAAAAGGTGAAACGTATGTTGGTTATATATATATTTGCTTTAAAATATATTTTAACAATTTCAATTTATTTTACCAATTTAAAGCATTATTATGCATCACATTTAACAAGTTATTGCATAATCACATTTTTCTTAAATATCATGCAACCCTAATGATCACTAAATAAAACGTTTTAATTTCAGCCGATTCCTTGTACAAAGCTATCATATGTCTTGGGTAGGAACAACATAAGTGTGAGTAAATAAGGGGATTTTCATTACTGCATGAAGTTCTGTGAACTACTTTAACATATAAACAGTAATTAAGGAAAATATAAGCATGTTTAGGCTCAAGTACGGTACGACTGATCCCTTGACCGAGTGGCACTGAGTGGCTGATGGTAATCAGGCTTGTTTTCATCAAATCAAACACCTGTGATTTTCCTTATGCTTTATCAAGAAACAAGTGATATTCAAAAGACCTGAACAGAGCCAAGAGATGAAACGCTGCATATGTTATAAAGCAATGTAATGCGACAGAACGAAGAGAGCTCTTAGTATGCAGAGACTACAGTTTAATCCCCACCTTTAGAAAGAGCCTCATCTCATTGTAAATGTTGAACTGAACCTGAGCAGTGCTAAAATAGAAGAGGGTGAACAAGCGCAGGGCATTTTATCAGTGCCAAATATAATAACTGCTTGCAGGCCTCGTAAAGAACATTTCATAATCTTCCTTCAGCACAAAACAGAGATTTCGGTTGAGTGTGTTGAGGAGAAAATTCATGAGGAATTACAAACCTTCGTAAAGATATTAACAGAGGGTCCTTTGTGCTCTGTGGTGCTTCTGTGGAGGGAACAGAAGTATGAAATACTGTTTTAAACTCTGATTTTATATGTACTGCTTTTCCCAATCAAAATGTTAACACGTTTAACATGTATATTGTGTACATTGTGTAAATGTGATACAAATTAAAAAGATTTTGGGATGAAAGCTTTAGTAACTGTATGACATGAGTGTGATTATCTCTGTCTCCTTCTTAGGGTCACTTTCACTTCTCTGGAGAAGAGTTCTTCGTGTGACTCTTCTTTCATAAAGTGCTCTTATAGGAGCCGAGGTGACGGTGACCTGCCGCCACTCTTCCAATAAGGGCCCCAGATCCCCGAAGCGGTCAAAAGTCTGTCTCTATTCCACTCAAAACACTCACCCTGACCCTTCATTTCTCTCCTCTTTCATCTCAGACAGCCAATATGAAAGAAATCCTTCATCCTCACCCTCATTCTTTATTCACACTCAGCCGTGCACCAAAACCAGACTATTTTAAGAATTTCCTCTCTCAGTTTTAAAGCTTTTGGCGACAGTAATATTAAGCAGATGTCTTCTTAGATTTGTCCTTTTCTTTGGCTGGAAAAAAAAATACACACAGGACTTTCACAGAGCTGCAGACCTGCTACGGCCACCACAATGTTCTTCTGTCAGGAAATGCTGGATTTGTGAAGCATTTTTCTCTGTGATTTTACTATTTAAGGGCCAGAAATGAATATGAACTTTTTCAGTTTCTTTAATAATTTTGGAAGCGATAAATAAAACATAAATAATATTATCAGCCGGCACTTTATTAAAAGAAAATGAATCAAATAATATTTTAATGAAACTGATATGGAGAGCAGGATACTGTTTAAAAAGTGAGAAGAGCTGGAGAGCTACAGATCATTACACTACATTAAATGACTTCATTAAATAAATGAAACTGACACATGTTTCTGCATAATAAATGTCATACCAAGACTCCAGTAAAACTACTTTTTCGTTTCTTTTATACCAAATTATCTAGCAAAGGCTTTGCTCACTTGCACCTTTAACCAGACAGCGGTGGAGTGACACGGAAAACAAAACAAAGATCAATTCAATTACAACATATCTTATTCTTTTTCTTCTAACCAGTTTGCCAATAGGGAGTCCAGAAACACCCAATATAAGTTTGAATGAAACAAATCTCATTTGTTTTTGAATACCAAACCCCAGACACACAGCACCGCTGGAATAACGGATTTGCCTGATTCTGATTGAGCAGGTTTGTGATGATGTTTAACAGAAGTCAAATTAAACATGATCCAAGGTGCCTTTTCTGTCTGAGGTCTCTGAGGCCTCCACGCTCAGGTTCTGCTCTATTATTGAAAACGAATTCACAATACCCACCTTGCTAATGATTCATTACTTTCATAATGTGTTTGGCACTCGCTGCTCTTGCTGCTTAATTAAAGAGGCATTTTACAACATTCATAAAAGCACAGACTGTACACAGCCCAGACTCACCCGCTTTCTTTCTTTTGCTTCTCTCTTCCATTTGTCTTTCACACCTAGAGGTATAAAGATTTGAAAGCGGTCTCTTCTGGCACTTGTTGCTCACTTCACTCTAAACAAAGTTCACCCTGCACTTGTGGAGAACATCCCCAGACCTCTAGACCAATAAAAACTCTACACATAACTCCTTTATCTATTATCGAACTGGACAACGTTTGTTCAGAAGATGAAATGTGGTGTTTGGTTGGAAGCTACGAAGCATAAAATCACACATATAGTAACTAATAAAACGTGCCTGCAGATGCAGAAGAATATAAATAAACTACAACGTGATACTGCTTATTATGCCTGAAATGTATAGAAAACGTGTTTTTAACATAGCACATAGACATAATACAAATATTACAAGTATATCTACAAGTATAGAACATATGCAAATATCTATATGCAAGTATAGATATATATATAATAGAAAATAAAAGACAAACAATTCATCTGTGGAGAAACATCTCCAGACCTCTCTGCCCCCCAGCCCCCGCTGAAATCTACCGTTTTGACTCTGTGCCGACCAATTTTTACAGACGAACGGCGGCACAATGATAACTTGATTTAGCCCTCAAATATCCTCCCAACAGATTGTTTCAGCCACTTGAGAAAGATGAGACTTGTGTCAAGCGAGTCATTCAGCGTCTGCCCTGAGAGATGAGCTGTGAGCCATGCTATTAACCCCCTCACTCGCTGTGAAATGGTTTTGAACCTGCCTCTCTGAGGTGAGACGGAAAGCGGGAATGCTGGGTAAAAGCGTCACACATCCCTCTCAGCGTCGGAGAGACACATGAAAGCAAGCAGGAGCTGTTTAAAGAGCGGCTGAGAGGGGCCGTCTCCGAAGATCCAAAAATCGATGCGCTTTGAAAATGTTGCCGTTTCTCTCCTTCCCCCACAACTGTACATCTCCAGCTGATAGATAGAGAGATAAACAATAAAGTGTGTAAACAAAACAGAGGCACGAGGGATGTGAAAAATTACCTCGTCTGTTTGAGAGGAACCGTCTTGTGGCTGGTATTTATACGATGCACTAACCGTCTACTGTCTGTACAGCAAAAAGTGCTTTTATATAAAAGAAAAGAAAGAATAAGGCTGATTTAAAAAGGGAAAAAATGCGGGGAAATTGCTGTTTGTTTGAGCAGCCCGACAGAGAAACATCGGAACAGCCAGTGGTGTGAGTTTGGGGCGGGGCTAAGTGTTGGAACAGTGCTAATTGGTGCTGCTAATGACACGCTGTGCCTTTAAAAAGTCTTCCATTACTGTAACCCAAAAATAGTTTATTCAGCAATAGAATTTAGTAAGGCAGTTCAATGACATGTTTCCACGTAAAATACAGCCACATTTTTTATTTAAATTTAATTTGTGACTGCTAATTTATGTAACTAACTTCCTTCCTCTGGAGGAAGAACAAGGCCCCAAAATCTCTAAATTACCCATAAACACACACAGACAACATGTGGTGACCTCTTGCTAAATGCTTCTCCGAATAAATAACAGACCGCAAAGTTTCGCCACTGACATCTGTTCACAGCAAATCTCAGAAGTGTAAACAGTTTGTGACAGTTTGTCACATTCTCTGCATGTTTAACAATGCGTCTGGATTGTATACTAAATTGCCATTGGCAGCCCAATATAAAATCACAGCGCTGAATCACTGGTACATCAATCAAACAGCAGAGAAATACATTCACACTGAGCGAGATCAGGCCTGCCATTCGTGTTTAATATTCTAAATTATTCAGTGATTGGTTACTGGTGCAATGTGTTAGAAGTGCTGCAGTCTGGAGTCCAAATTTAATGAACCAATGGGATGCATCGCAACTTAATCAGCCCAACTTCCAGACCACTAATTAAGGAGAAAAATTATTAACGCCCTGTCCTGCAGGACAGCAGTGTTCAGTAGTGGATTTTTTTTTTACAGCCGGCTTATTAATTACGCCGACTGAAAGAATCTTCTGTTGTTTTTTTATGTCAAGCGTAGCCTGACCAAGGAAATAATTGTTTTGATCTGCACCACTGCGTTCATATATCACCCAAGGAGGCACAAAACACAGAAATTAACACACACGCACCTTCTTCTGTCTGTGTGTGTGTCTTCTTGTCTTTTAGAGTAACAAAGGAAAACAGATAATAAGAGAGATAGAAAGAGAAAGTAAGTTGTCTTATACAAACACTTACATAGGCAGACACACTCTCTCACAGATCCACGCACACTCACAAAACTCTTGGTGCATTTCAGTTTTCCACTAATTCACATGCACAATATCTCATGGCATTATTCAGTTAACAAAAGCACAATATATTTCTATCTACATGACCACACATGCAGAATTCTGTGCATGCACAGCCCACAGAGCTGCGGTTTATGTGTACGCACACCTGTACAACGGAGTCGTATGTTGAAATAAAATCAAGCCAAATTTCCCAGGAAATGAGACCAATAACTCAAATTATAAATCATTATTTTAAGCTTACATTTGTGGATCGGGGTAGAGCAAGGAGAAAGTTTTGAACGCTGGTCTGTTATGTACTTGTGATTTTTGTTTATTTTAATCAATAAAGTGACAGATTGCAGATTTAAAGTTTATGATCTTAGTCTTACCTAATGCTTTTGTACATGAATTATTATTACAGCTAATTCCACTGTAAAGTAGGGAAGCAGTTAACCATGATAATAAAACATGCATACTGTAAATTTCAAAGTACATTTTGCTATTGCTAAATGACATCTGTGCTTCCCCACTTTAAAAACACTAATCACAACTACAACAAATAATGGGTTACTTTACAAGTCTCTGCACATTGACCTGGAACAGGACAATTCACATTGGAAAAATGTAGGATTTTAGCTTTACAAATCAGCCAAAATATCATAGTATCTTACACGTCGTTTAAGTAGTGTCCAGTTTCATCAGAGAAGATGGAGATTAGAAATCTAAGACTCAAAAGCTTCTTTAAAAGACCCAAAACCCAAAAGCAACAGCTTATTCTCAGCTCCAGCGTCACGTGCTAACAGTCTTTGAACTTTCTCTGCCATTTGTGTCTCATTCCTCATCATTTATTTGGCATTAGGGCATTCTGCATTAGTCACAGACAGTATTAATGAATTTCAGCAATCCAAGGATTACAATGTCAGTGACAGGTCACAAGCAGGTCACGAATGAGCAATTCGTCTCGGCAACGAGGGCTGTGGGTAACCCGTGAGGTGGAGACAGAGGACTCAACTAAAACATCATGTTTATTAAGTGTGGGTGAACACATAGTCATTAATGTATATTAATATGGTAATCGGAAAAGACAGACTCTAGCAACTGCTGAAAAGGACATCTCTCTGCAGCACGACTGCGACAATAGTCATGAATAATGCCGACTGTTTGAGTCCACGCTTAAAATGTGAGAAGATCAGGGTCAAATAAATTATCAGCCTTATCTGATCACACATAGACCCGATCATGTCCACCTCAACAATGTGGCCATTTAATCACGCATGAATGAGTGGTTTTGGTGCAAGTATGCATGAGTCTACATGAATATTTTAACACGAGATGCGATCATGCGCTTATACAAGCAAATGTCAGTGAGTGGCAATGTGTACACTGTTAAGATGAAATCGCTTGAGGCAGTATGGTAAAAAAGCATCGTAAAATACAGTATGGCTACTAAACATTCCAGCGCATGTAGGGCTCTCCAACTCTTGGCTGTTGTTTAACCCTCTAGAGGTCCACAAATCAGTATGAGTTTTTACTGTCTGTCTCCAGATCGCCTTTCTCTTTCTCACCTCTCTCTCCATTTTGAGGGGCCGTGGGGTTTATCTGCTGTTGGTGAGATATAGATCAGCGTGGGGCAGACACACACTACAGGTACTGGAAAAACAAGCACCTTTTCCTGCTCTGGAGTGCTTTGCCATTGGCTGTCTTTGTTTCTGCTCAGTGGAATCAATACAAGCAAAGAGATTAGGGAGAACTTAATTTGATAAGGCTCAAAAAAGCAATTATATTCCAGCTCGCTGTTGACTAATTGGGCTGTCACAAGCATTAAACATTTGCACATAACACCCTGACAGCCCCTGATGCCACTGTTATGTACTGTAAATATACAATACAGGCGTATTCTCACATGGATTGTCAAGATTTGCCCACAGGCTACTGTTTGTTATGAACACATCACTCTGTTAAACCACCCATTGTTACTTGTGTTTGGAAGATGAGAAATTAGGTGTGTAGGTGAATATTTGTGCATGCGCTCAAAGCTCCAAGTGAGAAACTATGCGTGCATGCTTGACATGTTGTTTATCATACAGTACGCCTCTTCTCCTTTGTGAATATTAAACATATTACATATTCCCAAATGTAACACAAGAGTTTTAATTGAATTACAATGGGGGCTTGGATTCGGTATCAGTCTCCTCTATGCACTATAGCTGATTTTATTTATATATTATATTATAAAATTTATATACAAGATATTTTATATATAACACATAAATATATACATATGGATGGATGGATGGATGGATACATGGATAGACAGACAGATATAAAACATGCAAAAAACAATGAGTAAACAGACCAGGCTTACCAAAGCTGAATGCAGAGTTCATGTAAGTTACATTTCATGTAACTTGCCTAATAATTAACTCCTGCATTTATTTTAAGCTTTTGTGTCATTTGAAGCCATTGTGCCAAATGCAGCCAGTGGAACCTCTGCATTCATTGCTGAACTTGTTTGAAGCAGTTCAACACCTAATAATTACAGCGGCGGCATGAATTAATGCAGGTGGAGAACAAATGCCTGCGCGTATCCCTGCGACAGCGATAATTCCTCACGCAACAAGGACGTTTTTGAGGTTGAATACATTAGAATGAATCACAGCCGATCCTGTACTGCATTACTAAATTAAACAACTTGCCAGGCAAATCACACACTTCAGCAGACATATAAAACTGACACAGCTGGAGCGAACATTACATTTACATTCATTTACATTTATGCATTTGGCAGACATTTTATCCAAAGCGACTTATAGTACATGAAAGTTATACAATTTATCAGTACATATGTTATCCTGGGTTCGAATCCACAACCTTTGTGCTGCTAATGCAATGCTCTGTCAGTTGAGCTACAGGAACATGCGTCACCTGCCTCCGCTTATGTTTGTCTGAGCAAAAAGAAAAGAATTCGAAAGCAGCCACAGTCTTTGCGTCCGCACATTTTTGCGCCCTAATCTATTGTTTCTACCCACAGGGTGAACAAGTTTGAATATATGGATGTAGGGAGATAATTCTCATTCCCATAATTATGCAATTGTGAGCTGTTTAATTCTCGAAACCCTTCATTCTGCCACAGGGTGCAACCAACACGGCCCATTTAATTCCTTTTCATAAAAATCAATACACTCCTTTAGGGGGACAAAGGTAAATGAGTCTATTAAACAGGAGGCTGTAATCAATGCATAATGAATACGGGATGTCTTGAGTGGGGTTAGAGAAGGTCACATACATGGACGTGTATAGCATAAGACACTATAGCTCTATTTAACTGCAATGTCAGCTGTAGTCAAACCTATGTTAAAAAGTAGATGTGACCAGGTCCACTCGAGACACCCAAACTTGGGCACCTATTTGTCATTCAGCGAATTTAGACAGACCACGCCCTATATTGATAAATGGGTCATTTTGAAGCTCAACCCTTTACAGACATTACCATCAGCCATAGACAGTGATTCTAGAATTCTGCACACAGGTAATATGGAAACATATACCTTATTATTTTATATACTATTCTGTGAGCAAAATTACATTCCAGTGGGCCAATCAGACCGCATGTAGATTTCGTAGAGCAGTCGACATGTCTGCGGACACTGAGCAGATGAAAACGTGTGGAACAAATGAAAGAGAGAAAGAAAAAAGAGAGAGCAGAAGGTGTTTTTATGAGCAATGGTTTAACTGTCCAGCTGCTGAGGTGTCACAGATGGAGAAATGGTTATGACATGGTCATGGTCATCTTATGAGGGAGAAGTCAACCAATCAGAACGCAGCTTTTGATAAGCCACCAGGCTCACCTTTTATTCCCAGGCGGCCACAGGCCTTAAAAATGAAAATCCAATAAGTGTGTATTGCGGCAGTGTAAAAAAATAATAAATTAGCTTTAAAAATACTATAAGCGGATGCTGTGTTTCTGCATGTCTGTGTATGAGTTTAATGAACTGTGTACATTATAATGAGGTACCTGTCATCACATGACTGAGACCTTTAAAACGAGACAGATCTCAGAATTCACAGCTCAACAGATGCTAATAAGAAAACTCTGCATTTTGTTAATAAGCATCAGACCTGAACTGAAATCTTTATGCCCCATAAAACATCACTCAAGAAAAGAACACCATATCTATTTAACAGTTATAAACATGCCAGATGACACACAATAATGGACATCACTGTCCGTCTCTCTGTCCGTCTCTCTGTCCGTCTCTCTGTCTCTGTCCGTCTCTCTCTCTCTCTCTCTCTCTCTCTCTCTCTGTTCGTCTCTCTCTCTCTCTCTGTCCGTCTCTCTCTCTCTCTCTCTGTCTCTCTCTCTCTCTCTCTGTCCGTCTCTCTCTCTCTCTCTCTGTCCGTCTCTCTCTCTCTCTCTCTCTGTCCGTCTCTCTCTCTCTCTCTCTCTCTCTCTGTCCGTCTCTCTCTCTCTCTCTGTCCGTCTCTCTCTCTCTCTCTGTCCGTCTCTCTCTCTCTCTCTCTCTGTCCGTCTCTCTCTCTCTCTCTGTCTCTCTCTCTCTCTCTCTGTCCGTCTCCTCTCTCTCTGTCTCTCTCTCTCTCTCTCTCTCTCTCTCTCTCTCTCTCTCTCTCTCTCTCTTTGTCTGTCTGACTTTTTTCTGGTTTTTTTAATCTGTCACTATGTCGTTCTGTTTTTCTTTCCATCTCTCTGTCATTTTGTCTCTCTGTCTTTCCTTCCTCATTTGTCGTTCTCTGACTTTTTCTTTCTCTTTGTATGTCTTTCTCTCTGTATGTCTGTCTCTTTCTTTTTTTTCTTTCTCTTTCTCTTTTTCTCTCTGTCTGTCCTCCCACTCAGTTGCCAAATAGTCTGGTAGTCCCATCTGTCTCCGTGTCTGTTTCCGGAGGGGCACTTCAAAGAATCCAGCAGGAAAAACAGCCTTTGTGCTGATACACTAAACCACAGCCATACTGAAGGATTGAGATCATGTATTTACAAAAGGAAAGTTCTCACTTTGAATTCTGATTGCTTGAGCTGCATTCTACTCTAAGCCATTGTAAAACACTCATAAACGCACACACACCTCTGTGTACTTTCTATATTAAGGCACTAACTGCAATGTTGCGTAAATGGTCTACTCATAATGATCTATTTGGCAGATGAATTGTTTGTTGCATGTATAATTGTTTATAAATGCAACAATTTATTGAACAATAGTGTATTTTACTACATTAATGTTGACCCCACTTTACAAAAATAACAAGTGACATGTTCCAGTGATTTAATGCTGGTGAGGAAGCAGAAATGCCTAAACGTCTTCACCTGTGGTACAATTACTGCTTGTACGTGACTTATCAGATGATAAAGCCAGAATTATCCAAACTCTGTTTATTTAAAAAAGCAGTAAGCTACACTGTTTCAGCAACATACAGTTCAGTGCTTTAAAAAGCGTAGTAAATAAATTCACATTAATTAGCAATTCATCCTTTTTTCTATTTAATTTTGTGTAGAAAAACAAACCACACAAACACAACAAACTTCACAGGGACCTCATCAAACCGTTTCTCCGATGAGATGAAATACCTCAGTAAAAATTTCCTCCTCACATATTTATGTGCCCGAGCAAAACAACAAACATTCCCTCGCCTGTAACTAGTAAAATAACGCCGGTGGCTTTATTTCTTTGATTTGTTTTTTTCTATGACCCCAAAGAACATCCAATCTCCAAGACGGAACATGAAACTTACACGATCCAATTTGTGGTTTGGGTTTATTCTGCTGCTTTGTGTCTACTGCTTTCAAAAGGACAGAGGGACGTTCATCACTTCAGAGATTCACTCTCAGACTTCAGAACGGCTCTGTATCACAATGAATTTTTATGCCCACTCATAAAAGGAATCCATTTCCATCTTAATTCACTGAAAGGATCTCTTCAAACCCGGGCTGGGCTCAAATTAATCTAATTCCAACTCCGCGGGGAGATGTGTAATACATCCTCTCTCAAACGTTCGCCGTGCGTCTTTTGTCATAGAGTAATGACATGAGACTGCTACGCGCTGAAGTGAGCTCTGTCAGGGGCCGTCGTGACAGCTACATTCATTACAATTACAGGGTTAACCTCAAAGCAGCTACATAAAAGATCAGGTCATTTTAAAGTTCAGCTTCATTTAAAACTGCTCTCTATATATGTTAGGGGAAACTGGGGCTAGTTGTCACATGGGAAGTAGTTCCATTCGTGACAACACTATTGCATCATGTTCAATAGGCTTTATCTTTTCTCCTGGGCAATAACGATGGAAATATTCAATAGCATTTCTGGAGCCAAGACTTTAAGGCATGTATCCACAGATATTGACTTTCAAAAGCACACCTACTCAGAGAAATAACTGAAGAAAAAGTTTACAACCAACCCTGGTATCTTCTACCCTATACCATATGCACTCTGGACCATATACCATATTCAAGATTAGGTTTTATCTGTCACATGCATACATAGTTATATACACATATGGAGTGCATGTGTATGCACTACTAAAACCTTCATATCTTAGAAGTGCACAAGATATAATGCCTTCACCTGAGATAGTACAGCTCTTTAATGAGAGTCCTGCAAGTGTATATGCTACATCTTAAACATTTGTCCCTCACATTTCATTTGTAACTACACATTTACGTAGAACTGTGTGTGTTGTGGCACTGATTTTTATGCATGTTGTGGATATCATTTAGTCTGTGAAGCGTGTTCTGGCGTGACACTTTTCTGATTGTGTTTGGTTAATCTCTGATCAGGACCGTCTATCTGTCGGGTGACCACATTTCTCACACTTTCCAAAATCATGAATAATGCAACCGTGTGCCGAGAAGTGCAGTGCATAAAAACGGCGTCCATTTGTAATTACAATGATCTAAAACACAGTAGCATCCCCCACACATCTCGTTCGCCATCTTAAACCATAAATTAAAAATCTGTTCTTGGAGACGCGTCTGCACAAAACCAATTACAACTTAGCGAATAAATATTTAATCTGTGTATTCAGGGGTAATTTGTCATCCCCTCAACGGCTGACCCAAAGAACCGTTACAGGGCCAGGGTTTTAATTTGCTTTATAGTGGAAATAGTATAGATGCGGGCAAAAGACATTTTCTTTTTTTATGTTTTCCCTCTTCTCTGATATTTTGCTCCTCCAGGAATCTCGAACCGCAGGCTTTGACAGGGTCTATCAAAATGCACCGCAGGAGTCCTTTAAAGCAAAAACAGAAAGACATGCCATCATCGCTTAAGTAGAACCAAGATAACTTCAATTCCCATGATTCATTTTGAACTCCTGCTTTTTAGAATTAAGAAGAGGAGGAAATAAAAATACACAAATGCCATTATAAAAACTAATTAAAAACTTTAATGTTTTTATTAATAATAACAAAAACACAAAAATAATAACTTTAAAACTAATACTATAAATAAAGAGAGATTTTAACAAATATACATTAAGAAGTACTAACTGATTTGTTTTGTACTCCTTATCACTTTAAATAATGCTTTTACAATATTACTACTGTATTTAGAAACTCTCATTAATCTGACAGTTTAACCAATAGTCTTTTTTTGTCTTCAACATTATCTACCAAATAATTCACTCAGTTTACTCTATTACTACAAGAGCTAACTAATATTGACACATTATATTCATGCTGTATATCCAGAGAAGAACCTTGGTTTCTCCCAAGGTTTTTTCTCCACTGCTGTTACTGTCTTATGGAGGTTTTCATTTCTAGCCACAGGTGCCCTTGGCTCAATGGGGGCTTAAACACAAAGATATTAAGACATTATGGAGCTTTCACTGCACAGAGGGATGTTAAAACAATTAAGACATTACAGTATGTTCCTGTAGCTCAATTAGCATTTCTGTAGCTCAACTGGTAGAGTATTGTGTTAGGGGTGCAAATGTTGTAGGTTTAATACCCACGTAACAAACACACTGATCAAATGTACAGCTTAAATGTACTGTATGTCCATTTGGATAAAAGCATCTGTCAAATGCATAAATGTAAAAGATTTGCTGTAAATCTGCTATAAAACGATGCATATTGTGAAAAGTGCTTTTTAAAATAAAAATGACACTTAAATGGGTCAGTTGCATAAAAGTAGCTGCTAAGTTAAGACTGTGTCCCAAATTTTTTATGAACAACTTCAGAACTAGCCTGAGCAATTAGGTTAATAAGATGACTAACGTGTAAGACTAGTCTAAGCAGTTTATGCAACCATTATCAGAATGGGTTAGTCTTCAGCACCATGGACAGCACCTTATTCTAACTCTAGTGCCTCCTAGTGGCTGATAGATGCAGCACAAGAATTTTAAGTTTAAATGTGCAGTAAAAACTCAGGCTTAAACAACTATCCATGCCTTAACAGAAGACTGTTACATACTACATGTAAATGTAAGCCAAATACATTTTGTCAATAAAAACTAAATTACCCGATTCATAAATTGCATTACATTATATTATCAGTACAGGCCTAAATTACAAAGTCTATCATACTTTCATTTTAATTAAACAAACAAAAACATGCATAAACTGAAAATTACAATATTCCTGAATTTGATCAAATATTGTTGATTAAAATATTTAATTAAATATTTTATCAGATTTTTTTGTTGGGCTTTGCAACAAACAACTTTACATGCAAATCACATGCCCATCTGAGCATAATTCACATACATAAACAGTCAGTGCTCAGTCCATTATGTGCATTTGGACACAAATCACATGTTTGCTCTCTGCTACTTTGAAGCAGAAATGTCAAATGTTGTCATTTGACATTTTGGCATTTTCACTTATCAATTTTTCATAAATGACATAGTCTAAAGAGGCAGAGCCATTTATTCCCCGGACAAAAGCAGCTAAGATAACATTTACTGCATAAACTCTGTCAGGAGAAACCCAATTTAAAAGTGGGTTTAAACATTAAACACTGCCCCCGTGGCACACATTTTTCTTATCCCCTCGTCTCTAATGTTGCCCTCACTTGGTAAATTTCCAGCTATTCCCTGCAGACTTCCATGGACACCTGTGAGACTAGAGTCTATTTAGAGAGCACATGAAGATCCAATATGTTCAACACAATATGTCATGTTCTATCTTCTCTCTCCCTTAACCCTCAGAGACCCAGACACTAAAACTAATGAATTATTTATTTCCACCTTAAATATTCAATTCAATTCAAGTTTATTTATATAGCACTTTTCACAATGGCACACGGATACAAAGCAGCTGTACAAATGAAAAATATCCAAAGATATTTAGCAGTGTAATACAGCAGTGATACTGGTAAAGAAAATGATAATGAAAAATAAAAAAGAGAGAAAATTATTAAAACAATGATAATTAACAAAATGCACAAAACATTATCTTAAGCAAATGTTCTAAGCTAATGTCAGCAGTCACCCAGTAAGTAAGCCAACATATATGTTTAGGGTTATATGATCCAGAAGCATTTTTAGTTTGCTAGAAGTTATTCATCTCAAATCTGTCTTTCTCTCATGATTCTCATGATGTTTCATGATTCTATAATATTTCTACACCTCACTGACACCTGTGATGAAGTCCAGAATGCATCTGTAGATGCCTACAGCACAGTCACACTCACCTCTATAAAAACTCACACTGCAAGCTAGAAGGCTGAAACTGCATTATGTTCTGATCTCAAACCAGCCCTCTTTACACTCTATAAAGTTTCATTACTCTGTGTTTGGAACAGTTTATCTGTGATTTACTGAACAAGCTCTGTGTGAATAACATCACAAATTTTTTTTACCGCTGTTGCAGTCCTGTCTCATATTTAAGTTTGTATATTTTGTGGAATGTTGTCATTTGTCTAGCACTAAACATGAATACAAATTCCAGATCAAACTTACAAGACTGCAACAGTGACAGCAGGAAGTGACCATACTGTGTGACTTTGGCATGTTTGGAGATTAAAATTGACTATTTTCCAGCCAAATTTGTTGCTACATATACTTCAGAGTTCAAGCTGCCGTTATAAATCGGTTTAATCCATATTGTGAAAAAGTTATTTAATTGCTTAAAACAAGCGTAACAGTTTTGCTATAGTGTGTTTTTGAGTGTTAACAGTGACTATTTGGGAATGCTGTGGCCTAATGGTTAGAGAGGTAAACTTATAACCCAAAGGTTGCAGGACAACTGACAAGTTGATTTGTTTATTGTTTTTTGTTTATTTATAGTTGTTTACCTGACAAGATGACATGCACTTAGAGTGAAAATGCATTTTAGGCAAAAACAAAAAAAGGAAAGAGTTACAAATAGGAGAGTCTGAGAGACAAGGACAATAATACAGCAACACTTTAGTCCAGTAAATGCGTCTGGTGGATGCATTTGTTTTGTTTGCGTCTCAGGACAGTGTATGCAGATGCGAAGAGAGCCTCGTCTAGGCGTTCTTCACAAGGACTGTCTCTGTCAAATTTGCATTTCATGGCCTTTAAAGACGCATGATTTTATGTTTGTTGTTCTACTGTGCTGTTTATTTATCTTTGCTCTCAGTTTGAGTATATCTCATTTACCAGATTTTCACAAAACCTTCTCCTTAAACATTATCTCTGGTTTGGGCTGCACTCCGCCCTGCTTTGACGAGAGAGTCATCTATGTGCAGGACGCCTTTATACAAATAACTGGAGTCTGGATTTGTGACACATTATTGACTTCTGTGTGTTGAAGCTGGTGTATATGAGATTTATACAGTGACATACAGCTGAATGCGATCTCTCGGGCTGTTATTTATATCATGTACAGTAGGTCTGTTTGTAAGAGAAAACTACTTATCTTGCTTGATTTCAGATTTTTTATTCAGTTCCATTAACATCTTCACTGAAGGATAATTGCTAATCATCTGCAAACCTAATCATGATACATGTACACATGCCTGAAACACAGCTGCACACACATCACGCAACAACAGCAGAAGTCTGTCGCCAAGTCCCTGTCTTTAGATTGTCAGCTTGAGATCTGTGTCTTTAAATTTTCATTTTTCTCTGATTACAAATCGGTCTGTGCTTAAGGGAACAGTACACCCCAAAAAATCTATAATCATTAGCTAAGCGATGACGTATAGTTCATGTAGTGCTTAAAGTAGTTCTTGTAGTTCATGTAGTTCTTTGTTTATCTGTGGGTCACAAAAGGAGAACTTTAGATGCTCTGAGTATGAATTGGTATTGGAGCTGCGAAGACAAAAAATGATGGACATCTTACAAGTGGTTCATATGACTGAGATCTAGACAAGAAAAAATGTATCCTTGTATGCTGAAAAATTATACTCTGCCATTGCTCTGAAGTCTTATTTACGTTAAATAAAACATTTAAACATATTGTGACTGGCAAGTCCACGCAGTGAAAAGAAATCACTGACATAGTATTTGTTTTAGGGTGAACTATCCCTTTGCGAAAAGAGGTAAACATCCACAACAACACTAAACAAACGGTTCAAGCGTGAATAATGCTGTGAGAATACCACATTAATAAAAGTACATGAATTATTAAAATTCCCCTGTCTGCCGTGAGAAATCCAAACCACACTTTCAACAAAGGAGCTTGAATTCATTTATGCATTTTAGAGAGGTAAAAAAAGTTTGAGAGGGGCCCAGTTTAACATTCACTGGGCTTCACACATCAGATGGAGCCCATACAGAAACAACAGGAGGCACTGGGTCTGTACGTAAAACAATGAGCAAATGAAGCCTCTGTGCATTTTACCGTTGGACGAGCAAAGAAGGTACAACAACTCAAAGTAAAAAAAAAGATGTTTTCACTTCCTCTCCTTTATTTCTCATTCACTTTCTCTTTTTTAATATTGAGTGACTCAATTTCACGGTCCATTGCCGTATCTACGGCGACACTGCACAAAATCATTTCAATGCTGGATTTCAAAGTAACTGAGTATTTCAAAAACTCCTGATATGGGTTTGTATTAGTCAGGGCTGATGCAGCGTAGCACATATTCACACGCACAATCGGCGCAGATAACTCGCACCTTTGCGTCGTCCTAAAGGATGAAATCCATAAATATTGTCCCCTTGACTGAGTTTGTATTACTGAAAAATCAGCTGACTCGAAGCTGATTCACTGGGCCAAGCAGCTGTTGAATAATTCTTGGAAATATCTTAAACCGCCAGAGTTTTTGCCGATTGAAGGAAAAACTCTTTTCATTTGAATTTTGTGGATTTAGGAAAGCAAAGTAAATGTAAAGTTGGGAGAGTCTCAGAATAGCCAGATTCACTTTCGGGCAATGCATGTGTAAAGGAGTTGAAACAGGCCCATAATCTCAGCCCACAATTTATCTGTGAAAAACTGCAGCCAAGATTTTTGGGTTTCATGCACATATGGCAAAATAAACCAACTTAGAAGTCTATATGTACTTTGCTGGCTGTTCTTTGTACCATTATAGACTATACATTACAGAGTATAGATAAATGTGTCCATAGTAATGACAGACCACAAATTTGTCCACAGATTTAACCTCAGGTTGGTGCAGAAAGGCATAAATCACCCAAAACCAGAAATTCTTCTATCATTTACTTACCTTCATGTCATTCCAAACCAAAAAAAAGTTCCTGTTAACTCATTTTATCATTTAGCATTATCATTAACAGTAAAATCATTTCAAAACACAATCAATACTGCATGTGATAAACAGACCTGCACAAATTACACACTTAATTTTCCTTCTTTTATTAAAAAACAAACTAGAAAACAATCGTTAATTGCTTTAAACCAAGCAAGTTACAAGATTAATCACAATACGTTATTTTAATCTATTTTTCCTATTCTGTTGATTTACTAAAGCAAAAGCAAAATCGTTCCAAGTATCCAAGTACCCCCAGGAACCTGCTTAAGTAACCCCTGGGGTAAATGCACTATTGTTTGGGAATGTCGGCTGTAAGCCACTTTGCATAAAAGCGTCTAAATGACTACTGACTAGCTACAATAACACTGTAACTATAAAAAACATGTAATTGTCAAGAAAAAGCAACTGAATTCAGCAGTCTAAAGGACATTTGTGATATGCATAGAGTAAGACAACCTTTGAAATGGTTATTTTAAGCCTCTCCTGGCTATAAACAGAGATCTGGTCTTCCTGAGCTCCTGCTCACACTTCTTTATCCAAAAGAATAAAACAATGAAATTAACATAAGGGCCAATTCTTTAGTCCGCTGGCAATGTACTTTCCCTGTGACAATTATATGTGATATTTTCAATATTTTCTACCTTGAACTCTTCCTGCAGTTTTAATGCAGTGATAATGGAAGAGTCTATAAATAAGCATCACATGGACCCAGAGATCTTCATCTTCAGTTGTACATTTCTCACATTAGCTGAGCTGGACAACGTCAACAGAGCAGAAAGGCATTAATTGTTCAGGAAGCAATTAAAGGGTTAATGAAACCATGTAATTCATGCATTATAGAATGCATCTATTCATCTGCTTCATTTTTTTCAGTCTCAATGTCTGTCTGTCTGTCTGTTTGTCTATGAACGTATAACTACGCAATCCGTTTTACTTTGGAGTTGTGACATACTGTATTGCAAAATGAAAAGAAAATATATATATCCCACCATTTTTTATATTAAAGCTTATTTATTTTGTTTAAATGACCTGCAGTAAAAAGGCATGAAATGCCCAATGGAAAACTGCTCAGCTGTATAGATAAATGAAATTCCCATGATGGGAGAATACTTTAATGAGAAAACAAGTAAATAATCAAGCTGGTTTGAGCATGCAATTCTGCAATGTCTGCTTGAGATGCTGGTGATCACAAAGTTTCTATTGCTAGAAGTAATTGTTTTTCATGTGAATGTTGAATGTGTTCCATGTAACACGTGTTACAGCTCCACACAGCATTAGTCTGCCCTTATTAACCTGCAAGACCTTGTTCACATTGTCCTGCTGCTTTGTGTACATGATAAAATAAAGAAAGAAAAGGAGATCAAAATGTGAGTGAGAGAGAAAAAATTGAAGGGCACTTAAAATCTGCCATTTTCTTCTCAGATCTTGGCCTTCTTAGCCTGCATGAGATTTCAATTGGATTGTGTGAGCTGACCATAACTTTACACAGAATGAAAATTTTACCCAGAAGCCCACAGTGTTTCCAAAACTCATTATTTCCCTGCCTGTTCTTCAGGTGGATCAAAGAGAACGAACAATGAACCAAGGTTCCTCTCCACCAGGCTCCACTAGTGATGAACAAGACAACTCTCGGCTGAAACCGAAGCCAACATTTTGGACACAATGGGCCAATTAACAAAATATGCATATTTCAAAGTAGCTCTTGTATAAGTATAAATTCTATGAATGCAAACAACAGTTATGTAATTACATTAATTCTCTTCAGCTGGAATGACTTATAATAACATATCATAATATAAAATGAGCATCCAACCATTTTTAAAACTCTGCAGGTCAGTGCTTCTCCAAAAGACACCCCTGTTGTAAGGATGATAAAGATGGCATTTAACAGATTTACTTTATGAAAAAAAAAATCTAACAATTCTGTCCATAACATTTTAATTATGTGGTGACTGTTATAAAAGCTATAAGCCACACAAGGCCTATAATAAACATAATAACTGCAGAATACAGGATAGTCTTATGTACTTCATTGCTCAGGTAAAGCAGCGTTAAGGTCATATTTACGCACCAGCAGACCCAGGCAGTACAGCTTTGATCTGTATTCTTACATTACCTGAAAGGAACCAAGATTGAGCTCAAATCTGACCTGACATGCAAAAGCAAATATCATCTGTTTGCTTGAGTGGTCGTGGCAGACAAGCAATTACAGCGCTGTTGACAGAAAGTGACGCCGGGGCTTCTTCTAAGCACACAGAAAACGTTACACACAAAAACGTGCACGCTCAAGCACATGCTTCAAGGGTCTTGAGATACTCCATGAAAAAACGACCTTGAGGAGAACAACAAATGAACGAAAACATAAAAAAGGACGTTCTGAACACCTGGATAAACTAATCTAATTGCTGGGCAATTATAGCACAGTTAAAACTAGAAAACCACCACGATGGGAATTAAGGAACAAAAGCACATTTCAGAGAGCACAGAAAACATCATAACAAAAACAAGCCAATAAACTCCTTCAGAGAAATATATCCACTGAATTTACTTCTTCACATTACAACCCACTGAAACAAACACTTGCCAGTCAAATCACCAGTGCCACCACTTTTATAGACTATTGCAGTGATTGTTTTAAATGACTAATCTATTTAATATAAATGATTAATATATTATTATTATGATGGACCTTCTCTGATGATGTCATTCTGAACGTCAGAACACAGAAGTCGGTCACTGCCGGCTCACACAAACTGCGTTTTGGGTTTTAAAAGAGGATACAGTAGCTCTGGTCTTAAATTCACCTTCATAATTCAGCATTCAACACTTCAGAGGACATGCTAAACTCAAGCGTCGTCATTCATTTCGCAAATGGATTTACGCTAATTGGGGGCCATTACTCTGTTGTATGATGCATTAGCATAATGTTCACCTTCAACATGTACTGACAGCTCTACACAATCTGGCAAATAACATTCACATTAATCGTATGACACAGTAAGAAAACCCATTATTGAGTTTAAATATTAACACACAATTATGTCTTTAGAAGATATTTTGTAGCGATGTGACTCAAAGTAATATGGACAACTTTACCTGCTCAAATAATATTATATAATAACAATACTCCATCCATAATAGTACCCTGCTAGGTCCCACTTGTTAGCTTACAGGAATAAACGATAGGAATTATCACAGGCTTCACTTTGAAATCTTCCTACATTTCAAAGCAAGTGTGAGTTCAACACAGTATGCTTTAAAAGCTACAATACAATCTTATTTTCTTTTAAATGGTTACATGTGTTTGTTATATTATTTTGCATCAGAGTGGAAAAAATAGAAAGGCGCACCAAAGATGCTTCCAAATGGTCAGTCAGTCTTTCCTCAGATGGCTTAGTGTTAAAAGCATGTTTGCGTTTGAATGCAAATGGCCATTGAGGGTTCGGGTAAACTTTCATGACTCTTAGGACAGTTGAGAGCCAATTAGTGAATATTACATGAAGGCACAATTACTGAAAAAGTGGAAAAAAAACCCACACAAGACGCATTAAATAACCACCCGCTTCAACAGACGACCCTCAGCACCTATTCAATAAACCTTTGTGTATGACAATGTGTAATGTGTATAACAACCTAAACATGGTTTACGTGGACCTGTGTTTTCATAAACGAAATTGCTTAAAACATAGTCAAAGTAGATTTTTTGTTAATTAAAAATGCCAAGGGGATTTAATGTACAGTTTGTACAGTATGAAAACCATAATTTCTGTGAAGAGGCCTCATAAAGGCCCCTGGAGGGGGAAGGCCTTTAATTTGGCTGTAGGATTGTGCGTGGCATGGGTCAGCCATCTTTGACATCTGCTGCCTGCCATCCATTGCCACAACCTTTGCTGACAACAGAGAGCTCGACCATAAATATCAATGACAAGAAACCCAGCGACATTTCTTAGATCAAACGGATCAAATACACGAATGTGTTTTATGGAGGTCAGCGCACAAGAGCTTACATCTCAACTTGGACGACACACCACTTTTACATCAAGGTCACCTCCTCCCCCCTCTCACATCACTTCCTGTTCACGAGACTAAAATATAACCCTTACAAAATATAAGTTTTTTCCTCCAAGCCTATCCATTTTACAAAATCAACCTGTCCACTTCCATAAAACAACAAGAACAAGTGTTCCTGTAGCTCAATTGGTAGAGCATTGCGTTAGCAGCGCATAGGTTGTGGGTTCGATCCAATAAATTATGTCTTGAATTCACTGTAAGTCGCTTTGAATAAAATCGTCTGCCGTAGGAATAAATGTAAATATAAGATACTACCAGAAATTATCTATATTTCATTGCCAAAACAAACAAACATCTGGTTATGGTAATATTGTGTGTTTAGTGAGTGTCCTTGTGTGTCTGAAGAATTCAGTCAGATGCTGTCTGGGTTTCATTGCATTGGTCGGGGGACTGACATCACTGATTGTGATGAACGTGTGCTATTCCACAAAGGTGTCATTTTCATCTCCTGTTTATCATGCGAACGGGCGTCACACAGGACATGGGGCTCTCGGCTCTGTCGTTTGCGTTTGAACGAGACGTGGCTTTTTCATTTACGCCTGTTCAGAACAAGTGAACCGTGGCCATTATTGCTGCCTTGTCATGACAAGAAAGAGACGGAGGGTTTCATTGATGCAGTCGATCTCTGAGAGCTCCACAAAACACGCACAAAGACGCTTTCTGAACTCTCGTGTGTAATCAAAGGAAGAAATTAAACCTTCCTTTGACAGTACAGACTCAAAGAAGCCGATTTCAATGAATCATCTGTGCTTCATATTATTTTCTGATTATTCTAAGAGCAACACTTGGATTAGGACTGACAATTGATTAAAATGTGTATTTAAATGAACTGCAAGACATTATTTATCAGCTGGCATGCACAATTCTGTCTCCTTTTATTTAGGAAAAGGTCATAAACTGTTTAAAGCGGAAATCTGTAACTTGCCTCTCTATCGCCATCTCTGTTTGAAACATTAGTAGCAGACCAGTTATGACCAGTTACCCAGCAGAGGTGCTGTTGAGTCCATAACTCACTATGGGCACCAACAATGTGGGGCATCCAGTCCTCACATAAAGATCTCTAATCACCCTGTACAGTCATTGTTCTCTTTTATATTCTCTGGAAAGTGGTTTATCATCACACACATCGAGACACAAAGACCATAAGACTATTCAATCAAACAGTTACATCTGACATAAAAATCTATGACTCCTTCAGACTCACACGCTTAATAAATTAATCAGTCATGTAATCTCAGAACAGTTACCACACACACTATTATTACTGTTCCACCTTAAACAATGCCTTCTATATGCCCGTTACTGTCAAGTACTTCTGCTTTATAATATATAATATATAAACACACAAATATACACACATTCAGGTACATAAAACCTCATTACTGTGTTTTAATTTCATGTCATTTAAAGGCCAAAAGCTAAACCTCTGTCACATCCACAGTAGCGACTACATCAATGCACTCGACCAACTCCATCATTTACCAATTAGCAATTAACAGAGGACTGACATTAAAAGTCCTAGAGGTTAATAATCATCTACTTGGCCTCTCCATTCAATACCCATCTGCCATTATACTGAGGTTTCCATAGCAACATGCTGCGAGGACAGACCTGTTGACAACACGATGGCAGAGCGACGCTAAGTGAGCCCACCACCCAATTAGCTCACCAATAACGAAGAAGAGTCACACATGTAATCTGTTCATAGTATGAATGAAGTAGAGATATGGGACGTCAGATCCACTTCATACCAATTATTTTAACAGCTCATATTATTCCAATTCATATTATTATTTTGATGCAATTGCACAAAATGTGTATATATGAACAGTACAAGTATATCATCACATCCAGTTCCATTTTCCTGGCAAACCGCAGTGTGTTTTCTCTCTGAGTATAAGTACGAGTATGTACCAGACACTTTTGTTTCTTTCTGTGTGACCTCTGGTACTCTGACACACTACAAATCTGCCATCATTCTATTCAAAAATAGCCTCTCAATCTTCTAAGCAGGGATGACAGATCTGCCACACTGGAGAATACATTTTGTATAACAGCTTTCCCTCTTAGCTGTACTTATGAAAAGAAAAGGGCCCGCGGTCACCATTAGGCCCCCTGGGTCATATATATTTATCCATATTATGCCCATTGGGACAAAGACCATCTAAACTATCCTGGCTGGAATCATTATTTCCATTCTCAGAAGTGGATGACATAACCATACTTTTTCAAAACATATTTCATATTTATTTGCATTATTTTCAGTTCAGAGTAAGGCTGGGCACTACAGAATGTATGACGGCAGAAATACGACAAACAAAAGAGATTCTGCTATAACGTTTATATCACAACAGACAGAGTAATAATGACATGCAACACTTGATGCTGTTTTTAGCGGTGCCAAAATAAACATACTAACTCCATATTGTTTCTTACTTGTAAGTTACTCAATATTAATCAATATATTAACGCATTTAAAGACCTGCAGCAGCCATGGTGTTATTCCATACAATCGCATGATTGCCACTGTGGTATTGCTTAATCACACCATAAGATTTCTGCAGACATTCTGTTGTTTCCTGTCGCCAGGATGTGATTAACAGACGCAGCATCCTGATTTCCTGATTTTCCTGCTTATTTTTTGGAACTGTGTAAACAGCCACATGTTGTCCCCCGAAGGTCTCAGCTAATCTTGATTTGGAGATGATTGTCCTGTGGCCATCACTGGAGTCTGATTGCATTAGGAGAGAAGCATTCTCTGCCAGATCTGAAGGTGAGAGCTTTTGTTATCAGGGAGGGATGGACGGCACAGTGCAGCCCAGCAGTAAATATGAATAATTTTTGCAGGTCCTGCTATAAGCCCTGAGGGCCAGCTATCTCACAAACGATATAGAAATCTCCATGATTCTTTCTCTCTGCTCTTTTACACTTATTCCTCTCTCTCTCATCTCTTTTTTGTCAATGTCGGGTCAATAAAAATCCCTCCCACTCATTTTCAGCAGCTTCCTGGCTGGTGTCGGGCATTATTCTGAATGAGGCCTGATCTGAATGCAGGTGTGATCTTCAGCTTTGGGTGTTGTTCATACCTCTGTGCAGAACAGGCTCATTAGAAATGAGCTTTGAGCTCCCATACTTACTATTGGCCTGAGATTACACCTTCTCTTCCATAACATTATCTCTGTCCTTTTAACACTGAACTGGGATAAGCTTTAACAAAAGCAGGTGGTACAGAACAAAGATTTTTCAGCAGAGACTGATATATTACTGTTGGTATATTTGGAATATTTGGTATGTGGTGAATTTATTGACGTTACTGAACGTTCGTTACATGAAAGATTAATGTTGCAAAATGAAGTCAATTTAAAATCTAAATGTACTTTCATAATGTTCGTTCCTTGTCTTATAGTGCAGGGTTCGTCAGTACACATTAATAAAGAAATAAATAAAAAATATATAAAGAAAAAGGGTTTGTCTCAATAAGGTTTAATCAAAATACAACTCTGTCTCTGAAAAGACCTGCCCTCCTGACTAATATCACCAAACGTTTAATTGTCATTCAGAGACCACCTGTCATATGAGACCTCTTCCTAAGATCTCATTTATGCCCAAATGCAACAGTCCTTTTGTATATCACATTTAGCTCTGTACTCTACTCTACATCACACTGCAAAAATAAAACAGCTGCAATCACCAGTCCATGTACTGCAGATTTCAAACTTATTTTAGTTTGTAACTTTTTTAAAATAGGCAGCGAGCCTGATTCTGCTGCATGTGGCGCGCTGAACTCAGCAGAACACAGAAAATGCACTGCAGCTCTATTTATCAACACAATCTTTTTAACAATACATGCTTTTGTAAAGCAACAAACTGTAAAAGGATGAAGCAAAGTTGCACTGTACTTATAGGTACGGCATATTCAAATCAGTAAGTCTGACTAAATTCAGATTACTTAATCAGTTTACTGTGGGCTTTGGGTTGTGTTTGTGCAAATTAATTACCATTCGTGTGTAAATGTGGTTCTCCTGCACGTAAATTACATTTCACAATTATTACGTTAGTAATAATTAACAACAGCCCACTCCCAATAACTATTTCATAATGTATTACAGGAAATCATTATTAAACAAAATAATCAGTGCGAAAACTGTCAGTATAACACAACACATGGCAGTTCTTGCAGTTATGTTACAGCGCCACCTATTTGTGCATTTGTTCCTCTCCTATAGGGTATATTTTTCTTCTTTATTTATCTTTCTTCTCTTTGATTACCTGTATCCAAAATACATTTCACGATCCAACTCACACACCGTTGCGAAATAGGTTGCGAAAACATTTCAAACTTTAACATCCAGGTAACAACTTGCAAATCAAATTACAGCTTACAATCTTTACAGACTGTAAAGAATACAGTATTTTCCTTTCTTTGATGCTGCCCTATTCTACCCTTCACAAACACACTGTATCTGTACAAGCTTGTCCGGTGGAGCAGCCCCAGCCTCTGTGATGTCACTGACAGCCTGATCAAAGCATAATCGATAGGTGACGTTCGTTTTACAGCTGTCTGACTGGTTACACATGCTGCATTCTTAACATGATTTAGATGAACATGATGTAAAATCCCCATGGCTGTCTGACCGGCCTGCACACGGCTCCTCTGCTTTTAATAGATTAGCACCTGCGGGACAGACTCTCTCTCTCTCTCTCTCTCTCTCTCTCTGCACAATGTCTTCAGTGCTTGTGGAAAGTAAATCGCAGCTATGCTATGTATAGGTGACCGATCAGCCACTATTTACATGAGTGCTGCTTACATTGGTGCTCAAAGCTTTGCCTGTAAATTATCACCGGCTGAGGGTATTGATAGCTGTGATGGAGGGGTCAAAGGTTTATGTGAAAAGGTAAAATAAGGTCAAAGATAAAATGGTTTATGAACACAAAAGTTCCTACATTAATATATTCTGTGTACCACAGTCTGCTGGCCTCTTGGACATGAGTATATTATGTGATGTGTACATGTGTCTTAGACAAACAAAAGCATTAAAATTAATCACTAAAACATCACTAAAATTAATTAAACAAAAACTGAAGGGAAAATCTCTCTCTCCGTCTCTCTCTCTCCGTCTCTCTCTCTCTCCGTCTCTCTCTCTCCGTCTCCCTGTCTCTCCGTCTCCCTGTCTCTCCGTCTCCCTGTCTCTCCGTCTCCCTGTCTCCCTGTCTCCCTGTCTCTCTCGCTCTGTCTCTCTCGCTCTGTCTCTCTCGCTCTGTCTCTCTCGCTCTGTCTCTCTCGCTCTCGCTCTGTCTCTCTCGCTCTGTCTTTGTCTCCAGAATTCACTCTGTTTAGAATGCCATTAGATGTTCTAGCACAAGTCCAGGGAGCACTCCAGTCAGAGTTGCCGGGGCACGTCGTGAGAATGGATAAGATCCTCAGCCTTGTGTGAAGATCCCTTCAGAGGTTCACTGGGGAATGAAAGGTGCTTCCTGGGAAACATTATTAAAAATCTCGAACTCTCTAGATCAACTCTGCTGCTCTCAGCTGCACAAAATCTGCGGGTACACTGAGATTGTTCACTCTCTGTGTGAATCTCTTTAGTGAAAAAGAGTCACGTGTGCACATATTTTTCCTGCAACTGCCTATTTCGTTTGACACTCAGTTCATGTTTATGAGAAATAAATGCAGCAGTAATTAAACAGAATAATAAACGCGCTCACCCGTCGCATTTTCTGGCTGCATACAAGCGCTGTTCCCGACCCTCATGGCTGTGACCGTATGGATATTACCTCAGGTTTCATGCAAGTTCAAATGTGGTAAAAGACTTTGGGTGGTTATTTTTTAACTCTGGAGGGAAACAAACCCAAAAGCTTTTTTGTGGCCTGGCATTTTAACATCCGAATAAACTGTATACAACGACCGTCCTCCATCAATGGGCTTAATTAGAGGCAGGGATTAGGTTTTCTGAATTGGCCTCTGGGGAGAACTTGGCTGCTTGGGGAACAGTATGTTGCCCCAGGCTTGCTTTTAAAACTCGGGGAGAATTTTACTGCCTCATGCTAATTGCTTTGGTGATTGGCCATTACTGTGGACTAACAAATGCACAGCCTTGCACAGACTCCAGAGACTGGGGTGAAAGAGGAAAACAGAGCCAAACAAAGTAGAAGAATGGTCTGAAACAAAGAATCTACAAGAGAGGGTTCATCTACAGGTGACTATTTTTATTAAAAGCCATCTTTCCAAAGACCAGTTTGGTGTACTAACTCTTTCAAGTTTTTCTTTCCGCTTTATTGCACAGTCACGCAAACGTACGCACAAACAATGTGAGCAGCTGAGCAAGCAGGGCACAAACCAACCTCATCTTATGTTGTTCTTGCCACTTTCTGCATTTCCTTTGTGTAAGTTCCTTTACTTTTAAGTCCCTTTACCTGGCCCATGACTGTGGAACAAAAGCATTTCTTTGACAGACAGCAGAAAAAAGATGCCAGACAGCGTTTAACCAGACTCCTGAGATATCCAAACTTTTTTCCGATGAACAAACAAAGTGACAGGTAACCCTGAAACTTAAAAATAGCAAATAGTTTAGAAATTTTTTACAGCATCTCGTTCTCCTTCCCCTCTACCAGTACTCGGAAATGGTACGGTACCGTTCTCCAGGGACTGATTAAGGGGGATGTACACTATGCAAAGCAGAGCCACTCCAGTGCAAGCCTGGCATCTGTGTCAACAGTACTGTCCCCCAAAAGAAAGACAAGAAAAGAATCGAACAACTGTATAATGACTATACAGCACATTACATCAGGTAGCTTTTCAGCACCAAGTAAGTTCCACTGTCTTAAGCACAGAAATTAGCAGCAGACTCTCCACTGTCGCTCACTTTAGCAGAACGGAGCACCGGCAGACGGTGAACAGTGAGTGTGTCTGTGTGTGTGAAATAGTGATAGGTGTGGATAGGTTGGTGAATTTTCAGATTTCTATTCTTGTGTCACTCATATCTTTTAGATGTTTGATTGGTACACACACTATTGTGCATTTTATAAAAAAGTCCTCAGACTGTATTTGAAGTTATTGTTCCAAAATTCATTTTCTTTACAGCTGCAATCCGTAATTTGTTTGAATAAAAATAAACAAATCAGTTATTGAGCAAGTACGCAACAAATCAGCGTTCAACACAGTCTCCTTACCTTACCCCAATTATAATAATGATTTGTAATTTCAGTTGTCGGGTTCGATTTCCCTGGTAAATGTCCGTCTGTAAACAGAAAGATTAAGAAACAATAAGATCCGCCGACTAAGTCAAACTCTCAGTCAAATTCTCTCCTTCTGAAACGACACAACAACCCTGCATTCATTTCCATCATACAAAACCACCAACCAAGTGTCGTACCCTCTCATTATATTTAAAGTTGTCCTACGATCCAAGAAAAACATTACCTATTTGGATCGAAAATACACGTAACATTACATCACCTTTAATAACGATTGTAACAGAGATAGTAAATCTTCACATATAACCGAACCCTTTTCATTGGCGCGCGGCACTCAAAGCAATGACCTTCACAATCTGCGGCTTCTCTGTCTTCTCACTGTTCCCGCCTCCATTAGTCAGTGTTTTATTCTCTCTCCCCTGGAGGTATGGCACCATAACACACATTATAAACACCCATGCCTGCCTGTTACAGCTGCCATAACTCACCCTACATGCTTTACATAGGCCCATGATGGGCGCCGAGCGCTGTTTGAGACGGCGCTTGTAATGCTAGCCCACAGGCTAGCGTGGCTAATCCCTGTGGTTTATTATTCTGCTCTCTGTTTGGCAGAGAAATGGAGAGATAGAAGGGGGGGATGATATTGTACAGTCTGTTCATATGTATACACTAGCAAATGAAAAAGCATTAGTATACACGGACATGCATTAACATGGTAGATGGGCTGCGACGACATGCATCCAGCCAGCAAGAGAACATGTTCCTATTAAGATGCTACAAGGAACACCGGCAAACTCTCTCTCCCTCTCAATTGCCTTTACATTTGCAATAATTACCGGACCACCGACCAGATCCAGACCCAAGATGGGTTCCACCTGGAATGCAAATAATTTATTATGGATTAAAAACGTAATTACATACATACATTTAATTGCTGATGTTGATGTTGACTGAAATTGCGCATCAAGACACCATCAGAGTGTAGAGAAGTGTAGCTATTCTTCTGTTTATCCCATCAGATACAGTAACTATTATTGATTTCATTTATATTACGTATGCGTTTTAATTTCAGAAACATGGCATTTGCCCACTGTTGATGCTTTGATGAGCAAACAATAAAAGTTAACCTGCATGACTCTTAAGTTCTAATCTGCCAAACCCTGCAGCGTTCAATGCTTAATTTACCAGCACCTCATACCAAATTATCTTTTACATCGATTTTAAAAACAAATATAAAAGATGGATGCATAATTGTTAAGACAATTCACCCCTCGCCCCAAATTCTGGCAGGTCACGCCCCCCTCCCCAAATCTCAGCTTGTGTGTAAATGGATGCACATGGAGCCTCATAAATCTTAGCCGCTACTTCAGCACAATCTTTTGCTATCAGGCTGCTGCCCCTCTCACACGCCACCATTAGTTATTCAGAATGTTTGGTGCACTGCGAGTGCCTGTAGCAGTACTGGGGGCCAGCCCTATCGAACCCGGGCCATAATGGATGCCATACATCAATGCGATTGAGCTCAGCTACTTTAATTAGGCTTTCCTGGTCATTTCATGAATGCCACCTACCTCCACAACAGTCCTCAGTCCATCCTTTCCTTACCACTGAAATTTGCATAATACCCAGAATCCTATGCTTCATGCAAATTACATACCGAGACTCCTGTTAGTTAACCGGCGTTACCAGCTAACAACACAGCAGCGAGGTTTAAGACAGTGAAAAATGCCAACGGCGCATTTAATGTTGGTTATGAAACACACGCGAGCACCGTTTTAAACTCCGCAGAGAACGGACAGATTTAAGCGTTTGTTAGGTGAAGGGAGGAGGGGAAATAAATGTTTCAGTGAGAGGAAATTACACGCAAAAAGTGTCCACATTTTTGCAGCCTGAGAAGGGTTCTTTTAACTCACTGTTAGAATATGAAAGCAGGACTCGAGTGTTTACACTCGAGTTAAAAAAAAGGATATGTGAAAACACTTTATATTCCCCAGAAATGTGTGCTCAGAGCGAGTGTTTCCGTCTTCAAACATTTCAGGTGAAATACAACTTAGAGGGAACGGAGAGGTGGAAGGCCAATGAAGGGATGTAAACACTAGATAAAAGATGTTTTTGTAATGCAGTTATCGTCCCTCAGATCTGTACAGGGAAGGGCTGTATATGTGTAGCCTCAGACAGATACATTATGAATGTTGTTATGTGTTTATGGGGAAAATGAGACTAAGAAACTCCATTATACTATAGAGAGGGTGGCTTCAATGGGTGTTGGTAAAGAGATAGTAAGTAGACAAGGGTTTTATATATAATATATATATAATCAGCAATGGTTTGTCTTAAGATACAATTATCATGATGTTAAGGCCTTATGTTTCAGGCATTATACAATATAAATGAAAGAGGCTTTAATTTCTGGGGCTTGCACCTAACCCCAACCTAATTCTTAAATGCATCTACTGACCATTAATGCAAACTCTGCCTCCCTCATTTCTGGAAGATTATTATATTTTAAAAAAGTGATTTGTACTGTATTTTGCATGTCAACAAGGTAAGAAACCCTGATAATATATAATCAGTGGTACATAATGTACAACTAATGTTTGTCTTTTAGCAAGTTAGTGTAAATCACCAGTCTGTTCTACACAAAACCACTAACAACAAGTCCAGATAGATACAAAGATCATATAGATTAATACAAAGTCTCAATACATACATGAAACACAATTGCTACAGCCTCGATGAGCCATCGCAACAGAGAGCCTTAAAAACGACCCGTTTCGCACCTGACAGCACATCACAAATCTGTTTTCGAATGCAAAGAGTTTCTGAACTGAAACAGAACAATGAGAGAAATTAATAATGTCGGCGACTGACACAGACTATTAAAAATAAATTAATTCACTGTTGTTCAGTCATGCTTTTAGAAGTTATCCTTTTACAAATGCAAAATCAATGCCCTACATTTTTTCTTGCCCTTAAATTAAATCAGGTTTTCAGGCCAAATCCATATGTTATTCTCCTGGAAGTATTTAAAAGCTACTATGTACATTTTATTGAATTGCTTAATTTTGTTTGCAAAGCTACAGTTGTTGTTTATCGCATTTAGCAGCCATCAGACCTACTTCACACTGTGGGTTCAGGTGTCAATCTGAATTCATCTTAATTTAACGCACTTTAACATGAGACAATGTGTTTGCTGTGAATGTGGCTTTGAAGAAGTCCTTGTGACTTTTTCCTCTGCCCTCTATGTGTGTTGCTTGTCAGCTTGTATGATATTATCCCTGTGAAACATCAGCTATATTTTATGTCCGACTACATGATATACATCTTTTCGGTGACTGACAGTGTCGGCTGGACATTTGACATTATTCAGTGTTCACATTCTGACAATCTCCGATGTGTGAATTTATAATGGCAAACTCCAGGAAGTTGCTGTAATATTGGCAGTGTTTCACCTGGGACAAAACAAGTCTGTCATGGCCAAATGTGAAACGATGAATATAAATGCAACACTAAATAACAAAAATTTGTTGCAAATCATACAGACAGTTTTTTAACCTGAAGTCTAAATCATACTTACACATGTGTCAAAAATTGCTGTGCTCCTGTTGGTTCCTGATTACTGGGCTGACACAGTGCACAATGTGAGACAAAATTTCAGACACCGTCTGAAACTTCTTTAAAGGATAAAATTACTTGTAATTATTTGCCTGTTGAAGAGCATGTCACACTAACCAAAGGCTTACGATTTTTTTGTACAATTGTGGCCAAAAACATACAGTGTGCGCTGAGCTTGAGACTTTGGCACACAAAAACATATAGACATACAGAAAAACACACACAACGCAAAGCATGATCTAAATAAGATCTGTCCTACAATTTCCTGCCAGCATCAACCAAATCACAACAGATGGCGTGTCTCTGCTATCAATCTTGTAAAAGATATTATTGTCACATGACCCACACAAACACACACACATTTATGGATCATCAGAACTTCGCTGGCTGGTGATAGTCAAGCATACAGCGCTATGTGACTTTCTTTTAATAATGGACTGCTCCCAGTTCACTAAATGTGCAGCCACTAATCCATTGAGTCTTTAGCTAATATATCCATTACATGAGTGGCTCTGGAGACGGCGAGTGGTGCTCAGTAAATAATTCCTGTTAATTAAACAGAGAGCATCAATCTTGTCTCTGTGGCTCGCAAAGCCAGGGCCATGTTCTATTAGAAAGACTGAATATAATGTGAGCACTGCTTATACTCAGTCTTGCTCATCAGACTGTAGAATTCCCATCACACTGACAGTATCATGTAAATCAGATACCATGGAAAAATAGCATTGATCCAAAATCCATATTAGTTTTGTGCGTATGTCCTACATTTTCAATGAAATCACAGCAAGATAATGTTTATGAAGTTACTGTTTACAAACAAACACTCAGTGGCAGAACCTTCCGGGTGTTTCTGGTACCCTGACAAATATCTGTTTTATGTTAGTTTTATGTTTTATGTTATGTAACCCAGTCATCAGGTTCTGCTCTGATCTGATTGGCCTGCTGCAAATATAAGGCTGAATGATTGACGTAATTATATAACAGGACCCCCATCTATAAACCTCTTCACATTTATTCTGAAAGTAACAAACAACCATGAAGCTGTTATTAAGTCAAATACAACAACACCAACAACAAAAATAATATTAATAATAATACATTTTGTATATAAAGTTATGTATTGCCCAACCTGTTACACAACCAACAAACTCAATACTAACTATAAGTAAAACTGCTTTGTCAATTGTTCCAAAAAAACATGTATATTGTTGACTATAAACCAAAGGAAAAACTTAATTTTCATTAAAATTAATAAGCATTATTAGATCCATCACTCAAAGCTGAAAAACTCTAAAGCATGGTTGCCTGTTTCATGACATCATCATAATTTTACAGTATGATATATAGATTGTAGAGAGTGTTTTGTGTTTATATTGTTCTGTATCATTACAAGGACATTTCAAATGAGCCATGAACATAAAAAATGCTGGAAATGACAGAGCAGATCAACAGGAATTGAGAAAGTCTGAGAACGCAGGTAATTTGGAAGTGAGAGGTTTAATGTCTGCTCAGGGCCAGTTAGGAGACGGTTCCAGGTCAAGACTGAACTATAACAAACTGTGAGCTGATTTACAGTGAAATAAACCCAGTTAATGGGCCATTAATGTTCATTACAGTCACAGAATGAAGGTGGCAAAGTATTCGCAAAAGCATCATGTGAAAACGTTACTGTAAAGTTTGTGCAGTTGATCTAATAATAAACTCAACGGCCGTTCTGCTGCAGACTGAATGGAGTAAAATTAGAACAAACACACACAAGACAATACAGGCAGTACTCACAAATACTACAATTAACCAATTAATCACATTACAATGAATGCATCAATTGGGTGCATTTATTCCATTGAAATGCAACTCCGGGTGCATTTACATTTATGTATTTGGCAGACGCTTTTACCCAAAGCAAATTACAGTGCATTTAAGCTATACATTTTATCGGTGTGTGTGTTTCCTGAGAATCAAACCCACAACCTTTTGCGCTGCTAACATAATGCTCGACCAGTTAAGCTACAGGAAGACTAATTGGTATCTGTTGGGAGAGTTGTAACTCAGGTTAGGTACATAACTAATAATTTTATCGTTTATTCTGCAGTGTGTTGTCAGGCCCATACAACAAAAATATTCTGTAACTATTTTGATACACTGCAAATTAATGTGATAACAATTAATGTTTTACTACAGTTAGTAAAAAAACATTTACAGGTTGCAGGTGCTAATTAATAGTACCATCCATTAGTGAAACTACAAGCATGGATTGCCTTGAAAAACTAAGGTGCATTGCCCCTTAGGATCTAGCTACAAAAAACTGTCACTTCTAAATATATTAAGGATTTCAGCTGCAGAATGTGCTTTTGAAAGAAGCTTCACATCTCCATGGAAGCCTCCAGCCAGACCCAGCTATCAGGGAATGTTCTCAGAACATACTTAAAGTTCTCTCAACGTTATCAAAAATGTTCTACATATTTTTACCCCTACGTATATATTCATCAAAAACATTATTCTTAAGTTGTTAGTGGAACATTTTAAAAACGTTACAGAATAAATATTTGAATATTGATTAACAAAGCAACATTATTGCTCTGTTTTAAAAACAAAGCAATAACGTTAATATAACATCTAAAAAACAGAATGTTATGAGCATTCCTAGAACTTTCAATGTAACATTTTTATATTTTTGTAACTTATATTTTTTTGATAAACATAATATGTAGTACAATACAACATTTAAGTTTTAACTTATGCCAGTCTATCATAATTAATAATAATAATAATAATAATAATAATTATTATTATAATAATTCATAAAATCAAAACATTGACAGTTGTTCAGTCAACATGAATCAGACAGTTCTACAAAAGGTGAAAGAAAAAGGGTGGGGGGATAAGTGAATAGAAAACATTTTTGTTATTTAAATGCAAACATTAGGAAACATTCTTACAACCTAAAATTGTTATCTGGGTACTGCCTTCAATTTCTAAACCCTTAGGGGCTTTCATTGCTTGTCTTAAACCTCTTTTAAACACTTCAGAGTGTCTGCTGCCTGTCAACACTGATAAATAACTTTAAAGAGCTAAAGTTGTTTTTTCCATTTGCAAATTAGAAACCCAGTCACTGTGAGATTCAGTTAAGAACCGTCTTTAATATGAAACAATAATGTCAGGCTATAGATGTCAGACAATTTACATAAATGTAAATGTGAGTACACAATGCTTTATGTGCTACACTAAGCAGATCTCAGATCTGACACCGATTCATCAACATTAAGACCCACATGGGCCTTCTTAACATAAAAATGTATTTGTATTAAGTGGTTTTCTACCTGCTCACCTGAGCTGCTGAGAGTTGGGATATAAGGTGCATTTCAATGTTTATAAGAACAAGTCTCTCATTGTTGTTGCTTTCGTCCCTGCTGATCTTGCTAAATGTAATGCAAGCCCCAGAGTGTTACAACAGCTGCCAAATCCAACTTCAATAGAGGCGCATGTCATATGACTTCAATTTGCAATGCAAATAATTCTATATTAATTAGTAGCCTTATATAGTATTCTTAATTAACTGATCAGCAGAAATTAGACAACCAAACAAACGCTGAGTCTGCGTCCAACAGTATGACCGGTCCACATCTTTCAGTCTGTGTGCAAAAACATTTGATAAAATTTCACAACATGCACATAATAACAGTCTTGGTTGTTTAAAATGCCCTTCTTCTGCTTTGTGGCAGCTAACTAACAAGTTTAGGTTCCAAGAATGTTTCCCCAATGTTTCCATTAAGGGATAACAACATTTAAAACCTTATTTTGAAAGTTCAAAAAGTTTTTTAGACACTGTATTAACAATATTGTTTGGTTATAAGAACGTTATTCGAACTTCAGTTCTGTGACGTTTTTAAAACATTCCACTAACAACGTAAGAATAACATCATGCATGATATTTAACGTTAAAACAGGTTCTACTACAAGAATGTTTTTGATAACTTTGAGACAACTTTGGAGAACATTAGCCAATGTTCTGAGAACTTTCCCTGTTGGCTGAGGAACCTCCGGCCAAACTATCCTTCAGAACTGCCAGCAAATCCTCCCCCAGAATCCCAGAAGACCCTATAGAAATCAATAGGAAGTCAGTCAATTCCTGGTGCTCTGCCATTTCTCTAGCTTTGTAGTGATGCGAGCAGCTCTTTTGAAGACCAAGGGCTCAGAAGAACTCCAGCAGACTCTTTCTGCACCTGTGGAAGCTCATAATAAACTTCTTGTGTCAATAGACAGTCCTCTATATACTCACAAGCAATGAAACTGATAGCTTGAACAATTAATTAAAGTGCTTTTGGCTGTTTGTTTTCTTCTTTGAGGCTGAGGAACAGCTTAGAAGTTGCATCCATTTAAGATGATCTCTGAAATGCTCATCTGACCCAAACCGGCTGTGCTCCAAATGGATCTGCCAACATGTTTTATCTACAAGGACCTAAATCTGGCCTCAAGCTCCTGTAGTTTCAACTCAGACCCTGAATTTCCACAATATTAATCTTTAAATCTCTGATAAGTCTGGCAAATGTTCTCTGTGACACTGATAAATTGTTGTATTTGTGGTTTACCCACAATGCACCACAGCTGCATTGAAGATGTTCTTTTTAAATCTCTCGCTCCAGGGCCTCGTTCCTTAACATTTACTGACAATACTGGAGGAAACAAACTATGGTTAAACAATACTTTTTCCACACAAATATGTTCACTTTTCTCAGTGTTATCCAACAACAAAACCCTCTTGAAGTGTTACACCAAATCACCTTTCCAATTGATCAGCTCTGCTGCGCTTCCAAACATTCATACACTTGAATGTGTCACTTCCCTTCAACAATCCATGACAACCTGTTTAAAAATGGCTGACACCTTAAAAATGCTTCGTCTAACCTTGCCTGTAGTATTTTATGCATGCAAAACTCTTCAAAAGCTGAAAGCGACCAAGTTTACTAAGCAAAACAGCGAGTTGTGCTCCAAAAAAACAGGCATAGCTGGACTTCTATTTGTTTATATATTTAGCTGCATGTTAATGCATTGTATTCATTTTATGATGATGTTGTCTCTCTCCACAGGGGTGAGAAAGCAGGCGTTGTCGACCTGTTACTGTTTAATATCACCTTGGGAGGAAGAAGATATCTCATCTCCCGCAAGAGCATGCTTGAACATGTATGTATGTATGTGTGTGTTGCATCTTGTATGTGCATCAGCCTAATAGCCTGCTGAGACAAATACACTTTTCTAAATATAAAGCTTTGTTATCATAGCAACATTAGTGCCAGAATGAAAACCTGCTGTGTGCTTCATTTAATGGCTCAGAGATCCGGCTTTTAATTAGCTTTGTGGAACTGATAGAAATAGCCTGCTCAAAACTGGGGAAGTGTTATAGTAAATGATAAAGTAATACTTGTTTGAATACCAAAATGAATAAGAGTCGGGCTTAAAAAGATGAACATTTTTTTAAATTCACGGCTAAAGAACAGCAGCAAGACAGAAAGTTCTGTGCGAGAACTTTTTTTTTACGACATTCCTCTTGAAAAATTAAACAAGACATCTGTGAGGGTTCTATTAATATTCTGCCCAATTGTACCTGCCAACTAAAGCATATCGAATAATCAAACAGAAATGGATCCTTATCACACCTGTGGCATTGTGGGTAATGAATCAGCGCACGCCAAGTGTGTATGCATGTTTATGAGGGAGCATTTCTTTCCAGATGTGGTCTCAATTATAGGATTAATATAGGAAAGAGATCTAATTGAGCTAAGGAGAAAGAAAAAGAGCCAGAGAAACAAGTGTTAGCATCTTATGAGATTAATCAAATACGACACAAAGATATTTTAAACTACTATAAAGTAATAACTTGATTAATTTGCATGTAAATAGGGAAGTAATTGTTTTTCAAGGCCCTATCTCAAACACACATACACACACACGCAGGTACATGTGTTCAGTCCACACCAATAAGATTTATAACCGTCTGAATCTTGAGTACAGGAATAAACAAATGTGTAAGGGATAATAAATGCTGGCCACGCAAAAATGTGACCATTATCAAAATCAGATCATCATAATCCACTGTAACAATTCCCATTTCAGCATCAAAATGTTGCTACAATCTGTAGAAAATAACCTTTAAGCAGCTGCACCAAGAGGTTTGTTACTACTTTGTCACAAGCATGAAAATCTCTAACTGTTCCAGTAATCTGTCATCTAATTCCTTCATCTGCTCAGATGAAGAGCAGCTTTAGCGTCTGTTCAATGACAACACTTCACTACACCACACAGATAATCATGATTCAACTACCAGGTCACAGAGTTACAACTAAACAACATGGAGTATTTGTGTCACAGAGCTTGAGAACTCTGGCTCAAACTCTGTGACATCATCTCAGCGTCCTAAACGTGTATGCGCTCCATCTGTTAAATGTATGGCTTTATTCACATATAGTATTGATACTAAACTTTTTCAGCACTGTTATAACTTCTTAAGCAGCCAAATTGCCAAAGCTGATTTTCTGTTTTTACTATTGTCAGTTCACACATGACCTCTAAACAGAAAACCCTGTTAAAGTTACAGAAAATAGCCAAAGCGTGAACTGTTGGCCTGCATACATCTGCACGCTTAGCTTCACACTGTCGCCACTTACAAAACAGTCAACATAAAACTTAAAAAAATGACAATGTACACAAACATTATATTCTCTGTGGAGCAGTGAGAGGGGCTGCCGTTGATTTCGTTTATGAACGGTGGGAGGGGAAATAGTTAACCGAACAGAGGGAGCTATGTCAAGCCCCCAGTGGAACGAGGGCTCAACGACAGCAGCAGATGGTGAGATTGTGCAGAAGGTGCTGGATATTTTCCACCTGTCTTGTTTTCCAAGGAAGCAGTCTTGGAAGTGTGCCAAGATTAGGTGACCTGCCACCAGTGTTAGGGTGACAACACTTGTTAGACATGCAGACAACATTCAGACAACATTCAGCAAGTTTTTAAAGACTGAACTGACAGACTGGCCATAAACATTTGAAGTATACAATGCCTGTCACATTAAAAGTGACCTTAATCAGAAGCTAAGTCACCTTAAAGATGTCTGCACACACTTGAATGAATTGTGGCCACTTGTAGCAAATCAGATGACAAAATAATTTAGTAGCCGGGGTCTTTTTCTTTTAGTTTACAGACATGACGTAACCACAAGTCAAACTGACATATCCCCAGAAGTTGGACCCGACAACTTAAATTATAAATCTTTATTGCAAACGTGCTGCTGCAAATTGGGGTAAGGTATAGAAAATGTTTGAAATACTGATCTGTTATGTACTTGCTCAATAAGTGTTTTTTGTGTATTCTTATTCAAGCAAAATTGGACAGATCTGATTAGAGACAGACAGACAGACTAAATGTTTATCATTTAGGTCCCTGAACATCTGTGAGTATGACCACAGCCCCTCTGTGCCGAATGTTCCCCTCCCAGAATCCTTCAGGGCATGCCATGTTCTGGTGTCCTTTTCCTTATGGTCCGACTCAGCCAAGGCCACCGGCATGCCTGCTACAAAACAGCCCCGAACTGCCAGCAGCAGCTGGTCTGGGTCTGAACAGCAACATTGTGACAATATTTTAGCTCATCCTGACAATGTGTTACCCTGCCACAGCAAGACTGGCTGTCACTGCAATCGTCTGCTGGCAGCTGGATCCTGCTGCTCTAAGAGTATAAAATGCAGTAGACAGCTGTGACTTCACTTCCTCACAAATGCTTTAGCGGATCTGATCTAATTCACTCACCGTTTGCAAGAAAATAAGTCAACAATGCAACAAGTTCAGTATAACCTGGGCAATGCCTTTCGTTAAAAACAATACTGAGATCTATGGATGTCACGTGCATTTGGATTGATTTAGAATGAAAGTTCAGAATCTACATTAAAACATTCTTTTAAAAAATACAATTTTTACATTTAAATTCACAGGAAAGCCTTTATATGGACACAGTGTGTGTGTTTTATACAAATTACATATTCTGTAAATATGGCTGACATTTGGCGCACATACTGGACACAAGTTGAAAGCAACTTGAGCTGAGGTTTCCATCAGCATGACAATCAATAAAATAAGCTCATTAAACCTCAATCATCAATTCAGTAATTCAAACATAAATGTAACAGGTACAGCAGATCTGAAGCACACAGAATGGTTGAAATCTCTACTAGTCTGGTCAGAGTAGTTACTTCTTCCCTGGTTATGACTGACAGCACCAATAACACACCGAGTCAAGGCTCTGCCACAGACCATTGCACCAAGGTTACCCATCTTTCAGTCCTGCTTCCCAGCCATAATTCATTACATTTCCTCTTTAAATGGAGAAATCATTTGAATATAGCAGTGAAAAGGTCCATTTTCCTTCTTTTCTATGGTGAAGTAAGAGACATAACACATTTATTTGGTTCCGCTTCTTTAATTCATTAGCCTTACCATTATTTGACAATTATCACAACGTTAACATCAGAAACAAACCTCTTTCTTGATGATTTTTTAATGTTTTCCCTTTTATTTCCTGTCTTATGAGTGATCAGTAGGTTTTAAGGGATGAATTAAGATATCAAGCAGCCAAGGCCATCAGCAATTAGGGCAACGTTTTGCTCAGACATTTTTAACATCGTTTTATTTCCTTCTGCTTTTATTTCCTGGAAAACACAGCAGAAACGACAGCTATGACCTGTGTTTAACACGTTATCATTTTTAATGAATTGCCGAGCTAACAGAAACAGTGGCAAGTGTGAACTTCTAACAAACACAATCCAATTAAGTCCGTAGCCATCTGTCAAAACAGTCACTTCCCTGAGTGACGTTCATATTTTAATGATTCAATTTCGCCCAAATGCCGCATTATCGGTTATGGAATCGTTAACATGGTTTGTGCACCAACAACCCGCTGCCCCACCCTCCCCTCCATCCACTGTTTTTCTGCAATGCTAATTCTTTACATAGCAATATACTGATGCAACACCCCGGTAACTTGAATTTATCACAGCCGAGACGAGTTAAGCGGGGATCGGCGATGCTTTATGTTACTTTGTTAGTTGTTTCCTGCAAGTATAGCTGTAAAAAAGGCTGTAAATCCACATGAAGGACATAGACGAACGTTTTCCATCTGGCAAAAACATGAAGCTCAAGTGTAATCGGAGAGGACACTGGCTCCTCAGAGCTGTTCTGTCAGGTTCTGGACCGGTGATTGTGTTTGTGGATTTGATGAGGTAGCTTAATTAATCTGATTGAAGCCTGGTGTGGTGAAACGTGTACCAAACACTCATCTTTTCTCTAGCTAAACTAACGTGCTAAACTAAAAGTGTAATCTTTGTCCGTGCCTCTATCTGGGTAGCCAAGGATGTGTATGTGCATATGTTACCCTAACCAGAATCAAGGCTGAGAGCATTGCCAAGGTTAAGGCGTGTGCCAGAGACATCAATACTCAGAGCACTTGAATACATTAAACTCTAAACCTTTAAAGTTAATGCACACAAATCAAAATCAAACTCTTTTACTTGTAATGTACACAGCTACCCAGCTAACATGTTTAGGTTGTAAGAACGTTCCCTTAACATCCCCATTAAGCAAGATAAACATTTTCATTTTTAATGTTATAAATGTTAAGAACATTCTTCATTTTTTTTTATTCTAACGTTTTTAAAATGTTCCACTAACAATTTAAGGATTATGTTTTTGATATATGGCATATAATGTTACAAAAGCGTTCTACCAACGTTACTGCAAGAACTTTTTTAAAACTTATAGATTTATAGAGCTTATAGAGAACATTTAAAACGTTCTAAAAACGTTCCCTGTTAGCTGGGTAGTATTAAGTGGTGGGAACAGGTCTTGCTGTTTGCTCATGAGAGGAGCTTACAGTTCATTTGATACGAGAAAGGCATTTACTTACATGGTTTCCAAGAAAATATTAATATTTAATCTCTGTGGCCCGTGTGTGTTCACTTTAAACAATGTGAGACTAATTATCAAAAAGTTCCGCAATGTTAACACCACACAAAATATTACTAGAAAAGATGAAAAGAAGAAACTCAAACGCAGAGACTTGTCGGCCAAGTGTTTTATCTTTTCATCAGTTACTTCAAATCCATCCCAATTACCTAAAGCTAAATATAAACTCTGCATCATAGTAATTTGAGTCTCACTGTTCACTTTTTTCCTTGTTAACACTTTCAGGAAAAGTTCGTAATGCACTTTATAATCTCACTGCCAGTCATGTTTAAATTAGAATTCCTTTTGCACCCTGAGGTCATTTAAATTACACATGCTACTAAATTATAGAACAACGTTCCCATGTACATATATATGGAAATACAGGCAGCAGTGAATCATCTATGAAGCATGTTGAGTTAAACGAGGAATATATTACATCTGTATTTGAGCACTGATTAGTTATGTGAGTCTCTGGGTGTATTTGAGAAAATAAAATCTCTCTCTCGCTCCTCTCTCTCTCTCGCTCTCTGACACCCGGCACATCTGAAAATCAAACAACACTGTCTGCACTCAGCATCCAGGGCATTCAATTACCCAGGTTGTTGTTAAAACCAACAGCTCTGGTATAGCTACTCCATAAACATCACAATGCCAAAACCTACAAACAAACCCCGAAACGCAAGCGTGTACAGCTGCCCTCCCGACACAACACTTCATCCCCCTCCTTACATCTACAGCTCTCTCAGAGGCAGAACTCGGGCCGAGCGGTGTTATTGTATTAATATCAGTAAGGGAAAGACACAGGTGATGTGACGCAACACATGACGGGCTCCAGCGGAGCGGAAAGCGTGCACACGTGCTGAATGCAAAGCTCGTTTCGTGGCATGCAATTCATGGGAAACAACACTCCAGCTGAATGAGAAACAACAACGACCTGTCAGGGTCTAAGGCGCAGGGGAATATATATTTAGCAAAAGAGAGAGAGAGATTATTGTCCACAATTCATTAGTGTGTGTTATTTTTCTATATGAATAAAGATTTTGGCACACAAACCTCACGTTTGTCTTTACTATGCAAATGCACAATACTACAATACTGCATAGGTTCCAAAGTTAACTTTTTGCTATATCTGTCAAAAGTGGGTAAGTAAAAAATTCACGGCATAAATATTTCTTACTGTCAAAAAAAAAGTGACAAACAGTGCAGGTCGTCATGTCACTCACAGCATCTTACATAATGTATCACTCTGTAAAGGTAGGGTAGGCCAGTTTAGACAGGTAAGAAATTGGAAGTTTGTGTTGAAAGCTTAAGATCCCACCCTCTCCAAAGCCACGCCTCCTCCACACAAGATGAGTATGCAAGTACACAGTTTGACAGGCAGGTAGGACACCCAATTATAGCATTCGGACCGAATGCAAAGATTGGATGAACATTGTACGGTCCTGCTTCTTCCACAGATGATATATAGATAAATAAATAAAACATAAAAAATTAGGAAAATAGGAAAAAATTGCATACCCTGCCTTTAAGTACACATTTGTCTTACATGCAGATTTAACTTCAAATACACACAAACATGCACAATTCTCAGTGAACAGGAGGCAAACTGTGTTGACAAGAGCAGCAGTATGAGAAATATGAAGGAGTGCTACATCTGAAACTCTTATGGGTGCAGCCTGTGAACTGGCAAAATGCTTCAGTTAACTGATAAGGCTGAACACTTCAACATGATTCCAGCCCACAATAAAGATACTGATGCAGCATTTTCACAAACAGACGCAAACAAATCAGATTTGTATCACACCAGAGGACCTGATTATCATATTAAATACAGTACCAGACAAAGAGTTGTAAACACTTGACTGAGTTTCTAAGGGCTTATGCTTACATTCTGACATTGAAGTTTTGCAGACAAATATAAATTGTGCCTACGCACATTCTTTGTATGAATTTCTGGACAAAACGAAGATTTAAATCTGCTATTTCTTAAAGCTGCAATCCGTAACGCTTTGGGCTAACAATGCAAAAACAAAAATGAGTTACTGAGCATGTACATAACAGATCAGTGTTCAAAACGATCCCCTTACCTTAACCCCGCTTCCCAACAAAGTTTATAATAATGATTATAATTTGAGCTGTAAGGTCAAATGTTTCTGGAAAGTCAGTTTGGCTTCATTCTTGGCTTCACAAATATCCAGATTTAAAGGGCCAATTAGATTATATACTTAGAGCGGTATTTAATCTGGATTTAAAATCAATGAGGCTTTTTAATTGATTTAACAAAGAAGCAAAGAAGGGCTACTATAAAAAAGCTGAAATAAAGGTTTTCATGATTATCATAATAATTGATGGTAACATTTTTGTTCTCATACAAAACCATGTTTTTTTTAAGAAAAACGCAAACATGAAGGTGCACCACTAACCCCTTTACCTAAACCCTAACTGGGGTGAAAGCAGGTCATACGAAATGCACGAATGAGATTGTCATCAAATTGCTAAAACGTAAAACAGATACAGATTAGCAAGAGAGTGTGTCGGTACATCTTGTCGACTTAGAAACGCATCATACTGTCACATTCAGATCTGCTTTAATAGTCCTGCCCTTGTTCTGTCTTACAGAGCCTTCCAGAAGACACTACACCATCAGCCTCTGCGCAGGGTGAGAAAACGGATGAACTCTTGTTTTTTATACCTGACCGCATCCCCCTCCTTATTAGGCATTAGTGCCCGTTCCTTTCGCCATGTATAGAACCCTGATGAGCCATGTTTATTCATAGACTAACCTTTTTCCATAATTCTGAGAGCTCTCCGACAAAGGCCTCCCCAGCATACTTAATACCTCATCTAGGTTTCATTATTCAGCGCTTATGCTCTGCCCGTTGCCCCACTTGAGATGCAGAACATAAAAAATACGCTGGGGCTCTTCTCCTCTCTTCTCTTCCCACTACAAGCATCTCTTCCTGCTCTTCATTCCGGCCGTTCCCTTCCTCAACAGCCTTATCCCACAAGACAGCGAGAGGCTTACTGATTACTGCTCACTATTGTTATAATCTCACTACTCCCAACACTTCATTCCTCTCTCTCACAGACACATACACATCAGTTTCACTCTGCATTGTTGGAATGATAAATAATACTGGGAATCCAAAGCAGTCGCAGGAAAGGTGTGGTTGGAAAGTGGTTGCTGGTTAGCTGCTTACAAACACAAGTCAAAAGAACTCACCTCTACTTTTCTATAATATTCTGGAGAATATACAACTTAGTCTTTATAAGTAACCAGACTAAACCTAGCAAAAACCTAGCAGTGCCCTAGCAACCACCTAGAAACCCTCTTAGCCACATGGAAACACTAAGACGATGAACACCTTGGCAACTGCTTAGCAACACACGGGCAACAAAACAAACCAGCTTCGGGTACAAGCATCACTTACATGTTCTTCAGCGAATGTAAAAATGTAGGCCTAGTTTTCTTCTTTGACTGCTGGACTAAAGCCACACAAAGGGTAAATGAGACGCAGCTACTATGAACTGCCTTCGTTGTCTTTTCAAAGATGAATATTCATCATAAAAACAATTTAAACAATGTCCTTCAATTAATCACTATTAATCGCATTCCTGTATTATTAAAATCTGGAACTATAAAGGCAATGTTAGTTATATACTGTAGCATTAAAACCAGATGAATGCCTGGGATAGTACTGAATGACGGGCCTTTTCTTCAAAAATTATTTTGTTATTCATGTCTTTTGAAGCCTTTCCTGGATTTTAATGTTGATTCCAGGCTCTCAGAGAAAGAAATATAAATGTGTGCATTATTATGTTCATCTTATTTGTCCATTAAAGGATTTTCAGGCATTCGAAAATGTGATAATTGACCATTTATGGGCCCTTGAAACATCTTTTATTAGCATATTAATTGACGGCTGATTTCTCTGAATGACAATGACTTCAAGAGTGCAGATGATTACGATAAACACCTTATTTCATCAGCGCAATATTCGGCACGCACGCTTTGATGTTTCAGTCGGTATCAGAGCAAATGAAATAATTAGAAACATAATTTGTCAACACGTTTGGCTGCACTTATCTCGAAGTCAATTTCACGAATGCGAGATGTCGCCAATGAGGTTGACAACAGATGGAAAACTAAGCAAAAAAAAGTACAAATAAGTGATTTGGAAAGATTTGCCAATTTGAGAACTCTTTATCAAATTGCTGCCGTCAGTATGCGTGAAAATTTACAGACACAGAACAAGGACTCTCGCCGTCCGTCCACATGACTCCGGTTAATCGTTTTTTTTCTCTCATTCTTTCCAAAAATGAGACTGTCACTTCCTTCCTGCAGCATATCAATCCACTTCTTATGCAATTTCTCCCATAACTCCAGGGGGTTGATGTATGCTGCAACGCCTCTGCGCCATGCGCATTTTCCATCCAAAAATGACTTGAAAACACACCAAATTACATTTGAATGTGTGTACACCCACTCTGCTTTTGCTCATTTGTCAACATCACTGGCATCGGCTCACCTTTCGCCCGTATCTGGGCTAACAACATCTGATTTAAAGGAAACCGACCAGATGCTTCTCTCTCAGTTGCCATATTTTGAAAACAGGCTAATAGCTAACAAGCTAGGTAGAAGTTTGCTTAGAAGGCTGTTAGAGGCAAAAGCGTAACTCTTTAAAATCGCTTAACTCTTTAAAATCAAAAGCGTAACTCTTTAAAATCAAAAGCGTAACTCTTTAAAATCAAAAGCGTAACTCTTTAAAATCAAAAGCGTAACTCTTTAAAATCATAGCTTGTCAAACTACAAACTATTTAAATTTTAGAGTAGTTCTACTACAGTTACGTTATGCTTTTAATTTAAGTAATTAGCTACACAACAAGCCACCAACAAAATAAATATCCAGATACACTGAAGCGATTTAAAGGGCCAATTAGATTTATTCAGAGCGATATTTAATCTGGATTAAATATCAATGAGGCTTTTTAATTGATTGAACATTTAATACAATTGAAACATCACCAGTATATGACGAAGAGCAAGAATAGTCAACGATCAAAATCATTTATCAAAATACTTAGCTTGGTTCTGTACATAATTTACATTAACTGTCCGAATGCAGGATTTATATAAGCAAGCAAGACTTTTCAACAATATATATGAGTGGGAACATTCTAGAACAACGCGTTTCATTATCGTCTCAGCAGTAATGCGCAACACATTGCGACAATGTACAATAATGTTTTGTCGAGCAACACTGCTGCATATTGGATAAAGAAGATTAAAACTACACTAGTTTTAATCTAACTACTGCAGTTAGATTAAGCCTACTAGCATAACTACCTAGTTATTTAGGTTAGTTTCTCCTCAATGCTGGTTTTCACCGTTACGAACAGATAATTCTGGTTAAAAGTAACAGGCTTCTAGTTATTGACCAACCACTTTTGCAAAGTAAAAAAACAGCAGAGACACATCTCCACTGATGCCATAATTTGTCAGAATAATTTATTGAGTTTCTGCAGCTCTGCAAGTCGTTTTGATAAATGGAACAAGTCACACTGAACTGTTATCAAAAGAGAGGGGGAGCGAGCGCAGGCTAGGACGAGTGGGAGAGAGACAGATAAGAGAGGAAGAGAGAGAGAGAGAGAGAGCGCGAGAGAGAGAGAGAGAGAGAGAGAGCACAAGGAAAATTGCAGCAAACATTTCCACACTATCATCCAATCTGTTGAGGGAGATGGGGAGACGACAGCTTAGAATCAGAGCAGGTGTCTCCTATACCTTCCATTACCTCTGCCATGTATGAATTAGATTTATACAAAATCACATATAAAACCAACCCCCACCTTTATACCTTCAAAATCTCTCTCCATATCCCTATTTTCACATTATTTGCCATGCTGCAGAAATTGGACATGGCCTACAGAACAAGGCTGTAAACAGCAGACGCTCACTGTAGGGGCTGTGTGCAGCGGCTGGAGAAATAAAGGATGATTTACAGAGAAACGCTGAGGCTCAGAGCACCGGCAGACTTCTGAGTAAATAAACCGACCGCTATTGGCCGAATAAGCCCAATACATTGCTAAGCATATGACAGGAGCACACAAGCATCGGCGAACCCACCGATCGCCCGACACTCGCACAAACACACACTCTCGTTCTTGCTCTAGGAGAAATTTAGTTCATAAATCTTCCAAATCTGCCTGCTGTTCAGAAACCACACGAGGTTGAGTTTTAACTCCGTCATATTTTGTGCTGTAAAGGGATTACGGCTGTTTGCCATCAGTGGAGTGAAAAGATCTTTCTACTGTGATGAATTCAACTCTCCGCCTGTTCCATTAAATTTTGGTCTTCCATGCTTTGATTTTGTCTGGTTTGGTCACTTTATCTTGCCATTGGACATGATCAAACCTTCGTTTTCCACTTGTAAATTTGATACAGGGAATGTCACTGCTAAACTGGGAGGACTGAAGGGAAAGACATCAGACATGGAGCTGATTCAGTGTTACAGACAGGTTAAGTCTACCTAGACTTTTAACACATACTGGATGTAAATGGCCACATACTGGCCATTTACAAACCCGAGCTACATGTTTAACAATCCTTGCCGAATTAATTTGGGATTTTACCAGGTAAGAGAGAGTTTCTGCAACCAAGCAAAAAGTTTCTAGACACAATTAACAAAAACAGGAAAATAAAAGCTGTGAGGTCTGTATAATTCTTGTGTGATTCACTCATTCAATTCAGTCTTTTCTCTTTCTTTCCGTGGTTTATATGCACTCTTTAAAGAAGGAATGAAAGGGAGGGAAAATTTTAGTTAAGCAGAAGGAAGGAGACACCCCTCACCACCACCCCCTTTGGGAACATCTTAAAACTACCGAGAAGAGAACTGCTTTGCTTTTACTCACCGATGGGCTTTAAGCCACATTTACAATAACAGGAAATGTAACCAATATTTCTCCCAGAACAACTGAAAAAAATCTGAAAATAAGATCTTTCAAGGAACACGGTCTTTGAAGTGTGGTTTAAAACACAACCCTTCAGAGTTTGGTGACTGAAAGATGCAGCAAAACCATCATGCTCACGTTTATATATTTCACACACATAAATGAAACCCACATCTTAATAGCAGTGCAGTTAGAGTACATACGCTTGCAATGGTTCTCTCTTTATAGAAATATGCTTCAGGAGATATGAGCTAGACTCATTCAGATGTATTATATAAAGCTGATCTGAAGGGAAATCCACTAAGAGCATACACAACACATAATTCATTATATAAGAAACCAAACTAATGGATATTAATGGGCAATTAACCATACACAAATCAAACCAAACCAAAAAGATATTGCATAGGAGCTGCCTCATTTGAGATTATTATGTATTAGATGTCATCCATTATTAGTGGATGGTACTGTGTCTTTTCCTTCATTAATATGGAGTCTAGTGGTGGTAAACACCAGCCAGCAGAAAAATACAGGAAAAACACAAGAGGTCAGGACAATGTGTATAACTAAAGAAAAGCCTGCAATAACCTGCACTCAGACTTGTAACTGAACCTTTAAAAACCATGAAAAAGTAACCAACATTCACTATTTTCAGACAACTCAATGCAAAATTAAACCCATTCTTTATGCAACCAAAAACAGCTTTTTGCATGCATTGCTGCAAATGCAGCCCACATGTCTATAATTAACAATATGCTATATAACATCTTATCCTTATATAAGAGATATAAGATTCTGATGCCACATTACAAAAACACTTAAATCAGCGATCATCTCGAGTTGCATGAATGTCAATCTGAAATATGTCCATAACTAACAAGAGACCATTCAAAACTTACAAACCAAACACAAACTGTTTCAGGAACGGTTGCAACCTGTTGCAGCACATCCACCCACTATCCGAACGAAATGTGTTTTCCTGCTTTAAATCTCTTCATTGATTTTCTGAACTTCTGGTTTATGGTCTTAAAAAACTCCAGCAATATTACTGATACAACATGCAACATCAACAGAAAGTCACACCGGCATTGTGAAACAACCATCTCTCCATAATCTCCAGTGAAACTTCTCATCCCATGACCTCCATTCAGGTTTATCAATCCTACAGCGTGTGCACACTACAGAAACCAGAAGCATGCTTCATACTTCACATTACTTTTAAAGCACAGGTTACTTACTACAGGTTCAATTCCTGCTCAATCACGTGATTTGAAATTGCCAGCCGGTGGCGGATTCAGGCTGTCAATATAATCACATTAATGGTGGATTTGTATTATTGGGGCTGAATTGATCAAGATCATTGATTATAAATCGTAATGCACAGTTTCCGGTGTGTGAAATGAATGGTTTCTTTAAACCTTAAGAGTAAAGATGAGGATGCATGCGTGCTTTCAGATCTCCAAACCTTCACGTTTGGTTTCGTGCATCCTCAGTTTTCCTCCACACGTCTTACACCAGGAGTTTCAGGAGGAATAGTGAGAAAACCAGGATGCATGGTTTATATTATCATTTATGAATTGATTATGATTGGATTGATCATGAATTGAAACCGCGTATGAAGCGTAACGATTACGCAACACGCACCATTGCGCAAGCGCATCGTTTGTATTTTCTTAAGTTGTTTCTATAAGGATGAAGAAAATTTACTTCTGTAAGTGAAATGCTGAACATGCCTGCCTACAAATAATAGATTTTATAATATAAAATAATATATATAATAGTCTCATTATTTATCATAATAATCATTATCATAATTTATTATCATAAATTATTTATAATATAAATATTTATAATATACAGTCTCATTCTGTGGTTCATTCAGTCGTTGGACTTTGGAGGAGAGAAATGTTTTTTATGTTGTAAATAATCATGTGGTTATATTTTTTATTTATAGCCACTTTTATTGACAGCTGTCAATGCCTCAGAAACAAAAGCAAAGCTATGATCGTTCAGCGGATGGAGAGTATTGTAAAGAAGAAAGCAGTGATAGATGGAGAGTTTTGCTCTTAATATCTTGGATTTTTGAGTTAAAAATTGTGTATGCTGCCTGTTCATAACAAGTATGAAATTCTGTCATTATTTACTAACCCTAATACAGTTTTAATCCTGTATGACTTTATTTCGTCTGTGGAATATAAAGCAAATGAATTCCAAAGACTTTCATCCATGCAATTACAGCGAATCTTTTAACTGCATGGGAAAAATTGACCAGTAGATGTAATTATGTGCCAGTTCAGATAAAAATCAATGTGAAGAAAACAATAATAATGCAATTTACTGTATACAATAAAGATAATGTACATCAAATAACCACAAATCTGATTTTACAAGCGAGACACGTTCACTTTGAATCCTGATGGACATTGGAAGTAGCACAACGGTTAGTGGCAGTAATTTAGAGTGTTATCGCAGAAAGTAATTGTTAGCTTTGAAAACTGTTTTAATGGCAGGCTGGTAGATGAGGAACAGAACGGGTGATTGTGTATTGATCAGGAGAAGGTAAAGAGGATGGAGAACGGCTTCCTCTCGAAAGGTGACAAAGGTCAGAGACTCGTTCTGTATCTGCGTTCAGACGAGGACGGCAAACAAAAATCATCTTCATCCCTGAGATGAGGAAGAGGGTAAATTTTTAATTCCATCCCTGTAAGTAAATCGATGAGGGATCTTTGTAAATAAAAGCATGCAACTGACTTCCCCTGAACTCTTAACAGAAGTTGTTAATAGTTTTGGAGGTATTTTCCTGTGGGCTACAAGTGTGGCATTGAATATGCAAAACGCTGGAACTGCCAATAGAGGTCAATTTTGAGAGCAGAAGTTAATGTTTTAATTGAACTGCGTATATGACTGCAGCACGAGGTGTGAAAACAAACAGAGAAATAATGCAGCGTTTCATGCTGTTCTGACACGAATGCTGACCTTAAAACGTGACTTTAATAACAAATACTTTTTAAAATAATACAGAAACAATATTTCTCAATCTTGGTCATGGTATTTGATGATCAGCTAAACAATCATAGAACGAAACTGTTTTGTGAGGCAAAAGGGGCGACAGCTTCCTTTAGCGGCTCATCATCTAAAGCCAATGGAGTGCAGGGGACATTGCGGCCGCTCTAGTCAGGAGTCTGGCTGAGGGGCGGCATCAGGTGGGACACAGTGGTGCTGATGTCATAGGAAGCGTCCCATCATTTTTACTTTCTCTGAATATGCTCTCATTTAACTGCCTGTAAGAGATGATCAAAACAAAAGTTATACCTTCATGGTTCACAGCACCATAAAGGGACTATATAGATCCATTTACTGTCATAAAGTGAATCATAGACTTACAGTTGGTAAGAGAGAACAATCCACAGCAGTCAACAGTCATTCAGTTAGTAAGAAGAAACTCAGTAATGTCATTCTAATGACCATTTTCATCATAATCCACTGCAGACACGGTTACGGTCTGTAACCCCCACAGCCTCACACAGACAGGATTATTAAATATTTGAGTACATTTATTAAACACAAGCAGTATACTTCTATACTTGCTGCCATGAAGATTACTATTGTTCAGCTGTACCATACAAGATAAATGAACTGGATAAGACATTTGTGCTTTATGGCAACAATAAATGATTTTTGAAAGTGCATCAATATAGATTTTTCATTTGAGACGGTCTTGCCAAAACATTACCAAAACACACTTACCAAAACTAAAAACCAGCAATACAGTGCACATGTAAACAAACAGTCAGTTTATTATTTAGACTATCATAAGATTCAAATAAATCCCAATGAACTATATTAGATAACTTTTAAATATTAATAGTAAATAATAATAATAAAAAATATAATAAAAAAGTATTGAAACGTTTAATATAGACAGACAGACAGATTACAACTTCATAACTCAGTAACATCCTTAGCCAAGAATCTGCGTCATTGGTCAAGACTGTACAGAGGCGTAACTGAACTCTTTCCTGGAGTTTAATTATCATCTCCTGCTTAAGAACAAGTACTCAGACCACCAGCTGGAGATGGATGGAGAGAATGAGCAATCTTGCCGGGTTTTAACACTCACTGCTGAGTTGACAGAGGATGAGCGGCGTGTAATGACAAATGAGTGAAGAGATCACAGCATGAGGTCCAAACGAGAAACAGAGAGAGAGAGAGGGAGTTTTCTCATGCTCTGTAAATAGATAAGATTTGGCTGCAGTCAGTGTTCTTGTGTATTCATCACCATAATGTCTACCTTGGGGTTGGTTAAATGTTCCAAGGAAACAGCAAGGTCATTCCGTCATTCCATAATGTAATAAACTTTAGCAAATGCCTGATTTGTGTGTTTCTTAATGTGCTGGAAATGACAGAGACACCAAGCCGAGCTCATTGTGGTGAGCGATCTAATAAGCCTCTCCGTCTAGTAAATAAGGTTAATGTATTTTGCTGGATCATTTACTTTCCGTGCTTTAAATGCACTCTAAATCTCGCCACGTAACACAGGATGCTGTGTTCCTGTTTTGTTTAAACTTTCCTGCACACGCTTCATTAGTTTTAGAGAAATGTACACGGTTAGATGAAGTATTTGCAGAAAATAAAATACCCCACAGTTTGGACTGCGGATAAATTGAATTACCGGGTTTGTCGTCAAACTGGAATTTAAAGCACTAAATTGAGGATGCCTCACATGAACTTAATACGCAAACTCTGTGACCTTCGCAGACCGAATGAGGCGAGCCATCATCATGAAATGTAGAGGCGGCGAAAATGACAGGTGCAGGAAATTACATCATCAAACACTGCCACCTGTCAGGTGACGCATAAACTCAGTTGACCTCTAAAGGGTTTTTCATGTCAGCCTAGCACAACGATGATGCTTTGCCATGTTCTGTTTGCCTTATGAATTGGCAGGAACAATGAAAGTCAAAAGCCACATATAACTTACAGCTCTGCTTTAATTAAATGCAAAAATGAACAACCTGACTAATTACTTTGTGAACGCGTATATTTATTAAACTAAATGATTAAACAAAACAACAAAAGTAAATGGTTACAGAGTTTGAGTACGAATCTGCCTTTCACAATCAGCACGCTTGTTTCTGTTATACCTATCAGTACAGTAATTTACTGTAATGTACAGTACAGTTTGCATTTACAGTAATGTAAACACACCCCCAGGACCAAAATATCACATTTCTTTGATTTAGAAATATTAGAGGGCAGTGTTTTAAATCAATGACACACAGTTTACAAATTACATGCTGAATTACAAAACCACTCCCACAGAAAAAGCATTTCTAGAGTATTAGCAGTTTTGATGCATCATGTCCGTAAATTAATAAAGCACTTTTAAACCAAACTGTCACTGTAGAAATGATCTGGGCATTTCCTGTAAACTCTCAGTTAGTCTAGCACGCAAGGCTAGCTTTTGTTGTGATAACTCCTCAGTTCATTTAAGTTCACGTTTTTCTCTTCAAAAAAACTCCCAAAAACTTTTTTTTTGGCGTTCACTCCAAAAAAAAAGATTTGCCCAGGAACCTTTTAATATTTACGCCACATAATGCCTAGGTTTCAAAATACTGTTTTTAATACCATCGGAAATGATAGGAAAAATTGCACCATTTTTACACGTAGCCTTTCATCGTCAAGGTTACAGTATCCCAGCATGCCTTGCCTGTCCCCACGAGAATTCATTTCAGATTTACAGCCTTAGTTCTTGACAAGGCATTCACCTGGGAGATGAATGACCAAGTTACCAGGTATGGGAATGACTGCTTAACAAGCCCTAACTAGAGACAGCCCCTTTAATTCAGCTACACTGACCTTTTCATCAGACCCTCTATACTGCGTATTAAAAAGATCTGAAGGGGAAAAGCTGAATGTGAATAAAACGTTCTACCTTATAACTGATAAAACAGAGCGTAAATCTGTGAAGCTGATGTGTAAACAGGCTGACCTTGTGACGTTGTCGAAATGATGTCTGTGTGAAATAAGTTTTAGCATATTTTGTCCTCCAGGGGTACTGTTGTAGTTTATGAGTTTGATCATACACCATGTTTTCCTCATTCTTCCATGAGTTGTCCTTTTTTATTGGATGTCAGCCATTTTAACACTACATTTTGTCTGGCAACAGTCTGGATCTCAGTACGTTAACTTATCGTCCTCCTCTCGGGTTCTTGGATGAGTTCCATTCAGAAATGAGCATCGCTGCTCTGCTCACTCTGGAGGGCAGAACACTTGTGAATAATGAGCACTCATAAGGGGCCTGGTTGAGCATTAATGTCTCATATCTACACAAAGACCAACCTCACCTTTTTAAAGGTAACTATTTAGTGTTACCTTTCAAGACGCTGCAGCATGATTCCTGTTTATAGCTGTTACAAGTGCATCTTGTTTAATTTGAAGGCATAAGTGACTAAAATTGTCTCTCCGTGTGACTTTTGTCAAAGAAACAAAGTAAACAAAGAAACCAGCCCTAACCCAGCTTTCAATTTTAGGTTGTAAGGACATTTTCATGACCTTTCCATTAAGTATAACAAATGTTAAAAAATGTTATTTTGAATGTTCTTGGAATAATCAACATATTTCAGTTTTTAGATGCTATATTAATGATTTTCCTTGGTTATAAGAACATTATTCAAACTTTGTTTAATATATAACATTATATATTATTATAAATTATAATGTTTTATTATAAAAACATTATAAATTAACTTTGTTGATATATAACATTAAAAAGTTCTACTAACATTACTGCAAGAACGTTTTCTGATAACTCTTTGAAAACTCTGAGAAAACTTTGACAGAACATTAGCTAACATTCTGAGAATGTTCTCTGTTAGGTGGGAAGCCAAAACCTAACAATAGCATTAAACATAACTCTAATATCTGAATGCCAGGAATGTTCCAGGACCATCAGGGAGCCGGGAACATGTGGATGTGGGAACCATCAGATTCACTGTGGAAACTTCGAAAAGAAAATGGCTGTAATAATGCATAACCTTGTGGAAAGAAATGTCAAATCGACAAAGACGTAGGAAATGAGAATAAAAACAGTATTAAAATTCTACTTCAGTGCAGGTTGCGTAAAGGTACATTAAAAGAAAGAGTGAAAACGAGCTGGTGTAAAAGCGAGAGAAACACAAGAAAACGACAGAACCTCAAATGAAAGTGAATGAAAAATGAAGGCAAAACTAAATATAGAGTGTGTGTGTGTGAGGAAGAGAGAAAGAGAGACAGAGATTAGGAGAGGAGGGTGTCATGTTCACAGCTTCAGCGGGGTGTGACATCCAGGGTGGTGTTCTGTGATAATGGCATACTCAGAAGTTTTGAGAAGGCCACTTTCTTCTTCTGCTAAGCTCTCCTGCCTCGCCTCCAGTTTGCCCACCTTTATCTTCCGAACTGCTTTTCTACTTCTATTTTCCCCCGTGTTTGTTTTGTTGTTCTCATTTATTGAAATCTCTGATGCTTTTGAGGCCTCTGCGGTGCTCAGCCAGAGACAATTTGGCAAATGAATAAAACATGCCACATCTACAGTTTTTTTATTGTTCTGTGTGTTTGAGTTTGCCAAGCAGCTATATTTACAGTTTATGTTCTGTTTATAATTTTATGTGAACGTGAGCCAGAAGGTAAAGATGTATTGAGATGTATTGTCTATTTAGTCAGTTATCACCTCTTCTATATTAATTCAAACGAACAAAACATTGTTAGGTTGTGAGAAGGTTTCCATAACATTTCTAATAAATAACAAAAATGTTTACAAATGTTATTTTTAAAGTTCTAGGAACGTTCAAAACATCCACACTGTAAAAAAAAAAAAATTTAAGTTTAATCAATTTGGTTGCACAAGTCATTTCAACGTACACTTGACTGGTGTGGAATTGAGGTAACTTATAAGAAATAGTTGGAAAATAGTTGAAAAAAATAGTTTTTTTAAGTACCAGTTAGGATTTAAAATATTTAGTTGAAATAACTTGCATAGCCAAGTTGATTAAACTTAAACATTTATGGCAGCAACGTTTTTTTGTACAGTGTAGTTTTTTTAAACATTATTTTATTATTTGGTCATGAAAACAGTATCCAAACATTTTTCCTATTCTGTAACGTATTTTTAAAAGTCCCACTAACTTCTGAAGAAGAGCATTTATGATATATATGATACATAATCCTAAAAAACATTCTACTAACATTACTGCAAAAATGTTTTGATAACTTTGAGAGAACCTTCAGAGAACGTTAGTCAGCGTTTCAAGAACGTTTCCTGTTAGGTGGGTATTCTACAGTTTGTTTTATGACAAAGTATATGCATAAACAACTATGCTGCTGCATATGCAGTGTTAGAAATCATGGTGATGGAAAGTTGAAGAACAGACATTACCACTCAAAACTTTCCTAAACAATTAGGAGTAAAGGGCTGCAGACAAATGTTCAGATAGTTTAGTTTAAATCTACTGAGAGGAAGTGTATTTAGCTCATGATGAGTATCCAAATCACCTCCTCTGTCTTCTGTTTTAATAAACAGAGCACTTGTCTTGTATAATCTGTGAATGAATTACTTGAATAAAAGACAAATCCAATTACTTTCTCCATTTATTGCTAATGCCCATGTGGTGATAAGTGGTGCCTTGTCAGTTTATATTTACAATCAACTATTTTACAGAAGATTTAGTGTTGATTGCAAATTCTAGAGAGAACAAACTTTGTGGTTGTGCAAGAGTGTTTCTGTAGCTCAATTGGTAGAGTATTGTGTAACAGCGCAAGGGCTGTGGGTTCGATTCCCAGGAAACACATGCACTGTAAGTTACTTTGGATAAAAGCATCTGCCAAATGTAAATGTTGTCATTGTAACAGTCTCTTTACATTTACACAGATTACATCATTTTGCTTTCTCTTCTGACATTACAGTGTGCAGACAACAGCTGAAATTTTTGGATGCTGTTTCCAAAGAAATGGGATTGTGTTTATGCATTGACTATTTGTGCTTTAGACTACAGCTATAGACTGTCTTGTTTAAGATGTTGATGCCTGAAGCATTTCTGCTCTGTATGTAAATCCTGTACGTGATTTAATCTGTACTGTATTTACAGTATGGCAGAAAATGATGTCTGGTACAAGCTTTTTCTGCTGTTGTAGCCACATGCACCTGTAGCTCAACTGGTAGAGCATCGCATTAGCAGCACAAAGGTGGCTTTGTGGCTTTGATTCCCAAGGGAACACACATACTTATCAAATGTATAGCTTGAATTTACTGTAAGTCACTTTGGTTAATAGTGTCTGCCAAATGCATTCATGTAAATGCTATTATTTTGGACTGGTAGAATGCAAAGGTGTGGTCATATGCTTCGGACAAATCTGAATGAAACGCTGGATGAATTTCCTGGGTTTACTTCCCTGGTTATTTCTGGCATGGAGCTTAAAAATGTATTCTCTTAAAGAGAATAAATCATGCATTTATTATGACACTAATAAGATATTTTATTTGAAAAAGCAAACATTGAAACAGGGCCCAATCTTTTAGCACAAAGAATCTCAGTGGAAATATTTATAAGAACCTAAATGCTCAGTTTTTTCCCACAATCCCCTTTTCCGAATGTACAGCGGCAAGCTTCTGAAAATTAGATTTGGCATTGTTGCTTTTTTGTACATCCTCTCACCTTATTTCTCCCTCTCTCTCACATAATCTGTCTTGTCACCTCTCTCTACTCACAGATCCTGCAGGATGGGAAGGTGTAGACTTCCTGCTCGCTCATTAAAAATGATCACTCCATAGTGTTCCCAGCAAACCGCGCACCAGACACACACTGGGCGTGACAAGACCATCACTGCTCTGACACTGGCAATATTCCCATTTCAGACCCATAAAAGAGCCCCGTAATGCGGACAGTTTCATTACGGGTGTTCCTGGGGAAAGAACAGAGGTGGAAAAAAATAATAATATGACCTTGAGCTGTCAGGACAATTTCAGCACACACCACGAGTCCCTTCAGAATCCTAACAAGTGTTGAATTTCTGCCTCTATCATTTATGAGAACAAAATGAGAGGGGAAGTGAAGGATCAAAAATAAAGAGAGAGTATAAAATACAAACATATATGGAGAAAGGTAATAATTTAAGAATGTGTGTGTGTGGAGAGGAGTTGCTTAACTCACATTGGGGACAAATTGGTACCTAAAATTGAGCACAACCTGACAAATCTAAGCAAAGGCCTCAGTTTGAGGGCGACCTTATTTGTACAAACGCTATAAAATATAGTAGAAAATAAAGTAGATAGATAAAAATTTAGATAGATAAATAAACATATTTGTGTATGTGTGACCCAGGGGCAACTTGTTGACCTTAAAACACGGGCAGATCCTGCGTACAAGTCCAATGAAAGTGCTTAATGGGATAATTGTTTGTGGGGTAAAAGGGATAATTGTTTGTTGTTTAGTAATTCATTTCCATCCATAATTAAAGTATCTCAGCTGAAGGTTTAGTGGCATCTCACTAATTCTGATTTTGGGTTGAAACTGGTTTCATGTAAAGCTGAGTGGTATCTGAAGTCTGCTCACTTGTGCTCTATAATGTGGGATCTCTACATATGTACTTTGGTGACCATATGCTGAACGTCTGGAAGGTAATAACAACATTACTGGTCTGACAGAACATTAGAAACGGCAGACAGATGTTGTTTGTGTTGCAATGAGGACTCACCCAAGCACACATTCAGATGCTGTATCAGAGGACCATACTTCAGGACAAACAGATGTTTTTCTGAGCGGGAAAAAAGCTGCTTATTTATTTCTCTCTAGTCATCTTTCACTCTCTCTACATGTGTGTCTGTATCATCGTCTTCATTAAGAATGCCATTATTGCTGGATCTTATTAAGAGCGTCATTTAAAATATTCACTGTACCGCCTTGGGCATTCGATTATTGAAAAACGAAGAGCAAAAAGACAAGAAATGCCAGAAAAGTCAGAATAGGCTATAAAAGTCAATGCATATTTATCTGTAGGCCACAGAAAGATAGACGGGGTCGTGCAGAAAGTAAAAAGAGAGAGGGAGGCTCTCGGTTTCAGTGCAAAACACAGGGGACGTGTCTCAAACACATTTTAATGGATCTTGGCATGTCTTTGAACTTGTGATCTCTCTCCCGCTTGCTGAGAAGAAAGGAGGGGAGGGAAATATTTAGTCAATTATTGCAAAAGGAGTCATTTCAGAAGCAACAGAAAGGGAGATGCTCGTTCTGTTATTGGAAATTGAGAACATACTGGTGAACAACAGGTCATAATTAAGAAAGAATGATACCATCTTAAAGCATGCACACAAGTACATACTGTGAACATCTATCCATCCATCCCTCCATGCCCTGGTTCATGATGCATGCTGAGTTGGCTGATGGCCTTCACCTTTGCTCTTTTGTGCAGCAAGCAGAGTTATCAATCTTCCATGGCTCATCTATCCTCATCTGTTTAGTCATCTGTCCATCCATCCATCCATCCTTTCATTTACCTCTTCCTGGTATTGGTTGGTGGAAGTCTCCAGACTTATTACTAATTCTAGCTGCTTGCTTTCATCATTCTTCTTGTCTGTTCTTCTCTTCTCCATCTCACTCTTTGACAGCTGGACTTGATTGTCCACCCCTGAATTGTAAACATTAAAACATTATTCAAACAAAACAAACCAAGATCTCAGAGAGCATTGTCAAAAACAAGCGGATGTTTACACTGTTATGTTGCTGTGACCCTCACGCTGGTTTTGAATTTCTCATCATGTGGTGTGATACAATTGACAGTTTCCCACTTTCTCCGATGCAGTGAATATTTCATTTCCAGTGTCGTTTCCGGCACTTTCTCAGGATTCAAAGAATCCCTCACTTAATTAAGGCTGTAGGTTCTGGCAGGTGTGTTGCTTCAACAGCCGCTGTTGAAGCAACACACAAGGTGTGAATGCGGTCAGGAGATCAATCTAAAAAAGTTCGCCTGTACATGTACTAACATGTGCCTCTGAGGAAAAGTAAAGAACATGATGGTAAGTCAGTCGGATTGTATCGCTGTCCTACCACCAACCAACCTCAATGGAAAATCTCTGCACTGCACTTCTAAACATCTGGAGGATTGCAACACAAGGCCATGCAAACATGTTTCATTTGAAGAGTTCTAAACGTCTGGCAAAACAATTCATAGCAACAACACCTTCCTGCCTAAAATTAGGGTGCGCACCCAGTGAATAATTTTAAGTTGTAAGAACATTTCAGTAGTGCTTCCATTAAATAACAGACACATTAAAAGTTTACTTGCCTCTGTGCAACATTAAAATGTAAACACGATATATTTGCCGCTTCGATGTGGAGAAACATCACTTTAGACAGGTAAAGTTAACTGTAATATAAAGAGCTATAATGCCCTGAGGAGCCCCTGCGTTGTGAAGACTGCAGAGATATTCGCACATAGCTGTGTGTGCGTACAATACAATAATTGATTGGTTGCTTTATTTTTTTGTACCTCCTCTTTAAATTATTTGGTGAAGTTCATAAATAATTTGGAACTGGTCAATCCAAATATTGGCCTGGCCTCCTGCTTTCTGAATGGCTCACAGGCCAGAATTTAAAAAAAAGGGTGATGGATCCTCCGTTTTCTTCAGAAAAGAAGCTCTGTTGATATCTCTGCTGCTCTGCCCCTAGGCAGGTACTATGTTTTTTATTTGTACAGGGGTCCACACCAGCGTGAGCGGTATCGGATTTGTCTGTTGGATTGACTGATGTGGTTTGACAGTCTGCGATCACATTTTTTGTCAGTTTGTTTCCGTGTATCAGATAAACCCGGGAATGAAAACAGAACCAATCTGTCTTCAACACAAATCTGATTCCTCTACATCTGTTCATCAGAATTACCCCCTGTGGATTTCATTTCAAATCTTCCTTGGAAAACAAATTGATCGCCATCTTTAGCAGAGCTGAATGCATGTAAAATGTTTTTCATTTCACAAATATCTTTTCACAGAAAACTGGGCTGATTTGTTCACATACTCTTCTGATTTCTGCCTCTTAAAATGCAGTACTTCCTGTTTTTTGACCAATTGTGCATTGACTTGTAGATGATACACCCAGCGAACAGGGAACGTTCTGAGAACATTGCCTCAAGCTTCTCTAAAAGTTCTCTGAAAGTTCTCAAAAAACATTCTTGGAGAAACATTAACAGACCTTTTTTAATGTTATATATCATATATCAAAAATGTAAGTGAACACAATGTAACTTAAGTTCATAATGTTTTTAAAACATTACAGAGATAAAAAAAAGCTTGAATAGCATTCTTATAACGAACAGTAATGTTAATAAAATGTCTAAAAATGAGATATTTTGAACATTACTCAGAACTTTCAAATTAACATTTCAACATTTTTGCTGCTAATGGAAACATTACAGAAATGTTCATACAAGCTGGGCTATGCTGCTTAACATGCAGTATATTTATTGGGCCATAAGTTCATATCACCCATTATTCCTCTATGTGCTTCACTGTACTGTACCTCCGTCTCTATTCTTCAGTTTGCCTTCAGTCCAGACTCAGCATACCAGCTGCTCAGCCAGGCTGTTGCTCGAATGGTGAGCAGAAGAGAAACAGCCATCAGTTCTCATCAGTTTGCTAAATGTTTTGAATGCTTTTCGTCACCTAATTATACTTCTATCAACGTAATGAAATCTTTCTTTATTCTTTTAATGTCATTTCTATGAACAGAAGTCACCAAAGACGTCCATTGGAGAGCAAAACCTTCCAAACTGGATGAGACTGCGGCTTTACAGCTTTGTGCCATAAGAGAACTTTCTATTGTCAGGTTCTGTAAAAAACCAGCTACGTACTGGTTGTTTTCAGGCAGGTGTCTTCTACAGTTCAGTCCTACATACCTCCATGTGCATAGTTCATTGTTCAAGAAATGATATGAAATGATGTAATTATTCTTTCTTTGTTTCCTTCCTTTCTGTTCTCTCTCCTTATCTCCCATCTCTCTCTTCTCTCTCTGCATTAACACTTGATTGTATTTATTTGTTTTGATAGACACAGTGGGTGTCTCCTGTAATGAATAATCACTTCAGAACAGAATCTCACTTCTACACGTATACACACACGGCTGATGAGATACACTTCATTTTCACACCAGCAGTGTAGCGATATCTGCTCGTAAGTGTGTGACAAGAAAAAAAGAAACACTTCAATGTGAAACTTTATATATGAAATCTTATGTTAATCCAAGAAAACTGTAAACAAATGCTACTTTTAAAGAGCAAATGTTGATAGCTCTTAATTCACAGAAACTACGTAAATAGGGTGTTTATGGTACTGTTCATTTTTCATATTTTTGATGCATTCCCACATGTAAGAAAGTGTGGATCTATGAGCTGAGACATTGGGATATAACTCAATAATATATGCAATCATATTATCATACATTCATACACGCATATACAAGTTCACATGACTATCTATCTATATATATATATATATGAATGTATGTGTTGCTAAGCTTAACAACATAATTTGATATACATAAAATTTCACACACAAGTATTTAATAGAATAATCGGTTGGTTTCAACTGGACTTTATCACTGATCTCGTCTCAGTGAATTCTGGGATTGCTTCTCTATGAAGGATAATATTAAGCTAATATTCCTGTACAAGATGCATGAGATGACATCTGAATATTGCTGTCAGATAATAGCTGTGCTATGTCCAGCAGTTTCGCTCGAGGCAAGCTGGCCAGCAATTCTGTTACAGTCACGTATCCCATAATGCCTAGCAGTGTGCTATTTGGGTCACCCACTGTCATCACAGCAGTCGGTTCATTGCTCTTAAATAAATATTTAAACGGTCTATTTACAGTCCATTTTTACCATTTAAAAAACGAATTAGTTCTTGTATTAAATGACTGGTTTTATCAATTTTTTAAAAATGAAATCGGTTCACCAGAGAGACAGGCCGAGGTCTGTTTGGTATTGCACAGAGGTTTATTGTTTTAAGGGGTCCAGAGTGCTTTGGAAGAGGTGAGGCGAGGTCAAGTTTCTAATGCATTGCTCTGCCACTGGGCCTAGATGTGTGAAAGAGCGAAGAGAAAGCGAGAGAGTAAAACGAAAGGAAGAAAGAGAGGTTCAGTGCAGTGTGCATTTTTAACATGTCCTGCGGGACTCGCGAGGTAACCAGCCGTGCATTAAAACACACTCGAGCTTCCAACACACACACATACACACACACACACAATCTATCCATCAATCCATACCTCTATTCATCACATCATCATCATCCCTTCATTATTGGGCCCATGCCTCATGAGTCTTTCCCCAGCGGGCCACACCGTTCCAGCCTGTGGCGCGTATGTGAGAGTGAACGTCAGACGTTACAGAGCGTGTAATGTTGCGATTACACCGCTGTGCTCTGTGTCGAGTATTCCCACATGGCAACCGCTCTCGACACAGAGGACTTCATTGCTCCAGTCTGCTACCGGCTGCTCTTTATGAAGGCCAAATCGCATTTGCAGGCCTTAGTAATTGATTACATGAGTACATATGATTTTCCTCCTTTTGACTTAGTTCTGTAAATGAGGACCTGGCAACCTAAGGTAGAGGAGGGGAGGTACAGTCAGCAGAGCAGCTTCAAAACACTCGATCTGTCTTATGTCTGTCTAATGTCTCTCCCAAGTAAATATAACTGCAGACCGGAGCTCTTCAAAATGGGCGTGAACTCTAAAAGTGGGCGGTACCTCCAAAAACAGGTGGGAAAACATGCAAGAAAGCCACACCCCATTTAGGAATTTCTTGCCCCCATCTTGAGATCTCCTGGCTGCAGTTATACCTTTCTCATCCCTCTGGCTATTACATTAAACAGCGCTACAAACTTTTATTAGACATTAACAATTCCTCTGTTGTAAATGAGGGCGATTCGTTCTCCCTGGGTCTCAGCAGATGCTAATAGCAGTGTGGGTGGGAGGGTCTGAGCTGTCAGTGCTGTTTCTTGTTTAATTAGTTTAAGACAAAAGATGTCACAGTGTCACAAAGACTGAAGTTCAACGCATGTAAATCAGAGCTGCGCCTGACGTGAGATGAGTCTTAAATATTGAAACTCAGAGTCATTTTTATTATCTTGGGATTATCTTATGCAACAGCACAGGGTCCAAAATTCAGTTCAAGTTAACTTACTGACATAATGACAAAGTTATACGGTGCGCTCCCCACGCACAAATACCAAATAAACTTTCTAAATCAGTGGCTGTCAACTTAAAAATGAGTTAGAAGTTTGTTCTGACAGGAGACAAAATATGCAGACAATAAAAAGCCACTAACTGTTCCTTTAGCCAAGTAAAACAAATAGGCTTTAAAACTGAAGAAAAATAGGAAAACGCTTACCCTATCTTCTGTCTATCTTAGGGTCCTGTGTCAGGACAAACTCTGTGGTATTCTGACGCAAATTAATGTGTCACATGATAGCCAAACTAGAATAAGATAATGAAAGAAAATATGAGGCAGACATTTTCTGAGCCAACAATTGAAGGTTGGAAACATTAGGGAAACGTTTTAAGGAACACAAATGCTAAAAATGTTACTTACAAAACATCCAGTTTTAAACATTATATTATATCCAGGCATTTTTCATTAACTGTCCTTGTGGTTTTTATGTTTATATACTTTTTTGTGGCCACTGTATAATTCAGGACAGTTCATGCTTATGTCAAATGTAACCTGGTCACTTTAATTAAACAGAACCATGACATGGCCACTAATGAGGTTTATATGCTAATGTGGAATGGAAATACAGACTGTTTCCCTTTGGAGTCAGGCAGCTGGGGTATTTTCTGCTTACCTCAGCCCCGTGTGCAACAACACTGAGAGGTCAGAATGTCTGCAGTGCTGCAAAAATGCTAAATAGCCACAGAGATTTTATTCACTGTACGCAGTGCCGTGTAATGCAATGAAGAGTGGGGTGTAATTCTATCACAGACCTGAAATGTTTCTTCATTTTCTTTCTCACTAATGGTGTCGAGTAATTTTCATTTCATGCTTGACAGTGGCTCACCGTCTTCGGAAGGAAATCACAAACATTCTTAAGACAGCTAGGCAAAATGCTGCAGGTTGAGCAAAAATGAGGTTTGATGATGTTATATTCACTGTCCCCACCTGACACTAATGCAAGAGCTTCAGATGGGTGATACACCTTCAATCTCTCACTTCTCTCTGTATTTACTATAGTTGTTACACTGTACTTTGTATTTATGAGGTCATAACTGAAAGGTCAAATGTCATCCATGTTGCAAAACACATGTATGTATCCAAAGGCAACATTTACCATGTTTTTTAGACAAATGCATCAGCTGAGGCAGAAAATGATCTTTGCTCTGATTTAATGATCTTTGCTCTGACATGACACAGCCCCTCGTTCTCTGTCTCTCACTCGCCCACTCTGCAGTGCTAGGGAAACATGTAGTGAAGAGGAAGATATTATTTCCTGGATGTGAGTGTCCGATGTCCTCCTCCGCACCAGAGCCTTTACCCTCACTTGGCCTTACCTCTGCCTGTCAGAACTGCAGCCCTGAAAGATGGAACAGTGAAACAATCCCAGAGCTTAAGAGGGTGTAAGTCAGCCTGCCAATATGGGACGCACAGTAACTGCAGCCGGCTCAAACAAAGGAACATAAATGGCCTTGCGGTTGCTGCAGGGCAAGAACCCGCTGGCTGACTTACACCTGAACACAAATCCAGAATCAGCAACGCGCAGCTTCTTTCAATGGTCTGAGAGATATTTAACTTGATTAGAATGGCCAATAAGCCTCCAGGTACACTATAGCCAACTAATTTTATGTTGTAAGAACGTTTTCCTTAAGTAACATTTCCATTAAGTAACAAAAACATTAAAAAATGTTATTTTAAAATGTTCTACATTTTAACATTTTTTACATGTTGTATTAACGTTAATGCATGTAAGCTAGAGGAGGAATCTTCCATCCCGGAGGACTTCCTGTTCTCCTGAGCAGCCATAATACCCAAAGCATAAATGCTGTTATTGCCAGTTGTTGTTCTTTGTAATCATCTTCTTGTATTCAACAGAGCTGGAATAAGTTTCAGTCTCAGATGACATATCTACTGAACGTCCGCAATCTGTTACCAGACATTTGATACACTTTTGAGACTTTTTGCTGACCTTTAGCATTTTCAAATACGAATTAACCCTTAACCTGCCAAAGTTCAACGGTGGCTTAAATCCTATATATATGGAGTTTTGTTTATTAGCGAGTTACAGTAACTGTATACTATACTTTAAATAAGAATACCACAATATTAATGTGGTGAAATCCAGAAATATCCATCACTAATTAAACCATGAGGCTAAACTATGTCTGTCAACTATACTGTTCTCAATCTTGGTTAGAACAAGCTCCAGCATGGACCACAACACTGTTTATTTCAAGGTCTGGCTATGCGAGACTGAACTGACTAGTTAAGTGTTTTCAGACATAAGGTTTTGAAGAGTTGCCATAGTTACGTCATAGCATAGAGACTATGTCTGTTCCTGTAGCTTAATTGGTAGAGAGTTGCATTAGCAGCGCAAAGGTCCTGGGTTTGACTCTGAGAGAACACACATACTGATCACATGTATACCTTAAATTTGCCACAGGTTGCTTTGGATAAATGCGTCGGCCAAATGCATAAATGTAAATAACGACCGCTAATGTATTTTCTACCATTAACCATTTTGCTGAACATTTGTATCTCGTTCCTCTAATTGAAGGCAATCCGTTTTGCTATCGCGCTGGCTTAATATGACGAAATGAGACACAAATGGAGAATAATGTTTTACCTCATGAAATTAAATCTGAAATGCGTTCTGATTAGGTTCATTTTCGGCTGGATTTCATAATGCCTGTGATTTATCCAGCCCCTTGAGAGGCCACTAATGATGAGAAACATCAGTCAAAACCGCCCGTAACTAGAGAATTGGGTTAACGCAGAGGTTAGCATAATGCTAAGTGTGCTTCAGAAAGACGGAGGAACTCCAGAGAGATTATCTTGTGCTCTAAATCAATAAAATCATAAAGTTTTAATATTGGCATAAGCTGGTCTCAGACGCAATGTTGGTTGACGTACAGGCCTAGATTTGTCAAGGGTAATTGATATTGCTGTTGAAACTGATTAAAATGAGAAAACTATCATTCCTGAATTAAAATATACATCACATGGCCAAATTATATAGATTTGCTTTTTTACATTTTTATGCATTTGGTAGATGCCTTTAACCAAAGCAACTTACAGTGCATTCAGTTATACATACATTTTATCAGTGTGCATGTTCCCTGGGTATCAAACCCATGACCTTTGCGGTACTAATGCAATGCTCTACCAGCTGAGCTACAAGAACATAAGATTGCGTTGCCATAATGTTACATGTTAATGCCACACCATACCATTCAAGAGTAGTGTGTTTCACAACAGTTTGTAATAAAAGACCCTTTTCTTCTCCAGCATGATAGTTCCCCTGTACACAACACAGAGGTTTGTTTCTGTTATTAAAGATCTTGACTGACCTGCATAAAGTCCAGAGCTGAACACCTTTGGGATGAATCGGAATGTCGGCCGTAAGCCAGCACCGTCCTCATCGCCCAACATCAGTCCCTGACCTCACCGATTCATCTGTGTCAGAATGCAACAAATTCCCACAGCCGTTCCAACATGAAGTGGAACATTTTGCAGATGCATGGAAGCTGTTGTAGCAGCAAGAAGGATTAATGCCCAAAGAAACAAAACACACACACACATGGATATTTATAATTATAAAAAAAAAGTTTTACAAAAAATGTTCCAATTAAAAAAATATTCTACTAACGTTACTGCAATAAAGTTGTTTTGAAAACTCTGAATGAAAGAACGTTCAGAGAACAAACATTAGCTGGGTAGATTTCCTAGAAACACAATGACCTACCTAGAAGAAAAATTATTTGGCAATCAGCTTTTCAGCAGATGCAGCGTCTAAAACTTTACAAAGAAAGAAATTTGGAGGAAAACAGCATTATCAATACTGTGATATATGGTAAGTTTCTTTTAATTCGCAATGTAAGTCACGGGTAAGCCATCAAAGCCAGAACAAAGTTATGGATCCCATAAAGTGTACACTCCTGCTTTATAGCCTGTCCTAAAGAGAACGATCAAAGCTGTTATTACATAAGGACTCAGACTGCAGAGCAGAATCCATTACAGAGCAGCACATATGGAGAGGAAAAGCTGGCCCTCAGCTCTTATCACAGACCTTTTGCTCTTTCTCAGGTCCTGATCTGGCCTCACAGCAGCAGCCTACCTCCAAAAAATCATTACAGGCTAAAGTTTTGAGTAAGCGAGCGACAAAGGAGACAAAATTTAGTCTAAGGCTTGACATTTTTAGCACCTCGTTGCCACTTTTATGAGGCTCATTCCGATGAATAAATGGTCGGGGAAAGGTCATCGGATTCCCTAGATGCATGTTAGCTTTGGCACAGTCTCACCGGCTATAAGAGAAGTTTCTGTTCTCACTCTTCAGGGGGAGGTAAGCAGCAAAAAGGCCTTCGGTGAGCTCCAATGAATAAAGATCTGCTGTTACGTAAAGTGTTGTGTGTTCAGGGAATCAGGGAAGGAGTGGTGATAACAGAAAACTGTCTGAGGCCTCCTGGCTAACAGGGAATGTTCTCAGAACGTTGGCTAACGTTCTAGAAAAGTTCTCTCAAAGTTATCAAAAACACCCTTGTAGTAACGTTAGTGGAATGTTTTTAAACATTAGATATCATTTATCACGTTATTCCTAAGTTGTTAGTGAAACGTTTTAAACATAACAGAATTTGTGAAGCACTTGGGAAACATTCTTACAACCTAAAATTGTAAGTTGGGCTTCTGTTCTCCGATATCTTAACATGATTTTATCAGATAGTGTGTGTGGTCAGCATTAGTCAGAGGTCGCATCCGCTTTAGCACGGGTGCAATTAAAATGTGTCTGAATATGTAACACCAATCTTTTCTGAAGTTTCTAATTAAACGTTTATCTTGAAAGTTGGGGACAGGTTGTCCATCAAAAGCGACAAATAACAGGCTGTTGGTTCGATTAGAAACTCAAATTGAGCATTTGGAGTGAGATTCTGCCCCCTTGTGGCAGGATGAAACTGGACTGCGTATCAGCTGAATTCAGAACAGCACACCAAAGCTTTTTAGGGCCTTTGCGAGTCAGGATACGATCGCCCGAGAGTAACTAATCTCTTCTAAGAGTCCGTCGATATATTCATGCCCTATTAGATTGGCTTTTTACTCTGAAAGGGATGAAAAATTAAGCTTACAAATTTTACCATATTCAATTTTAAGCCAGTGAGGTCAGTATCAATGTGGCTTTCCAAACGTATATCAACCGTGAAAGATATCACAGAGCAAAAATGTCACGTGGATGTGAAAATCAAGACGGCAGATATCTGGGAGCAGACCTATATTATAAACATTATTCAATGTGCTTAGTTTCTTAAGTTGGGTTTTCTGGGAGCCTTCAAGGCCCCAGCTTTCAGCCGTAATATATGAGCCTTTAACAACATTATTTGGTTATTTTCACACCATATGCAGAGCTAGAGAGCAGAGAGGGGAAATAGCACCTCAGCACCTCAAGGCAATGAAATTTAAAGCTGTCAATCTATGTTCTGTGAGAAACAAATGTACATATGGGTACATATTTAAAACACAATCCCAGCTAACAGATTTACGTTGTAGGAACGCTTCCCTAACGTTAATGTCAGCATTAATGTCAAAACATAAATACTGTTTATGGGTAATTTATAGTGAAAATGTAATGAACTACTAAAGCGATACGATCACAGCAGTCAAATCAATTTCTGTGAACTTGAGTCTGAATTAGACAAAGAGGAATAGAAAATTCAAATGACACGATTTCATCCCTGCACAAACAGCTCATATTTAGTATTCAAAAGAGAACGAGAGAGAGAGAGTCAGAAAAGGTGGACTCCAGCACAGCTGGTCTGATGTGTATTCTTCTCACAGGAAGTTGACCTTGAGGTGAAGCTGTTACTGCCACACGCAGCACACAGCATTACAATGGCCACTGGCCCACATCATTCCCCTGTCCTATCAGTTTTTTCCTGCATGCACACACACACGTCAGTGTATTTGTATGAGATCGGTGAGGAGAGGGGAAGCACACACACACACAGTCTTTGTCTCAAAGCGATGGCAGACGAGAAATATTCTATTTGCCCTTCCTTCTGTGAAAGTAAAACTGAAGTCTACAGCACTCAAGATGTGAATACAAAAGGTAAAGGAGTGAAAACAGAGAGGAAAACATAGAAAGAAGTTTAACTGTCACGTCAGGACCAAACACAAATCTTAAAATCAAAGAAACAAGTGTATGTTATTCATGACATTATGAACACGCTGAACTTTTGAACCGCAAAAATCAGGGCATGTTTATCCATGTTTTGACAATGTTTGTCATGTTTTAGAATGTGCTTACTGGAAGCTGAGGTCCACTAATCTGTTCTCTCCAAACACATTTTAACAAAAGTAGCTCTCAATAACTCAAATAAACAGGTCCTGAGGTCCAGAGCCACTATGCAAGCGGCTTTTAATAACCCCTGTATGCACGACAAACTCTTTTGAATTATTAAATCACCATTTAAGAGGCCATTTGAGCTTTATTCATTTCATACAGGGCTTTCTCGACTTCTTTTAATAGCAGTGCAGCAGGCACAAATAGCAGACACACAAAACACAAGTCCTGCTGGGTTCTAAAACGAGAGCAAGCGGTGGCAGCCATTTTAAGGCTTTTAAAAAGAATGAAACACAAAGCTTTCCACTGCTGACACTCCCACTGCGTACAACTCGATCGAATGGGTCGCAGTGGTGGCTTGATTCTCTTATCATCAAATATAGAAGGAATTAATGGACGCAGAGAAGAAGAGAGATGACTGCAGAAAGTTCAGATTCAAAAATGTGATACATCTTTTGTCATTTTGAGCTTTCTCCCAGTTCCATTAGTGGGGTCATTTGACAAATATTCTCTGACACCTTCATGACAGAAAAAGCAAATGAGGGCTGAACCCGCAGACAGGTAATGTGACTTGGCGTGCCCTAATTATGCACAAAGACAGCTAAGACCCAGAGTTGAGTGGAAGAGAGAGAGAAATGGATGACAATGTGGGAGAGAAAGAAAGAGGAGGCAACAGCTTGTTTCTTTAAAATGCTTGAGATTAAAATTGATAATTTATTGTGAAAACCACTCCATCAGCTTGGCAGTCTATGGATTTGCATAAGAACTCAAACACACACACACACAGGCATGTTGAACTTCACATATGATGAATAAATTCATCTACCGAGTGGTTGAGATGCTGGGATCATTGTGAGATGGATGAGGGTGTGTGATTCAAGAGATCTGCTAATAGTGTGTCAGGAGTTCTGGAGATACCAATGTGAGGTTTTCAGTTCATTGGAGCTTTGGATTCATCAGTGTTTCATATTCCATTAAAGGTTTTTATAACCAGGAAAAAGTGATGAGTAATTTAATTAAAAGTACTTTCTCCTGTTTCAGTTTTAATGTTCAGAGATGACCACAGAGATGAGTGCTTTTTAAACATTGCTGTTTGTTTCAGCATCCTGGTGCTGGCTCAGCATCATTAGCTTCAGCTAACGGAGAAGGCGGAGTTTGGGGTGGGGCTACCAGTTTATCTGACCCCTTGAAAACATTTATTTAATGCTTTTAATTGCATTGGGTGATGCTAATGACACAGAAATTACTCTTCACCTTTAAATCAGCCTAAAATGAAATGACATTCTTTGACACTTTCTTTAAATTGAGCTGCAGCGGCAAGACGGGCGTATAACCTACAGCCTCCTCTCAGCACCACTGTCACTCTCCATACTGCAACAGAAAGGTTTCCCTCCTCCCCAGAGTTTAAGATTATGAGACACACTTATCACAGATGAAAATATCAGTCATGCCTACTCTAATGCACTCTCCTGAGTCCAGATATATAGGGAGGAGACGGCAGGCGGTAAGTGTGACAAATCGCTGAAATAAAAGTGTGATTTAAACCTATGAAAAATGCAGCATGAACACAGATGTGCTAAAACATTCAAATAAAATAAAGCAAGAGGAGGACCCAGCTAACAATTTTAGGTTGTAAGAACATGTTCTAACATTTCTTTTAAGTAACAAAAACATTAAAAAGGTTCTTTTGAATGTTCTAGGAACGATTAAACTGTCCTGTGTTGTAGATTTTGTATTAATGTTATGCTTGGTTATAAGAACGTTACTGAAACATTTTTTAATTCTGTAACATTTTGGACGCTCCACTAACAACTTAAGAATAATGAATGTTTGTATATGAAGAATGTTATATCAAGAATATATATCAAGAATGTTTTTGATATATTTGATATAAGACATTAAAAAAGTTTTATTAATGTTACTGCAAGAACGTTTCTGGTAACTTTTTGAGAACTTTTAGCCAACCTTCTGAGAACCTTCCCTCTTAGCTGGGGATGAATGTATTTACGAGATGCCAAAAATGAAGTTGCATGTGAAACATTCAGAACAGAAATTCATAAAACATTCTGTGTTTTGAGTTTGTCATGACAATAACACAATGATTGTCAAACAAACATACTGTTGACAAAAATGTGTTGTACAATGTAGATACAAGCGATGTCAACCGACACGGTTCAGCTACTTTGGCTAAACAGAACCGCCCTGCCAGCAGGTTAATTATCTCACTCAACACATCCTATAAACATCAGATTAAATATATCCACGACATACATGTAATATTACAACACTCACACAGACGAAATGAATAATTGTACAGATGATCTAAACTGAGCGCCTGTCAGAGAGAACAGGCTGTTGCCATAACAGCACAACACAAGACGGGACTATATATCTTAAACAATCTCTAAAACACAGATAAAAACAAATAACATCTCTAAAGCACAAAAATAAATATAGTAACTTCTAAATAGTAGCTGGAACTTCAGTAAACTTATTTCAGGAGCTCAGGTTTCCAAAACAAGAAGAATTTTCGCAAGTGGCATTTTATTTATGCTAATAAATCTTTTATGTTTAAACATTTCTCAAAATGTTTTCTTCTTTCAGAACAAGTAATAAATGGTCTAAAACTAAATAAATATAGCATGTTAAAATACTGCATACATTTAAAGGCAATTCGTACTGAATCGGTGTCAGCTGTTCTTCCCGTTTGTTTTAGTTAGTGGTTTAGTTTAGAAGCAGACATATTTGAGGATGTTTTTAAATCTGTGGAAAAACAGTGAGGATATGTTTTCTGATGCCCTCTGATGCATGTTTAACACGGTAAAGCTGTCTGAAGCTTTATAATTAGCAGATGGACAAAGACTCTTGGTTTGGGGTTTGTAACATCACAGACGTCCATCTAACAGATGAGATCAAAATGAGGTCTGTACAGTCTATAGGAGTGTTGGGAGGGAAGCTTGACTGACAGATGGGAAGCTCAGTAACACTTCTCTGATTTGAGCAGTCGCTCTTTCCAAATACAGCGCTACACCGTTGCTATGGCGGCAGATGCATTCGAAGCTGCAACACAGCACTGCAGGCTAAATAATGAAATGTAAATGAGGGGCACAGGAAGTTGAGTAAAGGCAGAAGGTATGGCACAGATCATCTCTTGCTCTCACACTCTCTCGTTCTCTCGCACCTCTACCTTATCTTTTCAGCCTCAGGTGGAATAAACAAACAACACTGGAATATGTGGTTTATGAGGACTCTCCATATGGTTTGACTCTCTGTAATGGATTTTATACTGTACAAACTGTATATTCTATCCCCCTACACTAACCCTACCCCTAAACCTAACCATTACAGAAAACTTTCTGCTATGTTAGATTTTAAAAAAAGATCATTCTGCATGATTTATAAGCTTGTTTCCTCACGGGGACCTAAAAATGTCCCCACAAGTTCAAAGTTTTGGTATTACAATACTTATGTATTGTAATATGTATAATGTAGTGAATACAAGGACCACACACACACACAGCAAAACAATGCAGCAAGCAAAACAAAAGTTCGAAAACCCTAAAAATGTAGTGTGGTGTTACCAGTGTCAGAAGCATTGAGCCTGTTCAAACTATATGTTTTTTTCTAAAGTATTTTTGGTCAGTCCAGTCGAGTCACGACATTAATCATTTACTTTAAAACTTATGCAAGAGAAAATAAATGCAAATCTTCCGGTGTAAACAAACTAAATTGTCTTACATACGCTCTGCACTAACTACAGTCAGGTCAACGTGATTGTTCAGGCTGTATCACACTGTACTGTACAGAAAATCCTCTTCATCTGTGACCAGCTAAATTCCCATGCAACAGCACTTGGTTAAACTCTCCAGGCCTGGGCAGCAATAACAGTTTGTTCTGGTGTTGTCTGGGAAGCAGAGCTGGGAAGAAGGTGATCAATCACAGCAGGCGGAGTTTAGGTTTGACAGTATTACATTGCTACTGTTCAATTGAGGGGTGAGTGAGACAGTGAGCGGAGGGGAAAGAGTCTCTCTGAGTAGACCAGCTGAATTAAGCAATTACAGCCAAATAAATCAACTGCCTTCACCACTGCATCTTACAGATACAGGGACAAAAAACAACTCTGAGATTCAGGCCAAGGGCCACTCACACACACACACGTGCGGTTACTTATCTAAATGAGATGCACCATAATAATAAGACCGGTGACAACAACAAAAAACGCGAACAAAATTCAAGATAAAAAACAAAAATTGTTTGAAAACAGAAAACATCTGATACTGTTACCTGCACAAGTCGATAATCTCAAAACGGACAATTTTTAGACAATTAATTAACCTGGTGAATGTATTGACCTATCACTAAATATTAATCACTCCTATTTATTAATGATATCACGATATCAATGATATCAACTATCATGGTATTTTATACTAGAAATGTTCCTGGTACTTTTTGCAACTTTTTGTGCTCCATCTTACTTCTCTCTCTCTTATTCTCATACACTGGTAAAGTCACCATGACAGACTCAAAGAATCCATTGTTTATATCTGTCACAGACGTAAGACACCGGCACTTTCCCAAACTCCCTTCTGATCTCTGCAGAACGAGGAGTCAAAAGGGAAGCGTCTGATTTGAAGTTTGTGAACTCTTTGACTCATTACTTTAAAGGAGAACAGAAAGTGGAGCACCGCAGGGGCAGGTGATGACCTCAGCAGAGCGGCTTCTGTTGAGCTTTTTTTAGACCTTTGTCTTAACTTCATCAGCTCTGAACCGTAAAACACACTTTGATCCTGTGCACACCTGCATGTGCGTCAGTGAGAGATTGGATGCTTGGGGAAAAAATATCTTTTAAAACTTCTGATGCAAGGAGAGAAATATACAGGTGGAAGTAGTTTTGACTCGGGCTGTCTGTTAGTCCAACCAATAGACAATGGGTGGTGTTCAGTGAATCTGTTTCAAAACTTTATTTTTGTTGTACTGCTTGATTCTAGTGCGGCAAAAACGGCACACTTTAGCTTTAGTCAGTATAAAAATCCAAACTGGCCTATTTATGTTTTCTTAATGTATATATAATATAATTCTTAAAGTATATATTTTTACCTTGTAATATTCAAAGCTGCAATCCATAACTTTCTTGGGGTACAAATAAACAAAAATCAGTTTTTGGGCAAGTACATAACAGAGTAACAGCTTTCAAAATGGTCTCCTTACCTTAACCCCAATTTCCAGAGGTAAGTTTATAATAATGATCAATTCATCTGTTGGGTCTGATTTCTCAGCAGTTATCGGTTTGACTTCATTTGACTTAAAGTAACCCGATATGTGAAGCAACCAGCAATTCTATGTTTCAAACATAGATGGCGATAGAGGGGCACAAGTTACGGATTGCAGCTTTAATTAAAAGTCAGAACTTCCCATGTTGCTAACATTGTTTATTACTATTACTACTAACTCCTGACAACAACAGCAGCAATACTGAGATTATAACATGTAACTGAGAAAATGACATCAAGGATCTAGATGTACTTTTTAACATATAGCAATATGTAGTCGTGGCGACAGTTTTAGTAATAGCAGTAACTGTCGTCATAGTGATGTTGCACGGCAGTGGGAGATTGTCGGATTTTCTCCTCAGAGACAAAGGGAATCAAAGTGGATAGACGGTTGCTGTCTGCTGCTTTATTGGGTTTCACGGCCATAAATATTGTGACCTTGGATTTTCTGAACAGACGGTCCATGGAAATTTTAGTACTGCTATAAAACACGTACATCTGAGCTGTCCGCAAGCAGCAGCCTTACACAAAAACGCACACGCATGGATTGTGTCAGCACAGAAAACACAATGCTTAAGATAAAATAAAATAAATACCATACTCTAAAATAACGATACAGTTAAGGGAAATTCAACTGTACGCAGTTCAGAACGAACTTGCCCGTCACTTCTAAGCAGTCGAGGTTAAGCTGGTTGGCATGGTCCAGTTAACCACCCAGTTAACCAAAAAGTCTTTTTTTCTGAAATGGTTTTACATTTGTAAAGCAAAATCTACTGTAATTCATTGGATAAAACATTAATATAGTAACATTATAACTAAAATTTGTCCAAGTATATCAAAATTTCTTTTTCTTTTTAAAGTACATCCAAGTCCACAACTAAATTAATATGCAATTGCCTTTTCCCTGGACTTTGTATCCCAGCTTCCAAAAAGTTTTTAAAGTTGGCACTCAGAAGCAGTTTATGTACAGGTAATAACCAATAATATTACCAATAATTCACTCGAAGTATATTTTGTATTAATATTTTTTATAGTAGGTGATCTTTTGGATCCAAACAGCAGAAAAACTATTTAAAATGTGCTTTTTAAAGAAAAAATCTATATGGTATGAAGAGGGTGAATATATAATGAAGAGAGAAAGAGCCCAGAGACCTTTTTATAGTTTTTATACAGTGTTTTACTACGTTTCGCTCCATCCCTCACTGAGCGCTTCATCTAATTCCTATCTCCCCGTTCTTTTTTTAATTTCACAGTTGCTTCTTTTGTCTTGTTTTTATTTGTTTTCCTGCCACTGAATTAGACAGGCATCCCCAGCATATGAAGTACAAGTCTTATCAGGACGTGAGTGTGTGCGTGTCCATGCCCACAGCTGTGAATAAATCGGGCCTTTCTGTTTTCTTTACAAATAAAGCAGTCAATGCCTCTACACAGGAGCATCCTCACATCCCCTGACCTTTTGACCCCAGCCCTGCCAACTACGAGGGGAAGCAGATGACTATCAGCGATCTATCCCACAATTCCCCTCTTCCTTGGCAGCCTCATCTCACCCCGAGTTAAAATGTGGACCCCAGTAGGATATTACAACTGCCACATCAACCAGCAGTGATCTGACCTCTCCCTCTCTTGAACACACAAACGTTTAGCTCTGCATTACACACACTGTGGAAGCAGATTTATGTGTTTGTTCTCTCAGTAAATTCAGAAGAAGTTACACTGGCTTGTTCTGTTGGCATAACCTTCACGTTAAGTCAATGTGAAAGTCACATCCTGTTTTACTTTCAAAATGTGATGCATTTCTTAGCCAAATTATAATCCAGGGAACAAGGAACAGTCTCAGAATGTTGGCTTGTATTGGCTAAAAGTTCTCTCAAAGTTATCAAAAACGTTCTTGCCGTGACATTAGTAGGTTTTTTTTAACATTCGTATATAGATAAACACACACACACAGATGTTAATGCAGCTGCAATGTGACGACCTCTTATCAGACCAAGCTCAACATATGTGCAAAAGACTGATCTCTCGTTTCATCTTTCTCTTTCTTTCCTTCAGTTATTATCTCTCTTTCACCCAGAGCCGGGCAAGCGTACATAGAAATTCAAGCCACAGGGATCTGTAGCTTGGAGTGATCCATGACCAGGCGAGCGTGTGATCAAATGTGTGGCCCTCTGTGCGCTTGTCACATGTGTTCAGATTTCCCATGCTCTGACATCAAACACCACGCGTGCTGTCAGAGAACAGTGTGTTGGTTCATCTCTCGGTCTTTTTGTTGAAGTAGAAGACTGTACAAATGACATTAAATCCCTGTAGTGTGTGTGTGTCTGTGTGTGATATTTTTAAAGTTTACTCATATGATGAGCTAACTATTTCCACATGCTGTTTTCATCTCACAGGCTAATTTCTCTCTGTCCAACTGTTGTCCCTCTTTTTCATACGCTTTGGTTTTTAACAATATTGGAGGTGTATTGCAGCCACATCAGTCTGTGTGTGTGGAAGGAACTAGATTCAGCTCTAATGCATAATATTCCTATCATTCAGATTAAAGATGCAGTTAAAGGCAGGGTAGGCAAGTTTTTTCCCGAAACGTTTTTGTTAAGCTGGTTGAAAGTCTATTCACATCCTAACAGCAATCACTAAGTAAAGTGGTATAAATATATTTATATTTGTGGAAGGCATAGGACCATTTGGTCCGAATGCAATGATTGGATGTCCTATCTGTCTGTCAAACTTTGAATGCCTCATGCGTTTCAGAGAGGTTAAAAGACCCCCCCAGCTTTAAAAGAGAGGGGGGTCTTTTAAAGCTAGCTTGCTATTGCAAGCCTCCCTGGAATTGCCAACCCTATCTTTAATACATAAAGTGCAACTGCATTTTTTTGGTTCAGATCTCAGAAGAAACATACACAATGGCTTTTGGCAGCCTGCTGCGTTTATCAGATGGTCGCAGGTGAAGGTCCCCAGATTTCTGAATTTTGCATCAGCTGAATTTATGAATTTTACTTGCTTCGTCTGACGCCGTCTTTCATGCACAATGTACAGAATTACAATCCAGATGCAGTTCTGGCAGGTAAAGTTCATCGGTTAGAGTCTCAAGGCTAAAATAGGTGGATATGAATCAGTCACTGTACCTGAAAGCACAAACACGGTACTCATGACTCACTACTTCAATGTCTTTGTGTCTCCTGCTTTATTCCCAGCTCTTCAGCATCCTTCCTTTCCCAGGCATGTAACCTTCTCCAACTCCACTTTACCCTTTCTCCTCCTCTTCCTCCTGTCCTTCGAAACATCCCCCACAATCTCTGTCAGCTGTGGGTTCTTTCTCTCTCTGTCTGTACTTTTTGTTCCGTTTCTTCTGTCTTGTTTGAAATGTCTCTGTCTTGTTTTTCTCCAGCTATTTTCTCAGTTTTCTTTGCTCTCTTTCTGTCCACCTGTCCCTGTTCTCCTCTGCAGTCTCTATTTTTCAAACTCGACATATCTTTTTGCGGAGTTGAGTGAGAATCCCGGGAGGCCTGGGCTGTTGACGGTTTTTGGAGGTGAAGACCGAGCCTCCTTGTGGGAGCATCATGGGACCGACCGGGTGAAGGAGGGTCAAAGGCACACATGTACGCAGGTGTACTGGTGTACACTATCAAAGTAGCATGCGAAGACTTTAAAACAACTTTGTGAAGTGCACAACGTACTTCTGTCCTGTTGACAAAACTTTGACAATGCTATTGTCAGGGGTAAGTTTTGTAAATGACTGTAAATTACACTGTAATTTATGCTGTAATTTACACTGTAGTTACATAATCTAGCTACAGTTATTTACTAAATGCACATTCCTAATTTGTGAAATCCTCAAAATGAAACAATACTGTTGAGAAATCACTTCCAAAGTTTAACGCATGTAAGTTCAAAAGTTTTTAACAAATAGGCAATATAACATATTGTGTTTACCTAAACCAGATAATGACCAATATCATATCTGATAGATTTAGATGAACAATATTTAAAAACCTTAAAACAAATTTTCAGCAGTGATGTTTTAGAGAGAGTAAAGAACATAATTATCCCCAATTTAACAAGCTTACTCTAAAAAAGCCCCCTGATTTACAAGTCCACACTAATTGAATATGCCGGTCCAGTAACATTGTTATAATAAGCCTCTAAAACAATTTACTGGCTGTTCTGCAACCATAACTCAGCAGTGCTAGACATGTTTTATGGAAAATCAATCATGCTATGAGCAGCAATAGCCCTGAATCCCTGAATTCAGCTCACACAAACCAGGCCAAAGATGAGGACAAAATCCAGAAGACTAAACACAACTGGAGACACGTGTTCACTGAGCAAAAATGTCAACATCTCTACAAGTTGTTTTAACTCTTAAAATGATTAATAATAAATCCACAAAAAAACCTGTTGTTTATTAATGAGGATAAGCTCCAAGATTTCAGATGCTTTAAAATGAATCATATCATATCATAAAATCATATCACGGTGGTCCCCCAACCTCTAAACAAAAGCTGCACCTGTCACAACAATTCCCATAATGCTGCTGCACAATAAATAAAATGCATTATGTTAAAGGCTGTTATTGGAAAAATGCTGGAAAAACATTAACTGCATTTACTTTCTGCTTTATATCAGCGTTGCTGTTGAATAATGAAAAAGCGAAACTTTTTTTATTGAGAAACAATGTAAACATGAACTGTTTACATTCTTTTTATGACTGTTTTCATGAAAATTGAAAACGGCAAATGTTCCTAAATTCAACTCATGTTACTTGGCATACTTTGTTCTGTTTATTTTATGCTGCAATAAAACAAAAACTTTGCAGTAAAATGGAATGATAAACAATCAAATAAATAAAAAGAACAACAATATTGCTTTGCACGGATATTTTACTTTTTTGAAAAAATTAAACCTGTTTTCACTCAAAAAAGGACAAAAATACCATTAAACTATCGTATAACAATTCTGATAGCTTTATGCAACCTAATTATTGCAAAAAGCTTCTTAAAATGCTGTCTATGTAGGTGGCATACTAACTATTTGAACGGGGCCCTTATCTAACAGTGAAACCTCACCTCCATAGCACAATTTCAAACATCCTGCTTTCGTCTTTAGGAACTAATTTGTATCACCGGAATCACTTGTACAGTAAGTTTTGCACTTAAGCACTTGTGCGATAGTGTTCCAGCTTAATATTCATTTATTGCCAGCATAATTAGATACTACACAATGTAGTACACACTTACACTAGCCACAGAGCTCCTGACATTAAAGCATTATGTTTTCTCAGCTACTTGCCAGTGTCTCACTTGTATTAATGTGACTTGTGCACCTTATTACATGTAAGTAAGCAAAAAAAGTAAACAAAAAGTAAACTCTGCACTTCGTCACATTTACCACAAACCCTGGTGAGGACCCGACTACTCTTGAAGGCAACAGAGATGGGAGGCCGTAGAAGGGGCACTGAAATGAAAACCCTTTTGGAGTGCCTGTGTAATGATGCCTTTCTTTGATAATGGTGTGGAGTGGAGAGGCTAATTATTTAACCTGTGTATGTGTCTGTGTTTGTGAGACAGACAGTAAGCTCTCTCACACACACACACACACATCATTGATTTAACCCCAGATCTTCTGTTCAGCCTCATTAGACTTCTGCTGCACTATCTCTGTGTTTGTGTGTGTGTGTATGTCTTCTCTTTTGCTGTCTATTCAGACACACATACACAACCTCTGGATTTCAGCCCTCCGCCCTGTCCCTCTCTCCCTCTCTGTTCTCTCTTGGCTGATGTCCAGTCATGTGCCGTTCAGCACTTCCATTGTCCAGCCACACTGCTGTTTTGTGTCCTTGCACCCGAGACTCGGATAATCCAGCCGTATAATGTCCCATTATTTAATTAAAGCTCCTCACTGCTGGCTTTTATCTGCCCATTCTGCTCCCCAACTTGCCACGGCTGCCGTCAGGCTCAGAAAACCCACATTACTCTAATCACCGCTGGTTCTGTGGCCAGGGTGAGCTCAGATTTGTGCTTCACCAAAGCTGCCTGGCTGTCCTCAGGGTGGGTTTGGTGTCTCAGAGCAGGTGGATAGTAGATTGAGACTTACAGGGGAAGACAGGCCGGGTTTCTCTTTATTACATTCGGAGCAAATTCTGTGCCTGTGTTTCAGCTGTCATACTCCTTTTTCGGGTAAGGAAAAGCTTATCCAAAAAAGACCTTTTTCTGTACTTTTCTTACATGTTGTTTTCTCTAAGGAACACAAAATGAGATAATCCATAGAATTTTGACATAGTTCTTTATCATACAATGACATTAGGCTTACAAAAAGTACAATAAAGCAGCAAAAAGTGACTTCCAAATTCCAACTGTTCTTATTAAATATCTTCCCAAACAATATCTTTGTTTAGGAAACACATTCAAATCTTTATTCCCAAGCATCTTCTGGAATGTAGCCCCAATGTAGCTCTTAAAACAAACACAGCATCAAAACCACCGACATCAAACCTGATGTGACCCAATTAAGAGCACCATGTTTGATCTGAGAGCCGTCAAATTGCTTCAGAAAACCCAGAATGTAATACACAAGTCATATGGTTGACTTCATATCATTTTTGGCTTGATAGACTTGAAACCTATTACTTACTATTACTATAACTATTAAACTAAAGACTATTACTGCGTGAAAAGAGCTAAGTAAAGAGTCTTAAAAAAATAAAGAGAATTGTTTTGTAATGTGGGAGTGGGAGGGGTGAACCATTATTTAAATAAAGCTCCATTTTGCAGACCTGATGCTAACTCCGTGAACAATTTGGATGTAATAGGGTTTTATTTCTGTGTTTAATTAAGTTTTGTTTTTATGAGGCATAAGAGCAGAACGCTGGTGTGATTAGGAGAGAAAGAGGGCCATTTCACAGATAACACAACAGTTGCTCAAACTAGCAAGAAGCTGATGAGATGTGGAACAAACTCAAGGTTCTCTATAGCCTCAGCTGCGTTTGGAGATAATCTGACCATTTAGATGATGGTAATGCTGATTTATTTAGCCAACCCTCTCTCACTCTCTCTCTCTCGTCTGTCCAACACATGCTCTCCCAAAAGGACTAGTAGCTAAAACACTTGGCACTAAAGCTAATAGGACAATGCACACATTTAAGTGAACTAATGAGTTCCACTTGTTTGTGAAGCTCCTTGACCTTTGTGAGTTTGGGACACAGTATAGGTAGGTGGTTTTCATTGGACAGTAAGCTCTAATGGCCTGGTTAACTATAATGAGGTCTTATAGAGTCTTTTCGCCACTACAAGAATATACTATTCCACTCGGTGGTAAGAACAAGAATGCATAGTGATGATATATAATAGGACAGGTAAACAGAATTAAAATGGAATCTAACTACTTTATAATGCAACTCCCTTGTACTGTTATTCCAAAAAAAACTAAATTAGATAGACAGACAGACAAACAGACGGACAGACAGAAAGAAGACAAACATACAGATAGACAGACAGATAAGGGATAGACAGAGACAGAAAGACAGAAAGACAGACAGACAGACGACAAACAGAAAGACAGACAGACAGATGACAAACAGATGGACAGACAGATAGGAAACAAACAGACGGACAGGAGACAAACAGACAGACAGACAGACAGAAAGAAGATAAACAGACAGACAGACAGATGGGAGATAGACAGAGACAGACAGACAGAGACAGACATATAGGAGATAGACAGAAACAGACAGATAGGAGAAAGACAGACAGACAGAGCGAGAGACAGACAGAGAGACAGACACACTTGCTACATCTCTGACATCTTCTCTTCCTGGCTGATATCACCTCCTTCTTTAACCCCTCTCCCTTGAAAAATCTGGCATTCTCACTTTGTATCAAAACACATTTACAAGCACATTTGCACAAGCTGTTGAATTTAAAGAGGCAGTAACCTTTGGCACTTAAGTAGAAAAGAGCAAAAATAAATAAGTGAAGGGAAGGGCAGGGGTTTGATGAGGGCAGCTGTTGAGCAGAGGGTCATGCAGTGTGCAGCAGGGGTCAATGTTCGGGCACATTTTTCTTCCCAAATGTACAATCATCATGTAAAATTGGCAATTAAAACCACACAATTACAACCTTTAAGTGAAAACATGAAACATGAGGACGATAAGATCTGTATTTAACACGATATCACACATCCAGTGGAATAGAAATTATGAAAGGACTGAAGATATATTGTTATATATGACCAGAAATGCCATTCCAGCATAAACATTCAAATTTATAAAATTATCATAATAACACAAAGCATAAAGCAGTTTGTTTGGTCCATTCATTTAGTTTCTTTCTCTTGCGTATGTAGAAACCATTACAATTCCTAGTCATTGTATTCTGGTTATTGATTTTATATAGAAACATTGGTGTCTACATGTTTACTCAAGTGTTACTCAAGAAACATTTTAATCAAACAATCACAATCTTATTAGTTAATCTGACTGTAAACTGCACTGTGCACCACTAATGTTTCATATGATGCTTTTGACAGCCTAGAACAACTCAATAATACACTTGGTCTGGAACAGAATACCAGCATCTTTTCTAGTACATACTGGATAGTACACACTATAGACAGCCTGTTTTTTAAACAGGAATATAATATTAAATATAATATAAATATTAAATCCATAAAAGATGTTTCAAATACTGCTGTTAGTTGACCTCATCGCATGGCATGTTTAATTTAGCAAACTGCATCCATTTATTACTGTGGACACAAAAAACATTATTTTAGAATTTTTATATGCTAATTTGTGTAAAAACAAAGTCTTAACATTTGGCAGTCCAATCAAAAAATGAATCAAGAAAGAAATTGTGGCTGAAATTCCGGTTCATTTACATTTACGCATTTGGCAGACGCTTTAATCCAAAGCGACACAGTGCATTGAAATTATACATTTTCTTAGTACATGTACTCCCTGGGAACTGAACCCACGACCTCTTGCGCTGCTAATGCAATGCTCTACCACTGAGCTACAGGAGAATGGTTCATCCATCACAATAAATATGGAAGACCAAGCCAAGCGCACTGCATTATGGGATACAGTATTCTATGCATTCTATGTTCTGTTTCACATTTTGGCTAATGCCATATAATGCCATTCACATATTCCATGAATATTAAAAATGCATACTGTGCACAGCATGCATACTAGAATATAAGCTGCAGCAAGTGTAAGAGAAGTGTACTTGTACATTATTTGGAACATAGCCCTGTCCTCCAAGCCTAAATTAAATTCCTTTATAGCTGACATCTGATCCCATACACAAACATATGCAGATTCTGTGTCAGATGTCAAAACACGATGACCATTCTCAGTCACGTCTGATCTTCCCTTAACAACTTATTGATCCGGTCCTCACAATTTAGCATAATCATCCCTGATCGTCCACCATTCTCTTCACAACAGGTTGGTTTTCAGGCTATAGTCGGAGCAAGAATATCCCAGAAAATGAAGGAATTATGCAAATTAACCTTGAATCTCTCTCTTTCTGTCTCCGCTGATAGAGACGGTTTTATATCTGGGAATTATGAGTCATCTGATATCATTTATTCCCCCTCTCTCACTTTTCATTATTTTCTGAAACTGTATACAGCAGCACTTCGTAAAAGCTCGCCAACTCCACATTGTTCACCGTGATATTACTACATTATGTAACTGTTGTGGAAACAAATCTCGCATGCGAACCAAATTGCTCAGCAAATGAAAACAATGCAGCAGAATAGAGTAGCATTAGCGGATCAAACCCCAGTTTCCCCAAAGGAAACGAAACGGAGTGTTTACTGTCCCCTAGCGGTCATGGAGGGAAAGTGTTATATTGATATCAGCGCTAAGGCCTCAATTTTATGAGCCGTGTCCTGCATCCCAATAGATTCACATGCAGGACCCTATTTGTCCCTATAATTAGTTAGTTTAATTTGAATTACAATAAAACCATTAAACTAACATCGCTGTGACGAGATCCAGCAGCACAATGTGAAGTAATGAAAGAACAGCTTGTTCCAGCAGGTTTAGTAACTGTTAATGGACAGCTCGCTCTGCTGTAATTCCCTTACTGCATCTCCCACAGCACAAGTTAATCAAGCTGCAGAATAAAATGCATCCCTCTCCTAATATACATCCACTGGGATACAGTCGCAATTTTTGCTGCATATATTGCAGAAGTCACGCCATTACATCATCAAGCCGTGTGATCTTTCCAGTTAATGTAACAGTGTCATGAATTTTAGTTTAATGATATAATTATTTGTAATTATGAATTATATAATTATTAATATAGTTTTCTAACTGATGACAAAGTTTATTTACATGCAGTAGTATGTCTGCCATTGGTCAGTCAAACAGATAGTCCCGCCCACAGTGTCATGCCATTGGTCAATGTAGCTAAGTTGGGTCACAACCAGCAATTTTGAAAGTTCACAAAGTATACACTTTATAAAGTAATCAGTGTACTAACGGCTTACTGAGTTAACTCAGAACATTAAACTGGCATAAGAGAAAATGTTCTAACTATTAAATTAAACACCTTTTCTGGTGTGATAGCAAAAACTGCCTGGTTATTTGTAAGAGACGGTCGTGTAAAACTAAGTCATGCGGTCGGAAAACCCAGACATTACAAGTGAACTCCAGGTGAAAAAGTGTAATATATCTCACCTTTAATTAGTGAGATCGGTAGAGAAACTCATCACAGGCACACAAACTAGAGGAAGACACAGCAAACAAACTTGTTGTTGGGGAAAAATTCACGCTTTTTTAAGGCACAGGAAATGGCGGTTTCTAAATAAAGAAAACACTGGACGAATGCTCCCACCAGACATTATGGCAGACGAGAGACATTCCTGTTCACGATATCAACTCTAAATTAGATTTCTCCCCTTTCTGATTTAATAAAGGTATCGCTCATTGCGCAGGAGCACAGAGAGCGGAAGATGCGTGCGGACTTTCAAGTAGATGTCGCAGTCCGTAATGAGGAAGTGGAAGATGGGGCGGATGAGGAAACAGGATACCACATACCTGTTGCTTTATCCACCTTTATCTGAGCTGTGGAGATTGCTCCGGTGTTTCATAATCACCTCACATCTTGCTCGTTCAGCCACAGAGCTCAAATTGAGTTGAAATAAGTTCATTCCTATAGACGGGTGAGGAGAGGGTGGATGTAATCGGTTTAGTGGGTGAACACACACATACACATACACATACACAAAGGACTGTGATTAGCAAATACAACCCCAATGTGTGAGACAGGCAGGGTTATCATACCTCCTGGGAGGTGCAGATACATCCAGAGTGGATAAAACCCTTTCAGCGAAGCGAAGGGACTGGAGAAACAGAGGAAAAGATTCAAAAGCATTCTCTTCACAAAGAAAGAATAAAATGTAACCAGCGAAAGATTACTTTTGGGAGCTTGTGGGCCAAAGACGAGACCAGTCTTCTTTTGGATGGTGGTTTTATTGAGGAAAATATCAGCTCACAGGCCGCAAAATGCTTGAACGAACAAATCTGATGAAGGCCTTTGATTCAACTCATTCACTCGCTGAGGATAAAACAGAAGTGGATGTTATTTCATTGTAACGTTTCATCGGACGCGTTTCGCATGAAATTAAAAACAAAGACGAAACTAAGACGTGTGAATGTTAAATTCATTGCATTTTAAAGCTGCAGGTAAGAAGAATCAGATCACCTAAACAAAAAGCGGTGCTGTACCGCCACCTGATGGCCATACGTGTCACTGCAGGACATTTTTCCATATTTTATATATATATATATATATATATATATATATATATATATATATATATATATATATAAAAAAAAAAAAAAAAAAAAAAAAAAAAAAAAAAAAAAAAAAAAAAAAAATATTTTTAAAAAAAAAAAAAAAAAAATTTTTTTTTTTTTTATATAAATAAAAAATTTTTTTTTTTTTTTTTTATAAAAAATTAAATAAATTAAAAAAATTTTATATTTTTTTTAAAAAAAAAAAAAAAAACAATAAATATATGTTTTGCATGCATTTATAATTAACGAGTGTGTTTTGTTTGTTATCTGTCCGGATAGACACCTGAATAAACAATTACATTTTTATGCCAGTATTTAACAATTGAAAAGTCATTCGCGACACGCGTGGGCTCATTTGCATATGACGTCATTCCGCGACAATTCCAGCGGGCCACTTTCCGTCGAAAATAGTTTAATAAACGAGTTTGGAAAAAGCAACGTGTAGGTGAGTCCATTTCAATTAATTTCTAAGAAAAATAATAAAATGTATTTTTTAAATAATAAAAAATAAAAAAATAATAAAGTTTACGCTGAATAATGGACTTTATTAGTTTATTAAACGATTGTTAATATGAAGAGACGTAAAGATCGCTGATACGTTTACGAGTTCATCAATTTCAGGGCAGCCAGACAATGTTCATCATCAATACTCAAACAACCGATGAGAAATAACGGAGATGGACAAACCTCCTCATACATCACTTCACATCCAACCGCTTGACGACTGCAGGCGATGCATCAGCCGGGACTGTGAACGTTTCGGCCCGTTTCGGACTGAACGCCATGCCGCGGCCTTCCTGCCCGTGTGGAGGTTTCAGGCCTGGTGTTGCCATAGTTACAGTGAACTAGTTCAGTCAATTAACCAACTGAGGACTAAATCAATAACATATTATGCACACTTAGTGTTAAGCAAATGAACTGTGCTCTGAAGTTTATTTAGACACAAAATCGTAGTTGGGTTTGTTAGGATCAAGCGAAATAGTTTTGGACCAGGAAACCTGGTGCAAACCTACATACAAACATTTAGTGACGGTTTTTAGTGGCGCAGTAGTGCTGCACTGCAAATAAACAAATTTGACAAACGTAAAGGAACAATATAAACCTGTGTGGCTATAGGGAGTTCACGTGCAAACAAATACAGTAAAGTGTTTAAAGTGTCTAGTGTGAGGTAGGTTGAGAAGTGCAAAATAAATGTTGTGAAACGTATGTGCAAATGCACAAATGAAACGTGTGTGCTGTATGTAATGGGCGTCTATGTGAGCAGTCTGGCTGGATTGATAAGGAATCACACTGTCTGTGGAAGAAGCTGCACTGAAGCCTGGTTCATTGCATGAATGATTTCAGGCTTCATCTAGAAGGTAGGACAAAGGGTCAAAAAGTAATGACAGTTCAATTAAAAATGAACTTGACATTTGTGACTGCTGCATCCTGTGTGAAACGGCTCTAGAAGTCCAAAAACATTTTTTTGGAAGATCTTTGAAAAGCGGAAAAATTGCTGGACACCAAAGACAATCTGTGGTGCCTACTTATGTCTGATTCCTCTGCAAGATGCAGACCCACCCAGAAGAGCTGGAAGTACTTCGGGTTTACTGTAATTAAATGTATCTTTAAAACTTTGTGAATAAATCTGGAAGAGTCATAGATTAAAATTACCTTTAGTTTCTGTAATGAACATGCAAACAGAAGGTTTTTGCAGACAGGTTTGCCATCTTTTTAAATTACCATAAACAAAATTGTGTTTTGTATGGTCTCGACTAGGCTACCTTGGGGTATGCTAAAACAGTGCGGGGCAACTGGTGGAACAGTTTTATTTAGTAAACCTCAGGCAGATCCTGCAAATGACTCGTGGACGACTTTTAAAATTCATATCCTGCTTCATAGCTGACCAGGTCTAGCAGAACCAGTTCCAAAAGCCGTGTGTCCTGGAGTGGTCGTATGCTCATCTTGCCGTGGCCCGTAAACAACAGAACTGACCTGCGGTGTGTTTTTCTCCAGGCAGTGTTGTGGGACATGCAGCCTCCATACTAAATTATATTTTGAAGCACTGCATTACGTTCACATGTAAGAACAGTCAGGACCGGTTCCAATATAAGTACATTAATTCAGCTACTATTCATTGAAAATGTCATAAAATGACAGACTGAGATGTTTAATGAAAGGGAATCAGTTTTAGCATGCCTTCTATGTAAAATGCATAATTTAAATAAATCTGGGAATCAATGAGCAGTACTGCTGAATATAATACGTATCTGTACCATTGTCTGGCCATTCATTGTCAGTTCCCACTGCTATGAACTGCTTGAAACTCAGTGTTGCTCATTGAATTATTCTTCAGAATTAGTTGGTTTAAGTAGAAATCTCATAGAGTGTCACAAGCATGATTATAAATTCCTCACTGATTGACAATTGATTAATAGTCTGATTTTTAATTATGCAAATCAAAGTTTACGCAGGTTTTCAGTGAATTAAGCAGATATCAACATTTATCCCAGCGAGGATGTTTTCTTTACCTCAATCTGTTCTCTACCTGAGTTTCTCTACCTGCGTTTCTCCTAGCAGGTTCTTGTGAGATTGTTTTAGGGGCCATGTAAGTCCATCTTTGTTTTGTTGAATCTCATGTGTAATATCACAGTGCAGGGCAGATGAGGGCAGCATTGTTTAGAGGGCATATAAACTAATAAAATGCTTAAATTATGCTGCAGTAATACTGTCTTCACAACAGGGGGCAGCAAGACTAAGATTTTCTGTTCTTACACTGCGTCAGGGGCATTTAATGATATCTGAAATATTGGAAGCATTGTCTTATTCCAAGTCAAAGTTTAATTAAAGGAATTGTATATTTTCTTCACATATGTTCTTTGGAAGCTTGGAGACAATTTATATGCAAAAAGCATTGGCTGCCAGATATGCAGAAATGCAGAAAGCTTACGTGTGCTATGAAATATATTTACTTCAGTGCACATATTACTCATATTTATCCAAGCATTCTTAAGACAACAGAGGATCCTCACAGAGGGTGTGTGAGCCCTGAAACATCTGTTTCAGGCATACTGATTCCAGTTCTGTAGACAACTACAGTGTCATGAGTCCACACAGAAAACCTGGTGTTCAAAATCAGATTTAAAGCTGGAAATAAACAAGTGTATGGGATATGTGCCAAAAACATGAACAGTGACCCATTAGTGTTTATTATTATTATTATTTTATATTCACTCTTGACAAACAATATATAATTTGAAAGCTATAATTGACTAGAATATTTAATATTTGAGCAACATTGTTATTATTGAGCAAACTCATTGAGCAACATAGCAATAATTTATGTCACAATGAGAAATCAAAACATGAAACTCAAAAGGCCTTTTGGGGACTTCAACTGGCTTATTTGGGTCTCCCTGTTTTTCTGACATCAACTATAATATTTTGTGCTAATATTTTTTGGTAATTTTATTTATTTAAGGTTGATTAGGACTCAGCTTATGGAGTTAAGAATCTAGACTATTCCTTGGTTACTAATCAAATGAGCAATGACTTTGTTAACATCTTTGTAAAAAGGTCACATTTCATTGGTTTCAGCACATTAAAAGCTCTTTGGAATATCCTCAGCTCATGCTGGAATAACATGGATCATCAGGTTTTGCACAAACGTCTGGAATCCATGTCAGTTTAAGTGCATGCTGTCATTAAGTGTAGAGCTGGATATTGCAACTTAGCTTTGAAAGCATAAGTTCCCGCCCTGCCTTCAGACTGCTCTCCATGCCACGCCTCCTCCAACACATGCTTTTATAAAAATATATTTAGACCACGTTACTCAGTGATCGCTGTCAGGATGTGAAGAGACCATTAACCAGCATAAAGCAAAAAAGGGCCTAAAAAATAGAAATTCTGAAAAACCATGTACATTTTTATTCAATTATTATCAAAAGTTGTTGATAATAATATACTTTATTATGAGAGAGCAATAATAATGCAGCCCCATATCAGTAATGATCTCATCCCTGTGTAAACAGAGTATTTCACCAGTTGATCAGTTAAAAAAGGAAGTTCACATCCAAGCATGTTGCATTATGGGAAACTGCATCCCAAGCTCTAAACTCTGTTGTACAGGTACTGCTACTTTTGGCGAGTGTGTTAGGTCATCTGGGTATTCTGTGCAATGAGAAAACATGGTCAGTATACCGTATATACTAAAGCAACACTAAGAGCAGTGTGGTACTATTCCAAACATAGCAACATTCTCACAAACAAGAGTGTAGTGAGGAAATGAGGTGCTAGTTACAATCCATCTAGAAAGTTTTGTTTTTGAATGCATTTTCATTTATCCCACTTTGGTGTGAACATTTGCCGTGTTGAAAGTTTACTACCACCCTGAAAGTATGGAAACCAGAGGAAGCATCATTCAAAAAAAGAAAGAAAACTTTATTAAAGTTATAGCGTCTCATTTCGGGTCATAATTGAGAGTCACGAGGCAGAACAAGGCAGAATAAAGAGTTGTAAAGGCCTAATTTTGTAATATTGTGGCAATTACTGAGGAGAGCGATGATGGAAACAGCAATCTGATTGTCTTAGATGATGGATGGGCTTATTTCAGAGTGATCTAGATTGTGCTAAACCTATGATTAAAACCTAAAGCGTGTAAAGAGAGTATTTCACTATTTGTAACAAAAAGTCCAATATGAACAGTTTCCCTCTAGTTTGTTGAATAATAATGCGGCACAGATTTTGGGGCTCATGCATTGGGGCTCATTTTCTTTCTTTATGTAATAGCCCCCAACCTTTCAATTTTACAACCCAAACCTGCAGGGTTTATTAAGTCCACAACATAAGCCTGCAGGTACTGCATCGTCTGTCATAAAAAAACTACTTCCATGTGTACGAGAACACAGAATGACCCATTCAAGAATTTCCTCTATCTTACACAGCAGAAACGGTGCAGGATAGACAGTCCCTGCGATTATAATTAATCCTAAGGGAAACATTTGGGGAGTTTTGTAAGTCCAATTATCACACTTAATTTAGCCCAGGGAATCTAATTTAGGAATCTATTTCGGCAGATATAAAGACTCCCACTCTCTCCACAAAGGGAGGATAGCCACCATCTCCAATAAAAAAGTGACTTTGAAAGAATCAAGAAAGCCTAAGTGTTATTAGCCTCTGATGAAGTTCTAGTTAATCATGCATTTTCAATATAAAGTTTGGGTGCTGTAGCCCAGCGCTGGATAGCGCTGCATTAAATAAGACTGACTGATTTTAAACAAAGTTTCAGTCGAGATGAGTGCAAAAAAAGGCTTTCAGTATGCTAATACTTCTAAAGTTCTGCATTTGGAGTTTAGTTTAGTTTTTTAACTAGAACATCTGAACCAGAGATGCTTGGAGGGGAGGTGGAACTGTGATTTTATGAATATATTACCTGTGATTATTATTTATTTTAAAATGGCTTATAGCTGTCACTGAACTTTGTATAATCTTTGCTTTTTCATTGTTTTTTTATTGTAGAGTTCTAATCATGTTTAGTTTCTGCTGAGCGTACGTTTCTTCTGTCCTGTTTGTATCGCGAATTTGGATGACTATGACAGATGTTCCTTCAAGTAAAAACAAATAAAAATGCTCCTTTCGTGGAAAAACTGTATGCGGTTTTATCACACTCCATGTTGCACTATTGCATCACGCTGCAGGAAATACAATGCACTGAAGAGATCATTTTAGAGTTATAAAAGAATGCCATTGAAATTGTGATAACCACACAGTGATAAACAGGCCTGTATCAAACTAATCATAATACAATGCTTATCAGACTAATATTTAAGAATCAATTTGTTTGTGACAGTATGAATTTGTTTAGGACAGTCTTGTGCAAATAACCCTGAATGTTTTTGATATATTTGGTTTATTTGGAGCTCTAAATAAATATATCTGGGGCTGAAGATAACAATAAACTCAAGCCAGGTTACCTGAGGCATTAGCACAAGCTTCATATACTGAAAACATAAAAGCTATATATAATTATATATTTATATATTACGAAAGTTAAATGTACAAATATTTCCAGGATAACAAGAATCACCACTCACACACAGTTCATGTAATCAAATAAACAACATTACACGTCTGTTAGTTTGTCTAACATAGAGATCTGAGAAGTTTCAGTTTAATAAATTGGGAGTCAGCGTACAGAGTGAAGCTTTAGATCTTGTCCAAAGTTTAACTAGGACTGGTCCAGTGTTCATTTCTCATCATTTAAAGTTTACATGCTACAACGCCATCTCTCTCTCTCTCTCTCTCTCTCTCTCTCTCTCTCTCTCTCTCTCACTACCTCATACCCTGTCTGCTTGCCTCTTTTGGAAAAGGAAAACTTTTTCCCCTCTGCCTATCTATAAAATATCTCTGAAAATAGGGAACTGATATTAGTTTACCAGCAATTTAGTTGTAAACTGTGCCTGAAGGATTGCTCGTTAAATCTGCTTCCAAAAGGTGACACATTCTCTTCCTCATTATCATATTAAGGGATTCAGAAAGATCTTTGCATGGTAGGTTCATTTCAAATAGAGCAACGTGAGCTGCTAAAGAGTTATCGTTAATGTACATTAAAATCTAATATCTTGCTGTCAGAAATTACATTAGTATGCACATGCCATATTGATATGCTTTTCTTTTCCGCTAATCGCATAATGAATTGACATACAGTAGCATTCCTATTTCACAAAAACGTATTGTCTTGAATTTGTTTCCTAATTTCAGCTTATAAAGATAGCATGAAATTAGCATTTATGCATAACGTCATTTAGACATCGGCAAAATCAGTGATTTTTCTGCATTATAATTGCGCTCTGTTTTGGTTTAGTGCAGAAAACAGTGTCTTTTGAGGACAGAAAAATACAAAACTAATGAAAATCAAAAAGGGTACAAGTACGATACAACAGGAATAACAAACTCAAGAGAAAGAATTTCAGAAACACAGCAGCTTCACAAACAAAAGTTAGACCAATTATTAGGCACAAAATCAATGGTTATAGCTTATGAGAGCGGTACAAAATAATGACTAAATTTTCAAATTCAGCAGTAAATTACATCTGATAGGCCTCCACCTATTATTAAAGTCAAATCCATTATTCTTTCTGTTTGAGAAAAATCTGGACTTTAGAAGAGCTTCAGAAATCTCCAGTTGGGCCTTTTCAGGATTACACAATATAATGAAGGATACAGAGAAGATGACTGAGGACACAGAGAGACTGGTGGTCCAAAAAGTTGTGTTGCATTCCAGTTTGGACTTTAACACTGGTGGGATTCATCACTCCTTCAACCAGGACCTCACAGATGGACAAGTGCTGGACAACCAGAAGGTTAGTCAGCAGTCTGGACTAATGCATGAGCTCCCTGAGGACCTTCCTCTTGTAGAGACCTGTACATCAGCTTTAGAGGCCTCCAGGACCTCGTTCTCTCTAAAAGATGAGTATTCAGTGAAGAAGGCTTAGAATGAAGCAAGTTCAAGCCTTCCCTTTGATTGCAAAAAAAGGAAAACCTGAAACTTTCACAGCAGCAGAACTTCATCAAGAAGAAGTGGACGGGTCCATCAAGCTTGTATTTCAACACATCCTTTCTCAGATAAAAGCAACTATCAAACATACATATCTGTCCATGAGAAGAGTGATTAAACTGCATTCAAGTTACTGTGATTATTATGAAGACTCTGAAACTGGAGCCTCCATCTCCTGAGATGATCACAGCCTTGGTTGTTTGGTGGACTTCTGGCCTTGCAGACAAAGCTGGATTCTTCAGTGTGTGGAAGATGATAAACAGAGAGCTGAGACAGATGGGCAGTGTGGAACGTTCTGTGCTTCTGGTGAGACCAAAGCATTATGGGATATGTTCAGTGAACATAGTCTTAAACTCTACCTGTTTAAAGAACTTCCTGGAAAGAGGTGGGGACCCTTTGAGATGTTCCTTGTGAGAAACTTCAGGTTCATGTTGGGGAGGTAAAAAGGTTTATGCTTTCAGTAAACTTAAACTATTTCATCAAAAATGAGCTGGCCACAGGGAGCCACAGATCGAAGAGAGTAAGAAGGAATATGTTCATGTTTTGTGAAGAGGTTACTGATCTCACTGAGTTTCTGTTACTGAAGTAATGTCAATGTAACTTTGTAGCTATAATTTAGTTTTTAGTTTTATACATTTTGCAGTGGGAAACATTGTCTGTCAGTCTGCATGTACAATGTATTTACATTTTACCTAAGAAAGGTGTATAATTATGTATATTTGTTTCTTTCTAGCTGTCACAGCTTAGCTTTCCAGAGAAATACATTAAATTGGTAAAGGAAAATTTCCTAAATAGTCAAACAATCCTCTTCGGTGGCCCCAGAGACCTCAGGCAGGTCCTGCAAATGACTCTTGGGGAATGGACAACTTTTAAAATTCATTTCCTGGGGGTCATGTCTCCTAGTCGACCAGATTATTTTCCGAGAGCTGCACACCCTGCAGTGGTCATATGCCCATCAGGCCACAGCAAGCATGCAATCTAAGTGACCTTGAGATCTGCATCAGTGAATTCATTTGGACTGAGAATGTTTCAGGAAACAACGCCGCACCCCTACAAAAATATAATTCTCTTATGACAGGGCATGCACACAAGACTGTAAATGTACACCAGCGAATCAGACTACCCACAGAATGATGACGCCTGAAAATAGAAGAGCATTTTCATGCGGAAGACATCAGTCTGCAAACAGAGCAAATTTTAAGATGTGTTGTTTATATTGTAAATACAAGTTTTATTTTTACTAAAACCAACAATTACTGACTGTAATTTCTGCATGAATACAAAATAACTTAAAAATAAAGGTGCCCAAACTTTTTTATTTTTATCTTTTACAACAATACTGGAGAAAAACTTGTTTTTGGTTCCTTAAAAACCATTTAGTGTGGTTCTTATATAAACCATTTTTACCTTTTAATAGCCTAAAGAACCCATTCTGCTAAAAAGAACCTTTTGTGTAAAGGGAAGTTTTCATGGATGTTACAGAATCTTCATGGAACCACATACCCTCGCAAAAGAGCCATTTAAAAACCTTGATTTCTGAGAGTATAAAGTAAAGGACATATGCTCTATGTCATAGTTCACAGAATGCCCATATGCAGTAGTGATAGTGTTATTATGTGTGACATGTCGTGTCAGAAAAAATAACGCACAGTTGTGATGCAATGTAGTAATGGCCTTTGACCTCAGACAGTATCAGAACGTCACGTTTCATGTAAATCTCTGAAATTCTCATGAAATACTCAGGGTGTAGCTCCAGAGCCACAGTGTGCGTTTCGTCACATCTCTGTGGTTCTCATGCCCAAACTTTGGCACTACTCAGAATCTGTACTTTGACACTTTAGTTTTGCTTTCTATAAAACTTTAATATAGGACTGAATGACAGCTTGCAGATGTTTTTTTAATCGTACTGCCTGTCACTGAGTTTCACTTTGTGCTCTTCTGGCGCTTCTGTAAGTGCGGAGAAAATATATATCTTCCATGCAGCTGAGCTGAGACCACCCACGGCTCTATGATGGAACATAACATTAGTGTAAAAGTTTTAAGTGTAAGTTATTCTAACGAAGGAAGATGTCTGACGGAACAACTAGCAGCGTGTAAAATTTTCTAGGAAATATTTGAAAAGTAGCGCTTGTTTTATACATGTATTTGTATGTGTTGCAGATTGTCTTGTTGTGGTATACAGTACACGTGTACAGTAAGACGATATGGTGGAGTATGAATATGTGGCATATGAACGGTTAATATGGTTGCCTCTATTGAATCTTCTTGTACAGTTCAAGACAAACCAATCGAAGAACAGAGGACGGCCAGCGAGCACCAGGGTGAAATATGACTCTGAAATTATGATCATCAAGGTAGGGGTACATTTGTAATCAATATCATACAGACATATTAAGGCAACTTAATGGGCTGGGAAAAGGGAGGGGAGGGTCTATCCTTACAACCCCCCCCTTCTGAATCAATGAAAGGAAGTGGATTTAGTCTAAGCAGAGGAAATAACTACACAGTAAATTGCAATGTGATTTTCAACTATTGATGGATTCTTTATGTGGAAAATTAAAACAATGACTTCTGCTGATAGTGCCCAGGGCAACATTTGGAGGTTCACCTTAAGAAAAGCTTTAAAATACAATACTGCATCATTCAGCAGTTTTCTCAGGTTATTGTTCTGTTCTGTAGGGCCTGTTAAACATACCACAATTTTATTTCACAAATGCTTTTTGAAAGAGTTTTGTAAAACGCGTACTCCAGCTGGATACTAACGTATGTACCTAGTAAAAACTAAAAATGGCATCAACAAAATTTGATAGAATAGATGGGATGCATAGATGTGCTGACAAGACAAAAGTCTTCATTGATTTTGGTATTTGATGGATTAAAGCAGCAGATAAAACATTGTCTTGTTTTGACATGCAAGAATAATAGGAAATAAAAATAACAGTCGTGCGCATAAAATAACAGCTTAATGACAAACAAGGCTTGTTTTGATTCCATGAATCAATCTTTATGGTCTTTCACATAGCGAGAGTTCCCATTTAGATGTGGTTGTATATTTTAAAGCTATGCAGAGATAGGGTTTTATTGAAATGAGATGGGCTTCCCCCATGTCTTATTTGACAGGGATCCCCCACCCCCTTCCAAAGTGGTATTCTGTGTAAAGTGCTAGTTTAAAGCCTCGTGAATAAATGCATGTGGCAGAAACAGCCCATCTGTACGCAGGCTCTGCTTTTCTCACCTCCCGCTGTGAAGGCTGTAAGCTAAGAGTAAATCTAATGAGGAAGTATTTTCTTGGCATTTGCAGTTTCTCTCCAAAGGCCAGGGTCAACAAACACGACGGTCGAGCTAACAGAGACATCGGTCTCTGAGCAAACCAAGCTAAACCAGAAGATGAACATTTAACTCCACGAACAGGCTGGGGGAGAATCAGGAGAGGAAGCGATTCGACATCATCAGAGATGTAGCTCAGATCAGGTTTTAAAATCTAAAAGGATTTGCAATACAGCACATTGCTACACGAAACATACCATAAAGTGCACTGACACCAGATTAATGGCATAATTGGTATCAGTGTGAAATTATAGATCAAATTTCTTTCTGGCTGAAATGTAATTACACTTTCACAGCTGTATTGACTCTGTTGGTCAATGGATATTCACAGTTAATAACGGCACACTTGTGGCTGACACAAATTCAATAGAGGTAGTAATAGAGGTAGCTGGTGTTAGGGTCGTCTGCCATAATGATGTTAAAAGGAACAATATTTAAAACTGAAATCTGTAACTTTTTCCTCTCTAGCGCCATCTATGTTTGAAACTGTGGAAAAATTTTCAAACAGGTTACTTCACTTACATTTGTTGAGGTTAAATGAAGCTTTAAGGAAGAGTTTACCCCCAAAATGAAAATATCTAACAATTTTTATCTTCATTTTGTTCCAAACTTTTGTGCCGTTATTTTTCCACAGAAAAATGTGAAATTTTAAAGAATATTTATTTAGCTTTTTTAACAATCACAGGTTGTTTCAGGCACTCAAGTCTCAACAAGAGTTATGTTTTCTCACCTGGGCAATTTTTTTAAGAGAAAGTATGTGTTAATGCAATAGAAATGGCACAGAAGCCAGAATTTGATTTTTCAGGTGAAATCACACATTGGGTGTCACAAACTAAAGTCATGTGATCAGTGTACACAATCCTGTAAAATGCACGATACAGATGTTTAGGAATTACAGTAACCCGTGTTTGTGTAGCCTGAAATTCACAACAGCAATGCATTATTTATTTAATTGCAATACAGGAACGACTTTAATGAAGCTAAACCTAGCAACAGGAGAACAAAAAAGAAAAAATACAAAAAATAATCAAAACAAAAAGGGAAATGTGGGCAGCATCCATCAAAAAACTGATAATTATGCTACCACATCCTTTAATGAACATCAAGCATGCTTGAAACTTTTTAATTAGAATGACAATCACGACAAGACGCGTTCACAAAATGAAGCTGTGACATCCGTTGTGCAAAGACTCCGGAAGGCGTAAATTTAGACATGACATTCAGTGAGGGATGATCTTTGAGCTGTACAACAATCAGCACCCAAGCAAATGAGCCAATAAAATCTGTGTAATAATAAGAGGTATTCAGAACAGTTTGTAATTGGGGTTTGATTGACGTGTGACGGAGACAGACCTCAGGATAAGTCTAAAAATAATGATGGAAACGCGTTTTCTTCCTTTTGTGTATTAGCTGACACCGAGCATCTGCAGCCACGTGACACGGACTGACTGATGCATGTGATTGTTTGTGTGGAGATGATTAGAGGTAAGACTGAAACAAACCCTGTTTGCCTGCAGCTGCTATCAGTGACTGGAAACCATGAGCCTTTGATTGGCACATTGTGCTTTGTGAAAGTAATATGCAGGTGTGTGTGTTTTACCAACACACTGTGTGAGGCTCTTGCACTAAGAATCACAGTCATTTGTCTCTGCTGAAATTTGCTTTTAATAAGCATTTAAAAGCATTTTATTTTTTAGTCATTTTTCCCTGTGGACATGAATTCTGTATTACAATTTTTACAATGTCATTTATTTTTGAAATACGTGGTTTAAAGGTGATGTAATTTCTACATCACTAGTGACACTAAACAAAATTGCAAATGACCTTTTGCGGAAAAAAATCATCAGATCCGTTATGCTTTATTGGTTGAGCCTGTTGCGATATTGGACTGGATGTACAGTAAATTAGAACAATGATCAAAAGAGCCACAGAATCACAATGTTTAAACTTTTCAGGAGAGTAAACCTCCAAATTGCTTACAGTTGTCACTGTATTTTAAGATGAAATAGGGGAAAGCATTTCAACATAAAGCATTGCCTTTCACCAAGCGTTACACTCTAACACATTTTCATAGGTTTTAAGTGAAGTTGGACACTCAGCCTTGGCTTAATTATTCATACTTTCAGTCTACATTATTGATTTTCCTCATATTCTGCACAATTAAACCGTGTAAGCAGATACGCACAACTCGCACATTGACCCAAATGAGTGAAAATGACCTCATTACCAGAAGTCATTTGCATCCTTAGCTGCATGTTATGGTTTTATTACCTCACATTAATGACCCTGTTATGCCATCAAAATTCTCTATAAATTTAGGAAGGAACACGACCCTGTCTTACAAAGTCTTGTCTCTACTTCAGAATGTAAGAGCCTTGCTCACTTTCACTTATTAGGCTGAAATAACAGATCTGAGGGGGGTCCAGTGTGGCCACAAGGGCCTGCTTAGCATTTGTATGCTAGTGAGAAATCCTGGGTTAGGTATGAGCTCCAAAACATGAATAAATTCTATAAAGATGTTTATGCTTGGATTAAAAAGAAGGGGTCATTTTATATAGTACTGCCATGAATCAGATTTTCACATAACAGTTTACATAAGACAAAACAATAACTGAATTTACACAAATAAGATTAAGTTTACATGACATTTGGTTGTTAACAATTTCTTTGATGCTAAATGGCCACTGTTCTTCAGCAAAATCTTCAAGGTAAAATACCATGTTTTTGCATCTTCTGCATACTGAGATTTCCTACAAAGTGTCTATGTTGTATTGCAATAGGTTTGTAGGTTGAAAGGTCATTTGTTATCTTCTGGGAAATATGTAAATATTGTATGCAGCTTTTAAAGGGTGTAAGTTTTATTCTGTACATTGCAGATGTATGAATGTAATGTATACGAGATTTAAAGAAGATTAGGCTGTGAAAGTGAAGCAGTGTTTCCTTTCACTGAAAAGATTTTTGTTTTTTGTTTTGATGTTTCATCTGGCAGATGTAGCTCATATATGAAGACATTAGTAGGCACGGCATCAACCCAACAGAGACGGGTGTCTTCCTGGTGTCAGCCAGACCTGCATCGCTCAAGGGTGCTTACTTGGGGAAAAAAAAATATATGGAAACAGCAAAACCAGAAACCAGTTGCGCATATCTGCATTCTCATTTTCTCAATTGCCCAAATGCTTCCATGAATTAATCTGAGAGATTAGGAGAAGCCTGACCTCCAGGAAACAAAACACAAATGCGAATCCCAGTAAAATGAAAAACATTCCCTTTAATAAAAAAGAAAAATTGTAAAATGAATCAATTCTCCATCCCTTTCTCTAGCTGCATGATTTGCTGATTAGGCCTCTGTGATTGATGGAGATTCATTTAGCCAAAATGTCACCACATCTTGTCCCCCTCACCTTTCATAATTTGAGATTTATTTATCTTCTGTGCCGTAGTTCGGCTCAAAGCCACTTAAATAGAGCTGCTGATAGACTTGCCATCATGGTACCCACGATCCTTTGCCAAATGCATGAGCATGTGACTCATTTATGTGCATTTTCTATAAAATTGTGTGCTGTCTGTTTTAGCAAATGGATGGAGAGTTGCAGAAGAAATATAATGTGTGTTTGAGACACGTATTAGCATTTCAAAGCTGATCTCAGGGTCTGTTGGAACAGAGCCTAATTGGTGGCCCTTGGTGACACAGGTGTATTAATGACCAGTGATGACCATGTGCCGGTCTGTAATGGAGCTACAGTGGCTGGCCAGGATCCTAATTGACCATTTCAGTCTTGCGAGGTCTGATGATGCCAAAGAACTCTGGTGGGTGTTTGAGGAGTTTGTGGCCTTGCAGTCATTAGGAGCTCTGATGATCTTACTCCAAGACGAGGGCTTATAATGGTGGCCATTTTTGCCATGGAGACAGTGAGTAGGAGGCGGATGAAAGGCTATTGTGGTATCTATGGTCATGCTTTTCCCTTAATGAACATGGTTGGCCATTAACTGGAGGTGATACGAGAAGAGCTTGTTGGAGAGGCACTAATCTAAAAGTACCTCCCCATCACCACCACCAACCCACCCAGCATTGTGTGGAGTAAACAAAGCATTACAGGTACCAGTGCCATTGCTTTTTTTAGTCATATTACAAGTTACTGACTTAATTTCAAATACATTAATTAAGTACCTGGTTTGCATGTTACACTACCAAAATTGTATGTATACAGCCGTGCAAAAGTCTTTGGCACATTAGATACTTCACCATATTTTGCTTTAGTATGTCAGTAGGAAGGAAGTCACTATAGATTTCTTTTATTCCATCATTCGTTGTAATAATTAGTTGTAATAATCAGGTGAGATTATTTTATGAACTAAGAGTTCTACAACAGACGGTGTAGCTCACAAAAAGATCTGATGTCATCATCATCATCGCATCATTCTGGCATTACATGAAGAGACAGAAAAGAGTGAGACATCCTAAATCTATGACAACTGTAAAACTGTGACAACATCTCTATATGCTTGGTGGGTAACTTCTATGAAGTAATTATGTTTCATATTGAGCTAGTTATAGTTTTGTAGCCCTAAAGTTTACTTTTACAGATGTTATTTGTATTATTCGATTTACAGTTTTCAGAAATGTATTCGTTTTTCTTTAGTCAAAATACCTGTTTGTCATTTTGTTAAAATTCTGCTTTTAGTATAAAATTACAGGGATAACTATTTGTATTATTTGTATTTGTACACATTTGTATTGTTTGTAGTTTTTTGCAACTTCAGAGTAATTAGCAATGTACGTTTTGCTTAGGCAGTAATATGTTACCTCCCAGAATTCCTTCTTCACAGCCATTTGATCTGTTCTGTACTTTACTTATGAGTCATTTCTGCTCACAGGATGTCAGAAGAACTGAGTAAATATAGTAAAGTAGCTTTTAAGATGTCAAGCAGGAACAAGAAAAGAATGTCACTTCATAAAAACACATAAAGGATAAAAATACAATACCTTGAGGGGCATCTGCTCTTCAAACTCACTGCTGTAGCTGTACCGTCCCTGAGGTTTTGCCTGTCTTCAGAAGACGAGGTACATGTGAGCTTCAGAGAGCTCAGAAGTAGGCTCTTCACAGATCTCAAAACACTCATTCTCTCAGAAGAGAACTGCTGCCCACACTCTGTGTTCAGCATTGGGTGTGACTGAATCAGAAGGCAGGTGCCCTGCTGCTGTCTAATGAATCAGACCGGCTCATGCCGTCTGATGATCTGGAACCTCTTCATGTGAGCCTTAAAGATAACCAAGTAAATTACAGCAAATAAACCCACACAGCTTATTTCTCAGAATACTGTAAGTAGAATTATACGCAAGCACTGAAAAAGCGTGAATTTACATTCAGGATGTGCTGTTTGTCCCAATCAGGCATTTTATTACTTTTATATTTTATACATTTGGCAGATGCTTTTATCCAAAGCAACATTGAAAAGATATGCAATATACAAAATGCCCCAATTTCACCATTCTTGCAGAATTTGGATCAAACGTGTTCTGATTTCTCTTTGGTGTTTGAGGTTTGCTGAAACAAACCGGTTTTAGACACGTGCTACATCTTGTAGTTTAAATTTAGCTTTTCTGAGTCATAGATTGGGGGGTAGGGGGATGACTCAAAATGTTTTTTATGAAATCCACCCTACTGCATTTTTGCATACACAGATTTGTCATGCGCCCTGTCAAATGTCAAGGGTTTTTATTCTGTGCAATTAATCACACACAGGAGTGTTAAGGTTTGGGACACAGAAATCTAGTAGTATGGTGAATTTCAAATACAGTATTTCTTTACTCTGAGGGACAGACTCGAGTTCTGGAAACTGGTTTGTTGGCAACACTTGTTGTTGACTTGGTATTGAGACTGAGAGCCAATGAAGTAGCTGACCTGACAAGGTAGATAAGTGTGTGAGGTAAAGAGATTGTGAAAGAGAGAGAGGCTTGGAGAGAGAGGAGAACGTTATGTTTGGGTTGCCACAGTGATGGGAGATTTTCAGAATCATCTTTAGGCTGGTTGGCTGTAGGCAAGACAGCTCTGCAGGTTTCTTCATACGCACACACACACATAATGTGTTTGCCTCTCCCTCTAGTGTCTAAAATCCCCTTGAGTGGGTGACTCAGACATAGCAATGTATGGAGAGAGAGCAGAGAGTGAGAGAGAAGGAGGAAACGAAAGCAAAAGAGCATTCTGCCACGATTCAGTGCCAATGTATTGTAATTATTGTAAATAGATACAGTAGTATATGATACATATGTTGTTTAATAGGGTTTCTGTGAGTGAAAACTCACAGAAAAGTAGCAACATTAAAATTGAAGAATAGAATAAAAATTTATTGTCATTGTATAGCTATACAACTAAATTTTGACTAAGGGAGACTGGGGCTAGTTGTCACGCATTACTCTAGTAGATATTTCTTGGTGTAAGGTTTGTTTTGAAATCCCAGAGATTAACACAATATTTGTATAGACGCATACTAAAAATGTTTTGGTTTTGGGGTATAAGTCTGAGTCAGCTCACAACGAGAAAGAGTTGCGCAAAAGTAATGCAACTTTCCGTAAAACAAACAATGCAACATAATGAGATTTTATGATGCGTTATGAAGTACTCACAAAAATGTACCTAATTTATAAAAGTTTGGAACAGTATTTGCATGCAAATGTATTAAACCACTGCTAGAGAAAATAAACAGCCATGCTTATTGTTAACTATAATGATACATTCTGACATCACAAGGACTTGTATGAATATCCCTTATGAAAATTAAACCATGGCTTTAATAGTAAAAGTATAGTAAAAAATTACCATTTGTATTATCATAGTTTTACTACAAATACTATGGTTAAACTATGGTTTCCAAAGCAAAATCATGGTTAAATTGTGGTTGACCTGTGGTCACCATGGTCTAACCTGTTCTGCCATAGTATCCATGGTTTTATTTGTAGTAAAATCATGGGTAATTTTTGTAAGAGATGCCATCAGGGCCTCTCACGCAAATGACCCTGGCAGTGTCCCACCGACCTTAAAATCTGATGTTTGAACACAAGTGTCACCATGCAGATTACTTCTCTCTGAAACTGCATCCTTGCAGGTCCATTAATCAAACTGGCAGGACACCTTTGAATAATTTAAGTGCTGCATGGGATCTATGTGTCCTTTGTTTTATTAATTAAAGAGGGCAATGGGAGTGTTCATTTGCCTCATCATTGTTAAATCTCCAGATTGATGGCTCAATTTGCCAGAAAATAGCAGGGGAGGTCGTTCTGTTTGATTCAGGAGTTAAATCATGGCACTTTAGTATGCTACTTTTTGTAATCTTTATCATTCTGCAGAAGTATGGTGTAATGGTGTAACACAAAAATGTGTCCTGTTTGAACAGCCCCCTTGGAGGGCAGCAGCCTATAAAAGCAGTAGGCAGTGAGACAGCGCACTAGTTTTTGGAACAGAGCCCTAATGTTGACCTTGCTTTACTGCTAATATTTATGGAACTGTATTTACCTACAGACATTACAAAATGCTGTTACAATGGTTTAAACATAAATAAATTAGTTCAGAGCATGTCCAGTCACGTTATTGTTATCATAATGAGGTAAGATATAGATCTGGCCTGTCTGTTTCCTCCCCTAATGAAACAAAGCATTGATCTCATTCCAGGGTTTTACTGTAAGCTATTGTTTAGCTACAGTTATATTACTGTAGAGACGAGGTGCCGGGAAGTGCTTGGAACACATACTGGCAGATTGAAAGAGAAAGAAAGAGAGAGAGATGGAGAAGGTGAGCGAGCAATCCTGTGTGTATGTGTGTGTGTGAGCGAGAGAGAGAGAGAATGGTATACAGTGAGAAAAAGGCAGAGGTATCAGAGAGGTGAAAAACACAAAACTGCAAGGTTTGACTTTCAATTACGATTAAAACTGATAATAGCAAGAAAATGCATTTATTAAACATTGAGTGAATTATACTGTTGCTGAAGAAAGCATTGTTTAATGCCACATGTCACAGTGATTTTAAGAAATGATTCATAGTAGAGCATACAACCACTAAAACATTTGGAAACACCTTTTCTTTCATTATATTACTATGTTCCATGTTTTAAAATATTAGAAATGTCATTAAAATGATAACATAACACAAACAGAAGTATAAGAATTAGGTAGTAATCTTTGCCTCCTGTACATTGTTGTGTGCTCAATTTATAGCTGTCTACAAAACTAATTTCAAGCACTGAAGAAAAAGGCTTTAGATTAAGACGATTATGATTAAAAGAAATAACAATTCAGTCAAGACGCTGAGTTGGACCTCACCATAATTCTTGGTTCTTTTTGTCTTTAGAATTCCCCAGACCCACGGCACATTGTTCAGCCCGAGTCCCTTAGGATTCAGTTCTGGAACAAAGGTTTTAAAATGAAGCGAAACTCGGAATTGAGTCTGGCAGCAGCTCAGACCATAGCTGTGATCAATGCTTTCCGCAATTAGTATTCCCCGCACACAGATAAACACATCCATATGGGAATCATGGGCAAAAAGAGAGATCCCTACCCTGCTACCTACAACACAGCAGAATGACTTACTGCCCACAGATACAGCACTAGGGAACCCTAAAGAACTGTAACATTAGGCTGGGGAATAGAGGCTGCCAGTAAATGGTGGTTTCATTAAGGAAACTAATAATCTAAATGCTTTAAGTGTGAGTGTGTGTGTGTCCTGGTATTCACTACATTGTGGTGACCAAATGTCCCCACAAGTATAGTAATACCAGTACATTTTGACATTGTGGGGACCTTTCTGCCCCCACAACTATTAAGTCCTCATGTGAAAACCAGCTTATAAATCATACAGAATTATCTTTTTAAACAGCAGAAAGTTTTCTGTGAGACAGAAAATACATGTTTGTACAGTTTGAAAACCATTACATTCTATGGTATGTCCTCATAAAACATGAAAGCCCAACGCATGTGTGTGGTGTGTGCATTGTTTTTTGTGAAATCATTTTATGTTTGTTTAAATGTGACAGATTCACTATTGCAGGAATTGAATTTTGTGGATTGAATCCAGGTGGATGCTCGGGCCTGAATCATGCCTATTACTAGTTAATCTCTCATTCTTTTCATGTGTGGACACTTCAGAGGAGCAGACTGAAGTCAGAGATTGTTCATCAAGGTTAAAAGCAGCTGTAGGATGATGAAAAGCAGGAAATGGGCCATGTCTTACTTTAGTTATTACTGAGGTAATGCATGCTGCCCTGGCAACAACAGCTTTTAAGTGAGGCTGCATTAAAGGGAAATGCTTCAGATGAATTCAGTAAGCCGGAGTTGATAAAGACAGTCTGGAGTTTTGTGTGACAGTTGTCCTGTTAATACTAATGTCCACAGATCACTATAAAAAAACATTTAGAAATAGCCATTGGTTGCAGGAGAGTTGTTATCTTTAGCACTTAGATCTTAGACTCACAGCAGAAAGGGCAGAGTGAAGGACTCGAGCAGCAGCACGTTAAAAAAAAAAAAAGAAGTTGGAGTCCGACACATAAATGCATCGGAAAGTCTGAGTTTGCTCTCTTTGTGACCAAAATAGTCCATGTCAACCAAGTACTGCCTGGTGACAACTCACCTAAGATTTATAGAGTTCAGACCGATACAGTCAGGAAGGCTTCTCTCAAAGCTCGGGGGTCAACAGTTCACATCTTATTTTTCCTCAGGAATGTGTTGATGAGAGCAAGAAAAAAACTGCGAAAGAAGTGACAGCTGAAAGTACGCTGGAAAAAGTAAAAAATAAAAAATGGGATGAGCGCGGCAGGCAGAGATGATAAATTTGTCTGACGCATTTCTGCTAATCTTGTAGTGCCGGTGGCTGATGGGCCGCCCGTCATATCCCATCATGCATTGCTGCAGGGTCAGATAAGTGGTACGTGTGAGGGCGATGACTGACAGCTCTTCCCGTACCGCGGGACACTTGAACAGGCTTTGTTACTATGCACAGTCTTTGTTATCGCAAATTCCTCTCAACCTGGGGAGCTCAGAGAGTGTGTGTGGACAGCTGATACCTGCTCAGAGAGGTTTAGGTCGAAACATTTTCCCTGCAGTTCCTAATTTACCACAACATTGTGAGAAGAGCCTTGTGTAGTGTCACAAGTAAGGCAGAAACAACGGTGTGTGTGCACCATTCAGACATTTGTGTGAATGTGTGAGGAATGTGACACTATGATATCCAAAAGCTGTAACAGTTTTGAATGATTGCCATATTATGTACCATAGTACTCAGTATATGGGTACCACAAAACCCACAAAATATGGTCATGGTGATATCATGGTACAGTATTTTTCTTTGTAATGTAATATACAAAGTGGTATTACCATAGTAAATTGACATTGTATTTTAAGGTATTTCAGGTAGAGGACTGGTTATAGGGAGCACTCTCATCATGTTCTTCCCGTCTTCTTTTTCCACGTCTCCTCTCTTTCCTCTCCACTTCCTGTCTGTCTCTTCCACTCGTTCCCCATCTCCCCGTCCCTGATGACTTATCGATCACCCTTTGTGGTTTTATCTGAAGTCTCTCAAAACTTGCGGCTCTGTCTGTCATGCTGGTTGCTGAGGGATTGTTTTGGAGGCCGCTGCCCTGTAATTGAAAGCGTGGCTAGAAAGACGAATGGTCCTTCAAGCAGCTTCACTCTGGAGAAAAGCTATGACCGGTTGTGTAAGAAACAATAACGTATACCATGCGTTTGCCATGAGGCATCTATCTATCCATTCATCTGTACAGTAAGTGGTAGTAGTCTGTTTGATTATTAGTTAGTATTAGCTGTGAGAGAAATGACCCACTTTTTCCTCTTTTTCTTGTTATCTAACATGTTGTCTTGTTCACAAATGTTAGAGATGGCAATAATGCTACATACGGGGATGTGTAGGCGTATACTGCGATCGTATTGGATGCATGGTCTTAATGCATTCTGAATGACGTGCTAACTCCCATTTTGTGCTGTTCACAAACTCTAGCAGAGGCTTTTTCGCCACTCACGTGTAACTAATTTCTGAGAGTAGAAAGTTGTCATGTTTTTCTGCTCTGCAGTTCTGTTATGCAGCTGAATTCTGTCAGGCAGAGAGTTTGTTTTGTACATCTAAAGTCCTGGTGGACACGATCTGACATGAACTTCACATGCTGCCAGCGTCAAAATTAATGCCATTTATTTCAGTTGCGTATTAAGCCATTTTTCCTTTGCCAATGAATGTCAAAGGTGATAACTTGTTCTTGTACCTCAGCAGGTGGAGTATGGCGTTAACAATGCCAATGTTATGGGTTCAGTTCCTAGGAAATGCACATTCTAATAAAATGTATAGCTTGAATGCACTGTAAATCACTTTGTGGCTATGTAGCGGTACGTTGCTTATGTAGATACTGTTAATACTGTCTTCTGTTAGTATAGGCACCCAAATAAATGCACTACTTTTACAGTGTGAACCAGGCTTGCCCATAGGAAAGAAAAAATGACACGGTTTCATTAATATCTCAGTTATTTCTCTTAGTCAGCGATGACATTTAATGGAGAGCAAATGGAAGTCTTCTGTGTCTCATATATTTCACCTGAGAAAAGGACTCAGAAATCTCACAAATGTCTTCATTAGAGCTGAGTTCAGTAGAGATCTCAACAATGTCTCAAACTGAGCTCAGATTTGCCATTTAGTAAAGTCTGCAATTAAAAGTCAATATTATTACAATTCACAGCTCCATACACAGTGTATTTTAACAATTGTCTCATTTGTTTCTATTTCTATTTCTTCTAAACAATTTTAGGAGAAACATTTGAAACAAAGTTGATAAATGAAACACAATTAAGATCTCATCAAATCTCATGAGCTTTGTAAGAGCCAGTTTGGAGCAATAACAATGTTTCTCTCTGTGAGACTACTTCAGGAACAACAAAGCATGTTGATCAAAGAACGACCTACTTTTGTAAATCAAATTAAGTGAAGTTTCATCCTGTGCTTTTACGTCACATTATAAAAAATTCCTGCTTGTTAAAAACCTGGTACATGTGATTGATGCTATGAGTAAACAATAGCACTCTATTGTGTGTACTTGTTTAAAAGTGAGAGAGAGAGAAAAAGAGAGAGCAGCAGATCCCTGACAAGATAAATCATCAATGACCCAACCCTGCTGACACTATAGAAAAGCTCGGGGTGAGCTCTTCACCACAGCTCCTTTGCCACAAGCTTGTTTACGGTAGCCGGCGACATTCACCCATCTGTATTCATCTGTTTCCATTTTGTCGTGTTTCCCTGGGTTGCACTAGAGACGCTGACACAAACTGTACCAAATGCCAGCCATATCTCTCAGACTGCTGATGCTACACAAACCCACTTTACCCAGAAGTCCAGTGCTTTGTCATGAGTGACACGCTGACAAAAACGCCTCCAGATAGCAAATAAGGTTATGTCACTGCCATCACTACGAACTCCAGCATAAGCACTACAACATTGTTGTGTGTTTCGATGCATTTGCCAGGTCAGAAATTCATGGATTAAGCGACTGCAGTATTCATCTATCACACACAGGGCTTCATGTCATTCTGCGCCACAGTGACACAGAATTGACTTGGCTGAGAGTTATTGCACAGAATATTTCCAGCCGTGTGAGTTATTAGATAAAGCGGGCAGGTAGTTGGTAGGGCTGTCCATCGATTATGATTTTTAACTGAATTCATTACACAGTGTGCTGATTCATTACGTGATTGAATCGTAATTATAATCACATATCAATATCTGCTAAGAAAATAAAGAAGCTAATTCAAACCCAGTACATTATTGTGGCAGGCATGTAAAGCATTAAATAGACATTACCAAAGTGGCTTTAGATGTCAATGTATATTGTAGATTTTTTTTACATATCATTAAACATGAGCCTATCACTGGTCTACAGTCCTCAGTGGTCCATTAAATCAGCCTGAGGCAGATTTAAGGGGACATCACATTTCTTTATTGTGATGGTCCCAATTTTTAAATTATTCATCTATGCAAACAGAAATCTTTTCCTTATGTGACACATCTCATTCAATAAGTATAGTGTGCTTAAAACATTGTGTTAAGGCAAAAGTAGTTACTGTAAAATGGTCTTGAGATTTCTGCCTTCTGTTCCATTCAGTCCAGCTGTTTCTAAATGCAGGAAAGCGCTCTGTTTGAATGGCCTCTTACTCATTAATCACCCCCAACAACAAAGAACACACCACCTACAGCAAACAATATGAGATGGACCTTATAGACGCTGAACTGATTAATGTACACTTTAATTAATGTATTTCAGTGTTGTACATTTTAATCAAATACATCTGCCATATTGATGAATGACTTGTAATGAACTTACAAGTTAGTTAACTAGCACTGACAGTGTGTTTACTCTGTTTAGCCAGAAGAGAATTGACTGTACTCCTTTTCTCAGGAGGTGTGGGTTGGCAATACAGAATGGAGTAATTAATAATGCGGTTAAACAGTTAATTATCCATTACCCAGTACCTGTTGAGCTCAAGTGGCACAACGTGGACCCAGCAATGCCAAGATAAATAAAATATATATACCTGCTGTAAGTCTTTTCAGAATAAAGCAACTGCCAAATGCATTAATGAATAGTAATGCTTCAAGCCTGAATTTATTATTATCATTTTATTATCATTTTTAAATGGAGAAAATATTTAGGTAATTATTCAATTCTTTGTAACCATATGCATCAATAAATTAATTCAATTAAACACATTGAACTGGCAGGTCTAGAATTTGGGTTTGCGTTGTTGACTGTTTTACACCAACTTTCTTTTCTTTTCCCACAGACAAAGTTTCTCATGGCTGTTCCAGTCTCCTGTAAATGGCAGGGAGAGCAGAGTATAATCAAATTCAGTGTGAAAGTCTGGGGTTCGGCAATCTCATTAGCCTGCAGTTACTCTGTGTCCCAGGATATTAAACCACATTTTGATGTACATCCAGATAAAGACGAGAGAGAAAAGTCAACTTGTGGCTCCAGAGGCAGAGTCCAAAAAATCCCAAAGGTCACAACACATGTTCCTTTTGGACTTATTGTTTATTCCTGTTCTTGAGGTTATTATCCCGTATAATGATGTCGGATCAGACACTCTGTGGGCACAGTGGCAATAAACAATTCTTGCATTGAAAAGTCCATTGGAATTTATGGTTTGCATTGTCGTATATAGAGACTGTAGTATGTGTTTATGGCACGTGGTAGCCCCACAGCTCTGCATGCAGTCTGCTGTTTGTGTTAACAGGCATTGTTGCCCACCAGGAGCCAATGCTGAAAGCCTTTAAATAAGTAATACTGCACATATGAATAAATAAAGAACCATGTCAGTTGTAGATTGGTCATCAGAGACTAACCATTCCAGGTAGGCTTCAGTTAAAAGATTTTTGATTATTTATTACATCACATCCGTGATCGCATCTCTGCTGTGCAGGTTCTTTTGCTCCCAGCAGGGGGCGAGGTCTGGGTGAAGTCACTTCCTGTGTTTTATCCCAGCAGGAAGTGTTGCATTGTGGGTCAGCTCCCATCGCATGGTTCCTCTAGGGGGCATGAAAAATACATCAGGGTTAAAAAAAGAAATCCAGAAAACAAAAAATGAGGAGAAATGAGAAGAAAATGTTGGAAATTATCCCTTGATTGTTTGTAAACATGGTTTTACCATTTAGCTTTCACTCAGCTTTGCTCTTCTGCTGTTAGGTGAACTCTCAGTTGTGCTTGAAAGCTGTATGGTATTTCAAAAGGAGTGTAGAATAAACCGCAGTCATTTCACACCATCAGAGCACTAATCAGCATTGAGCCTCTGAAGAGGCTATGGCAACATGCCAGAAGTCGACAGGCAGTTAATAATTCACCAGCGCTCAATAAAGTTTTTTTAATGATTTTGAATGAATTATTGAGGGAGCGTAGCATCAGTCTCATCGGTGAGCAGACTTTGCTAATGTCAGCTCAGTTTTGACTCACTTTTCAACCTCTTGGTTGTGGGTCAGACCTCCCAGTTAGCCTGCATTAGAACGAAGAGATTATTGAACGATCAGGCGGGCTTGATCGAATGAGAAATGGTTGTGTGACTCGCAAGGCAGCGACAGATTTGCTTTCATCCATCTCTAAAAACATGCCTGCAGTAACTTCTCTTACCTTAATTTTGATGTTCCCATCCCACCTTTTTTTGTCTTGTTTTGTGTACAACTCGAACCATATTGCAACTTCAATTTACTGTGGCACCGCGAGTCATTTGCTCTTGACAGTAATGTTGAGTGCAGCTCTTGAATGAGCTGCACAGACCCAACTAATTTCAATTCAATCTACTGTTATGGGTGCTGGGCTTGTTCCCTTTACCTTAGACAGTACCATCTATTTATTCCATCATCGGGTGCCCAGCTAACAATTTTGGGTTGTAAGAATGTTCATCCAGCATCCAGTTTTGTAGACGTTGTATTAACGTTATTGCTTGGTTAAAATAACATTATTCAGACATTTTTTTATTATGTAACATTTTTGAAACATCCTCTGACAACTTAAAAATAAACTTTTTCATATGTTATATAATGTTAAAACATCTACAAAATATCTACCTCATTGCAAGAACATTTTTTGATAACTTTAAGAGAACAGAATGTTAGCTAACGTTCTGAGAACGTTCCCTGTTAGCTGGGTGTGTTCTGAATTGAACACCTGTCACGTTTCTCAGTGTCGTTGCTCTCTAGGGGAGCAATGCATATTGATTTGATGGCAAACTCTTTACACCAAAGGGCCATTAGGGCGACACATTACTCCCTCTTTGTCCTCTCCTTTACTTACAGCTGAGCTCTGAGTAAGAGATCCATTGTATCAGTGGCACACTTGTGCTGTTTTGACTGATGCTGTCACTCACGCTGCTGTCCATCTGCAGCATTACTGCGCTGTTGCGTGGGGTTGCATATCTCTCAGGTTACCAAGGACAGGGAATGCACAGAGAGATAGAGATACAACCAGACCCTGAAGGCTGATCATCCATTTCAACAAAAATTTCTTATAAAACTATCATTTTCTAATAACAGAAAATATGTTGGCACCATTATATTTTTGTGTACAATAACCATTTTAAACGTTTAAGCAAATGGTGATAATAAGAGACATTTCAGTCAAGTATTTTCAAGTGTTAACCAGTAGTGCTTAAAATTTAATTTCATTATGTTTTGACTTGTGTACTTTTTATCACAGTGTCATTATATAAAATATAGCATTCATTTAATTGTTGGTTAGGCAGTGTGGGTTTGTAAGGAGCCAGTAAAGAACCAAACATCAAACTTTCAAAACACTACTGTAATCAGCTAGCAACATATTAGCAATATGGGGGAGTTGTGCAATGGCAGGCACCACTGCTAAGGCTTAATTCATAAAACACGTTCGGTCTGCTCATGTGCCATGAATAGGGCCCCTAGGGGCCCCCTTTATTTCTTTTCTAATATAAAAATAAATGGCTTTTAAAGAAATCAATTAATTTGTTGGCTTCAAGGCCAATGAACATCTACAGTGTGTTATTTGAACTGGGGTTGTTTCGCTTGAAATGGGATAAAAAATCAGCACCATGGACAGCAACAGACCTCCAGTTAAAACAGAAGGCATTTCTATTGCCATCTAAAACCTTGTATGTGCATTACTGATATTTGTAATGCATTCATTGCATGCATGTTTTAACCTGCTGCTTTTCAGATTGCAGAAATGGTGGTGGACATCTCAGCCCTAATGGAGTAGAAACATCAGCCATGTTCTACAGCTGGTCCCAGTCTTGAGCAGATGGCTTTAGATGCAGCATGGTAAACAAGGGAGTACATTTAAATGTGTGACTGTCATTTTATTATGATTATTCAGGCTCATTTCTGCACATCAGGGCTAACCTGAAAGACATCCTTCTGTTTCTGAAGGCTTTCTTTGTTGTCCATTGCAAAGAACCAAACAAAGCAAAGCAATGCAGCTTTTGACTAAAACATATCAAAGTATCCAGCATTGCAATGTCAACCAGTAGCTTGAATTGCTGCTATCACGGTGCATAAAGGGAAAACTAAAAAGAAAAGAAAAAAGACAGAAGCACATCAACACTTTGTCCCATGAAAGCAGAATTGCTAGCCTGCCAGCTCAGAGTGTCAGGCTTCTAAAGAGAATAACAGGAGTATGGCATTACAATGCAAACCAAATCCCACAGATCTACACCAAACACACCCTCCATTTCTCTTAAAGAAATAGAACCCCTTTTATCTAAAAAACAACACAAGCTCTGAAAGATACGACCAAATGTTCCATTAATCAGACATGGCAATGCACAGTGTGTTTGTTTCTAAAAGGAAAGAGGAACTCACACGGTTTAGCATGCTAACTATTGAAAAAACATGTTTTGTATGTCTAAATACTTTGTAATATCCTAGTTTAATATGCAGAGACATTTACAATTAAGCCATTATTAAATTGATTTTCCCATAAATTGTAAACAATGTGAGAATATTGCTGATAATTACAGATCATTTAATTTCAAATACTTGTTGATGATGTGACTGCTTGATGAGAGTGGAGAAGTAACAGCTATTCCTAGATCTCACATGTGAGGATATAAAAAAAGCTGAGTCTGGGTTTAAAGCTGTGAGTGCACATGAAAATTGGTAGAGACAGGAAGACAGACATTACTTTTGGCAGAGCTCCATCTGCATCATTGAAAGCTCAATTTCTGAGCTGGAGTGAGTGAAAATAAACATTAACAGAGTCCTGAGAACATCTCTGATGGAGCATCTGTCAGATTGTAGGTCAACCTGCCGTTACTCTGATGCTGTTTATGATTGTCCTCATGGGCAAAGACCTGTTTTCCTCTGTTCCTCTGAGTATTGTGGGTAAATAAGGAGACAATGAGTAACAGCCTTGATAGATATTCAACAGAACTGAACACATTTATGCACTTGGCAGATGATTTTAAAAGTGCATATGAGCTTTAAGTTTTATTAGACTTTAGTATTTATCAAACCCCTGACCTTGTTATCATCTCCACCAGTTGAGCTATAGGTACAAAAATATGCTGACAATTAAAGCCAAGTAGTGGACAATTAATGAAAGAATAAAGGTGTTGTTTTCAGCTGACATGATAAAATAAAATACTACATTTAGCTGGCCAGTCAGCCCAGCCATCTGTAATGATTTTACACAGAGATAAATTCATACAATGTGCCTACAGAAGTGGGTATATCTGTGCATGTTTGTATTTGTGTGATATTTGCCATGTGAAATACTACTTTGCCTTTTCCCCTGCTAAGGCAGGACAATGTCATTGAAATCTTTATGAGAATGGAGGGACAGGCAAAGAATTCTGGGAAATGGGGAGGGGGGGGCTCGGTCACTGCATCCATAAGTCAATTTAATGGAACTACGGACTTGTGGAGGTGGAAAGTAAAACCAAAATACACAACTTTATTTTCATTTTCAATAATGGGCCGATGACGCTGCAAAACTGCGATCGATTTCATGGTCGCTCTGCCTGCCTCTCTTTGCCTCTCTTATCCTGGTCTCCCAGTTCTAAGTACCAAAGCAATGGTTTATATACAATGAAAATCCTTTCTTATGTGTAAAGCAACTGTAAAGCAACAGTGGCACAATGTTTTAGTCTTTTGATCTTACTGGCTTTCTGCTGTAGGGCACCGTGCTGTTGAGACTGTGTTGAGACTCACAGTATACTACAGTGGATTGTACTGACCCCCCCAAATAGGAAGTTAGGTTTGCCTGTACTGAATGTTTCTTTTGAATGTTTTCTGTAGGAGCAGATGACCTCTGAGCAGTGACCAGTTTCTGTTCACTTATTAAACTTTCTCTCACCTTTACACCTTTTTCCTGTAAAGGTGAGAGAGGCGAAGGAACTTTTGAAATATTACATAAAGGCCCGATAAATTTTCTTACTGCAGGCACCAATCATGTATGTGAGAAATAAGATGTGGGTTTAACTGTACTGATGCTTTGGTTTTGTATAAAGCTTGATCTGTGTGCAGAGTCTGATTCAATAAATGGTCTTTATATATCATTATAAGAGCCTTCTGTGCTGAGTTATAGCCTGTGCATACTTATAAATGGAACTAGTGGCGACAGAAATATAAAAGTTTGCCCAGCTAAATCATAAAAAAAGTATTTATAAAAAGTATAGCTAAGTCATTTGTTAATTTTACTGTTTTGGTATTATAGTATCTTCGGTAGTTATATTCTGTAGGCATCAAGTTGGCAGAGTTTGTCCTTCATTAAGGAAGTTAGCTATGGGTTGTTATTTGGTCAACCAATTTTATTTATTATTATTAGAAGTATCTTTATCTTCTTACAAACTTGTAAGTAACAAACAAGTATAAATGCAATATATTGCTTTGGTTTTGTATAAAGCTTGGTTAACAATAGCCTAATCTGAGCCTAATTATTTTAAAAGTAAAGTTAAGCTCAGGTTAAGCTCTGACATCATAAGATGACATCATTTTTGGCAGAATGCCAGATACCACAGTAATTTTTTAGTTTTGTTCAATTTTGTAATTCAGTCTGTCCTTCTTCAAAGCCGCTTTGAAACATTGCAAATAGTGTTATATAACGAAAACTGACTTTTGAATTTTTTTAAAGCATTGACATTAATTAATGGGTGTTGTTTCTTCATGTAGAAACACTGTTTTTGCTATCCTCACATACATCGTGCGAAGGTGGTCATGACATGAATTAAAACTTTACACAAACAAGGGCAGTTAGACATTCTGACACACTAGTCTCATGTCAGCACATATAATGCTGTGTGGCTATACATTTGACACAGTGTGAATTGTTTATTCTATATCTAGCCCTTAATTTAATTGTAAGTGCTTATTAATAAACCAAATAAACTAAGGGAATGCAGTTGATGGAGCTAAACTAGAACAGTTCTGAATAAAGATTACAATTTTGGCCCTTTATCTAGATCAGAAATGTAGACACACACCACTGGTGTTCTGTGTAGATCAGACCGGTTTTCTTTCACAGCATGTATTGAAAATTTGCCAGAAATTGCCTCATTAAAGTTTTATTTGTGTCCTGCTAGAAGTGTATTTGGTTTTTTTCACTTTATGTGGTCCAGTGTGTCTCTTGTTTTTGTGCGGCTTTTCTTGTTAAGAAGGTTAAAGCAAGTCATTTGGGAACTTGGCTTTTGATCAAACTGTTTTTAGAGTTAAACATCAATTATTAAAACTAAAGCTTGCAGTTTTTTCCAGTTAGAATACTTTCTCATAAACTTCCTCTTTCCCAGCTATCTATTCCTGTCAGCAACTTTTGTGTTATTGTCCGATGTGGGCTGGTAGAAAGTTCACAGAAGTTGTACAGCTATGTCCCCACAAGTATAGTAAAATCACTCAATTTCACTAAATATCACTAAGCCTATAAATCATAGAGACTGATATTTTTTGAAAATCTAACATAGCAGAAAGTTTTCTGTAATTGTTAGGTTTAGGGGTAGGGTTAGTATAGGGGATAGAATAAACAGTATGTACAGTTTAAAATCTGTACATACAGTAAAAATGTCTATGGAATGTCCCCATAAAACATAAAAAAACGTGTTTGTGTTTTTATGTGTATCTGTATAATACTATCCTCATACATTCTGGTGAGCTAATATTTTGCACATATGTAGATCCGACAGGTAGGAACAGCTCTCTGGCTGAATGCAAATCAAACATCTATTCACTCTGAATGGACAGAATCCATCTCTTCCCTTTCAAACAGCCTGTGGTCTAAAGCAAAGTAAAGGGGAACAACAGCTTTTCTTAAATGTCCTTGGTGCCATTTAAAGATAATGGAAATTGTGTGCTGTGAAGTACGCCAGGTTTCTCTGGTGGTAATTCCTCTTTGCATTATGGGTTGAGGACTCGGCACTTAGCCGCCCTGCTGCTCTGATCATTATTCATGGCCACTGAAAGCACGCTCACTCACACACACAAACAGCCTGAGCACAGCTCCACTCTGAAGGTTGGGAGGGGCAACAAAAAAAAGCTTGGCAAAAATGCTCAGCATGTCAACATCAAATAACAGATGGACTGACTGTGTGTGTGTGTGTTATGCTTTGTTGACCACCAGTTGCTTGCCCGTATCTTGTAACAAGAATAGTTAAGATTCTCTCACTATTTACTTCCCTTCATGTTGTTCTCAACATGTATGATGTCATTTCTTTGAAACTAAAACAGGAGAATTTTTAAAAAATCTTCACATAGTTCTTTTATGTTAAAGACAGTGAATAGTGACCAAGTTAAAGAACTATACATACATACATACACACACACATATATCTATGGTAGGAACATGCCCCATGTGAGTCATATCTACTTAAAACTGTGATAACTGATTCATTTGCAGGGAAGAAATGTCACCTTAGTTGATACTGTGTGTTCTGCTGAGCCAAATAATTGAACACCTGTTCCATGAAAAGGCTTGAATCGCCTTGTATTTTACATTTTAGTTTGTTGTTATAACTGAGGAATGCAACTTCAGTATCACCACAATGTTCACAGGTGCAATAATGGACGAAAACGAACCTGCTGAAAAAAAGTGGCTCACGTTGGCGAGTTCTGTATATGCGGCATCTCTAGCACAAAATGTCACAATGCAGTTTTAAGCATGTTGCTTCAGAGAATGGCTTTAATTGCTCTTGTGGCATGATAGATCACCGTGTAAGTGGGTGTCTTTCAAGGACTAGGGACCAATCCGACCACCCATATTTCAAACATCTCTCAAAACCCTTGTTCTTTCATTTGTAATTTTCATTTCCTTGGCACGTTGCTCTGTCCATATGGCTGATCTCTATCAGAAGCGTGAAGGCATGAGACGATTCGTAATTGGGCTTTTATGTCGGGTACTAATTAAAAATGAGAGGAGCGAAATCTAATGGACGCTCGCAGAACGGTTGTCGTTCTCATCAGAGAGGTTGATTAAAATCCGATATGTCTTATGCATATGAAAACTAATAAATGAAAATGGAGGGTTTGTTTCTTCGCTCTCCGCACTTTAGAATGCATTAATCAGTAATTAAGTTGCAATGGCTGGATTCTTATGACCCTCATAAAAATGAACCATAAAGACATTGTTGTGTGGTTGCATGGGAGTTTTTGCTGCATGTTTGCTGTATTTGGAGAAAGAATCCTTTATTGTGACCGAGGGAAAGAAAATAACATGGCTTCACTGCTCCCTTGAGCTTCTAATTCTTTTGACCAATTAAATGCATGTTGCAATGCAGTCTTCACTAAGTGGCCTGTTAATGTAATACATTTCAGATGACAGATGCCAAAAACAACCTCTTGGAACGTATCCACAGGCAATAAAACACATGAGTGTAAATTAACCACAGTAACACCACTCGAAGACAGCTGCAAAACTCTAGTCTCTGAGTAATGGATGGGCTATCGAATGATAAGGGAATTCGGCAGAGCTATAAAAAGACGCAAATGGTCACACTTTGTTGTTCTAATGCGTTCATCACAATCTATTCTGTACCGAACAATAGTGATCCACCCACAGACACCTGTCGCTGCTGTGGAGAGTTTTGGCTCTGCAAGATGCCTGGGAGAAATATGATAAAGTACAAGAGAGAGTTGGACAACTCTGTTTAACTGTGAGGTGTTAAAATAGGAAAAATGTTGGATGTGCAATTAACTGGAGGGTTTTCTTTGTGCTGTGAAGGGTTAGGTCATGTTTCTGAGTGAAGGAAAGCAGTCATAAGGCAGACAGAGAAATTGAAGAGCGCTTTGAGCTTGGAGACAAATTGGCCGTTAACATGATACGCACAGTAAAATTTGGTTTCCGAGCAGCCGAACCCCGTAGCCTGAGAGTCGCCGCGGCAACAGAGGAATTGTGCTAATGACTCAGAGTGTTCCAGTAAATGTTATTGGTCAGACGCCCAAGCCATCGGAGTCTTCCCAGTCCAGTGCACACACAATGTCATTAATCTTTCCCTTGTGCACACACACATACACAAATAGATGACAGTCGATAGAACAGAAAGTTTTCAAAGCCCAAAGACTACAAGTGCCTCATTTATTACTTAAGTTTGCAAACGCATGCTTATGCATGTTCCCTTTTTCCCAAAAACCACTGTACCTAAAAATTGTGTTCTGTTTCCAAACCTAGTAAGCTCCCTATATAGGCTGCTGCCCATTAAGGCAGCATCCTAAGTGAAATAAACCCTCATAAGTGACCTATTTGGAAAGCTCTGCATAAGCAACATCTATACACACGATGCAAATACAGACAGGAGATTTGACTCATAATTGATTTTAATAAATGTTGCTAAGCCTTTGTGTCAGGAGTGCTGTCTTTAAAATGATGCCTAGGTAGGCAGCTCTAGGTTTTGAAACAGTTGAGTTTTTCAACTAGGTTTTGAAACAAGAGTTTGTGTCTTTAGGTTTCTAACGAACAGATGTCTTTGGAGCAATTTGCACTGATTTAACAAATGACTTACATTTGGTCATCTCGCTTAATAATATATCATTGATAATTACAATAACAGATATTTATGTCAATGCCTTAGCAAAATTACCATGATTTTGAACAAAAAATTGAGTTTTTGTTCTTGTTTTCATTAATCTAGGTGCAGAGATTGAATGAAACTGAAAAACTGTGACTCTCGATTTTAATTTCCTCTTTCCACCCACTTTTCTGCAGACAAACTGCGGTGTGGATAAAAATGTGTATGTGCAGACACCATTCAGGTAACCAGCAGGGAGGTATGTTTAATACATGGAATGCACAGTTGGACGCCTACTTGTCCAAATGAACACTTCAAATTATAAAATATAATCCTCCTCACACAATTTCAATTCCTCTATCCATCCACTTGATCACACCCACGTGTAAACCCAAGCATACAAAACACTTTGTAGTTTGTGTACTCATAATTGCATCATTGTTCCTTAAAATTCCCTAAAGGGATTATTCTGACTACAAATAACTGATCTTAAGAGAGGGAACTGGCCTTTTCGCCACATTTTGAGAGCATAGCAGAGAGCAATAAAAACAGAAAATATTCCACCTGAATCACACTCCGCATTTGAGTACAGGGAGGGTGAATATAGTGGAGGGAAAATTCTCCATCTAAATTCCAAGGATGGGAGTCCTTTTGAGTAAGTGCCTCTCACCAGTGGCACATAAAACGTGCTGGAATGAAAGAGAGGCTTTGATGAGAATCAGCAGTTGATGGAGTGACGTTTGGAAAGTGAAAAAATGTGTCCATGACGTAGGATAAAAAAACATGAGAATGCAAATGAGGTAAGGCATAAGTGCAAGGTACCATCCAAAAAAAAGCACAGGGAAAAGAACGTGAGCGCATGACAAAAATCCCTATTTCAAAAGAGTCATGTGATTGTTCTTTTTCCACTATGAGTTTTCAGTGTTGAATATCATGGCCCATGGGGACACTTTTTTGGAGGCCTCTTCACAGCAGACACCCCTTGTATGGTAGATCTCATATCACACAGTAAATGACAAGAAACAAAACCGTGTTTAAATACAGCTCATGAGTGATGAATGTGTCTCATTTCACCCAAGAAGTTTCAGTCTGCAAGCGGCAGCATCTCCTAATCACCTCTTATTTTGTCCAGCCGATATCCTAAGAGAAAGTCCAGGATATGACAACCAGTCAGTGTCGATCTCAGAATAAACTTGGAATCAGCTTTGATTTTGACTGGAGCTCATGCATAAATGCATTTAGAAGGGAACACAATGGCTCTTTTCCAAAACCTTGCAAGCTGCCTACGTGGGTGGCAACACAGGCATGCTCATGACGCAAAGGCTATTCCAAAAGGTTATTACCTATGAAGATTGTTCAATATATGTCATCTATGAGGTTTTATTTCATTTACGATGCTGCCTTAAAAGGCAGCTACCCATCTAAGCAGTAGACAGCAAGACAGCTCTCTAGGAGTCAATATTTATAGCTTCCTAATGCTGTCTGTCTTTAAAAGCATTAAGCACAGTTGGCACAGACAGAAGTTTTTTCTCTAAAGTTGTAGAGGTTGTCAGGCAAATATTTGATAGGTGAAACAGATGCCTGCCCTTATTTATTTTTTTTTATTTTTGATCAAAATCTCACATCATTTGATTCCCGTGATCCCTCCTATTACAAAAGGCCTGCAGAAATACATCACATGCCTCTCATGTCTGTCAAGATCATACGAAGGCCTAAGGCTCTGATTAAGGCTTGACACTCAAGCTTTGGATCTGACCGCCTGGTGTTGTTGGTTGGGGGGGTGGTATGTCATACTGCCCTGACAGGTCAGGCTGTTTATAGGACACTGTTAGATTCTACCTCTACAGGCAATGCAGCTCTGCCAGCCGGTCCTGACTGACAGGTAGGTCCTTGCGGTGGCTGCTTGCACATGGAGCAAAGGGCAGTGTGAGAGAAACGAAATAGTCTGGTGAGGTGGAAATGAGTGCCCTAATGAGAGCTTAATCTAGATGACATGAGGTTATCTAAATATGTCCTATGTGTAGAGCTTGACAGTAAGTTAACAATTTCCACAGTGCCCCATGTGATATTAAACACTTCTCCTAGCTAACAGGAAGCGTTCTCAGAACATTGGCTAACATTTAAAAGTTAACATTATCAAAAACATTCTTGCAGTAATTTTACGTTTTTTAATGTTGTACATCATATATATCAAAAATGTTATTTGTAATCTGTTAGTGGAACGTTTTAATAACATAACAGAATTAAAACAGTTTGAATAAAGCAATATAATGTTAATACAACGTCTAAAAAAACGGACATTTTGAACATTCTTAGAATATTCAAAAAGTTTTTGTTACTTAATGAAAACGTTAGGAAAACATTCTTATGACTTAAAATTGTTATTGTTATTCTGTATAAGCAATAGATATGAGAGGCCGTGCCATATTGTAGATATGGACATGATTATATGTATAAATTATATTTATAAATAAAGCCATTATGATTATACTCATAATATTGTCCTAAGTGTCTTATTGCTTAAATAGAATACAGTGTTTTTAATACTACATTTTTATACACTATTATGAAAATGTTTCATAATATCAAAATTATATAACAGATAGCATGCAAACTGTAATGAAATGTTATTATTTAACGAAAATAAAAATCTTTGCAGTTCAGTGATACACAGAAGTGAAATAGTCTTAGCTGTCCTATACTGTGACTATATCATGACTGATATATTCACAGTATAGGATGCTGATTGACCAATCAGCATCCAGGACCAGAACTATGTTTTATAATCTGTCTTATTCTAACCCTAATGTTTTTGTTGAGTGGAGTACATGGAAATTGCTTCCATATTTGATTCAATTGAAGAAACAGTAAGAGAGAATAAACAGTATTTTGTCTTCACAGCCCCCCAAATTAAATAATAAAAAAAATCTTGTGGCAAAGCCTGAGGCAGCTTGTGGCCTAATAAAATCTCCTACAGTGTGACTAAAGCAGAACAGAAGTTTCAACGGTCTTTCCACCAAACAGAGAGAACAAACCAGACACGTTTGTAACATTTTGATTTAATGTTTTGTGTTTGACTCTGAATGACCCTCATTATTGGTTTTGTTTCTGCTTTTACAGTTAAAAGCCAATATTATGTATCAAATGGTTTTATAAAATATCTAACATAATGAGGACTTCCCAGAAGTTCAGTCTGTTTTTAAATGATTATCTAGCAAAATTCTGTATTGACTTCAGCAGTCAACGTGATGCAAAACAAACGTATGAATAATTTGTGTGAATAATGAAGCTAACGTTGTTTTTAAATAAACATTTAATTCTGAAAATTTCAGACACTGCTTGGAAAAGCAATTTATTCAGATTCCTTTCTGAGTGCAAGTAAAACAATAAATTGATTAAGTTACAGATGAATCGCTTGTCAAAGATGGAAAACCTCACCATGTTTTTACTAAACAAGTCCAGGCTCCATTGATTAAGGACTATTAAAGACATGCATGCTTTTATATTTTATATATTAAATGGCCGTTAAATCCATATTAGAAAGCAGTGAGTATGATAAATGATCAGGGTGTTTAAAGACTTCATTATTCATAAGTCATTCCAGGAAGATGTTGTAATGTAATGTAAATGATTGCCCCATCCCCCACTTCACCTCTCAGTGATCTGCAGAAGAGTGGAAATGATGAGGAATTCTCCATAAGAATTTGTTTAAATCCCATTAAATTGCAGAGGCTTAGAGAGACGATCTGAGAATGATGATGTTCAGTTACTGTTATGTTTAATCACATGTGGGTGGAATCAAATTAGACATTCACATGACAAGGGTGTTGATATTTTTTGAATGTAGTGCCACAAATGCTAAGCAGTTACTGATCACATTAAAAAATGTGTCACACATGGTGAAAAAAATGTCACGCTGGACCTTCATGTTGTAATAGAGTGATTAGAGAGATATGATGTGTTATGTGTTGTTAAGGAACAGCTCAACACAAAACTGAAAAATTCAGTACAGTTCAGTACAGTTCAGAATATAAATGTATACAATCATTATATCAGTGTGTTTGGGTGGCTATCACTGCATCTCCTGAAGGCATGAAGTACAGTACAGTGGCTAAGTGACTTGCTGAAGGCCACATCAGGAGAGTACAATAGCTTGAGACTATCAAAAATGATTTGCACCTTGCTGTTAAATCTCAAGGTGATTTTGTCCTAATAGGTTCTCAAGTGCAATTCCTGACCTGCAGAGCAGCACGTCACAGCTGCAGAACATGCAGTAGTGTATAACTGTCCACTACAACCTAGTTCGCTTTAATATCGACACTGCCTACTTTTTTCATTCGTTCTGTATTCTGTCTTTGTTTAATGCTTGTTTGTATGTTTTTTTTCAGATTTTGCTTCTCTCTAACACTCATTCCTCTGTTCTCTGCCTACTTCAACTCTCTAGACGCTGTGCTAATGAGCCCAGCTGTTTGTGAACATCATCGAGTCATTTATTGAAGCTTACAAGGGTTTCGCAGGAAGAGGTGTGTTCAACCATAATTGTAATTATTCAATCCGCCTCTCAAACCCACAAAGTTCTGCTTCTCATCTTTCATAGCATCTTCCTTGCCCTCCCTCACTTTATCCTGCAATTGCTCGCTGTCATTCTTTTTTTAACCTCATCTCTGATGGAGCCTCCACTCCATATCTTCCTAATCTCTAAATCTCATCGGAGAGATTTGAATCTGTGGGCTTTGAAGACCCCATTTATGAGAACTTCAAACCATTACACGGCCAGATAAATATCTAACACAAGTGACAGAAGTAAATATGCAAAACTAAATCAAATAACCAAGGAGAACTAATCATTTGATCAGCCTGTCTCAGGCTCCCTGTCTCATTTATAAATGCAGTGAAATGATGGATATCTCTCTGTGTTAAGTCTGAAGTTGTTGATTTCAGTTGACAAAGTAAGGTTGGAAAGTAAATATGTTTTGTTTCCTTACAAATAAAGTCAGGGAAACTAAAATGGAAGCAGAAGAGATTCAAATGCTTCATATGTGAGTAAGCAGACTGAATAACTTTTCTTCCACCTGAAATGCTCTTGACATAACAGGTCTTTTCATTACATTTTGTTCCTTTCATTATTTTACTCTTTGGGACTGCAGGTGGTAAATAATTTTGATGTGCTATTCAGGTTTTGTCCTTGAAGACCTCTAACATATTTTCTAAGATATTTTTACCTGTTAGAGGAGCAAACAGGTGCTTTTTAATAAACAAAGAAAAAAGCTGTCTGTATGAGGTTTGTCCCTGTGGTAAAAGCTAATACAAGCAGATGGAAAATTTGGTATCTTGCAAAGCATAGATCGGAAGCTATTCTTATTTCCCACTGGTCTGCGCATGAATGGAGATGTAGAGAATACATGCAACTCAATGCAGACACCTTTACTGAAAATCAAAATCACAAAAAAGAAATGAATGTGTTACATGTGACGCTAGTTCACTGAGATTTTTTGTTTGCTTGTTTTTAACAAAGAAGAAGGTTTGAGTCAGAAATCCTTGAGTTTAGCCATGATTTAGGCTTGATTGTATCTTGTGTTTATCTTTTTCTGAGGTAAAATATGAGTGTAACATGCTCTAGAAATGCACAGGAGAGAAAAATATGTATACTTTTATTGAGCCTTCAGTGTAGAGGTCATGCCAGATCTGGGATTGTGTGTAAACTGATCCCCAGTCAGTTGTGGTCGACCACTGCAGTATTGGCTTCTCGTCTGACATTTGTTTCTAGATCAGATTAGTAAGGAAAAGTGTCCTCCCTTAGGAACTAATGGGGTTTTTATCTCAGTGGCAGGGTATGCGAAGCTTCCTCAGCTATCAAAGGCACCCCTAAATTGTTATATGACCCAAATCTCTGACACACACACACAAACACACAGATTTTCAGATACTCGATGGACTACTCTAAAAACTCTAAATTTACAGACACAAACATCACTGAAGTCTGATAGGGTTCAATTTGAAGTATCTGTGGGTTCATCTCCAAAACATGATGCTTGTTCTTTAGGTCTTTTCAACATTAAACAAACAAAGAGCTAAACAACTTTTGATTTTGTTTTTCATTATAAAAACACTTCACCTATATACAGAAAATCTGTGTTTGTTTACTCAGCTTCATGTCATTCATTCTTTTGGACACAAATGCAGAATATTTAAAAAAATAACTGTTTATCTTCTCTTTACATGCAACAAAAGATAATGAAACAATCATAAAAGTACTCTATACCATTTGTACCATCTTTTATACTTTTTATACTTTATATTTTATACCATCTCTATACTATTACCAAGTTAAAACTTCAGCCTTTAGTCACAGAACATCTTGCCTTACACCACAGCTTTTAATTCTCTTATATGCCTCCACATATTTAAATTTGGTGTGATGCTAAAGAAACAAGCAATAGCAGTTTTGAATGACAGGGTAAGTAAATGATAATGGAATTTTTATTTTTATTTTTAAACTTTTTCACATTGACGTTCCAAATTCATCACCCAGCACAACATCTGCCAAGTTTACAAATAACAAACATGGCAATTAATATTATCGTCACCATCACAAAACAGTTTTCCAATAACCATTATAACGCTCTTTCTTCTTCTGTTTCGTCTCCAATTCCATTTTTGCCTTTTTTTCCTTCTTTGTCAAAGTTTTGTGGTTGCTCTGCCTTGATTTGTTATTGATACAGCATTGTTTTCTATTGATCAACAAAAACTCAAAACCCACAAAGAAACAGATGTACCTATGATTTTCAAGCCACTGAGCAAACTCAAATGTGACCTGTAGGTTTGTTTCAAGTATTCATGAAAGCTTGCATATCTGCATATGGTTGACGGGTCACTGCATCACATTCCAGCGCAGCTTTTTCTGCATTACCCCAGAACTCCATGTTTTGCAACAACTGCAACACAAATGCTTTAACCTGTTTAAATAATGGATAAAATCAACCCACAATGCGTCAGACGACCAAAACAGATCAATCATACTGCCTCATATCATAGGGTGTGTTAAGCGCCTAGAGGTGGAAGAAGTATCAACAGACACAGTTATTAGTATTGATGAACCAATAAAAATACTCCTAACACAACTCTGGCATATTCTTCAGAAGAGGATCCAAAAATCGGGTAGGGTCTGAGATGTGTAGATTTGAACAGGAAATTGATTTGCTTGTACTGTTAATCTTGCTCATTAGACAACGCTCAGGAATACTTGATTCTGATTGGTCAATTGCAGCATTTGTGTCAGCATCCTGATCAATCGGTTATTCAAGTTCCAATAATGATCGACTAATTGCATTTTTTTTGTGTTCTTATTCAATTCTATACTGAGTTGACAAAAGTAATCAGGCTAATTCTTCTAAAGATAATTAGAGTATGCATAAAAAAGACAATTGTATGCAGAGCTGTATAATGATAATAAAGGATTTCTATTTAATTCTGTTCTGTTGTTCTGTTGTGTTCTGTTCTGTTGTATTATAAAGAACATTTTAAAGGTTTGGTACTGATGTGAAGAAAAGAGTTTGATGTAAGTTTTGTATTGGGTGCTGCAGAGCTGCACTGTACAGCACCACTGGAAGGAATAACACTGCAGGTTAGAGAGTACTAGACTCTCTTGTCATGCCCCGGGTCTGCAAATCAGGGCCAAAACCCTTAGGGCTAAGAGGGCAGGATGTCCTCTGGCTCCTCTGGATAAAATAAATAAAGTTTTATTACTTATCTGTCTCTCAAAAACTCCAAACTGCCTGGCACAAATCCAGTGAGCACTCCTAAGGCATAAGAGGCAGCAGGGGCTGACCTAATCACCGTGGAGACGCTGTCTAACAGATGGCATTATGGGATGTGGGGAGAGCAGGAAGGGATTTGTCAGTGAGGCTGCTTGTTTTGCTCCTGGCTGACTCTGAAGGTGTTACTTTCAGGAAGCTGTTGATCTGTGAGTGTTGGAGAGAAATAAGAAGAGTGTGAGAAAAGCAGAGCAGATATTCATGATGGGGTGGGGTGCACAAAGCCCTGGATTGAAATCCAAGAACTTTTGAGTATTAATGCGCAAGAAGTGAGTTTTGGTGGTGAATCACACACTGAAAGACTGGTTTAAAAGATAAACATAGGGTCAAGATGTTCTGCTGAAAAAACAGGGAATGTTCCCAGAACGTTGGTTAATGTTCTCTTAAAGTTCTGTCAACTTATCAAAAACATCCTTAAAGAAACATTAGAAGAATTTTTTTTAACATTATATCATTATATATCACATTTTAAAAACATTACAGAATTAGGAACTGCTTGAATAGCGTTCTTATAACCCAGCAAAAATTTTAATACAAAATCTTAATTTAATACAATCTAAAACACTGGGCATTTAAAATAATATTTTTTTATGTTCACTTGCATTTTAACAGCAAGAATGTGCTTTAGAAAATCTAAATCTATATATTTTAAACATATGTGCATATAAAGTTCTTTTAACCCTTCTGTGTTGTTTTCCTTTAAGATGCAGCATATGGGACATGATGAATCACAGCTATCTGACATCATCATCATTGACTCAGTAGCAGTAAGTGTGCAACACAAACACCCTGAATATAATATCATTTTGCATGTGTTTAAGAAACGTTTTTAGCAGTCGAGAACACATTTACTAAAATGTCTGCATCCCTGACAGATTTGGATGCTGCTGCAGGGGACCAGCATCCAAAACACAACATATGCTGTTGTTTTATCAGAGCAGTATTGATTTGACTCTCTGTCACATTAGCATCTGTGTACATCTGGGAAAACCAGGGAAAGGGGATTTGTCCAGGTGGGGTGGGGCCCAATAGTCATATTGTTACTCTTCTGGTTCGGAGTGTGAATGCCAGTGGCATAATCACGCTGTTCACACTTGTTGATCCAGTAGGTCTTGTTGGTTAAGTTAGTTCTAAAGCCCATTATTAGCATCATCATATCATGCATTGGACCATCTTCTGATACACAGCATATTCTGGTCGTTTTGATCGTCTGCCACATTAGCATCTTTGTACATATCTGCCATTTTCTTTGCCTGACTCCATTAGTGATGGCTGTATATATTTGACTCTATATTGACTTTCCTTCATCTTCTGCAGGAAACTCTATAGCTGCAGGTTATAGACTGACACTAGGGTTACCTGCTCAAGAAAAGACAAATTTGTGCCAGGTATAACACACACACAAGTGCACACATACCCAGAAAAATATTGCTTAGTAGTTGCTCTTTTAAATCTTTGGAGACTTTGTGGAGATTTATTTTAAGTATCATTTTTGTCTCAGATGTTTCTCCAAAAAGGGGGAAAAATAAAACCAAGAAGTGGAAACATACACAGATTGGACCAAGAAACACAACAAGACAAATTGTTGACATTTACATTCATTCTGCAGACGTTTTTGATTCAAAGTGACTTACAGTAAATATAACATATACATTTTATATCAGTACATGTGTTCCCTGGTAATCGAACCCACAACCTAGCACTGCTAGCACAATGTTTTTCCAGTTGAGCTACAGAGGAACACACAGCACATACAGTAAGAGTACAGGGCTGTAAAATGAATGTGAAAGAATTTGATGAGAATTGTTAATACCGAAATCTCTGACGTTTGATTGCAGACCTTTGTTTGCAAATTTGCATCATTTGAAGCATTTAGAGAAGGATCTAAGAAACAACTGAGAAACAAAAGACAAAAAGTCTCCATTTGATTTTGATTTATTCTCATTGCTGATTTGGAGATATAATTGAGATATTAAAGTGATTTGCTTCTCGTTTTTCTTATTTATTGGCACTCACATGCACACACTGGCGGGGACACACAGAAAAGCTTCTGACAGGACGAGAAAATGCTGTCATGTTGCGTATACTCTGAAAGCATCTAAACTATTCAGCCAAGCACATGTTCCCACTCACCCACTCAACACTACCCCACACACACTCACTCACACACATACACAATTATACACTTGTGAACGATCACAAGAGAATGAATAAGTCCCAGCTCTCTCAGATGAGGAGAGGTTTATCGGCTTATCACAGCTGACTGACACCACACCCCCCACACAATTTCTTCCTTTCCAGCAAAATCCGACAGACTTATTGTCCTTCTTTTGAAAGACAAGCCTCCTCTAAACATCTGTTTCACAGTGAGCTTTGCAGGTGAGCTAAATCCATGTTTCCCCTGTCATTATGAAAACACACACCCTGACGAGACCTACAGGAGAGAACGGATTCAAACGGGATCATTTTCTGTGTCTGAATGCAGAATCGTACTGTGCATGAGGTTTTACAGTCTAATTTGACGCAACCTGGGCTCCATATCCAGACACCCGACACCACATGCAGCTCGGCTGGGCAGGTAGGAGGGGAAGTGGAGTGGATCAATACACTTGTTAAAGATTGCAGATAATGAAAATATTGAAAAAATATATTCCACGCTATCAATATTTGATGAGAAGAAAGCCAGAGGAGGCAAAAAGACCCAGGCCCAAATGACACAAATGAAGAAATAGTATACTAAATAAGTAATGGAATGAGCAACCTCATCGATTCATCAATCTTATTTATTTTTCCTCTTTTTCTGAGTGCTTTTCCATGAACGTAACCTCTTTCAGAGCCTCTTTTCAGTTGATATTAGATATGAATGTCATTATTTGTTTGCATGCAGAAGCGCTGGGGTTGCGGCTTTTTTAATCCTATATGTTAAGTGTAACCTCAGTTATGTTTTTATCTGTGTAATGCAGGCTGTCAGCACCTCTAAATATCCATATCTAAGACACTGGTGCTAAGAGACTAAGACTGCTGACATGAGATAGAGAAAATAGCCCTCTGTCGTACATTGATAACATCTCTGTCTAAGCTGAAAACATCTCAAAAACTAAATCCTCCTAGACTAGTGGATTGCTCTAAAAACTTCTGCATGTTTTCAGTAATTTATTGTGCTGTTTGGAAATAACAGGTGATTAGAGCTTTTCTGCATCATCTGATTAGACCTGGGTTATGACATTACTGAACTTTAATGAATTGTTTAAGGTTAGCTGTTTACTGTGACCGGCCACATTAAGTCAAGTTCTGGTGATGCTTGTATCAAATATAAACAAACTAGTGTCAGCTCATCTCTACATTGTAAATGTTTGCTTTTCAGATCTCCATGGGAACAGTGTTGGAGACGTGTAGTTGGAGTACACCTGTTTTAGAGGCTTTCATTAGCTTAAGCTTAGTTTCAGATGCTAAGCGTTTAATAATATGCAGACCAGACGATGCTCCACGGAGGCACGATGGAAAGATGCGTTGAGTCTTTCACGGAGGCGTTGAAAATGTCTGCTGTTTTATCAAGATAACCTTTACATCAAACAGAGTAATAGCTAAAACTCCCAGAGAGTGAGAGAGAGAGAGAGAGAGAGAGAGAGAGAGAGAGAGAGAATGTAGCATTATAAAGATTTAGATATATGCAGACACATCCTACACATTACAAGGAAAATAACAAGCAATGCAAGTAAGCTGAAATAAAGCAGACACCCACGAATTAATATCTGAGAGTTCTTCTCTTTTTAAAAACAAACTCACAACAACACACTTCATAATGCTGCAAAATCCCTCAGAACCATCAAAAAACATGTTCCCATTATTAAAGCAGTTCTTCAAACTGGACAATGATAAAAAAGATGATGATCAAGCTTATTTTGCTAACACTTCAAATGTTTCCAGAGCAGCTAGCAATGTATCAATGCCAAAGCACAAAGACAGAATGTAACACACTATTGCCTGCCATCACACACCATCAGTGATAAATGTGACTTTATATGAAGATATAAAGCCTCTGGCTTATTTTGTGTCACCCCACTAGATCCGAAATCTATATTTGTACATTTTTATTGAATTTATAATACTATATCTTACTTTAACCTATTTAATTTCCTATAAATGGTATCCTGTATGTATTTGAATGCTGTGGCAAAATTGCCGTCCTCTACAGTTATTCCAATAAAGCATCATCGACTACGAATTTTGAGAGAGAGAACATATGTTTCGTAATGTTTTTAAATGGTATGGCTGGACTTAAAACTGTTAAAATGCACTTTAAAAACATCATGATTGTGCTTGATATTGATTGATTCATAAAATCCAACTTCCAAATACTTTCAAAGTAAATAAAAAGCCTAATTCAGTTTACATTATAAAATATACCTAAATCCCATTTTGGAAAAGCATAGACACTCACACACACACACACACTGAGCAAATGGTGATTGTGTTCACACAAGTAAATCATCACTTGCCTTAAATCACATTGAGCCTGTGAAAATGAAGCGGAGAGGTGGAGGGTTCGGCCTTTTCTTCATCAGTGGAAACGATTCCCTTGTCCGCTATCCAGTGAAGGGCAGTGGAGATGAGAAGGCAGATTATGCTAAAAAATAAAGGAGAGGAGAGATTGTTTGCAGCTTAAAGGGTACGCTTCATTTCTCTTCATTTACACTGAATTACTCCGAGTCCCTCGGGAGGTTTGTCTTGGCCTGTGCCCTTCAGTACATTCCACAGAGCCTTGAAAAGTTCACACTTTCTTTACCTCGCAGGAAACTGAAGATGGCTGCATGCAGAGGTTATGTAAAGGTAAATTAATATTGTCTCGGGGTCTTAACTTAGAGTACGTAATGTACAGGAAATGTAAAGGTGGCGGTTCAGAAACAATTTATAAGTTCATACAATAGCAAAGAGCATTTTTTCGAATTTGTTTTAATAAACCTTAAAACATTGTTACAGCCAGTTCAGACATTGGTGTAATATTTCATAATTTCTTTTTTTATGTTGTTTACTGCAGTTTTCTCTAGTCGAGTCAGTAGTGTTGCCATCAGTTCCATGACATCTTAAATACATCTCCTTGATGTGATCTGCCTTTGATCTTCTCTCTGCTTTCTGCTTTGAATTCTGGGATATTAACTTTTGATTAGATGCAATATATGAGTTTTACCATGAGTGCATACAGACAGAAAGGTCAGACAGATGCTCATTTATATATATATATATATAGACTCAGAGATTTTAATTCAATGCTTATGTATTCGTAGACTCTTGCAAAGAGACTGCCACCACAAGCTGTCACCTAAGTCCAACTTCATCTATTCGTGTAATCTTAAATCAGTCATGGTTTGAAAACAAATGCTGATCTAGTCTAATGTAGCCAGACTTTTGCTTTTTAAAGCACAAAATACTGTTTACTTTTCAGTTTCTCAGGCCAAGAACTCCCCACATGGACAAGAATAGGTTTGAGTATACAGTTTGTCTAATGGAAAATATTTTATTTGCTACGTGGCTTAAAACGCTGAGAATCTATCTAAGATGTGATGTTATACACTGGGAATTTAATGATTTGATTTTTGTTCTTCCTTTAAAGTGGTCACTGTGTGGTCACAGCAGCTCTGTTTTTTAACCGTCTGCATCAGGTGGTCTGTAAGCGTGCCGTCTGAGGCTAAGACAACTACTGATCAAGCAGGTGAGTGTTAAACAACAATATAAACAACATGGCATGACATGACATGAGAGACAATAATAAAGATGTGAAACAGGCCTTTCATGTGTCATCTGCTTCATTTCCTTTGTTGCTGTTTCTATAAAATTGAAGTCAAGCAACATGGAGAGAGAGGGTCTTATGGCATTTCTCACACACACACACAAGGAGAACCGTAGGTCAAAGCTGTATTAATGAGACATGCAGATTGGTCTGTATGGATATGTGATTAGGTAAAGGTGGTGTATTAGAAAGCCTCACATTCTTGCCTCTTATTTCTGTGGAAAGAAGATCAGACAGATACAACGTATGTCCTGCAGATGTTTACACCGGCTGGTTTGATCTCAGGGCAAAATCTGTCCTCGTTGTATTGTGCTGAAGGACAGGGAGTCTTCAAGCTTATGGTTTGTAAGGTCACACAGAGTATACCCCCATAATTGCTGAATATTATGTTCACGCTACGAAATGAAGAACTTTTCAATATCACCCCCAATCATCTGTCAGCACGTGCTCACCACCTGCCTGAAACAGAGGCAGAAAGATAGAAAGAAAGAAAGAAAGATCTGCCAGCCTTTGTGGTGTTGTTCGAGACAAGGCACACTTACAGCGTTTCCTGCATCCTCAAATATATCGTTTCCAAAGAGGAAAGTAAGACATTTGCTGAGGGTAACACTGACTGATAAACGGAGACACAGAGAGAGAGAGAGAGAGAGAGAGAGAGAAGAGAGAGAGGTAACGAGAGAGAAAGAAAGAGAGAGAGACAGAGAAAGAGAGAGAGAGAGAGAGAGAGAGAGAGAGACAGAGAGAGAAAGACAGAGAGAGAAAGAAAGAGAGAGAGAGAGAGAGAGAGAGAGAGAGGGAACGAGAGAGAGAGAGAGAAAAAAGAGAGAAAGAGAGACAGAGAGTGAAAGAAAGAGTTAGAGAGACAGAGAGAGAGAAACAGAGAGAGAGAGAGAAAGAGAGAGAGAGACAGACAGCGAGAGACAGACAAAGAAAGAGAGAGAGAGAGAGAGAGAGAGAGAGAGAGAGAGAGAGAAAGAAAGAGATATAAAGAGAGAGAGAGACAGAAAGAGATATAAAGAGAGAGAGAGAAAGAAAGAGATATAAAGAGAGAGAGAGACAGACAGCGAGAGACAGAGAAAGAAAGAGAGAGAGAGAGAGAGAGAGAGAGAGAGAGAGAGAGAGAGACAGAGAAAAAAGAGAGAAAGAGAGACAGAGAGTGAGACAAAGAGAGACAGAGAGAGAAAGAAAGAGAGAGAGAGAGAGAGAGAGAGAGAGAGAGAGAGAGAGAGAGAGAGAGAGAGAGAGAGAGAGAGCAGCAAGTGTGGATCAGTCCTTCAGGAGATCTCAGTGAACGGCGGGAGGCGCGCGCTCATTCGTGTCCGCGTCTCGTGGTGGCTCGTCGCGTTTTCTCGCGGCTGTAACGGGCGGAGGTTGTCGGTTGTCGGAGGGATGGCGCGGAGTACTTCAACAACCGCGGGATCCCACAACCGGCTCGGGATGTTGCTCCTGTCAGCGCTCACCGTCTTCGGTTCAGTTTCACCCGCGAGTAACTGTGAGTAAAAATGAGAGTGTGTCGCTTCATCGGCGGAACCGAGCCTAGAAACCGTGGCCATCGTGGAAATAAAATCACGTACAGAAGTCCGCGGAAACCTTACGTCGTGTTGACAAAATGACACGGCCGTGAGCATGCATGCATATTAATAACTTTTACAAGTACATATATTATGTTTGCAACAATGGCTACGTCAGTTTGTCGTGCAATCGCTGGAAGTTTGTCCACCTCACGACGCGTTTTGCTGTTTGTTTATGGCTGATGTTGTGGGATGTTACGCGTCATTTTTCTCCTTCATTACCGAAACGCGTAAAATGCAACAGGAATAAAAGTTCTTCCATCGACTTGTTTTATAGTTTTCATCTATACTGTACACACCAATTAAACTTTGTAATATATTACAGCACATATACATTATAGTGCCAATGTGGCGTTTCTCTGAGGTCACATACGACAAAAGACAAAGTCCTAATATAAAGATATAGATTAAAGACACGTATACAAGTGAAAACGTCAAAAAAACAACAAATAAATAAATGTCCTGGTTTGTGTCATTAAAGAGAGTTTAAACCGGTATCCTCGTCTTTCATGTTTAAGTCTCTCTCTCTCTCTCTCTCTCTCTGTGTCTGTGTGTGTGTGTGTCGATGTCTCTCTACCACATTCTAACGCGCGCAGAAAAGTCAAAGCTTTTGTTTGCTATATAATTTTTGGAGGGGTAGATTGCAGGGGTATTGGAGCAAATGCCCCTTGCTAGATCTGCCCTAAGCGAGGGTAGGTAAACGTGGGAGTGACGTGTGATTGGTGTACCGTGTGTGAGAACGGTGTGCGTTTTCCGGTGCATGTGAGTTTGATGGTGCATTTGATGGTGCATGTGAGTTTGATGGTGCATGTGAGTTTGATGGTGCATTTGATGGTGCATGTGAGTTTGATGGTGCATGTGAGTTTGATGGTGCATTTGATGGTGCATGTGAGTTTGATGGTGCATTTGATGGTGCAGGTGCATTTGATGGTGCATTTGATGGTGCATTTGATGGTGCATTCGGGCTGGTTTGGGTGTGCTTAGGTGTGTAGTAGAGAAGTGTGTAAGTGTTTTGGGGATGACTAAAGAAGTGTGGAGGTGTGCAGGAGAGGAGTGTATGACAGTGATTGTTTTGGGAGTGTTTTTGGGTCTGCTGTCTACTTGCAATCAGCACAGCGGATGTCAGGCAGAGGTGCTGCAGCTTCTGTAAGACAGAAGTGGCATTTAACTCGCCCCACCCAAGAATAAAAGCCCTCTACGGTTTTCAATCTGCCTCTCACATATTTCAGCACCCTCAAACAGGTGTGTGAGTGATTGAACTCTTGGGCCCTTGCCAGGAGAAAATAACTCTAAATAAGTTTCACGTTTAAAACAAATGCTCTGAAACAGACAGCAACGTTGAGGACAGAGGTGCTTTCAACAAAATTTTAGACTCAAAATGGCAGACAGCAGTGTGTTTTACTCTGTTTATACAGCCTTTTGTAAAACTGCAGTGAGCATTATAAACTGCGTGTTCAATGTGAGACGGTTATAATATGACAAGGCTGGTTTGGTATCAAAGCACAGAATAGCAAAAATGATGCCAATTGTAAATAGTGGTGAAATGTCTTAGACTCACTTATGTTTCATGCTTTAATGAACATATGAATATTCATTAAACTGATCTATAGTGCATTTATATTAGCATGGAGGAGTTGTTTATTTGCCTGCACAGAACTGCTTATAAATTGTTTGTTCGTTACCAATTGCTTGTATTGGCTTACAGCTGTTTATGTAAATTAAGGACTTTCGACAGCCAAGTCAGACTGAACTGTGTTTTGTCCGTGCACTTCTGAGTCATGTTTACCAACTCGACTAGTGAGTGTTAAGTGTGTCTTGTGGGTGTTTATGGTGCTGTTTTAGTAGGTTTCCACAACATTTATGAAACGCTGGAGGGACAGCATTCTATATTTAAAATCTGGCAAGAACATCCTCGCAACCTAACCTTAAAAATTTGCATGTTAAATATACATATGTCATAAAGGAACTGAGGAAACACACACACACATTCAACACATAGAGCTGGGTGTAAGTCCTCTGGGATAAGACAGGTGATGCCTTCCTAATCCCCCATAAAGTATTCAATTAAAATAAATGGTTTCACCCTTAATGCAAGAGCCTATTTTTTTATCCTGCAGCAGATCCAGCTCTTGGTGCTGTGAAAATCTGAAGTGCTTAAAATCTGAAGATACTGCACAGTTACAGAAAAGCTTAAAACAGACATTTAGCCCAAGACAAAGCCGGTCTTCGGAAATGACAAAGGCAGTTTTTGTTTTCCTAAACTTCATATTTATATTTGATGTAAACCCGTAGAGAAACAACACATGAATTTCACATGTGCAAAAACCATATGTCATTACAAGTGTGTGGTTTTGGAATATTGTAAATAAATTCCCAAGGGAAACTCATGGAATCACATGTGAAGCGTGATGACGTTTTTCACACGTGATCACTTTTTTGTGCATGTGAAATGTCTCCTGTAAGGGTTTACATGAAATATAAACATGAATAAATTAAAACAAACAAATACGAAGCACTGAAGGGTTCTGATGCCAGCAGCAGAAGAGTGTATGTAATCATGAAATGCCCTGTGTAGAAATCCTGGAACATTTGTGTTGGTGGCTCTGACATCACAGCTAAAATAATCAAAATTCAGTGTAGGTCTGCGAAGAGATCACTGCAGTTGTTTGCTGCTGACCCATAAGCCTCTGGTCCAATCAGTGATTTCTACAGAATGGCTCAGCCGCTTGTTTAAATCCACAAGGAATTATTGTAAAACTTCAGAGTTGGTATTCTGGGCATATTTGACCTCAAAATACCTCATGTACTGTCTTTGATTTGACTGTGTCCTTATCTTTTATTTCTGTTTTCTGCTGCTGGTGTATCCTCCTTCAAAGCGGGTAGGGAAGGTTTTGTGTAGATTATGTTGTTTTTCATGCGTATAAGAGTTTACACGTGTTGTTGTTGTGAGGTGTTACAATATGACTGACTTTGAGAACAAACTCCTAAGCAATAGAAGTTAGTTGACATGTACAGATTAAAAATCTGCACTGATTCATCTTAACTTCCAAACATTGAACACACATCCTACTAGTGTGAGGCAGAGATGCTAAGTTTTGCTACTTGTTAGCTGGATTACTACTTGGGAGGAAGCTCAGCCCACAATCTGTTGCCTACAGACTAGCCTCTTTCCATTACAATGCCAGGATTACTCCAGGTTGTTACATCACAGAATTTCTTAAACTTTAACTCATAGCACGGTACTCTTCAACACTAAAAAATATAAAGATGAAGGATAAATTAAATGCAAGTGCAATTTTTTGCAATTAAATTGTCAGATAAACAGGCACAGAAGACAGTTTGTGTGTCTGAGCATTTCCTGTCCCACATCGCATTAATATAGGCAACATAAACTGGCTTATAAGTTTGCAGTGTTTACATATTTAAAGATATTTATTGCTCCAAACACCCAAGTACAAGAATATTTTAAGCCATTTAAGGGATTTGATTTTAAAGTTTGCATTTTCTAAATGAGCTCTGCCGCCTTTACAGTCACCTAAATTGCTCCTTATTGTCAATAACACCAGCTTTTTATATAATCCTTTTGTTCTAATAGTCACAGAGTGTTTTCAAAAATCTTCAGTAGAAGACAGAGGGGGGCTTATACATTTGGTGTTATGTATGTTTTTGCTTATTTTGATTTGATAGTTTTGATTCAGTGGACAACACATACTATTAAATCTTTTTATCCACCTATTTATCACTGTGCTGATTTTGGAGGAATGTACTAGATCAGTTACCCCACGGATGGGGTGGGGGGTTGGATTTTGGCGAGAGGTGCGTCTCTGGGTCCTGAGCCCAGTCACACACAAATGAAGATCAAAGAAGGCAGGCGGGGATTTAACAGAGATTAAAGCAAAGTGAAGGACAAACAAAATCCTACCAAGTTTTTGATGAGGGAAAATTAAGGCCACGGCTCAGCATCGGATGAATGCAAACAAACAAAGTGGCTGCCAAACGACACATCCTAGAAATGGGAACGAAAACATACACACATATATAACTTGTTGTCAGCCGAGCTCCCCTGTGATTTTGCCTGTCAAGTTCTTTTAAGACCGAGAGCTGTTGGAGAAGAAAGAGAGAGAGAGAGCGAGTCATTACAAGACAAAGAAAGTTCCATGTTCCTTTCTGATTTCAGCAATATAAGCCTGCTGTTTGAAATATTAATTTTTCACTTTGTAAACGGAAATATGCGCATACAAGCCCAACATGTTGCTGGCTCTTATGAGTTTCGAAACTCCTAAAAGTTACCAACCTGCTTAAAAGACAGCTAAAGGGCTAGTGAGTTATTTGTAAGGCTGTGCTATCAAGGTTCCTGTTTACACTGCAAGTACTACTGTCATTCTGTGGGGAGATGATTTAAACAATAGCCGGCGGAAACACTGTGGAAACCCGTTAATCTGTCATTAATCTCCCACCTTAATCAGCGCTATCGTGGCGGCTCATCGGATGGGTGATCGATCCCTCAAGCTATAAATAGCTTAGAGCAGTGCGGTCCAAACAACTCTCTGACGTGATGTACGTTCATTAGACCTGGTGCTTGAGGTGTTAGCACATCTTGTTCTACCTCATCTTACCTCTCTCTCCATATCTACTTCCTCTCATTCTTTCTAACCCTCCACTCTTCCCAACTTCCAATGCAAACTTACTTTACCAACCCTAATCCCAAACTACTAATACTCTGATGAGGTGTAGTTGACGTGTATAGGTGCTGTATAGTTAATGGGAGTTAGTTGACAAGTAGTTGCAAAGTTATTGGTTAGTAGAATGTCTAAAGAGGACTGCTGAAAAAGTAACCATCACGATTAAAGTAAAAAGAAAATATAAACAAAAAATGTCTTCTTCTCAGTTAACAGGGAGCGATCTCAGAACATTATCAAAAAAGTTATTGCAGTGACATTAGTAGAACATTTTTGTTATATAATATATATATCAAAAATGTTGTTCTTAAATTGGTAGTGTAACGTTTTAAAAATGTTACAAGCATAAAAGTTTGAATAACATTAGGGAAATGTTCTTACAACCTAAAATTGTTAGCAGGGTGGGTGGTGTCAATGTTTACTCTCTACATGCTAATGGTGGCACATGCCTAAGGTTTCGATCTCTTCCTCAATACACTTTTTACTATAACATTTTGCATCTAACACTTTATCTGCATTGTCTTATTCTCAGCAAAGTATCTTCCTTTCATTTTGTTTTTCTGCTGTTCCCACACTTTCTGTAACTGCATGATTTAAGCACTCCTGTTCCTCTTTTGGTACACTAGGCCCACGCCTCCATGTGGCAGCGCAGTAATAATAACTGACCTTTTGAACAATAGCCATGTGAATGCTCTCTCAGACAGGTCAGAATGAAGAGTCCTTCAGAGACACGGACCTGCTGTGATGTCACTGACTCAAAACTGCCCTTCCAACAGCTTAAAACTCCACATAATGTCTGTCATTTAGCTACTTCAAAATGCTGCTGTTTTCAGGGTTATTTGATGTTAGAAATGTGTATTTATGCCCTTGTTGGCAGGCAAGCAAGGCAGGAGGTGTTCCTGTAGCTCAAGTGGTAGAGCATTGTGTTAGCAGCACAAAAGGTCATGGGTTTGATTCCCAGGAAACTTACATAAATGTATGCCTTAATTGTATTGTAAGTTGCTTTGGATAGATGCGTCTGCCAAATGCATAAATGCAAACGCTTTACTCCGCTGGTCTGTGGTCCCTCAGTAGATTGGGATGTGTGATTATGTAAGTCTATATATCTTGCAGTAACGTTAGTAGAAGGTTTTTTACCCTATATATCATATCAAAAATGTTCTAAAGTTTTTAGTGAAACGTTTTAAAATAATTTATATGGTAACGTTTGAGTAATGTTCTTATGGCCAAACATTAATGTAACGTCTGAAAAAAATACACATTTTCAACTTTCAAAATAACATTTTTTACATTTTTTTGGGGAAATGTTCTCACAACCTTAGTTGTTGGCTGGGTAAGACGAAGAGATAAAATTGTAAATGTGATGATTATTTAAAACGTGTGGAAAGGTCAGATGCTTCTGTTGTAGATGAAGTGACTTGAAGATTGTTTTTGAAGTATGCTTGACCATGAAAGTTTTTTTTAAACGCAGAATACACATTTTGATTAGTTGGTAAGGTGAAAGGGGTCCAGCTGAGGGTCCTTGTGAATCCACCAGAGATGGTGGACCTACAGCAGCGTTGTTCTGCGATGATATTTCATTGTTCTTGACTATGTAAACAGCAAACAGTATGGGCTTGCATCAGCAGATGTTACATAACCAAATGCAATGAAAGCTTTGTAGTTACACTGTTGTGAATGTTTTTGAGTGACGTGGGTACTCATTGTCTGTCTTTGAGCTAAACTCAATTCCGTTCATAGGAGTGATTCTTAAAACAGATACGCCAACCATTGGAACATCTGCTCTGTCACTTCCTGTCAGTGCAGTCTCAAAGAGTCTGTGATGAAACGATAAATGTTTTCTGCAGGGGTGATCTGTCTTGGGTTTGCATTCTAATATCTGTATTTGTTGAGCTTTCCTGCGAGAAAAAAGGAACAAAGCTTTCTCAAGAATAGACTGTCTATTCATATAAATGACTGAAATAAAACAGAGTGCTTACTGCTTAGGGTACTCATTAAAACTCTGTGTCAGTCATTGTATGTTTTAAAGTATAATACCAGTAACAGCCCAAATGGGGTTAAAATTGTCTGTTTCATAATGATTATCACACCACTTTGAATGAATTTTCAGAAGGCTCAAAATGGGTCAACAAGCAACTCAAGAACTCTAGAAGTATCTGTTTTCACAGCTGAAACATGCCCTCTATTCTTATGCCTTGGCATTTGTTTACTGCAAATGTAATGTTTCAGTGTCTTGGGTGGGATTATTAGTTTGAGAAAGTCCATCCCAGGTCTATAGTAATTAAACATTAGTCTAACGTTATGTGCCCTTATCATCCGTAACATCTTTCAGGTGTTGACACTCCATTGGGAAATTAACTACTTCAATGAAAAAAATCCTGTTAGAAATATCGCTGCGGCCAACAAGAGCTCGAGTGTATTTCAAATCCTGACACTTCCTGTTTATTAATTACCTACAGAGAGAGGGTTTTACTTGATTAAATTCAGGACATGCGCAAGTTAAAAAATAGACTTTTGAACTTACATTTAGATGGTCCTCCAGAACTTTTCCTCTCCTAAAATTCAGCTGTTGAAATATTTAGGTGTCACCATCAAATGGCGTCAAAAATGTTGTCACACTCTTGAGGGTGTTGTGGAAACCTCCGGTTCATCATTTGCGATCTCTGAGGTTGTATTTTCAAATGCGAGTTCATGAGGTAATCAACCTCAAACAAACTCAGAACTCAGGCAGAACTTGGACGAACTATTTGAACGAGACACATCATTACTTTCTGCTTGTGAACTTTATTTAAAAGATCATTTTTACTCCACGTGTAAAGATGAGAGAGGTGTTGTGAGTTGCTCGCGCGGTTGAGAGTGAAAGGCGAGTTTTGCTGCAGCTGTTCTGTCTGATGCAATGAAGAGCACTGCTGATTCAGATTATAGCTCCCTTATGGTGACAATAACCCATGTGAGCCCACTCGCATTGGCGAGACTTCTCTGTTTTCTCATTAAGGTGAAGAGAAAGTGGGAGTGTGTATGTGTGAGTAGACGGAGAGAAAGAAAGCAGGTGGAGCAAAATAGAAAGTGAAGAGTGGGTGAAGAGAGAGAGAATGTGAGGAGAAGCAGAAGAGATGCCGAGAAAAAAAAACGGGGAGCAGTAATTCAATGTCACTGAATGATTGTCAGGCAAAATGCTGCCACAAACATAAAGGCCTACTAAACAAGAATATATTTTTACCCCAGTACGTAGAGAGCGAGGCGAAGTGCTTATGCTGCTGAAACAAGAGAGCTTTAAAATGCTCCCTGGACACGGCTAATGGCTCCCAAACATGCTGTTCATTGTGTTGTTATTCTGACGATACGTGCATATTTTGGAGGCTTGAGACAAATGTGTTCGGGCTGCCTGGCTTTGGCTCATTACAGTTCTTTTGATTGGCAGGGCTTCCATGGAAAAGACTGTTGAAAGATTAAAGGAAACAGTATTTACTTTTAATGTACAATACATTCGGACATTATGTACAGTCTATACATCTGTTGTTGTCTCTCATGACCTTGCCCCAGCTTTTGTCTGTACAAAAGTCTGTATTCACAAGGATTGGCTGTATAGTTAAATGTTAAATGTGCTTACATGCGTGACGTATGAAAAGTAATTGGTTGTTCATTCCTCTCTATAAAGGCATGTAAAACTGAAGAACACAATGTTTTTTTCTGGGCCTTGACCTTCAGCTGGTGGGTTTTCTTGCCATCCACACTGAGTGAAAACATTTAAAAGACTAAATTACCATCGCTGTAATGAACAAGCAAGATTTGAATTAACATCCTGATGCAAAATTCATACTGTCACATACTGTAAAAGACATCAAAATTTCTCTTAACTGTATCTTTTAATAACGTCCCATTACACAGCCTAGGTTTTGAATCTTTTATATTATGATACTCAGGATATCAGAATGACGTTACTGACAGCCATGCACACTTAAACATGAAAAATGTTCAAACGAATTCTTTAAAACAGACTGAGGTCAATGACAGACTGGCGTTGAAAGTGCAGTCAGATGAAAGGCTGCAAAAGATTGCGATACTCAAGACTTTAATTAACTGTCATGAATTGTCCTTACAGACAGTAAGGCCTTACATCACACTCTGTACAATAACAATGACTTTGCCATCACATGCAAAGACAGCTTAAGAGGTTTTGTTTCAAATACATTAAGTTTAAACCCCATTAAGTAGCTTTAATTGTCTTCCTATGGAAAAATCTATAAATACCAACTCCGTTTACCTTATTGTTAGGATATGAGTTACCGTTTAGCGCAGGCAGAGCTATTTAGAGTAAACAAATATTTTTCTATTTCTGGTTGAGCCCGAAATGTGGTTTTATCTTTAATAATATCAGTGGAATTGCATGTTGAAAAGCAACTGCTATTAATTTTTTAAAGTATTAATTTATTGAATATATTTCCTAGCTGGTTTTCATTTCAAAGAATAAAGTAAACACAAAACAGTTTGGTTAATACCACTTTTGTTTTTTGTATGTTTTCTTTTTTATCCAGATTTCTGTGAAGAACCGCTGGTGGCATCACTACCCCCAACTTCCTTCCACAGCTCATCAAGATCATCTGACAAAGGATCACCGCACTTTGCTAAACTCAACAGAAAAGACGGTACAAGCTCCTGTCTTTCTGCTCCTCTGCCCTGTTTGTACACAATAACACCCGCAGTTGCCTGTGTTTATGTGACTAGAGAGTTAAGCTGAAAGGAAATTTGTCCTTGTCAGAAAAGTGTTGACGCAAAGCTTTTTATGAATACCTACAGTAACATAATGCGATTTAGGTTCCATAAACATTGCCTGTCTGCAAAAAAAGTATAAGAGCATTTTATGCTTTCGTTTAAAATGGAATAAATCAGTCTGCTGGTGTCCATCAAATGATGTTTGGAGCTCTGGGGATGAGCATTGCGTCTGATGTGATAATTTAAGATTTTAGGAGTCATTTCTCAGGTGTGACATGAACGTAAACACATTTCTAATGACAGTGCACAACATGAATACGAGTTAGGACTTGTGCACACTTCAGAAAATGTAGAGTTGGACTCAAAGGAAGAAAAGGCACTGAAAGCAGTTAAAAAAATTGCTTGTGTAATAGTCAAATGTATTCCCTGAATGTTTTCTTCCTTCAAGTATGGTGGCAATGAATATTCAGATAATATATTCAGTTAGTGGTGCTAAATCTCTTGTAATGGCAATAAGAATGTGTGCACAGTTTACACACTCTGCCCGAATGCAATATACCCTTTAAAGTCACCATCTAATCAAAATATACTACTAATATACTTATTTTTAATGAAATACTGCAGTGTTTATTAGAAATAATGTATCAGCGCATGTCATTATTTTGATAAAATGAATGTGCCCTTGTAATCAAAATCTGAACATGTACTTCCCCTCTGGAATAGCGATCCCTTTCGGATGAAATCAGTTTGATAGCTTGGGCGGAGCCAAGGCCGTTAACCAATCCCCCAACGGTCACATACAGCGTGCTTTAAAGTGTCTACTTTTCTATAGCCAACCAATTCTCAGTGGATAAAAACATGCCCCGCCCCATTTTTCAGTTTCACTCTTGAATTGTCACAAGAACCAAGATGGTTCATGTGGACTAAGTTAAAAAAAATCCTTAAACCCACTGAAGAACCACAGCACAGAAAAGCAACCGAAAACAGATTTACAACAAAAGAGTACATCTGTAATGTCTCTTTTATTGACCTAATGATGCTAAAATACCCAGGCAGTCTGAGCACTGGGACACAGCACCAGGTACAACGAGAGGAGCACATAAATTATGACTAAGCAAACGTGCTGTGGTTTTTACTCAGGGAGGTGGAAAGCAGTTTGATTAATGCAACCTTACAATCAGCTGCTGATTACAGTCTCGAGAAGCACTTGAGAAAACTTCCCCAGCCAATTAGGCAGTTAAGCATAGACATGACATTAATACCAGCTTATGCTGAGGTCCTCTGAGAGCGTTGCTTTGTACAAAGAAGTTCGACCTCACGGTCCAAGCACAAACACCACACGGTTCCTCGCAAATGATCACAGTACCAAATACAACATAGCATTTGTAACTTTTTGCATCATTTGTGTCTTTGAGCAGTAATCAGCAGGGCTACAGTACGTCGGCTTGCCCTTGTCACCCCTCCAGGCATTTTTTCTGTCGTCATGCCTCTTGCTTAGTAACAGCAGGAGGTTTTCTTTTGCGATGAGACACAGACAGACAGCTCGTTCCCCGTCACTGTCACCCTGATTTAAACGTGAACTGACACCCAATGTTGATACCTTTAGATCTCTCCACCTGTTTCATTCTCTAACAGTCATTAAAACGCAAGCTCTGTAAGTTGTCATTTATGTCCGTGCCCATTATAAAATGTCAATTAGACATTAGACTTCATTGGTCATGCTGGACTGTATTTTCTAGACGCACATAGAAGGATGTATTATATGCCTCTGCGTGATGGAGTCTGCAGTGGAATCTAATGAGCTTAGAGTGTTACTTCTGACCTTTTGTACATTCCCTCAAACAAAAGCCTTAATAGATGATGTGTACCCGGTGATTAAAGCAGCACTGATGAAGCATTTATTATCTAAACGCCTTCTTCTGATTTGCCCGAGGCAGCTCGTCACTAATGACCTTGAGGGTTTTCTTTATCTACTCTTACTTTGTGTTTTTTTTTAAAAAAGTGATTTAACTTGAGCCTCTTCAGTAGACTTGACTTGAAGTTACTGACCCAGATAACAGCGAACGCTCACAGAACGTTGAAACTCTCAAGCTCTTTAACTCAGTTAAGTTATCAAAAACGTTCTTGCAGTAATGTTAGAAATGTTAATGTTAAAACCTTTTTAATGTTACATATCATATATATTCTAAGTTGTTAGTTGAACATTGTAAAGTTACAGAATTAAAAAGTGTTTGAATATTGTTCTTATAACCAAGCAGTAATGTTAATACAGCATTCTTAGAACTTTTAAAATAAATTTGTTTGGCATTTTTGTAACTTAATGGAAACATTAGGAAAACATTCTAACAACCTGGAATTGTTAGCTGGGAAGTTTTTTTTGCAGTCATGTTGAGAATTGAATGAGAATGTTTGCATTTGTAAAACCATCTGGGAAAGTTCTCCAGTTACTTGTTGTTTGAAGGCATATGTCATAGCTTTATTACCAATGCTCTGATGCAAGCCGCAGAAATCAAAACCACACCTTTAATAAACAGCCTGCTCAATTTATAGATTTATAGACCTCCGCAACAGTACAGTGCTTCCTGCTGGTTCTTTTTGTTGAATTCTGGGTATTTATTGGTTTATTCAAATGAAAAGAAACAAGCATCAGGGGTGGCAGGGGGTGTGAGGAGTGTTGGTGGGGAGGCATGAAGGTGAGTGGACCATGTTTATGGTGAGTAATGCGTCCATGCACAAGCCTTTTACATAATTTTGTGCATGTGGTGCAAAGCAGAAGGTAAGAGCACTTCAGGAATGGCACTGTGTCTGCTTTTATTTCCATCCTTTTCTGTGAAAACGCAACCAGGAAGTCATTAAACAAGGACAAACGAAGACATACACGTGTGCAAATATGCTGTGTAATTTCCAAATCGTCTTTTTTTAAACCACTGTAATATTAAACCGCTCTGAGGTCTGTCCTCTGTCCTCCAGGGACGGATTGGAGATTTCTGTCTAAAAAAAGAAGTCTGAGCCAGATAACTACTGGAACAAATTTAATTGATTTCTTTCTCTCACCACTGAGCCTCAGTCCTGTCAGTATGATGAACAGGAGCATGAAATCCTAGTGAGGCTTGAATTGTGGCATGAATTACTCAGAGTTCTGTGTCATTCCTTTTGAAAGCGCTGACTCATCTCTTATCCAGCTAACGGGGAACGTTGTCATAACGTTGGCTAACTTTCTCTAAATGCTCTCTCAAAGTTGTTAAAAATGATCTTGTGGTACCAACAATAGAACTTTTTTTAATGTTATCATATGCATCAACAACGTTTTTAAAACGATACAGATTTTAAACATGTTTGAATAAGTAAACAAAAACTTTAATACAATGTCAAAAAAACGGAACATTGTGAATGTTCCTAAAACTTTCAAAATAACATTTATAATGCTTTTGTTACTTAATGGAAATGTTAGGGAAACGTTCTGACAACCTGAAGTTGTGAGCTGGGCCTTCATTCTCATCTCTGTCCCCATAGGTGGAGGGGGATGGTCTCCAAATGGAGAAGACCACCAGCCCTGGCTACAGCTGGACCTACGAGACAGGGTGAAGGTCACAGCCATTGCCACCCAGGGTCGATGGGGCAGCTCCGACTGGGTGTCTCACTACCAGCTACAGTACAGTGACTCTGGTCAAACCTGGAGACCATACAGACAAGAGGACGTGATATGGGTGAGTCTAAAACTTGCTATAAATTAATCTATAAAAAAGTTATTATAAGGCACTATAGTGGGAAAACACGACAAGGAACTTTCTACAACAGTAATGTAGAAATTCAGTAATGAAATGGATGAAGTGGACAGACAAAAACACGCACAAACATTAAACTCTGCTGTAACAGGCCCTGCAGAAAGACTCTTAAATGCCCAAATGGCACTATAGAGAGTGCTGTTTGTTTTCATTTTATATATTCTGCACAAAAAGCCATTCTGGTACACACGGTACTAGCCTTCAAAGTCCCAGGAGTTCCACTTTCAGTAACTCACTGAAAGTGAGTTTTATGTTTATTAATCTAGAGTAATGTTGAATATTGCAGCAGAAAATCTGAAAGCATATTATGTAGGAGCAAAAAACACTTTCAAACAGCAACCAATATTTAGCAGAAGATTTTCAAAGCTACAGAAAAACAGAAATTGGGAGGTTGCATAAGATCTTAGATAAAGTCATGACTTTAACATTAAACCTTACTACAAACCAGTTCCTGGGTTACCCCAATTGGGACGTGAACCTGCAAATTATTATTTGTAGCTCAAATCCTAACCATTTGACTGGTTGATACTGACTGATTGATACCCCAGCCTATATCAAATCACAAAGATGTACATGTGGCCATATTGTCTACAAGGAAGCATGAGACATTGTGACTGAACTGCAGTCAGCAACTTCATGGAATTGTGTTTGTTGATAAATGAATCTTCTTATGTGAGATCAATGAAACTTACTTCAGGTCCCTTAAAACCTGACAGTGTATGCAGCAAATGCAAATGATGCATAAGACTATGTTCATTAATCTTGCAGTTACGAAGTGGCTTTCTGCACAGAGTTGAGTACCAAATGTCTGGTACTTTTTGGCGAAATGGTTTTCAAGGGATTATTGTCTGTTTTAACAGAATGCGTTTTGAAAATACAGGAAACAATTTAAATGGATTTAAAATACCAACTCTTAAAATTGAGTGCATTTCATTGCCGTTTGGATTAATATAAAAAGTGCAATTCAATTCAACTGTAGTTCTGTCAGTCATATTCTTGCATTTGTGATTATTCCTGATTGCTTTGCGGAGTCTTGAACATACTGCTGAACTGCTCATTTAAAGTTGTGTATAACCACCAGATGTCTTTTCTAATTATCCAGTGGAAGAAGGCTATTAATTATAAGTGAAATCTTACGCCTCCATTTTCTGTCCTGGAATACACTATGACAGTGATTACACGTAATTGTATTGCTAATTGTCTTGCTAGGACGTCTTGCTAATTTCATTAATTATTTCAGTTGTATTAATTATTCAGATGAGTATTTGTGCTTTGGGATGACTTGCTGGTAATATGACTAGGAAGTACATTTTAGGGAATTGTGCTTATGTATAAGCATGTGAGTGCTGTGGAAATGGTTTCAGTGACATGCCGAGTAATAGAGATGACTGACCAGAATTCAACATAGAAACGTAAAAGAATCAATACGTTTTGACTTCAGTCTGCAGCTACTGAAATCAGCAGGAGCTTCAAATATCGAGTCGATCACCTGCTGAGATGTTTTATCTAAGGTGTGTCCAGAAGGATGGGGGAACTGGGCATCTCATCTCTGCTGCGCACACACTGGCAGTTAGACCTTGAATTTTGCTTGTTTACTCAATCAGGGGAGGAAACCATCTCACAGAGGTGCCAGACTGTGCCAAGGTGAGTTGCCATGCCAGCTGGAGCAGATACAAGTGAGTCAGACAGGAAGAATCCCATGCCATCTGTTTAACGGCAGAGAATACAGTCAGCTGCTCCAGCTGAACCATAACACACTGGCCATTCGATAAGGGTCTTCACATTGCTACTGCCCACCAGCTAGTATCCATTAATCAAGTTAAACATGTTCAAGTCAGTAATTAAAAAAAACAAGTACATTTTATGAAGCCAGTCTGATTGTGCACCTCTGTGATGATAGTTAACTAGCTGTTTCAAGCTAATAAAACATTTGTGCTAATATGTCAGCATTTTATGTATGCATATGCATTAAACATTTCTATATGCTTGAAATAGGAAAAAAGTACAGCAGTTTGGAATGCAACGAAGCAATTATCTTTAGCTACAGAAGTGCTGAGTCTAATGGACGGGTGAGAAGAGAAAAACACAAAATAGTTGCAAAGTTAGAAGTTCATTGTGATTCATTCAGCCTTTCTACTGAAGGACTGATGAACTTTATCATTTTCACCCCCATTTTTTAATCATGGAGTTCTTGTGGCTCAGACATTCTAGCTTTTTTCCCACCATCTGCATTAGAGCTTTCTGGTGCCTGGAGTACAGCTGAGGTTTTTCATTCCTTCTGGCACAAAGCATTTTATTCTCACCGCAGCATGAAGGTGGTGTGCTTTGACAATTAAATCCTACATTAGCCACCATCTCCTCCACCTGCCTCACCCCATTCTTTCTGTCTCTACCCCGCACCTCTCTTCTGGCGCACATCTGCATATACCTGGACTTATGCCTTCCCAGTGCATGTGTGAGCGGGGAGGGAAAGGAATGAGACTGGTAACCATTAGAAAGGCTTCCATAATCCAAGCAGAGAACTAAAGTTGTAAAATTGCTTTTGACAATGGCTTTGTTCTAAAAGCATTGTAAGGCATCATAGGTGAGCTCCCAGCATGCCGGTTGTTCCAGAAGGATGACATCCTAATGGAATGACAAATTTTAGCCGAATTCGAAGACAGCACTGCATGTATTTTTCACCAAAAAAGCAATCCCAGAATGCATTGTGACACACTTAAAGATGGCGAAAAATTAAAGATGGCGAAAAAGGCAAGAAAATTGCATAATATGAATTTGTATTTCTTTCAGTACTTCAAATAGTCCAGTGTAATTAAAAGTTGATTATTTTACTCAGTATTTATGTTTGCAATGTACTTTTTCTTTATTAAAGCAACACTCCATTAGTTTAGTAACATACACCGAACTCTGCTGAAATTGTGTGCTGAGTCTCCCATGTGGAGCCCTATACATATGGCCCATATAAAGTGTGTCCAAAATGGGTATTTTATGAGGTTTTGTTATATTTAGGGTTACTGCAATAGAAGACGGCTCAGTAGGCAGCAAGACTACTTACTACGTTTTGGAACAGAGCTGTAGTGCATCTTTCTAATGACAGATCAAGCAAATCCGCGCACAAGGACATAATACGCATGTGTGTGTGCTGTATAGCACACTGCAGATATTCCTGCCACTGCTGTGGTGTCAGTTTAATGAGGCACGACACGGAACAGCATGACAACACAGGAAACCTCTCTCTTCCTGTCTCATTTTCAATGTCATTATTCCGGATCCTTCTTAGTTTGTCCATGAGACAACAGCTGAGATGTGACACTCCAGCTTCTCCCTCTTCTAATAGTCATGTTCGGGCAGAGGAGACTGAAGTGACTCTGTTTAATGGCCATGTCCTGTGCACAGTGACAGCTGGGAAGAAGTAAACACAGCTCTGCCTGGCGCACGGGACGTTTTGGCGTGTGAGAAATTGTTTCAGTCTAGTGCAGAGCCGATACCTGATATGTTCCAGTCCAATATTGTTGAACACAATTTACCGCCTCATTGTCTCTGTGCATGCAGATCCCAGTTTGCTTGTTTTTCCTGGCAAGGTGACACTACATATCAGACTGCAAACATATGAACCGCTTCACATGAACCTGCAAGCACTCGCCTCACAAATGTTATGAAACGTGGATTTATGCAGGTAAATGAGTCTGTCAGTGCAGCTTAACCTATTTTTTTAAGTTACCAGTTAGAATTTAAAATATTAAGTTGAAATTAGTTGTACAGCCAAGTTGATTAAACTTAAAAAATTAAGGCAGCAAAGTTTTATATACACACACACACACACAGACAGACAGACAAGTTTGCATTCTCAGGGAATGTTAAAAATGGATGAATAGATGTACCAAAAGATCATTTAGTCTGTATGTTTAAACAGTGCAGCTGTGAGATAGATGACTGATGGTAGAGTAAAGCTAGGCTACTCTATGAGGGGCAGATGGACAGTGTTTGGATTGAATTGGCTACTCTGTGAGATATAGAGAGATGGATTGTTTATAAAGGATTGGCTGCTCAATAGCAGTACAGTGTTTCATAGGATTGGCTGCTGATGGAGGGACAGGTACTGTAGATATTTTTATATTAAACAGACTCTTCAGAAATGAAAGCAGTTAGAAAAGAGCAGGGTGGCAGTAAAGACGCAGTAAAGACACTTGAAAATGTAGCTTGTCAAACTACAAGCTATTTGCAATTTAAAGTAGTTGAACTACAGTCAAGCTGTCCTTTTAAAAAGTTAATAAAAAGTAGCTCACTGTAGTAAAGTTATTTAAGAATGGAGGGGGATATTTTGTGACTACGAGAAGATTATTTTTTTCTCATAGTCTATAAGAAGATTTTTTATGAGAAGAAATTGTACTTGCAGTGGTATCTTTACTTTTAGTTAGTTAATCCCTGGTGAGAGATCCATTCCTTTTTTATCTTTTATATATCATGTATATCTTTAACTATTTCAGCATATCAGAGAAAAGTTCCACTAGATAAGATTTTAGAGCTGCAGTCTTAATGACCTACATTAGAAGTCATTTTGGCTACATTTGCAGGCTAATTTTAAAACATGGAGAAAGTTAAAGGCAGTGAGGCAACACTTACTTCCGTCTGAATCATTGTACGCTGATTTATGACCAGTTGATGTGGCTCCTTATCCTTCGGGTTGTGCATTATTTAGAAACATGCCAAGTGAAAAAGATTTGCTAGTTCATTATTAGAAGAAATGCTATGTGCTAAACTGGATTTTTCACCCAAGAGGAGTACAGAGGGCACCATGATGTCATTTTAAATTAATATGCAAAATTCTCACGTTCTAACACAAAACCTGCAATTTTGAAAATGTCAAACGATGGAAAATTACAATGGAGGATGGCAAAAACATAAATTTATACTGCAGTGATCTCTATAATTTAGCTCTCTTAAATGTTCATGTCAGGTTTGAGAGGTGGTGTTTCGACCTAGTGGTGGCTGATTCCGGTATAGAGAACTATAGAGCACTCTCAAATTATTGTTTTGATTTTCCTGGTGCCTCTCATTGACTCCGGTGTATTCTGTTTAGTTTGGGCTTATTGCGACATCTCTGAAATCGATTGCCTCAGATTCTCTCCACTGCACTCCTGTTTTGTGTTTGCCTGATCCACCAGGTGTAAAGTCCCTTTTAACTGACAAACAGATCCACACAGTGCTGCATCGTGCAGCTTTATACAGTGCCATTTATAAGTATTGTGACAGTAAAGGAAAAATTGTTCAGCAAATCTTTTATGATTAAAAGATGAATATGAGGCAAAAGTACAGAATGTCACATTTTGTTATTTGGCTTTTTCAACACAAATGTGTTCCCAATTTAGAAGAACAGCAGAGTTTCACCCCTCTAATGTAAGCCAAAGTATTGGGACAATTGGCTGACAGTTGTGTTCTATGTTGCGATACTTGTTCACATATTAAAGCAGAAATGTTTAGCATCAGTTTTGTCTGTTGCTTCTGCAGTCTGAGTCTTGGGTTTTTTGAGAACACACATAAACCAGGATGAAGACAAGGGAGGTGACTGTGACAGAAAAGCTGTGACAATCATTTTTTTTCCAAAAATATGACATTCTGTACATTTGCCTCGTATGAGTCTTTTAATCACGAAAGATTTCTTAACTCCACCGCAGACAGAGCAATTTTTCCTTTACTGTCCCAATAATTATGAAGGGCACTGTATATACACACTCGCATACACACAATATCTATACATTTCATTTCAGAACGCTCTCTTATCTGCTCCTCTGTGTTCAGATTGGTAAAAGCAGATTATCCTAGACAACTTGTTCGGCTCTGACAAAAACAAAACCATTACAAATCCACACGTGAACATATGAAGATGCTTTTGTACATGGCTGTCAGTTTCACAAAGTGTTTTAGGTGCTATTTACACTTAAAAATGTCTGGGTAAAGTATAAAAATGCCTAATGTGTAGTATTTAGTTGAGAACTATGAGTGCAGAGGTATGTAAAGCAGGATATTAATTTTAATGAAACGTCTGCAATCTCTCAATACACACTGCAAGTAGGACCCGTGTGTGGTGGTATTAAAATATTCATGAATGTAATTATTGATATTTTCTATTTGTCATCTGAAAAAAATAAATGAAGTGCACTATTTAAGGTTTGATTCATCAGCATTATTAAAAGGTCAAAGCAGCTGTGTAGTTTCTTATGCTTTGTGCTCTGAATGCGAAACAATCTTTTCATATTGTTCGTTTATCGTTGAACGCAATAATGCCTTAGGTCTGCAAACCGCCCACTTTATATCCCACATAATAAGATTTTGGTGTCCGAAGCAGTGCCTGTTTAAAATCAATGGCAATGACTGGGAGGAGCTTTAGCGTAAGCGGCTAACAGCAGCTAATGTGGCAGGAAGGATTCATCACATGGTGACCGGTTCCATTGCACCGCTCTGAAAAGGTCAATCAGATCAGGAACGTGTTTATAGATATTTTCTCCCAGCCTTTCACACAGGCTGCTCTGTCTTCATCTGGCTCTGAAGTTGTTTGTTTAGCCATCAGGTGTGGCCCAACACATCTGTGTTTCCAGAGCTGGAGGTGGAAGAGCAAGTATTGATTATGTTGAGCTAAAGCTGCTAAAGGTTTAAATTAGACCATCTTGTTTTCCTGAAAAAATCTGTTTACTGAAAGGACTTTGACCGCAACATGTTTCTTTTATATTTATCCCTCTCTTTTTATTATGCAATATGCTGATATTGAAACTCAGGTCTCGATACAAGTGACACTGTATTTTTCGTTCTTCCATGTATTAACTTTTACGCATTTGGCAGACACTTTTATCCAGTATATTCAAGCTATACATTTGATCAGTATGTGTGTTTCCTAGAAAGGAACCCACAACCTTTGTGCTGCTAATGCAGTACTCTACCAGCTGAGCTACAGGAACACTTCCAAAACACAATGTGGAAGAGGTAAGGATAATGTATTTAAATGTCTGCAATAATGAAAATATATACTGTAAGTTTGGCAGTGTTAAAGTTTAAGAATTGATACTTTACATGCCATCTGAAGAAACATCCTCACTATTTTTGATACGAGAATGTTGACACTCTGCAGCCAGCACCCGCAGGACTCATACCTTCACTTTCAAACAAGGTTCGAAAGCTCAAAGTTAATTGACCTATCTATCGAACTTTAGAAGCGATGCAAAATGTCAACAGTAGCTTTAAAATGCAAAATAATAATGATTATGATTTAAAAATCGATACTTGGCATCTGTGTATCGATTGTATATCGAGATGAAAAAGCATCATGGTGTGAGGCTATATTGATTTTTTTTTTCTACCTAGTTCAGAGCATTCAAATGTCATCACGTTGGGCAAATTAAGAAACTGGGAAGTTGTTAGACAACTATTTTAACTCAGACCCACTCAAACCACGAGCACAATGCAGCTAGTAAGCAATGTTTGCAGTTCTGAACTTAAAAATAATTAGGAAACTAATTAAAATGATAGATTCCTAGCAGATTCTATATGTGCATGCAGTTAACCACATATTTTTGTCAGGTAATTATAGATTATGTTTTTGATACGTGGGACTTGGGTATATAGTATTATTTGTTTATGATGGATTGAGGCCAACTTTTATTTAGTTAAAATAAACTAAATTTAGTTATTATTGTCCTTATCTCAATTCACAATGGTAAATGTTTAGTAATATTTCAGTTTGTACTGTCAGGGTTGTTTGTCTGGGAAATGTCATTTTGACTTGTGGTTACATCACGTCTGTAAACAGAAAGAAGATGCAGCTTCTAAATCGTATGTGAGTGTTGGAATGGTGGGGCATTTGTAGCTTGTTCTTACAGTAGTTGTTTAGAATTTAAACCAGGCATCCACGTTAAGAGAATAACTCCGCAAATAACTTGCAATTTTATGTTTTGAACAGAGATGGCAATAGAGAGGCAAAAGTTATGGATTGCAGCTTTAAAGAACAGCTCCTGCATGATCTAAATTAAGAGACTTTGTGGTAAACTGTCCAGTGGGAGATTTGTATACTCTTTTGTACTTCCAATAACACTCAAAGACAGCTTTATTGCGCCGGGACCAGCGGAAATCTGCCATTACCTTTTCATTTTTATACAAGAAACACAATAGCGTGGTATCTAACTTCACAGTTAATTCTTCACAGTTGATTATACAAAGAAATGTGTGGGAGGGGGTGTTAAACAAAAGCAGTGTCATCTGTTTAAGAGCTTATTCAAACTTCAAATTAAATTCTTAAGCCTGAATTGAGTGATATTTACAGTGAGTTGCTCAGTCCTCTCTGCATAGTGTATCTCACTAATGAACATAACTGGAAAGCTATTGCTTTTCTCCCTATCCTGCCATCTCTCTGCCTCTTTTTGCCTCTTTGCCTCTGCTAAATGAAAAAAGAACTCAACAACAAGTCTGTTGTTTAGTTTGAGAATTAAACACCTAGACCTTCATCCTTGGGTTGAGAAGGTGAATTACTTATAAATTAAATTTGGCTTTTATTGTCCTGTTGGGAGATGTATAAAAAGGATTATATTATTCCCTTTCCAAAGAATAAAACATACAGGACGTATTGTTGATTATAGATAGAATTTTTGCTTTGCACAATTTTTATATGTAGTCCCCCATGAAAACGTGTGAGTGTGAAGATGAGACTCTTTAAAGGATTTTAAATCTTCATTACTGTGAAAACATGCTGTAAAGTTACCACTGAGGTTAAGAAACGAATGAAATTCTCTTAGTTGGTGACCTTTTTGGCCAGCACATTTTCCTGATTTCCGCCCTATCAGAACTGTTTGGCTGTTGTTACATAAATCATTTCATCATCCTCGTTTATTTTCCATTTCCTCTCTCTTTCCTTTTTGCCTTTTTTGTTTCAGTTGTTTTATCTTTCAGTTGTTTGCTCACTAAATGAATTATTAATATCAAGTTCAACAACCTCAAAGACATCAGAACACAAAGAGATCCAAATCAATCGAACTGCACTTACTTTTAAGCATTAAAGAAAGAAATATCAGAGAAATTTATTATCATTAGTCAAACCGACCTTTTTCATCTTTTTCTAGTGGTATTTATTGGTAGTTATGACAGAGTTTTTATTTTAATAATTCAAAGCAGATCATGGAATGGTTTTTGAGATCCCGCTCGTGTACATGTGAGACCCCGTTTTGAAGTTTCTTGAAGGGCATGAAATTTATTTGGCAATGACAAACATGTCCGCTTCACGGCCCACTCTCCTCTATAATTTCTCATACCTTGCCATTGTTTCATCACACTTCTGATCCTCCATTAACATTAATGAAGCTGACAATATGAAGGAAATTAGTTTATTCTGTATGTATTATTCTGGATTCTGTCTGCACACTTCAGCTCTTTGAAAGACAAACAGATCGGCTGCCATCTAACAAACACCAACTGTTGTCTCCCCCCACACAAACTCAGGGAGGGATTTTTTTCCTGCGGTCTGTTAATAAAAATGACTAAACAAAGCAACCCAGTAGAGATGAATCAGCACACAGCAGAAAGATCAGGAAGGTCAGAACTCATCAGAAAACAATTTGGTCTAATTTGATCATCACTGGAGAACAAAGAGCCGAACTTGGAATGGGTAATTTGTGTAAATATAACATTTGAATCTTACAAAGCATTGTGTACTAAATGGTGTCTTCTGGGCCTGTTTAGTATAGCAGTTCTGTCAGTTGTTTTCTTGAAGAGCCCCTAATAAACCATCAGTGAAATTAGCATCGACCCACAGATACAAGGAGAGGTATAAAGCATTTGAAATATTTGTTCTGTGTGTGTGTGTGTGTGTGTGTGTGTGTGTGTGTGTGTTTCTGGTATTTGCTACGCTATGGGGACCTAAAAAAGGTCCCCAAGGCCCCACAGGTATAATAACTAATTTGAAAAGTTTTCTGGGATGGTTTAGGGGTTTAGTTAGTGTAGGGGATGGAATATACAGTTTGTACAATATAAAAACCATTATTTCTATGGAAAATCCCCATAAAACATGAATAACCAACGTGTGTGTGTGTCTGTGTGGACAGAAATTCACAGGGAATACTGATGCAGACACAGTGGTCCAACACAAACTCCCTCACTCGATCAGGACTCGATATTTGCGCCTTCTGCCCCTTGAGAAAAGCCCCAAAGGAGGAGCAGGTCTACGGCTGGAGGTCTATGGATGTGCATATAGTGAGTGATAACGCTGTCACAAGCACACAGGTGTCAAATAGTATATCAAGAATGCGTTTCCATTATGACTGTTCTGTGAACATCTACCACACTTAAGATCTGGAGAAATCACCTGATGTCTGCTGCAAAAACCACTAGTGCTATTCAAGCACTGAGGTGCTTCTTGAATCTTGAATCCATTCAGCACAGCTTCATTTTCAAATTGACAGGAAGTACCAGAGCAGTAACGGTTGGAAGTTCAAACAAAAAAGTGGAAGTCCTCCAGCATTCTTTTTTCTTTCCCTTCTTCTGTCCTCTTCAGAGTCGGACGTGGCTGACTTTGATGGACGCAGTGCCTTGTTGTACCGGTTCAACCAGAAGTCCACAAGCACAGTGAAAGATGTGATTTCGCTCAGATTCCGAAGCCATCAGGCAGACGGGGTTTTGGTTCACGGAGAGGGACAGAGAGGAGATTTCCTCACTCTGGAGCTTCAGAAAGGACGACTCACTTTGCATCTTAATTTGGGTGAGAGAACGGAAAGGAAGGAGGGTATTATAGCACACAAGATAAGTGAGAATAGGAAAAGAGAGGAATTTCTTTAGCGCAATAAGATATTGCTGAAGAATGACCTTCTGTCATCTTATTCATAGTCATGTTAAATTGTCTCTTGGTGGACAACAGAATAAAGGGAGAGATTAAAGACATAGACCTGAGAATAAAGGGACTTGAAATGTTGTCGTAATGGCACCCTCACATTATCATTGTAGCTGGTTGCTGTAGCAACGTATTTTTATTCAGACCTGCCCTAACACGTTTGTACACTCAAAGAGAGGCATCTAAAGGTCTTTTGTGTAATGTGTGACATCACCTGTTGCTTTTGTAGAGTTGTGACCTTCATTTTGGAGCACTGCTTCAGTGCAGATGGATCAAATTAGTGCTTTCACTGAACTGCCTCTCTGATATGATTTAGGTGCTTTTAGATCTTTACATCAATGTTCTTAGTCTCTCTCCTGTTATATCTGTACAGATGATGCAAAGCTCCAGTCTAGTGGTCGGTCTACCTCTGTCATGTTGGGAAGCCTGCTAGACGACCACCACTGGCACTCTGTTCAAATCGAGCGCTTTAACAAACATGTAAACTTTACCGTGGACGGACACACACAACACTTCCGCAGTCTGGGCCAAGAAGATACACTGGAGATAGATTATGAGGTGAGTGCATGTTATTCTTGAGCCAGTTGTTATCTGACTTATTTCTTTTGAACGTTATTTGTTTAAGGTTAGGCAGTACGTCAGACTAGAAACTATCCCTGATAACCATTTCTCATATCACAACATCAACAAAAAAACAACAAAAGATGAAAATTAATTGCCCTGACATGCACAAATACCACACAAATATCACACGTACCACATAAAGCACATGCATGCTGTGGTTCCAAGAATCATCAAAAAATGGATATAAACCAAATAAATACATTATTATCATTTGTGAAATAGATGTTCAGATTAATATTAGTTTATTGACCTTTATTGTAGTTATGTAGTTTGTCTCCAGCTCGTGACACTGCTGTGTTAGAGCTGTAGTCAATCATACACACAGCGAAGAAAAAGGTATGTATACCTGTGGTTTTAAGGCCTTATTTAAGTTCATTGTGAAACAAACAGGTAAAAGTATTGAGTTCATGTCTTGTTCTTGTTTTTATGCAATGCTGAAAACATATTGTGATTATGTATTTTAATTTGGGCAACATCAGAGACATTTATATTGTTCTGATAATCTGTTTGAGAAAGGACTTTTATTTGTATTTTCCTGGAAAGGGGAGGGACCAGGTTGCAAATAGTTTCCTGACCCGTTTTTCTGACTGTTCACTTTTTTTGTTCTGTTGGAAAACTATTACTTACAAATAGATAACCAAGAGAAGATTGCTGTTTGTTTGTATTTCTATTTCGATTAAGGATTCTTCCAGCAGGCACTGCCTTTATTGTTTTGGGGTTTCCTGAACCCTTATGTGATAAGGTTTGGTTCATTAAAAATGTGTAAGTCAAGTTTGTTTCTTTTTTCCATTAGCTGTCCTTATTTTGTTCTTTAATTTTTTGACCCCCTCAGTGCAGCTGTTTTTCATTCATCTATTTCTCCTTTTGTGTGTGTAGGTGATTTTGTATTTTATTACCCATTCCTGCTTTTAAATGATTAATAGGTTCAATACTGAATGAAAATTGATACCATTTATTATAGATTAACCTTGTTACAAAGAGCTGAAATATTTACAGTTTCTTTCTTGCTCTGTTTTTTCTTTCTCTCCCTGTGTTTTTTTACAAGAGCTTCAAACTTTACAAGAGAGCAAAGCATATAATTTATCCCATGGAGACTGTTAGTGCTTATTGGATATTTTGTATCATTACAATAAGGGTGCAACACACCAGTCACTGCACCACCCTCACAGTTAAACAACACATATACTCATAAAATAAACCAGTAATCATGGTTCGAACAAAACCAGGTCAACAAATATTCATAACATATTGATTTCTGCAAAGTCTAATAAACAGAGAACATGAAAAATCAAAGATAAGAATGCAAGCAAGAGAACATGTTCCTATAAAACCCCAGAGGTTCTTCTGAAACCAACCACAAAGTTGGTTCTATTACTGTCCTCTGTTTTCTACCATGCAAGTAATATTGGTGTGTTACTGATCTCTGGGATCTGTGGTTGTTTGTGTGCGTGTGTGTGTGTGCGTGCGCGGTGTGTATATGTGTTTGTGTGTCCTTATTCAAGCTCAGTTTTGGAGGAATCCCTTTGCCTGGTAAGCCTGGGACATTTCTCCATGAAAACTTCCATGGCTGTATTGAGAACCTCAACTACAATGGTGTCAATGTCATCGACATGGCCAAGAGACGGAAGCCACAGATTTATACTGTGGTAAGGCTGGATTGTTATTTTTGTTAATATTGTTCTGATAATCTGATAAAAAATGACTTTTATTTGTATTTGCCTGTAAAGGGGGGGCCCAGATTGCAAATAGCCACCATGCTTTTTCCTGATCCGTTGCCTGACTGTTCACTTCCTGTTCTGTTGGAAAATTAGGATTACTTACAAACAGATAACCAAGAGAAGATTATTGTTTGTTTGTTTCGATTTCGATTGGGGATTCTTTTAGCAGGTATTGCCTTTATTGTTTTGGGGTTTCGTATAAGCCAAGTTTGTTTCTCTTTTTCCCATTAGCAGTCCTTATTTTGTTCTTCAAATTTTCTATTTTTATTTATTTTTTTGCTGTAACTGTAACCTTTTCAATATGTCTGTCAAATCTGAGAATTAAAAGGCACCTCAGCTGGTGGGTTTGAATGCTGTCAGACTATGAAAGCACAGTGTTGATGTTTTGTGCTTTATTATTGAAATACATTTATTCATTCAGCACATAACATAATCCAAAGCAACAGAGTACATTCATTTTATCAGTATGTGTGTTTCATTAATACCAAGTAATAACAATTAGTATGATGTCAGTTGCTTTTGCTTTTCATTCACCATAGTCTCTGAAGAGTGTGTGTATAAGTGTTCGACCAAAGTAGCAGCACATACTAGCAGTAACTTCTTAATTTTCAGTAACAATAGTTCAGTAGTTGCTTTGATGTTTAAAATAGTCAAATTATTATTATAGTTAAATAGGCAAAAGAGTGTCGATTTTCATCATACTGTGGATTATAAAGTATCATTAAATGCTCTTCATCGCTGTGCTTTTGACTGAGTTGCATTAATTTGGTTTTTTTGTATGTTGTTGCATTTTTCATTGTATCTTAAGTAGCTAAGTAAGTACAGTTATCTGTAAATATCTGAAAATAATTTTGATGCTATCCTCCTTTACATTTGTGTTCGGCAGAGGCTTCCATTCGAAGCAACTAGCAGTGCGTTCAAGCTATACATTTTATCAGTACATGTTTCCTGGAATCAAACCCACAACTTTTGCACTGCTAACGCAATACTCTACCAGTTGAGCTACAGGAGCACTGTTGTCCTAACTGAGTTGTTAAATTCTTCTTAGATTGTACATAGAAATTAGGAAGACTGATATTGTAACTAAACAGATTGAATGCAGTTGCTTTTTTGTTAGTAGCTTGAAGTGTAGCTAACTACTTTTTCAAAGTATAGCTTGACTACTAAAGTCGCTTGCAGATTGGCAAACTACAGATTTCAAAGTAGTGACTTTTCAAAGTGTGCTCAGTTGTATGTGACGGGGCAGACAAAGGGTGCTTCTGAAGTTAAAGTCACTGTGTGTCAAACTGTAGAAAAGCTCCTTCCCTAATTAGCAGGCAGTGAAGTCTCTCTCCTCTTGTCCACCTCCCTCTTTGCAGGTGGTCTGATATTCTATTGTGCTTATTTTAATAGCTTTACCACTTATCACAGAGAGAAGAGGAGCAGTGTTGCATGTGGTCTTCATTTTGTCTCTCCCTCCCACTTACCAAAGACAAAAAGGCTTATTACACCTGCCAAAGTCAATGAATACAGTGCATCGTAGTACACTATTGTCTCTGAGGTGGAGTCATCCAGGCTGAAATTATAATTGTCGATTACTTCCCTTGATATAGTTTATATCAGTTTATAGATTACGTTACATTATAATGGTTCTTTTCGTGTGTGTGAAGCAGCACACAAAATTCTGTGAGAGTGAAACTTAAAAACATGCATCAGTGGATCAGGCTACTTATAGCTCATTCATTAGAATCGGTTGTCCTTAATGAGGAACTAATAGACTCATTTAAATGTATCTGCATTCTTCACTGCATTAAGGTGCAGAAGGGACACAAGGACACATTTTTGTGAAGAAAACGATCCTTTAAACTGAAAATGAAACACAACTGAAGTAAATCTAGATAGAATCAGTCAGGATATTGTCATTGCATTGATCTATAGAGTAAATAGAAAGGAAAATGAAAATGACTGACCACTTGTGTAGTTTAACCACCATTACACCATTGTATACCTATTTTATATACCTTTGCTTCTCTATTTGCTGTTTAATATTTGCAAGGCACTAAATGCCAATGGCCACCATCACTTTCTTTGACCTTTCTTTCATCTTTTTCATTACCCCTCGTTTTAATCTCCTCTCCACATGTTCACCCTTTTTTTTTATTTTCTTTTCACTTTTCTTTCTAAGGGAAATGTGACGTTCTCCTGCTCTGAGAGTTCCTCAGTTGCCGTGACATTCCTCAGTCCTACGGGCAGCTTCCTGGCACTCCCTGCAGATTACGGAACAGAGGATCTCTCTGTACGTCTCGAGTTCCGCACGTGGAACCAGGACGGGCTACTGTTCTCAGTCCAGCTCTCTGGTGAACCAGACCTCATTAACCTGCGCCTGCAGCTTAGCCAGGCCCAGCTGCTCCTCACCCTCTCTGGAGAACAGCTTCATTCTGCTCAGGTTTTCAGCGGTGAGAACAAATAAATAGCATTTACATTTATGCATCTGGCAGATGCTTTTTTCCAAAGCGACATACAGTGCACTCAGCATATACATTCTTTATTATGTATGTGTTCCCCAGGAATCAAACCACAACCTTTGCACCGCTAACATTATTCAGATTTGACAAGGAATGCACTTTCTTATGACTGAAAAAAAATGTATGCAAGGAAAAGCATTTGCATATAGTAAAGCAAATAAAAATTGCAGCATTCCATAATGCATCATGACCAAGATAAACAATTATATAACTGCATAATTGGATAATACAATATATCCATGCATGTGAGCTGAGACCATACAGAACAGATCATACAGAACAGTAGAACTACTCACAGTAAGAATAACATCACCAGCGGCCACTGTCGTTTATGTCACTGGAAATCGGCAGCTCTCATTGAAAATGAATGACTTCCAGACACTTTGTCACTGCAGATCTCTGTATATGTGAGTGTGGCCATTGAGACTGGCCGTGCTGCCCTGTTCTAACATCATCCGCTGTCAGTATGAGCCTCTGCTGTCTGTTTCAGGTCAGAATTTGAGTGATGGGCAGTGGCACTCCATAGCAGTCGAAGTCAAGGGTCAGAAGCTGTCTCTAACTGTGGACAACCAAATACCAATCACCATGGAAATCCTTGGCCTTAGCAACAGAGTTGAAAAAACGACCATCTACTTTGGAGGTACAGCATTAAAAATAAACAGTTATTTTACCTTTCTGATTCCTGGACAGAGTTACTGACTGTCAAAATGCATTAAAGACTTCAATATCTTATTCGGGGACTGTAACTTATTTTGATCATTCATTGCTTATTATAAGGCTGTTATCCACAAAGCTCAGTTCAACTAAACTCACGCTCATCGCTCCTGGCAAAAAGCGGTTATTACCCAAAACATTGATCTGAATGCAAGGGACAATTTTCTTTCCAGCTCCTACCTTATTAAGTCTAACCTCCATCAGCCGAGCAATCCCCATATCCCTGATAAAATACAGACTTGACAAGCCGAGACCATTGTTAGGGTCCGTTCATTTCACACATATAGCTGTTATTCCCAACAATCTTCCTTTTTACTAGAGGAGTTTTCCGTTTAGTCCATTCAGGCAGCTCTAAACACATTCAATTACTGTAGAGGATAAATGCGTTTTTCTTTAAAGCTGTAATTCAAATCTCTGACTCAAACTTCCAGTCCCTTAACCGAGACCTTCTAAAGCTCTCATTTTGCTTCTTTTTGAGACAATGCAGTCCTGCTAAGATTTTATAAGCTGCTTTGCCGGAATTCTTCAGAACAGAGATTTGTCTTTAAGCAACTTGGTATTAGTTGCGGTCGTTGTTTTCGATTTACAAAGACAGTAACTTGGGTGTTCCATTATTCTAGGCTGCCCTTTATCCCAGAGCAGTTTTGTCTGCGAGAACCCCAGTAGAGGGTACCAGGGCTGCTTTCGTCTGCTTTTCATCAACAACCATCCAGTCAGTTTCCTCCAGGTTCAGCAGGAACGCCCGGGCAACTTTAGCCAGATTAGCTTTGATGTTTGCAGCATTCAGGACAGGTCAGTGTTGTTCTTGTTATACATGAACGATTAAGTTAATGTTTTATTTGAAATGTTTTCATGTGATTCAAACATGTAGTTGTGTGATTGTTTTTTTTTTTTCAGATGCCTTCCAATCTAACAATTTTAGGTTGTAAGAATGTTTTCATTCAGTCACTAAAACATTAAAATTGTTCTGTGAACATCTAGAAAAAATCTAGAATCTAGTGTAGGAATAAGGAAAAAGAAATCATGAAAAACAGGAACAAGCCCCAAACAGTGTACAAACAGTAATAATAGTTCATCTTGCCTCAGTCAACACTATTAATGTAAAAAATAATGATCACTGCAACATGTTCATCTCAACAGCAGCATGTTCATCTCAACAGGTGTTTGCCCAATCTGTGTGAACATGGTGGTCAATGCATCCAGTCATGGGATCAGTTTTACTGTGACTGTTCTGGAACAGGATACACGGGAGCCACCTGCCACAACTGTGAGTTATACAGAGATCCCAAACAGCCTCAATCCTGCTGTATGAATCAACAGTGAGCTTGACTTCACTGCTCTGCAGCACATTAGTGTGTCTATTGTTTGATAATACTTTACTGTGTAAAACACCAAATAAAAAGTAAAAACAAACTGCAAATAGAAAAAATAGAAACACCAAAAAAGAAAGCAGAAAGATTAAGTATATGAGCAAATGTCAGATGTGTGGGAGACAATACTTAGGTAATATTATAGAGCCCAATATTTATCTTTTTGTCTGTTTTGAGAAGTTAAATTTGCATGTTAGTGAGCTGTGACTTATCTAAATGTACACATTGGTGAGTTTTGTTTAATAGGTCTGTTCCATATGTTCTCTATCCACAGTCATATTTAACAATTCTTGTAATTGCATGCAGCTTTTTAATTTCTTTCCTTTTAAAATGTATTTGTGTTTTTTAAAAGGTGCTTTCTGAAGTAAACCACTGCTTGTCTTTTTGACGCACCTTAGTCATTAATTAAGTCGTGCACAATTAATCACTAGACAGATGCAATTCTGCTTTCATTAAATCTACTATTATCTGCAACTGTTCATTCACCAATTTATCCATTTAATGCTGGCATGTGTGTCTTATGAGAATATTTGATTAAGCAGTAATTATTGTCGCCAGATCTATTTTTACAGTTCCTTGCTGTAATCAGATTTGTTGGATCAATATGTTGTAATCTGTCACCACATGCACCGTTTCATCATATGTTTATGACTGTACGTGTTCTCTGGTGGAGAGCAAGGCACGATGAAGCCCATCTGTTAGTTGCGATGAATTAAAAAACCATGAGGAAGGCGAAAAAGATTGTTTCCTTCTCAACTCCTGCTGTTTGATACATCATCAGCAAAACAACACAGGCAACACATTAGCTTTCTGTGCTGTACAGAGTACTTCATTCCTCATGATGAGCAGCTCCCAAATAAACATAAATTACCTCTGTTTGCTAAATTAACCATTTGATTGTTTTAAATGTTCTCTTTAATTTGGTCTTGTTAGGGAAATTTATTCACCCACACTTGTTTTCATGTAAACACAGTTGATTTTAGGTTGTAAGAATGAACATTTCCATTAGGTAACAAAAATGTTAAAATGTTATTTTGAAAGTTCTAGGAGCGTTCAAAATGTCCAGCTATTAAGACGTTGTGTTCACATTTTTGCTCATTTATAAGAACTTTATTTAAACATTTGTTAATTCTGTTAATGTTTTCAAAGCGTTCAGCTAACTTCTTAAGAGTAACATTTCTGATATAATATATAATATTAAAAAAGTTCTACTAATGTTGCTGCGAGAATGGCTAATGTTCTAAATGTTCTCTCAAAGTTATCAAAAAACCAATGTTCTGAGAACATTCCTTGTTAGCTGGGAAAGCTGTGCACAGCCAGTACAGCTAAAAACCAAAGGCTAATGTAAATAATGTAAAGTCCTGCATGTTTGCATGTTAAACTTTGGAGGTGCAAGACATTTTGTCCTCATTTTTATGTTTTTACCACCCACTGGCCATGAAGTACCAGATTGTGTTAATGTGACAAAATTTAAGCATACCTGTACTTAAGCAGAATCATACAAACATCCCAGTGTTGTTTCATGAAATATCAGCACTTTCGGAGAAGATCTGATTAGTTAAATTAAATGGGGAAAAAAACAATATTTTACTAATTATTTTTCTCATTTATGATTGTTTTCAGCTATATATGAGCGATCCTGTGAGGCCTTTAGGAAAACAGGAAGTCAATCGGGTGTGTTCACAATTGACCTTGATGGCAGTGGCCCACTAGAGCACACTCAAGTCAACTGCACAGTGGCAGGTACAGTGACAAAAGATTAAACTCCAGTATTAGCCAGTTACACACATCAGACACTAATGTTCATCATATTTCGCATTATTGAATGATGAAACTAACAGCCAGGCAACTCTGGTTTACAAACCTGATTGGGTGTGTGAACAGGTGTGACCTCAGCATGTGTTGGGGAATGCCTGGCGAAATCACACAGCTCATTAAGTGAGTTCAGCAGAATCTCCTGAGGCTGTCTGCTTCAGCAGATTGGATCGGGGTTGGCCAACCTCCCTTCCAGGGAGCCTCTGGTGAAGCTGAAGTCTCACACAAACATCAGCTGGACTTCAGCTAGATGGTGTAATACTGCTGTGGTTTGGATGTTTCATGTTAATTTAAGAATACGGCTCAATTTTAAAACCTAGAAAGCTGTCTGCATAGGCAGCTGCTTTCTAAGGCATTGTTTTTCTCATGGAACCTCAAGTGACACTCTACACTCAAACATAATACTTGTATAAGAGATGCATTGTTATTATAATTAATTACATTTAATGTAATTACAATGCACATAGATTGTTTTCATAGGAAAGATTACATTGTATACCTCTATGCCTTTGAGCTTGGCAAAAGGTGGAGGCAACGTAATTAATTTGTCTTTTCAAACAGAGCTGTTTATGTACATGAATGTACATACTTTTGGGTGGTGAGATTGCCTTAACCACTTCTGATATAACAGGAAATAATCATCTCACAAGCACAAGCAGGAGAAAACAGATGCATCCTCCACTATTGGCAACAATGTGCATTTTCACATCCCCTGTCAGGATTCATCACCAGTTTCACCTGTCTTGTTGTTTAGCCTCTGACACTTCCCTCCGTTGTCCGCTTCCGATGCCGGCTTGATTTGTTGCGGAGATGAGACTGTAATACATTATGTCATCACACTGGGAAATTCAGGCCCTATTATGTCAACAGCAGGGAGGAGTGCAGGTGACGGCGGAAAAAAATTCAGAGAGCACGTCAGCCTGCAGAGACTGGCAGCCCATACTAGCCGAGACTGATAGCTCCATTTTTCTTCGTTTCGTAGGCAGTGAGCTTTGGCTTCGAGGTTATTGAAGCAGCAAGCAGAGTTGAGAAAAGCAAGCGCCAAGGAAGCCGTCGTACACTGTGATCTCCCGCTGCATGTTGGCACGGCTAAGCAGGCTTTATTTGACAAAGTTAGCTTTGATTGAGCTTTAGCCGTCTTGCAAAGTTAGATTTGCCATCCTGCATGCATTAGTAAAGCGCTAATACAAATAGACATTTTCTCTCAGGCTGAAGAACGAACACTTGCAAGAAGATCATTTGAAACTGACCTCAGTTACTGAAGCTATTAGCTATGCTAATTCTGCAAGACACCGCAAACAGGCACCTTTGGACATCACACGTGGGAATTTCAATTTGCCTAATGAAAGGTGTTAGTGTGAACTATCTTTCTCGTCATTTCACAGTCTCCTGAATGAACGACCTTCTGTTTGCTTCTTAATATTCATCAGGTACTTGCATACGACTTCATCACGCTGCTAATCTCTCATTTTCATTCGCCGGTGCATACTGTCGATTGAGTGCAGACTTGAAAGGGTTGATGACACATGATAGGAGTCAATGGGGATTTCAGTCTGTACTGGATTCTGTTTTTTCACACATACGTACGTGTGTGTGTGTGGTCCTGGTATTTAGTATGTTATGAGAAGCAAGTATAGTAATACCAGTAAATTTTTACCCTTTTTAGGTTGTTTTTCCTCATGAAGAAACAAGCTTATAAATCATACAGACAAATAGCAGGAAGTTTTCTGTGATGGTTAGGTTTAGGGGTAGAGTTAGTGTAGGGGAAAGAAAAAACATTTTGTTTGTGGAATGTCCCTATTAAACATGAAAACCCAACGTGTGTGTGTGTGTGTTTTTCTTGCACAGAAGACAAAGTTTGGACAGTGGTGGGTCATGATCACACAAGGCCCATAGACATTCAAGGATCTACTCCACGCAGCCCTTTTGTTCTCATCTTCAACTACACCATATCGCAGTACCATCTCCGTTCGTTGGTGACCTCCTCAGAACAATGCCAACAGGAAGTGATATATCGCTGCAGGAAGTCACGGCTTTTTGACACCTGGGGTTTGGTTTCCTTTAATATTCCACACTGGATTTAACTGAGTTTATGTTATGTTATGTAAGCAAGATCCATGCATTACGGAAATGTTGTCGTTCTTATAATGTGTGCAATTTATGTTACCTCATGAATTCCAGTCCTCTAAATTCAGTTAATATGCTCCAAAGGAATAAAAAAAACGACCTCCCAGCTAAATGAATCACAACAGCAGGTTATTGCCACAGATAATCGTAACATGACGACAGTGTGTGGTGAATGATGTTCACTTAAAAACTGGATCGAATGTAATGCTTGCGATACAGAGATGGTTATGGGACGTGATGAGACCGTTTAAATTGCAAAGGCATTAAGACTTAAAAATAGATGATAAGCTAGTACGCTAAATCTTGCATAATTTTTGCACGTTTTAATACTCTACACTTTGCTGGGTTTGGTAAGCTTTTTACTGGTTTAAAATGAACTTATCCTCAACTTAACCCTTGGCCAGAAATCAACATAGTTTACATTTGCCAGAATGAGAGACCCAACAAAGCCCTTGAGCAAACGATCAACCTTTGATCGTTCTGCCCACAAATATTTCTTAAAATCCACCCAGACAGTGAACCTCCAGCAGTAGACATTTGCATATCAGATTGCCATTTGTCAGGGGCTTAGCTCTTGGCCGGATCGCTCCACTGCAGAGATAGCAGATGCCTAGTCACGCACATTGAAGCCGCACTATAACGGCTATTTGACTGACAGGAGCCTCAGAGCTCATTACGGATCAGCAGGGGCAGGAGACCAGATGTCGTCATGCATGACTAAATTACATTAGGCTCCAAACTGTGCTGTCATTATTTGCATAATTATTTATTTCGGAAAGCCAAAGAAAGATACTTATCCTTTGGGCATTTGGTTGATTTTTCAGATGGAACGCCTCTGTCTTGGTGGCTGGATCGAGATGGTGTGAAAAGAACATATTGGGGGGGATTCTTGCCCGGGGTCCAACAGTGTTCCTGTAGCTTGGATGGCAACTGCAGAGACATGAATTATTTCTGCAACTGTGATGCAGACCAAGACACCTGGTAAGTCAATGTCATTTATTTTAATTTCACAGTCAGCGTGCAGTTTTTTCACTTTTGCAAGGTAATAGGATGATTTTTTAATAGAAAATAAGACACATGCTGAATAGCAGTTTAAAAATCGTATAACGAACAACACAAATAAAGATAGGGTAGGCAGTTTCAAAGAGGCTAGCAATAGTAAGCTAGCTTTAAAAGCATAAGATCCTGCCCTCCTTTCAGAGCGAACCGAATCCAATGATTGGACAAACATTTTACGGTCCTGCGCCTTCCATAAAAGGTACATTTAGAAAACCTTACTTAGTGATTGCTATCAGGATGTAAAGAGAGTTTCAACCAGCAAAACAAAAAAGGTTTCTGGAAAAAAATCGACTACCCTGCCTTTAATATTCGCCATAGGGCAGGTATTACCATTATTTTCAAGCAACAAGTGAAGCTTGCACACTCCTGGGCAATCGTTTACCTCGGAGACAGATTAAAAAGACTTTCTCGCAGCTGCCTTTTCTACCAGCCCATTCTGCACGTTTGCTCATTACCTCTCTCGCACACTGTCCCATTTTCTTTCTCTTTCTGCAGGGCAAATGATACTGGCATACTGTCTTACAAAGACCATTTACCCCTCAGCGAGATCGCCATCGGAGACACAAACAGGACAGGCTCGCAGGCCGTGCTCCAAATTGGACCGCTGCGTTGCTATGGCGACCGTGGGTGTTTTGTTTATCAAATTTAAAAGGGGGATGGGGGGTAATACTGCTCTCTACTGAATTCATTTTCATATTTTAAAATATCAGGGAGATGGACAGCTTTTATTATTCATAATTCAATGCACAGCTGCTTTTCAACATGCCGTGTGCTTTTCCTGTCTGTCCCTCTGCTGCAGGTTTCTTCTGGAACTCTGCGTCTTTTTACCAGGAATCGTCATATTTGCACTTCCCAACTCTACAAGCTGAACTGAGCGCCGATATCTCACTCTTTTTCAAAACCAGCGCTCTCTCAGGAGTCTTCCTGGAAAATCTAGGAGTCAGAGACTTCATTAGACTGGAACTTAGTTGTGAGTTATCTGTTTATGGACAATGGTCATATATTAGTATTCAAAATTTACCAAAATTTCTTTCAAAAGTTCACTATCATCATAGACATGTAGACTTATTGCCATCCTAAAGATTTGTTTATTATAGGGATGGTGATATAGAGTGCCCTTCATAAGTATTGAGACAGCAACGTATGAGGCAAATGTCACATTTTTGGAAATTTTTACTGCTTTTCTGTCAGGTCGCAATACCTGGGAGGGCACAGTGGAGGGCACTAGATAGTGACCATAACTGACCTAAACGAAAGGGTTTCTCTTCAGAGCAGTTCCTGTTAAAAGAAATTAACTCGGTTAACTGTATGTTATATGTTTCTTTAAACCACAAAGTGTCGAAATAACATCATGACACTTTTTTGTCATGCGTAGCTCCCTCCACAGTGAACTTCACCTTTGACCTTGGGGATGGACCAGTAATTCTCACTGTTCGCTCATCTGCGGCCTTAAACGATCGGCAGTGGCATTATGTTCGTGTGGAGCGAAATGTGAGGGAAACTTCTTTACAGGTCGACTCTCTGCCCATGGAGCTAAACGAAGCTCCATCTGACAGACCCTACCGACTACAGCTCAGCAGTCAGCTGTTTGTGGGTATGGACGTCATGTAGATCCAAACCATCATCCAAATATTACTACCAGTGTTAAAACAATACTTAGTGCTTATCGGCCACATGACTAGACATGTCAGGGACCATGGCGTGGTTGAATGTTTATGATCAGTGCAAAAATGTTGGTAACACTTAAGTATGGAAAACGCATAATCACCATTAGCTGCAAATTTTGCCTCAAACTCCTAATGTACTGCTTATTAGTACTTCGTAATGTAGTTGTTGTGTTAAATTGTTGTGTGGGGTAGGATTAAGGGATGTACAATAAGGTCATTCAGAATAATCATTATTATGCGTTGTATAAGTACTAATAAACAGCCCATATGCAAGCTAACAGGAAACTTGTTCAAGGTGTGAATTGTTTTCCATACTAAAATGTTAGCAAAATAGCTAATGTCCAGCAAATCTAGACATTGTACAAAATGACATTAACAGTCGCAGTTATGCTTTCAGCCAAGAACTTTGGGCTTGTGTAAATATATTAAAATGCTAATGTTGATGTTGGCGAGATGTTTGCTTGAACCATGTGGTCAAAAACAATGTTGTGATGTCACTTCCTCTAAGAGCAGAAAAATCAAATGATTATTTTTTTAAGGGGGGTGTCACAGTTTAATGGAACTGGTGAACATATTAACAAAAAACAGAAAGTACTGGAACAAAGACGAATTTGCATTTCTCAGAAAATGCCCAAAAAAACATATACACTGAAAGCAGTTTAATGTCGTTTTATTTTGCATAACTCATTCAAATGTAATTGTTATGAATGGGGTATTCAAATTGCCATCCCAGAAACAAAGCATTTATTTATATTTGGTCTGATTTATTTTGCATAACACTTTTGAAATAGTGAAATATTTCAAATAATGTGACGTTCAGTGTCCTCAGTAATGTTCAGTGTCCTCAGTAACATTGCAAAGGGCTTGGCTTTATAAATTGGGTTAGTTAATTAATCATTCTAATCTCTTCATTAGGAGGAACAGCTTCCAGACAGAGGGGCTTTCTGGGTTGCTTACGTGCCCTCACCATTAATGGCATTACCCTTGACCTTTATGAGCGAGCAAAGACCACCCCTGGGGTGAATTCAGGCTGCCCGGGTCACTGCAGCAGTGACAGTGTCTGCCATAATGGAGGCAGATGTGTGGAGGAGAGGAGCAGGTACAGCTGCGACTGCACGCAGACTGCCTTCGACGGGCCACACTGCAGAACAGGTGAGGTTGCTGTTTTGACCATGGCCTCTGGTTGAACTCTCTTTTCCAGGCTTTACGGCACCATTCAAAGAAAAGCTGAATGAAATAGGTGCTAAATGGAATGAAAATGTATTCATCATTCACTCACCCTCATGTCATGACTTCTTTCTTTTTAAGGAACACAAAAAAAGATATTTTGAGAAATATCTCAGAAATGTTGTGTTTGTACAATGGAAGTCACTATCACCCATTGTAGTCACTACAATGGGTGCCACTGTTGTTTTGGTAACCACTGTACTTCAAAATATCTTCTTTTATGTTCCTCAGAAGCAAAAGTCACACAGGTTTGAAAGGACATGAGGGTGAATAAATGATGGTAGAATTTTCATTTTTGGGTGAGCTATCTCTTTAAATGCCATAATGTTGACAGTGGATGTTTAACTGAATTTACTCTGTAGGAGTTTAATATTTAATATTCATTTAAGCTGAGGCTCAGAGCTGTTGGATATTGCATGAGTTAATGGTAACGGGGAAACCTTGACCAAACATGTACACAACAGACATTAAAGTCAATTGTGTATATAGTCCATGGAAGTTAGTCAATGGGTTCTATCTTAGACAATATTAAAAGTCATTACCTATTAGATCAGGTTCGGCGACCTCCAAAGGTTGAACACGTATTTGAATGCTTATTCAACTCAGATTCCTTGAGGCTGGCTTGACAGGGCTTAGCAGAAACATCTGGACAAATGGAATTTAATAACAGTGGCCATCGCTCTGCCTCATACCCGCCCGGCAGCCTGTCTATCAAATTAGTGATGTAATGGCTTTGTTTCTTTACAGTGCTCACGCCACGGCTGTTTACCACTAACTAGAATAGATGACCAGAAAATGGGAAGAGACAGAAAGAATCAGCTGGACCATGGTATCAGCTGTGGTGGGGAGGAAACAATGCTAATGTTATTGTTTTCTGTGGCTCTAATAATGACAGATGAGATGTAGGGTTTATCGACTCTTGCCTCACAGTCTGAATTTGCATAGAGATTATGATGTTCTCCATAACAGCGCGGTTTCACAGGAACGCATTGTGTCTCTGTGTCCATCATGTTACAGCTCTGGCTGCGTCCTTTGAAAGCGGATCCTCAGTTCTGTACACTCTCCAGGAGCAGTTTTCTGGAATACTGAACAAGGAAGCCGGACAGTCTCCAGCTGGATTCCACGATGCTGAAGTCACCAAATCTCAAGAGAAAGTATCGTTTGGGTTCCAGACGCATCATGCGCCAGCCTTGATCCTGACAGCTCATACTCTTGACCGCCGCTATATGGCTCTAATGCTAGCATCAAACGGTACCAAGACAAACGTTACTATACAGTACAGCACGTTATTGTTTATTCTTAAAGGAACAGTCATAAATTTGCTCACGCTCGTGTTCCAAATCTTGAACAATGTCTAAGCTGCTCTTTTCCATACAGGAAAACGATGATGTAACCAGAAGCTTTAAGCTCCAAAAAAGACAATACACAATAATAGGTAATGCTTTACAATAAGGTTTCATTCATTAACATTGGTTAATGTATTTGCTAACATGGACAGATAATGAACTAATAATATATTTTGACAGCATTTATTAATCTTTGTTAAAGCTTTCGCAAATACAATTGTTCATAGTTTGTTCTTATAAGTTCATTTTGCATTAACTAATGTTAACATATACAACAATCGATTTTACTAATGTATTAAGTGATGACATTTATTAATCTTAGTTAAAGTTAGTGTTGTAGATGTGTTGTTAGTTCATGTTAACTAATTTAGGTAACAAATGAAACCTTATTGTAAAGTGTTACCCAATAATGTTATAGTATCTTTTGTCCTATTTGTAGTAATGTCTGGTCCTGGTCACAGTCCACTATCATTGTTTGAAAAAAGCATTGTGGACATTCTTCAAATATTTTAAATACATTATAAATATAAATATATTACGCAGAGGAAAGAATGTCCAACAGGTTTGTAACAACAAGCGATGAGTACTACATGACAGAATTTTCATTTTTAGATGAACTACTCCCATAATACATCTATCATTTATTGTCATTTGGAAATGAAAGCAAAATGTTTAGCTATGCAGGCTACATTTTCACAGAGTATTGAAAAGTCATTCATCAGAATTTTGTTCTTCACTCCTATACAAGAAGCCAAGAACAGATTGACCAAGTATTTAATCTCACATCCTGAAAATTTCTTCCTGGCCCCCATTCTTACATTCTGCCACTGCAGTGTGCTGCAAATTTATACATATTTGCTAAAACAAATCCCTAAAACACACACTCGTTCTTTCTTTAGCTGTTGCATACACACGTCGTAAAAAGCATGTGCCATCTTGACTGAAAGACGTTGCTATATTATCTCTTGTATTGTCTCTCGTTTACTCTTTCACACCTCTCGGCTTTTCATCAGCTGACAAAATCGAATTTGACACCATCTCATCATGTATGCACATGACTGACTAGCAAGCCTTATGTGGCAGACGGCAAGACGTTGCTCTTCGACAAAGAGGGATGAAAGAGAGAGAACATTAGGGGAAAGAGCTAGAAGCTTTGAGGATAGGAGCAGGAAAGGTGGAAAGGCTAAATAAGAGAGAATTAAGAAAATACTGGCAATTAAAATCAGTCAGTGGAAGCTAGGAAACAAGCAAATGCTATAAAGAGGGCATAATGACAGGAATAGACGAGTGGAGGGAAAAAAAACACTTTAAATCTGCAAAGAAAACCATAATTCACACAGGACAAAAACTTGGAGTACAAAGAGGTTTAAGGCCTCCTTGGTCCTGTGATCCCGAATGACTGTTAAAAGTGTTGAAGCATAAAAATAAAATAAATAAATTGCAAATTGGTAATTGCAATGAAGTGATTAACAGTAATTAACATACAGAGGGCAGTTTGTTTTATTGACTATTTTGGTAACTGCAGACTGCACCCTAAAGATGCACTCATTAACTTTCACTGAGCAATGCGACAGTGGCCATAGGCTTTACATTGGCATTTATTGGCATGGATACCACATCCCATAAACGTTTTCAGTTAGAAATGCTAATAACAGACCTTATAAGTATTTTAGCTAGTCATATGATCTGAAAGTCAACCTCCTTAACCAGTTTTGTCTAAAATAAAATGCTTTTTAGACATTTCAACTGCATGTCGGGGCATAAACACTGCATAAGTGTTCATTTTGCAATAACATTGGTGGTGAAGTACAAAACGTTCCCTCTGTCTTATTATAACAACAATGAAGAAGTTTTTTACAACTTTAAGTCAATAGCTTTGCTCTGATTTCCCAGGCAGCTTGCAAATACGGTACTTGTTGAACCAGGAAAAAGAACCAGAAGTATTAAGCCCAAAGTCAGAAAGTCTAGCAGATGGGAGGTTCCATTGGGTCAAAATTAACCGCAAAGGACAGGAACTCCTTGTCCAGGTGAGTCTTTGTTTCCATAGTTACAGGTGTTAACACAAAAGCAGATGTCTGGTTTTTGAAGAAATGTGTTTTTATGAGACCTCACTTATACTCATGTGCATAAAAATTATGCTCATCTGGTGTGATGTTTTTTGTGCCTTTTCTACAGAAATGCTAATGAAGGTTTCTCAAATACACGCTTCCATTTGCAAGAGCATGTCAAACTGACCTTCTCAGATGCATTGTTCTGGTGTTTCCATCACTGATTTAAAGCCAATATCAGTACAAATCTGATCCAAATTATCTGTCTCTATGTCCCTACCCTGCCAGATTGACAACACAATAACCCTGCAGTACAGTCTGTCTACCAGCCCCGCTCTCAGCCCAGTAAGGACAGTGGTTCTGGGGAGAATTCAAGGTGAGTTCCAGGCAGGTGTTTGAAGAGGGCTCCTCGTATGCTGTTTTACACCTTTCTGTTTCACTGATGTGGGGTCAGGTGTTTGAATCCGGGCAGGTTAGGGCAGGGTGGTTGGCTGAGCAGGCAGACAGCGGTAAAAAAGAAAAGCAAGGGGTCGTACGGTTCGTGTACATCTGACAGCATTGTGACAGGTGAGTTGCCAAGTGAAAGCCAAATGGAATTTCTCTGTGTTGCCAAGGAAACCGTTTCTTTTTACCTGATAACAAATAAGGAGGGTCTGAAAGTGGCATGAACCCCAGCGCTTTGATAAATACAGAGAACGTTTAAGATAAATTACCTGTAATGCACTTGCACAACTACAACAATCTGCTGTTAGGCTCTGCATTAGTCATTACAGATTAAAAGGCAGGGTTGGGTTAGGGTTTTTTTTTTTTTTCAATTTTGTTATGCTGGTAGTCTTTTCACATCCCAGTAGCAATCACTTAGTAAAGTGGTCTAAATATTCGGTCTGAATGCAATAATAAGATGTCCTGCTTGCCTGTCAAACTATGTACGTTCATGTGTTGGAGGAGACGTGGCTTTGGACTGTGCTCTGAAGGGAGGGCAGGATCTTATGCTTTCAAAGCTAGTTTGCTATTGCTAGCAAGTCATTTTTAAAGCTAAGGCAGAGTTACTGTTGAATGTTAAATTCAGTTGCTCAGTTCAATTTCCTGTTACAGGTGATGATGTCACTGATAAGGAACTGGTCCAGGCTGGATTGAGAGGTTTTATTGGCTGCTTGTCCTCAGTGCAGTTTAATCAGGCTTCCCCGCTTAAGGAAGCCCTACAAAACCGACAAAGCCCATTTGTTAATGTTATCGGCCGTCTGGAAGCATCGAGTTGTGGGATGATATCCAGTGATAACACTTTGACCAATACACACACGCTGTCAGGTAAGTGATCCTTTTAAAGGGACAGTAAACAAAAAATGGATTTTTCACATAGTTGTTCCCATGACTTTCAAGGTACCCCATATTAGACACTGGTCTGAACAACCGATACTCCTAAACTTACTAACTTGAAAAGTGCATTTTTATTATTTATTAATTAAAATTATAATTAGCTTATTTTGACATCTAATAACAAACCAGCAAATGACGGGGAATGAATATCTCAATGGCCAATTATAAACATTTAAATTGTTAGCATAAAGTATTTCATTGTCAAAGCTCAAGAGTATAAAACTAAAACTAAAACTAAAAGGCAGCAGTAAAAAAAACATTGTTAAATATATGTAAGGTTAGTTAAGTGGAGTTATATATAATTAGGTCTAAACAAAATGTGTTTACAAGAAACATTGATTTTCATTGACCGGTCCAAATGCTTTGTCATACTCTTATTCTTTACTTACAGATGATTCAGCAAAATCAAACCGAGGCGGAGGACCATTGAAGAAGGCAGATCAAAATGACTTGGCACTAATCGGAGGTATACCTCAACATGATATTGTGCTCTGGGACAAACTTTTCAGAATAATAACAAGTAATAGACTATTATCTGCCATGAAACTGTACACCTCATACATCTTCAGCATTATATCCTTAGTTTAGTAGTTCTGTTGTGTGATATTCTCATTTATGCCACTACAGAACTGCATTTGTTAGTCACACTGAAGCTAGGTGGAATCACACGTTTTAGATCAGTAACATTAGATAATGCCTGTACATTATGAATATTTAATGTTTCCCTGTATCTGTATTTTAAGGTAACTTTAATACTGCACTCTCCTCATTTATCTACTAAACAGGACTAGTGACTGCAGTGGTTTTCCTCACCCTCTGTGCACTGGCCATAATAATCCACTTCCTGTATCGACACCGGCGGACTTCAGTACCCCCTGGAATCACCGGAAAGACACACCGGCCCAGCATGGAGCGTCCGCCATACCGGGCTGAACTGGACCTTCATAAACCCCACCACGACAGCAAAGAGTACTACATATGACCTCTGTGCTTTGTGCTTGGCCTTTAATTAAACAGCCAGTGTACATGCAAAACAACACAAATCGCCCTTCTGCACTGTTTCATCACCGCAGGCTGAGCAGCCAATCAGAAGGCCTGTTTTATTCCAGCTGTGGATAGGTGGACCTGACAGGGGCCAGCTGCTTCACAGAGATTACTTTCATAGGTGGGGTACGTGAAATAACAACGGACTTTTGTTTTGTTCGTTTTCTGTAATGGAAATGGTGTGTGAACGCCTCTCGGACGTTGAGAGAGCTCTATATTGTTATTTGAAGGCATAATAATAGGTTAAACATGCACAAAACACACTCTCAGAGGTAACGGCGCAGCAGGAGGGTTGTCGCATCACTCTTGCACGTCTTTACGCAGCGTGTCTGCTCAAGCCTGTCTGTTTTATAGCCTGGAATATGGAGTGGGTTTAAGCTAATGGACTGAAACCCCAGAGGACCGGGTTCTGACGGAGTGGTTTTGTGGTAGGATGGTGGACCTTCCCAGCCATTGGTTTTAAAGGATCGATCATCGTTTAATGTGCCCCACCCCCAAAAAAAGATTAAAGCCGTTCGCATCTGACAAACCACAAAAGGCTGGGATTAGCCACCAAAGGACTATAAGCATATATCAGTAGTGCCTGTGGAATGGTGGAGTCATTTGTTTGTATACCAATTCCCACAGGCTGAGAAGATTCAAGCAGTTTAATTCTCTTTCCCACCACAATCGCGCCAGTCTCGCAATTGAGTGTACCTGTCGCGCCCCGGAACAAATTTCCTCCGTACTGACATGCGTTAATCTCCCTAAAAAAAGCTTTCTATCAAGAATAAATTCTATGGCTGTTTTTCTATATGACTATTGTAAATGAGTGTTGTACATACATTTCATAATTATATTTAATAAACGGTGCTTTCTAAGAGCTTATGAGTGTACTGATTGGGTATGTTTGTGCGAAAATGAATCCGTTTGTTTCTGATTGTGTGCAGAGGAAGGACAAAGTGGAGAAAAACTTGAACTGTTTCTCTTGAATGCTCTGATTCTCAGCCCTGAAGAAGACACGCTCTTGAAGTAATGATAGAGAGAGGAAAGAGAGAGAGAGAAAATCGATCGAGAGACCCTTAGGACAAAGTGGTAATGAAACTTCTCGTGGCCATCTGCTGTAACAGGTAGGAGGATGTGGACAAAGCAAACACACCTCCCACTGTCAGATTTCATTTTAAGGCTCCAGCACTGTCTGAGTACAATCACACAGCATCACCTTTAATTCAAGATCTCTGTCATAGATCCACAACATACTGTTGACCACCAGTCAAAGCTTTGAACACACCTAACTGTGTCAGTGTTTCTCCTGACCTGAAAAACCTTTTTCATCCAAAGGTGTATGCAGGATTAGTTTAACAACTATAAATTATGCCTGTATGTAAAATTCAATGAAAAAGCACCAAAAAAAAAGGGGCACAAAGCACAAAAAAGGGTGAATGCGGCTCATCTCGACATGTTTCACATGACTGACTTCTGCTATTTTCTCTGAGCCAGATAAAAGGAAAACGGAGAGGGTGAGACTGAATTATCAATGTGTCCAAATTCAGTTCGGCCCAAATGTGACTGTGCTTTCAGGTTCACACTTCCCAGATATTCAGAGTATGAAAAACGCAGCAGCGCTAATCAGGAAGAGTGAAGCTTAGAGACAAGGGAGAGAGAAAGCGAAATGAAATAAAGAGAAATAAATTACTCAGTCTGCACTGTATGAATATTTGGCCTTGAAACAAAACAGAGTGTAAGTGATTTAATGATGCATTTATATGTGATTGGTCTCATTCTGCTATCTGTTTTTTCTCTTTGCTTTTCTATTTTGTGTGTGTGTGTTGCCTCAAAAGCAAAAAGACGATATGAACCTACAGAAGCTAAAAGAATGATAAAAGCAAATAAAATACCTAAACCTACATGGATTTTTACAAAGGTTATGCAATAAAGCTGCTAAATGGTGTGTCACATTCATTTTTCATGCTTTCACTGAGCTTATTATGTCAGGAGCATATTTGCCATTATGCAGAATAAAAGCTTTAGGCAGCATTCCCAAACACAATTTCAACAGGCAGGTCCCAGTCTGTTGAATGAATATGAACAAACCTATTAGATAAAACACAATTATGGTCCACATTGATTTTAATTGGATGCCCAGTGGACAGTCAAATGCCAGAAGCACAGACTAAATCACGATTGGTGACGATCTCTTTTACTTAATGTCTTGATTAAACTCATCACCCTCCGCACTTAACAAAAGCAAAACAATTTTGATACTGTCGCTCCGCCTCTGGGGAGGCCAGAGGAGCGAATTAACTTTGGTTACCATTTACTTTGGCATGATTCAATGGAACTCGAACCCTGCGTGTCTGCTTTGTGTCATCTGTCCTGTATGCTACATGATCTCATGGGAGAAATCTGGCAGAAACTCATAATTAATTGTTCGTAGAACTGGCAGTATTTTCAAAAACTCAGCTGGACAAATGGACCTTTGGGGCAGCTGGTGTGAGTTGGATTCTGGCCAGTGTCTGTGAGGTTTAAAAAACGATCGTTTAATTGGTGGAGTTGGCAAGTTCATTTGTATTTGCTTGGTAAAAGACAAAGAAGTCATTCCAGAGAGCTCAGACTGAAGGTTTAATTACACTGCCTGTTTCCGGAAGAAGAATCATTCAGATTAGATCCAGAGTTTTCCTTTTCAATATGTAGATACAAGTAAGAAAAACTGGAAAGCTCCAGAAATTGAATGAAGCCCACATCAAATAATTGTATTGAGGAAATGACCTGAGAGTGTTAATGACGTATTCTGCTTGGTATTCTTTAAGGGTTAGATCATCCAAAAATCTAACATTTAAAATTATAATTTTTTTAGGAATGTTTTTGTTACCATTCTGAGTAAGAATTTGCATTTTTTTATCTGTTCAAGGCAGCAAATGAGCCTCAAATTGCTACAGTATTACCTGAGCCACTGCACACTTCGATTTGCAAACTGGGCAGGGTGTGGGCAATGAGACTCAACTGTAGCGCTGAGGCGTAGAGCCACACCTGTTTTCACACACACTTTTTACATGGGTGGCCATCACTTTTCTCTGCCAGCTACAAGAGTCATTGATTACTCAGGCAGGATAATTGTGTAAATTTACTGCGAAATTGGTTCTGCCTGTGCAATTGTATTGGGGCGGCTTGACACTGTTTTATGTTGCAGATAAGCTGCAGGTTCTGTGCTCAGCATGTCTTTGAAATGACTGGGTGTCCTGCACAACATATTTTCTCATCAGGCCTTCCCGCTGAACGCTCCCCGCAGGCATATGCAGATAAACTCGTCCACGAAGTGCTTTCGACGGCCTCTGCTTGCATCTGACGTGTACAGGGAAAAATATTTATCTTGCACGTTTGATTTTTTTTAGAACGTAAATATTCATAATCTACAGTGTTACACCATTGCCTGAGGATATGGCATTTTCAGGGTCAGGATCCTTTTGCAATACAGAAGTATGCCGTTGTCTGGACCAGATAACACTATATTTGTGCAGCCAATTAGTTTTGTAGAGAGGCCTTCCAGTATTTACTTGCCTGTAGGGCCAGACACACTACATGACAAATGCTTCTTGTTCTGTGCACATTTAAATGCTTTGTTCGGACAGACAGCAAAAATTTGATTTGTCTGTGTATGCGTCTCAAATCTGTTAAGTTTCTGAACAAGCCAGTCTGATTATCTTCATGCAAAATGCAGTACACGTAATCAGTGCTAAAGACTAAATTTGAGAACCAGATTGTCAACAAACTGGACGAAGGAAGTAAAAATTCCCAGCTAACAATTTTAGGTTTTAGAAATGTTTAAGAATTTTAATGTTTCTGTTAAGTAACAAAAGCATTAAAATAGTATTTTGAATGTTCTAGTAACATTCAACGTTACTGTATATATTACAGAACGCACTACTAACATTACTGCAAGAACATTTTTGACGACTATGAGAGAACATTAGCCAACATTGTGAAAACATTCCCTATTAGCTGGGGTTATGTTAACCATTAAGTGTTTGGTGATATCACTGGTCGGTGCCCATTGCTGCTGACGTGACAGTGCGCATAGTCTTACTAGGTTTCATAACAAGTTTAAAATGTATTGAGGTGTCTGTGACTACTGAGAGTGTGTGCAGCCATTTTGATATGATCTTGTTGCTAACTTAAAACACAAAAGGCCGATAAGCTTCATCCTGTACTGCGTTCTAGTCTTGAAAAGCACAAGCAGCAAGTATTTATGGCCATCAGGGTGCGAGTGTCCAGATCAACAAGATAAAGTATGCACTTTTGAGCACCAACATGCAGCCACAGACAGATCGATAGCTCAATGTAAATTAAATTTCCAACTGCAGTCATTGAGCAAAAGTGCTTCCCCTGGTTAGATGGTTTCCACAACAACCAGTATCAAGTGTATTGCGTCGTCACAGGCTGCTCATTCCGGTAAAGAAGAGATCAGCAAACAGTACAAGGTTTCAGTGCTCTTAGAGGTGGAAAATATGTACTTTAAAGTCCATTGAACAAAGCCATCAGTGAAAGGTCTAATAGTGCTTTCACACAAAGCAGCGTATCCAGATGCTTCTCAGCTGGAAATATTCCCGGAATGCATTGCCAGTTTCAGCCAGGTTCAATTTAAAATGCCAAAAACAAAGCGGTCGCAGGAGCTGAGCATGTATTGACTGACGTGACGATTATTGTAACGTTGTTGAGCATGTGAGTGGTTGTTTGACAGCTTGCACTGGAAGATAAATGTATTTGAAAGAAGCTGAAATGCTTGTAATTAATTTAAATAACCTTTTTAGTGATATAAGTGTTTCTGTAGTTCAGCTTATAGAGCATCGTGTTAGCAACGCAAAGGTCTTGGGTTTGATTCCCAGGGAATTTGTCCTTTTGGTAAAAAAAAAACATTATTATTTCATAGTTTAAGTTGTTTTTATTTTAGTGGATCAATAAAGTGAGATAAAAGTGGCATCTTCTAGAAAGTAAATTCAGACAGATTTTGATTATATGTGGAAGCCTCTGCGCATACTCATGCCAGAGGTTTGACCCCTTGATCAGACAGTCAAGGAAATAAAATGGTTGGCATGCAAAGAGAAATGTCTTTGAGATAAGACATACAAGGCCTCGCAACGGATAATTCCTGCTGGAAATTTTGAAATGTTGAAATAAGAAGTTGCAGGAGACTTTCTCAGTCTCTACTTTGTTCTTGTAATAAATATGTACATTTGGATCCAAAATTCTGAGGCCACTTGTGAAAAGTCTTATGTTTGCCATTTAATCAAAAATAAAAGTTAATAATTACAAACTAGGTTATTATTTTTGCTTAAAAAGGAAATCTGAGCTTTTGTACAAAGTAGCTGATATAGTAAATGTCACACATTTTCTTTAAACTACACTCTTCAGTATATCCATACTGGGTCTGGAAAACCCATTAGGGATCTACTCTTAAATATCCGAGCGGAAAGACCAAACATAAAAACAGGACTAAACCCAAAATGCAATAATTACTGCTGAACTGTTTAAAGTTAATAATCTCTAAGATTGCTTAAAATCAGCCACTTACGGTTTGATGGGGTTCCCACATTTGTGTGAACCTGATTGAACGTCTCCAAGGCTTGTAGTTGACATAATGGGTTTCTGGGAATTTAGGCCATTTCAAAAGCTTGGTTATGCCTCTGGGGAAATAAAATCAATACACAATTAAAGTATTACTGGAAATGGAAACTCTATTAAAGTGTACTTTAAACGTGAAACCGCAGCCCTGATACTTTTAACTGACCATGAGTGTCTAGTTTTGGCTGACAGTAATATATATGTACATGTCAGACCTCAATTATAGTTTAGCACCATCACTTTCATTGTAAGTTAGTTAGGATACATTACACTGGTTTTAATCTGTTCAATACTTCTGCGCTATATAATGCCATTTTTTTTGCACATAATTAATATGCAACCACCTACCAAATTCAGTATTTATTATGCTTTTCATTACTAGGTTGTGAATATTAAACGGTTTAGGTTAAAACGTTGGTTAAAAGCTATAATGACGTAATCTGTGATAACTATTCTCTGTTGAGAGTGACCTCTGCAGGCCACGTGGTTTGCTCTTAAAAGCTCAACAAGGTTATAATTGAAGAGTCAAAGATTAAAAATCTATAAGCATTTCCTCACTTTCTTCTTTCTAAACCCTTCCCAAACCTGTAAGATGTTCTGTCCGCTGTGAGAGTTACAGTTTAGACGGTGGAGGTGATTGAGGGAGATGTGTCTTTCTCACATCATCTTTTGTGTTCTGTGGAACAGCGATACAGGTTTGGAAGGACGTCATCTCAGCGAACCAATTTTCAAAGTTCTAGGAATGTTCATAATGTCCGTTGTTTCACATAAACTTTTGACAAATGCTGCTAACCTCTCAAGAGCTCATCTCACCTAACTCACAGAAGCTCAGCACACCTCTCAAGAGGTTATAAACACATTGGTATGTCCCACAGGATTTACCTCGGTAAATCTTTCACCCCACAGCAGTTCCAGTTCTCACCTTGAACAATGCTGATTGCTGTTCTCTCTCACTGTTACTGGAGCTCTGCCTGATAACAATAAGAAAATGCTAAATAAATAACTGCAGGCGATACCTTTGCTTTCCTTGATGAAGCTTGAGGATGAAATTGATATCACGCTTTTAAATTTCCTACACAGATATAAAGATGTAAAAAGGCCCATATTCATGAAGATCTAGTCATTTGTTCCCAATTCACTGTGGACATGTTAATATTGTCTCCTCTGTGTCTCTGCGCACAGCATTAAAACAAACTACCCACAATTCCACCTGAAATGGCACACTGCATAATCAGCCTGTAACCTCTCATCATGACACCATTAAAACATCAATCAACACTTTCAAATAACCCTCAACCCCTTCCATTAAAACCCACTCTGTGGAATGGAGCATTATGTACCTGGCCTAGCAGAAGCTTTTTATTCAAAGCGAATGTAAAGGACACTTATTGCACAGTATGTTTTTTTCAAAGCAACCTAGTGCAATGGCGATAGAGCAGGAGTACGTTTCCAATGTTTTGTAGTTCATAGGTCACCCAATTTGGGAATGAACCTCAAACCTTTGGACCATTAGCAGCTCAGATCCATAGTCATTACGTGACCACCGCGACAGGTAATTAGAAAATTCTGACGAAAATGATAGCAAAACATGCTTAACCTTTAAAAGAGCAAAGAAGATTTGTTTACATTTCAGGTTTTCATAAACGCTCGCCAAAGTGACTGGTTTGAAAAAACAACTAAACATTCTAGCGTTAATTCCTATTCCCTAGACAAATGTTTAATACCCAAAACATTTACATAACAAGGTCTCAAGTGCCATGCCGTGGTTACAAGAATGTTATTTCAACTTTTTTTATTCTGTAACGCTTTTAAAACATTCCATTAACAACTTAAGAATAATGTTTTTGCTATATACGATCAGGCAGTGAGGCTTGGTGATGGGGTCTGGCTCTCAATTAGCGTCAAGAGTTCAGCAACGTCCCCAACACTACTGAACTAATACACAGCTGGAAAGATTTCCTAAATAATTCATAAGTAGAAAAGAAATTTTCTTCTTTGAGGAAGAAATGTGTTAAAAGAGTCATTTGCTTGAATAAGCAGCAGTGTAACTATTAACTTATCCAGTTAATTAACCAAAAATTACACAACTGCCCAGAGGCAACATGGAAGCACTTCCTTGTTCTGAACTACTGAAACCATAATTTGGTGAGTCTGTAGATGTCTAAACTTCCTTCTAATGAGGATATTTGTGAATATACCTCATACAGATCTTTTGTTTGCGATTGAACTTTAACAACTTCACACTCTGAATAAAGCTCACAGTCAAAGTTGTAAATGATGACAGTTTGGCAAATAAACACTACAGTCTTACACACTGGCCATATGTTGAATATAATAAAATGTTTATTATATTATATTTATACTCTTAAATATAATGTTTAATCTATTCCTGCCATATTATTGCAGGTAAAAGTTTTGTTCTAAGCATATGCATATAAACACACATAAAAATACTCACAGAACTTTGGCACTGCTCTCAGCAAAACTTATTTAAAATGATCTGAACTGCCAATCATGAAAAATACGCCAAATTACCCATAGTTCAGCTGTGGTATAAATATAGCTCTATTACACATGGTAATGTGGAGCAAAATTGTGGTGTGTTGGGAGAAAGCCAAGGGGAAGAGAGATCTAATTTGGTATTCTCATCGAATCCCATGTTTATTTGTCTGGAACAATCAGGTGATTACGGCAGAAGAGTTGGATGGCAGATCAATAGCCTGCCTTTCCTTGTTTCTCACACTCTGTCTCTCATCAAGATGGACGGATTCAGTTCAGACACACCAAACTTACAATGTAATATTCTAAAGGTTAGCAGGCCGCGGCGGCTAGTTTTAATCAGATTGATCTGTGTTGTCAGCAGAAGGCAGGATCTTTACATTGTACCGGTGCGTTATTATCATAAGGTGTAATGTTTTTAACAATAAGAATAGTATGTAACAGTTTAGAAAACAATTTGTAGTCAAATATTTTTGTATAAACTGCATAATTGACGTTGACCGTGGATAACCAATTTCTTACACAGCTGTGCTGGTTTCACGTCTTCGTTTTCTCTCTGTGGTCTCTTTCTCCTCAGATAACAAAATGATTTAAACTCAAAATCAGAATTTCATCGATTTACTTTGTAAAGTAGTTGTGACAAAATGTGACGGGCATATTTTTTTCACAGCTATAACTTGATGGCTGATATACCAGATTGTTACCAAAATAGCATGCTGAGATTATTTAATAACTTCATCAAAATACAGAGAAGCAGGAAGCCTTCATTCAGGAGGCCAGTGATGACATTTAAACTGGCACCTGTGCAAATTAAACCAGGAGAAGGTTAAGCTCTGTTAACACCAACCAAGTTGCTCTCCCATGCCACCTCTATTTGCAGTGGGATTCAGAGTGATGGCTCCCAAAGCCAGGAGAGCTCTCATACTGTGCTCTGCCTGAAACAAATGATCTGCTTTTAGTGTATCAGGATTTGTAGACAGAGAGTACAGGGAGAAATAGGATACTGTCAGTATGACCCGTTGGGAGTTGTGAATTTGGTGCGCTGTCACACTTTTGTTACTCAGAAGGCCGGGATGCAACAAAGACTTTGCTTTATAGGTATTTATGATGAGGGAGTGACATACAAACAGTTAATTCATTCAAGTTATAGATAGATTTTTGACTGGAGCAGTGGTTTAAGGACTACCTATTTAAGACTTGTAAATGTTGGTTGGTTAATGTATGGTTAAAGTAATCCCGGATTATCTTGTACATGTGTGTACATTTGGAATATGCACCTAAAGCAATTTATGGTGCATTCAGGCTATGCATTATATAAGTATGGCTATCGAAGGTTTTGCTAGCATCCTAGATTACAAAAATAAATAAATTAAACTGGAATATCTTTAACTTCTCAAATTACATACTACTATTAATAGGAAACTACCTTTTGAAAGTTGGAGAAAAATAGAAGAATAATAAATTCAGGCCACATAATCTCATTTCCATTCGCAAAACAAATGCTTTACCGTTACGTTTTCACAGAAACTACATTTAACTAAATTTGTAGCAAAACCAAACAAAACATGCTGCCGTGCTGATAAACGATGCAATTAAATTGTTGGATTCACAAACACACATCTAATTCACCCCCCACATTTCAAAGGTTCATTATGTCTTTCAAATGTAATCCCATTCTTAAATAAGATATCCATGAAAGCACTTCCTTTCTGAACATGTTTCTAAATTATCAGATAATGGACTGAAGAAAAATCAATACCTAAAGTAATTTTAGTTTAGTGACTTTCAATCAAACACCAACCCAAACAAAAACACAGCCACACTTTTCCCTGACGCACAAGTGAGCAAAAGTCATGATATCTCGTCTCCTGAATAAAACATGTGTCCCATTTAGATTCAGTTGGGAGAGCAATCCGGCCCAACGGGACGTAGAAGAGAAGCCACGTCTGGAAATACTTTCAGCACAAAGAATTCTTGTCTCCTGTATATATTTCACTTGACTCATATTCATGGATAATTACATAAATTATGCAACTCTGCAATAACAACCCTGCTTTTGCTTTAGTTCAGTTTTGCAATAAAAGCTGTCTGGTTTTATCCGGAACGCTCCAGTTAAGAAACTGAGTTTGGACCAGTCATGGAGTGTCACATGCCCCATCGACAAAGAAAGCAGTGTCACCACACCTGTCATAATGTTACTCCTCTCAATATGCTAATTATGCAAACAAAAGTGCAGATTTGACAGGCAGAAGACGTTGATGGAAGTCTTCATAGTCACATATGCCAGAGTGTATACAGAAGCCTCCCAATGAGAGAGGCTGTTTGCACCATCTCCCTAGACTTTTCCTTCACTTTCCTTTCCTTCACAAATCACCACCTGGCTTAGCAGAGCAATCGTGTTCACATCGAATGAGTGGCCTACCATAATTTTCCTGTTCTGATCAATAATATTAATTAAAAAAAATGAACTGGGCCATGTTGGGACAACCAGAAATCCGATAAGCACGGCTGCACCTGTGTTTCCACACACGGATCCTTAGCTCGGCACTTGTCGCTTTCTTTAATCCACCTGTAACGTTTTCTATGTGTGACATATCGACGTTTTGCATGCATACTGTCACCACGATAGATTTTCAGTTGTGTGAGATAACTCCCCACAGTGTTGAACCTCTCTGCTTGTATTCATCCCTTTTTTATGTCTCACACATATACGCACACAAATTGATCCGACGGGTGCAAGAGTACCATATGTCTACAATAGTCAGCCAGTGCATTTAGTCTTTGAATAACAAAGTCTAGCAAATGTAACTATTCCCACTCAGCATGAATAATTAAAGACGACTACTTATGCACTCAAACAAACTCTCCTTTCCAACACTATACTTTATTCACATAAAGACCAGAACGGCCCTATGGGCACATATAGAATGCTTACTAAGCGCACTGCACCCTCCAAACTAACATTTAGTTCGATGTAAATCCTTAATTTGTAGATGCTCTCGTATCATGTTTATCAAAAGTGTACTTAAGACGTTTTAATGGGGTTGTTTTAAAGGCGCCAGATAGTGAAAAGGACAGTGAAATCTGTTAGGGCTAAAATTAATAAAGATTAACAAGGTTTTTTAAATTAAAACCTCGAGAAGCTCAATGGCGCACTTACATGCAGTGCAAGATTATCTCCAAGGAAACTAACTAGACGAAGCCGCCCTCCTCAATTGTTGTTTGGGAACTTTGTGAATGTCTGATTGTTCTTTGTCATTTTCTTCTTTCATTTAATTTCAAAAGACTCGTGGAGGAAGATACTCTCACAAGGGGAATGACGAATTACCGCAGCCATCAGGAGTGCAGAAATTAGCGCCACTGAATGTCAATGACTCTCATTGTAAAGGATGACGGTCGACAAAAGACGATAATATTTTCCCCCTGTTCTCAGTTCTGCTATTGACTCGCAATAATGGAGTTAGAGGTATTGTTTAATTTTTGCTTAGAAGCAAAGCTTGAAGATAAGACAAAGTGTTCAGTTCAGTAAAAGAGAGAGGCTGTTTTCAATACACCTGTGAGTGCGTAATACTGTATGCATTGCTTATCTATATAAGATATATCGATATAAAAACGTAATTTTATGAAACAATAAAAGGTGTTTAATATATTCCAACTCTTTCAGCAGCATATACATTTCTTCCTTTGAAGAGCTTGACCAGAGATTGTTTAATTTTTGTGTGAAGAGCGCCACCTGGTGACACGTTTACCAAAAAACTACACATCGCTTTTTCCACTACAGGAAGTACTGTAATCCTTCTGGGTTTTTTTATTGCAATCTCTGTTTGCAATTGCAAAACCTTTAATTTGCAATTGCCTAAAATTGCCAAAATAAATTTGCAAACTTGCCTAAAATTGCCAAAATAAATTTGCAAAATTGCCTAACTCTAACCCTAAGTCAAATGAAACCCTGCGAAATCCGACCCGACAGCTCCAATTATAAATCACTATTATAAACTTTCCATTGCAAATCGAGGAACACTCATCTGTTACGTACTTGCTCAATAACTGCTTTCTGTTTACTTTTAACTAAACAAGTCACGGATTGCAGCTTTATCAGATATGTAGGTGCAACACATATGTATTGCAATGATTGCATGTTATTTTTAAAATACGGGCTGGGGGGTGGAGTGTCACTTTTTTGAGCCTACATATTTTTAACATTTTTGATTATCAGACACACAAGAAGACTGTTAAGATATCTTTTATCAAGAAATGGTGCATACTTTATTAATATATTTTGATATACAGAACATTAATGAATTTGTGTCTTCGGGGCTGCTGACAAGCATCACAAAGAATATTCTGCTTAAATGCTTTAGTGATCACAGTGAATACATAAGACAATGAATACATAACACGTAGTACATAACACAACGTAGTTGGGCCACTGCGGCATAGAACTCTGTTATTTAAAAATAAATTCTGTACATTGTTAAAGGGCCACACATTTAAAAAGTGAACAAATAAAACAAGAAAATACCTAAATGTGAAAAATATACAAAATGGGCACTGAGTAGAACTTTGAACAGTTTAAAACTTACACTAGCTACAACAATTCATTTTCATTATAAAGACATTTTGAAAAGGTGGATCCAGAATCAACCCACACATGGGCAGAATGTTCTCTGATGAAATTAAGTTAATTTAAATTCAGTCATTTGTTACATAAACCTTACATAACCGCCATTTATTGCAGATAACAAAACAAGGCACAAGTTCATTTGTGTTGATTATAGCAGAACGCAAGAAAAATAAGGCAAACGGCTCAGTGAGACAGTCAACACTGTGACTGTAATGACATTGTGGTAGAAATAATTGCATATTTCTAGTACACACCTTAAACAGGAGGAGATAACACAATACTCACAGAGTTCAGATGAAGAGTTTGGTTTAGAAGATGTAGCATTCTTCTGAGATCACATCGTGTCAACTTTTGATTCCCTCAGACAGAAAATGTAAGGCTTGAGCATACATTAAATATCAAATAGCCCTCTCAGATCAACAGATCAAAGCTATGGCCTGGGGCCAGACACAGGAAGGGTTTCAGCTTTGAGTTAGGAAAAACAAGCTCAAATATGTGCAGGATAATCACAAGCCCCTTAAACACTGTGCCTATCTAGAAATTTTATAAACATGCATTGCAAGCTCACATATATCATTACACAATATGAACGCATCGGTTTGGTTTCAGTGATTACGCAAACGTGTTAAACATAGCAACAACTTTTGACGTGAGACCGAATACAATCTGTAAGCTACTTATTGTCATGCTAAAAAAGAGGAAATCAAGTAGGGCTAGACATGTAAACCAAGCTGCATCTACTAATATGTGGTCCACATTTGGTCTCCGTTTACTCTTTCAAGCGCCACTTATAATACACTGTTGTAATCTCCTTTGGCTCCTCATGTAGGTTGGGAGGTCTACTTGCGGCCCACAGTCTCTGCTAGCTTCTTGAGTCTCTTCTTCAGCTCCAAAGGAAACTTTTCGTAACATTTCTTGCACACTGGCTTCATGTCAAATTCCACAAACTTGTTCCTACAAACATCACAGAAGAATTTAGCTTCAGGAGCTGTAATCAATCAAGCTTCATTTTCTAACACACTTTGCCAGAAACATTTAGGCAAGTACACAAACGCAGACTCGCAACTTGGCCACTCTGTATGCGCTGTGCAAATACTCTGTATGCCTGTGCAAAAAAAATGTACCATTCATTTGTATTACGTTACAAACTGCACATTGTCACAATCAAAACTTAAATGCAACACATACAATTAACAAGAAGCGAGCCCATTCATGTACTTGCAAAGTATTTTTTAAATATTTTTGAGCGTCTACCAATACAATGAGTCTATGAGTAATTTAAAAGGTGAATAAGAAAAAAACATTTATGACATTAAGAATATGACAATCAGGAACACTTGGAACATGTGGAATCAGCAAACAATTTCCAAAGTAGGTGAAAATCGAACACTACAAAACACTGATGAAGCAAATACAAAGAAATGAAAAGAAACAAAATGAGACATACGAAGACACTAACCAATGACAGGGAACGAGTGAAGTGGATGAGCATGAAGAAGTAAAGAGACAGAAAAGGGTTACAGACAGACAGCGGTGGCTTTCTTTCGGCGTTCACGAGAGTCACGTTCACGTTTGGCCAACCGACGCCTGAGTTCTTCCGGCAGTCGCTCGTAACAGTGTTTACACACCGGCTTCAGGTCCACCTCCACAAACCTGTCCCTTCAAGGCCACCGTCCGAAACAATGAGAGGGGAGAATAGAGCGATAAGGAAGAAAGGTGAATGGAAAATGGGAAGAGGAAATGGTTTTGAAGTGGGAGAGACAAAGAGAAATAGATTTCGGTACCATTTCGAGAGCGATGATTTTGAGAGAATTGAGGGAGACAGAAATAGAAAATCAAGAGTTAGGAGCACAGAAGACCGTCAGAAGACATGGCAGATGGGGGACTCAATTTAAAGGCACTTCTGCACAGAACCAGACAAATTTAAACACAGATACAGAGAAGTAACACAGAAAGGAAAGGGTAACTTGTGCCAATTTCCCCTTTCTGTCTTGTCTTTTTGTTCTGCAACCCATTTTTAGACTCCAAAACTCTTGTTTTGCCACATACGTTGCAGAACTAAGCTTTAGGGTCTCACAGGCAACAAATACTACATTTGTCTGCAAGTGTACTACAGATAGCCTAGATTTCACATTTTACGTTATGTTTTGAATGTAGATGTAACCTATATAAAAATTATTCTGATAAAGGTTAAAGGCAGGGTTTTCCAGAAACATTTTTGTTATGCTGGTTGAAAGTTTCTTTACATCCTGATAGCAATAACCAAGTAGTCCTAATGTGTTTCTATAAATACTGTACTGATTATACCGCTGTACCTTTAAGAACGTCAGTGACAGAGGAGGCATGTACTTGTGTATGTGATGCCTTACTTGAGGGTGAGCTTGGTGTTACATGTTGAGCAGGAGAAACAGTTCACACACCAGGCCTTATTCAGAGCAGACACCACTGAGAGCAAAACCAGCACACAACATCAATTCAAAACTATAGCACCTTCAGCCCAAACAACTGCATATCAAAGCAGTGCTGAAGTAAACAGTATTTACCGTCTCCTTCAATCACGCGGTTGCAATGGTAACAGACGTCCCCAAAGAGCTGCCAAACAGACATAACAGTGAGATGCTTTAGGGTTACATCAATGTTCATACATACTTTATGCAAATATGCAAACGCAGATGTGAGGTGATTGGTCAATACACTGCAGGTGGACCAGGATTAAGGGGGAAATAGTTACCAATGTAGGTGCCATTAAACCAGGTTATTTTTAAAAAGCTATAAACAAACATTGACTATAACTAACTAGCTCAGCAAGACCACCTTTAAACCGTCACTTTAAACCAAAAACTAGCTGTGGATGCACACAGTGTATACTAATGCAGCTTGTGCAGCTACAAGCATTGTGTTAACATACTTGAGTAGAGAGTGTCTGAGGTCCTAGCTCAGTTCTACGATCTGATCTACGTTACCTGGTTGTAGTGAGTCTCGCAGTATGCCAGACCTTTCCTCTCATAGTGACGGTGACCCAGGAAAGGTTTCTCACACTTAGCACAGACAAAATGCTGCAAACACACACACACACACACACACACACACACACACACACACACACAGTTCAGTTACACAGATCGATAATACACAGGAAAGCAGACAAAGGTGAGATTTGATTATAGCTGAGTAAAAATAAGTGAGATGGAGAGATCTCCACCTCCTTTTTTCCCCTGAAATAAACCTCTGTGTGTGTGTGTGTGGGGGTGGGGGTGGGGATATGTGGTTTACGAAGACACAAATGTGTATAATTATGTGTATAACAATGTAAATATGGTTTATGGGGACACTTCCTGTGTTCCTACAAAAAAAAAATAATAAATGGTGATTTTTTGTTGTTAATTAAAATATGGCATATGTTGTTTTCTGTGAGGGTTAGGGTAAGGGAATAGAGTACACAGTCTGTACAGTATAAAAACCTATGCCTCACACCATTCATGATACACTCCCAAAGTGCCAATCCACCCACCCCACACACACCCCCAACCCACACACACACACACACACACACACACACACACACACCACACACACACACACACGGGACATAAATGTATGAGCCACTCAAAAGAAAAACAAAGATGACAGGGGCAGTGAAGAAGACAAACAGACTAAGAGAAACAGAAAGACAGTATTCACCAGAGTGCAAGTTAGAGGCCTGGGACTGAAGAGATAAGAGATAAGAAAGTGGAAGACTTTAAAAGATCCACTAAAACAAATGGAGAGGAAAAAAACCTTATCAAAACAAAAGCATGGAGAACAAATCCAACAAGCCCTTCCAAAAGACAAAGCACATTATAAAGCAATAAGCAAAACAGGCTTTATCATAGAAACCTAATTTATCTTCAGAAAGGCAAATGAAACAAACAACTGATGACAAGAGAGACTGAGCTCTGCACAAGCTGTTTCAAATCAGAACCAACAATTCTGTACCAGATGTATTCCAAGCATCAGCTGTCAAACACTATACAATAACAATTGACCCAATTAACTTTTTCTTTTTAATGTATTTTTTCCTCCATTTTTTCTGAATCTGACAGTTCATGAGTCTCTCCAATACTGCACTGATTATTTGAATATGGGTATGTTAAATAAATGTCCAAAACATGCAGTACTGTGGGTCCTGAGAACTGCAGGATTAAACTGTGTCAGCCCTTATTTCCATATAAACATGCATAACAATATCTGTACTGACACCTGTATTTGCTCTGGGTAAATTGAAATGTTAATAACTTCAAATTAATTTGTTGCAGCATTCATTTAGAGGCAATGGCAACTAAAGAGATTACAGTATCGTAACGATTGTGAAGTAGAAACACTAATAACCGCTTTGTTCACTTGTGCAATTTGTTATAATCTCTATCAATTGAGAGTTCTCGCTTTTTATCCGTTTTTTCTTGCTATGAAAAGCTCATCTGCGCAAAAGGTCAACTGGAGGAAAATGTCAACAAGAGGAAAAAAACGTACGTTTAGAAATAGAGCATTCACAATATAAAGTTTTATTGCTGCGTTGAACACAGTATCCATAAATTAAACACACAAACCTCGACATGCCACTGCTTGCCCATTGCATTAACCACACGGCCCTCGATAGGACGCCTGCATGCACCACAGATCGGCACGCCCATCTTGTCATGGCAGGGAAGGCAGTAGAGTTCACCTTTCAGCTCACGAGCATCAGCGGTCAGCTCCTTACTGTAAAACACACAAACACAATCTCCAATCCCATCACTTACAGAACACAAACACACAGTTGGTGAAATTGCAGGCGCAGTACTGACCCGCAGTTGCTGCAGTTGAAGTGGTCGGGATGGTAGGGGTCGTTTTTAAAAATGAGAGGCTGCTCCTCAATGATGGCATGACACTTCTGGCAGATGTACTTGCCAAGGCCGCGGGCCTTCTCACGGTTATGACACGGGCGGCACAGGTGGCTGGAAGACACATGTATGCGTCAGCCAATCAGATCGCAGGAATGACATAACTCGTCTCCTGTTCACCTCTGTGAGAGGTTTTTTGTATAGAACAGGCAAATGTGCCCATATTTTCAAAGGTTAAAAAAAAAAGTAAACTACTTATACACTACTTAAATAAATAAATGGATGAACAGATCCTAGATCAGTAGCCTTTCCGTCACTGCTGATTGGCTGCAAACTCACCGGCCAGCGTTCTTGACGAATCCAACGTCAGCAAGCACGGCCTGGCAGATATCACAGCAGAAGCAGTCGGGATGCCAGCTGTTATTCATGGCCTTAATCACACGCCCGATGATAAACTCTCCTGTGGGAATGAGAGGAACACCATTCACAATTAGCACAACCAGTCAATAACATCACCTGTTTGTGTGTTTCTGTGTGTGTCTGTCTCACCGCACTGGTGACAGCAAGGCGCAAACAACATCTGGAAATCATGCTCACAGTATTTCCTTCCCTCAAACTACAGAAAGAAAACAGAAAAATGTAAACGGTTAAAAGCACAACTTCAGCTCTAATGGGAATGCCTATGACTCATTCAGGATATTTGTAGACAACTTTGCTCGGTGATATTACAAAATTTACGTTAATATAAAAGAAAACTCTAGACCAGGTAGCCAAAGCTTTTATCCAAAGTGACTTACAGTACACGTCCTACATGGACAGTGATGTATCATGAGAGAACTCATGATGACCCTTTGCAGGGCTCGAACCTGCAACCCCAGATCTTTGACCAGTAAGCTACACCACCTCCACTCAAGATTTAGTGCTACTTGACGTATAGATATACCTCATAAAAGAGTCCTTCTGGAAACTGCTGGAAACACTGGGCGCAGACGAAGCACTGCTCGTGATACAGCTCGCCGTTGCTGTTGACGATCTTCTCCGCGGGAGCGAAGCCGCTTTTGCATCGTTCGCACGAGGCGTTTGCCAGGGCATTAGCCATGTTGCTGTTAGAAACAGATCAATTACAGATCAATTACAGGACAAATGGAGCAACAGTGTGTGCAGGGCTTATGATCCCAATCTAGGCTTTGACTCCTTGATTGATCAACATTGCTCTCGGTCGGTCATTATGTTAAAACAAAGCAACGTTATTGGTCAGCCTTGACACCAATGAAGTATGTAGACTACAAATGAGACAACTACAACCTGACTTCGTAATAGTATTTCAACATGGTATTAAAACAGACCCCGTTTTACTCAGCTCATTTGTGTTCCTGATATTATAGTACAGGACTATAAAGGATAAGCTATTTTATTCTCAAGTATGGCACACTACAAAAGTAAAATGGGTTGCAAACTGTAACCCGGCGTTCACAATTAGGTCCCCTAAAAAGTTAAAAAAGTTAGTGAAGTCATGTCTCTGCTTTAAAACCTGAACACGTGACTCTCTGAATCTGTACAAGAGTAACTACAGAGGACTGCTGTAGTAAAAACTGGCCTGCTGTTTCCTGGTTACCAGACATGATCCATTAGGGTGAATCTTGGGTGGCTCTCCAGGAAGACGTTTGTGACGTCACTGTGACGTCACATGTGTTTTTTTCACCGCTGCCCTGATGTCAAAACTGACTGATGAGTCTAAGGCAGCGCTCCCTAATAAGGGGACGTGATGCTGATCTGTTAGTGTAGTAACACAGAGCAGATCTAAGAGCAGATCATGTTGTATTTGTGTTCAAGAGACAAGGGTAAATTAAAGGGTTAATTCACCCAAAAACATGAGTGTGTGTGTGTGTGTGTGTGTGTGTGTGTGTGTGTGTGTGTGTGTGTGTGTGTGTGTGTGTGTGTGTGTGTGTGTGTGTGTAAAACTCCAGCAGGGAGGCTAACTAGCTTAGCATCCACCCTTAATCCCTTTTTCATTGCTACCCTTTCAGTCAGAGAGATGCATGTCAAAACAAAACAACAGTTTCAAATATACCAAAGAGAGACTGAGATTTACAAGAGAAAAACACAAGAAAAGAATAAATAAAAAACATAAGCGACGCCTGCTGCAAGCGGATCTGCGCAGGAAAAATGAACCAACAGCATTATTTAATGTCTTCACCTGCCCGTCATCTCTGACACACCCAGCATCCCCTTCAGCCCGGCTTCTCCAGACAGACGAGTCAACTTTTAATCGACATATAACGCATTAAACGCCACTCGGATCGTGTTGCTTTTCCACCTTTATCCCTCTTCTTCTCTTATGGATGAAAACGGTTCCCTGAAAGATCCCAGCGTGTCCACTCTGCGTAGACTTCCGGGTCAGGTCACGTGCCGCTCAGGTGCGCTTCGTTTATTCGGACGTGATCTATAACTCGTATTATTATAACATTATAAAACAGACAAACGCTGTATTAAAATAATAAACGTTTAAAGCAACAAGTAAGTGGATGGGTATTGAAGAATGCGATTGTATTACGTGCAGATGGCAGTAAAGATCTTGAATCCGAATGATGACGAACGATTGCACATGTTGTTTTATTTTTGAAATATTTTCAGTTTTCTGATTGATATTTTAATTATGGTATGGGTTGTACTATAAGGTTTGTCGCTCTCTCGTGGTCGTTTTGTGCTATTGAATTGAATTTGGGCGCTGGAGCAGAGTGGACAGGCTGACCAAATGGTCGAGGCGTAAAGCGTCTACACCCTTCCTCTGACGTCACACAGTTTGGCGCACTTCTATCAAACGGAGACTTAAAAGGCATCGATGGCGGACATCTATAAATCTACCAATTTAAAGTAAAAAAAGCCAGTTTACAGGCCAGTGAGTGGTTTTATTTCACTGCAAAAACAAGCAATGTGGTCAAATTAAACGCCTGTAGCGCGAAGAATCATCTTAAGGTGGGTAACGAAGTTTGGAAGATGTAGCGCATGCGCACCACACGGGGGCGCTGTTGCGCATTTCAGGATCAACCTGCTAATTAAAGTTAATGCTAATGAATTAATTTTCTCCGACTTGGCAAGGCGAGCAGCAATGCGAGACGATGCAAAAGTTAAACAGGAAATGTAAGCACAATGAAAGACTTGATGAGACTTAATTCGTGTCATATAAACACAATATCGTCGTAGCTCTTGCTTAATGTGGGAAGCTGTTTCATAGAGAAATGCACAAACAACACTGCATTGTGTTGTATGTGTATTAAATGAATATATATATATATATATATATATATATATAAATAATCTATCACCACCTTCAGTTTACCATGCACAGTAGTTGGGTGGCATCTTTCCACAGTAGATAAAAGCAGATGTAATTAATAATCATTTATTAGAGCACATTTATGGCCTTAATCATTACATTTTGCAAGCTGATACTTCAGGCCATGAAAAGATTAGCCATCATTTAAATCAGCTGCAGTATTAAGTTATAGTTACCCTTATTATCATGTTACTTAATAAAATAAACAGGAAAATGAGGCGTTAATCTATTTCAGAGTGAGTCTGGCAGTGTTTGTTAATGTGTCTAATCTTTCTGCTGTGGTTGTAATCTTAAACTAAAAACTGCTATTGAATATCGTCTCCGGGCTCTTCGCCTTAGTCTGAGTTCATCACCTTCCTGGTGCCGTTGTCATGGATACGCTTTGATGCATAAAGGACCAACCAAAGTTCTCGGTACGAGAAATGTGTGATTGTCTAATTAGTATTCAGAGTTTCATTAAAACGGTATAACCATCAGCAGGCCTGTGGTGGATAACAATTAAAGGTGCTGTGAAATAAACAGACTTATATCACTAGTCACGGCAAGGTCATCACCGCTTTACAAGTGTTGAGTGAAGTCAGAACACCATCTGAAACTTTTAGACCAGAGATAAATAACCACTTTCCTTTTGACATTGCATGAGTGTTTATGCACAAGTGTGTGTGGGTGTGTGCATGCACAATTATTCACTTCTGAACTCTCTGTTGTTTGTTTATTTATTTGCCTTGTCAGAAATTTACTGAAATGACTCTATGACTTTAATCTTCCGACTTGAATGTTTTCCCGGTGGCTGAGGTCAGCTAGGGGTGTAAAATGCATTGATCCGATCGATTACTGAATTTAATCATTTTTTATTACAATTATAATACACACTATGTATTCATTTGTCATTCAAATTTCAGTTCTTGAGGCTGTCAAATTTGTGTGTCAATATTCAACTGTGGTGAAAATAGTAAATAGTTAGTGAATAGAACCAAATAATCAAATCCAGTTGACCAAACAGGAATGCTCTTCAAAACTTTCCATCATATTGGTTCTTCAGAAAGACCGGTGAGTTCTCCTCTTCATCCTCTCCTGCTGTTGCCATGTGAACAGCACCACTCACAGACGTGGTGGAAACCACCACAACAACAATGTATTTGGTGTGTGCACGTGTGTGTGCTTCTGTGTGTATTATTGGAACTGCTGGTGAAGGACACACTGTTCACAGAGTTCTGTGTTTCACAGACTTTTGTGTTTCATTGAGGCCTGGGCTAATCACAGTGCACATATCACACACCCCATTCAACCCCTTCCAGCCCATTATGAGCAACATGAATTCTTTTCAGATGTTCCGAGTTGTATTTTTACACCTGTAATTGGTAACGTGAGCTGTCAGAAGTATGGAAATCCCTTTTTAATATCCATCGCTCTCTTTGTGACTTTGTGAAGATTCTCAAGGTACCACTTGAGGTGCCTCATTTGCCACACCGGCAGAACCCTCTGAGAAACCTATAGGCACCTTTAAAAGAGTTTTAAATGTCCTGCTTATGTATTCAGCAGTTCTCTGAGAAAGTTGCTTTTAGGAACTGTGAAACTCTAAACGATTACCCCAGTATCCCATCATAACGTAAAGGCTTTGAGGCACTGAAAAGGTATTTTGAAGCTCCTTGACTACATAAATAGAATTTTTGAGAATCGTTTAAAAGTTTCAGATGGTTTTCAAAGAATTTTGCCAGAGTTTCTGGAGAACCCCAAATGGCCCCTCAATTACCTTTAATTTTTTGACAGTCTAAAGTTTCAAATGGCTGAAAAAAATTAGTGGATTTAAACTTGACTTGTGCATTTTCTGAAGAGAATGCAGGAGTTCCATGTCTTTGTAGGCCCAGGTTGCTTGAAATGGCTTTGCTATGCTATTGTTAATGTGTTTTGGGTGATTTTTAGCATGTTTCTCCATGATCGTTAGGTGGCTGCTTCAAGCCCAAGTCAAAAGAGCCCAAGTACAGTATCTATGATATTCTGGTTCCCAAATATGGCTTCTGGCAAGTTTATGGCATTTTTATCACTTGTTTTAGTGTCCACCAGGTCAGACACAGATTGTTCCAGTCCTCAACCCTAAGTAAGAGCAGCAGCTGTAGTGATGTCTGCCTCAGTAATCACCACTAATGAGCCATGAAATCACAACATTTTGACTATTAAGACAAAGGAAATTTGAATTTCTCCCGTCCGCATCTGATTGGGATGCATAAAAACAAATATTTGTGATCTGATAAAATGTATGTGATGGTTCAGGGAGTTGAGAGCTGTTAAGAGCTCCGTCTGATATCCTTTGAATGGCGATTCATTATCTGAAAATGAGACAGAGGAAGGGGTGGGTGTGAGTGTTGGCTGAGTGACGGAGAGAGAGAGAGAGAGAGAGAGAGAGTGAGTCCTGGCAGTGTCTGCACACTATGCACAGACAGCCCCATCTCTGCTGTCTCTCGTTCTCCACCTCTCTCTCTCTTTCCTCAGCTGCTTAATCTTTAGAAAGGACTGCCCACTGGGATTCTGTTCTCTATCTGTCTTTCACGCACATTTATCAGCCTCTCTTCCCATCTCTGGTTCTCTCTCTCTCTCTTCTTCTGTCTTATTATTTGACACTTTGTTTCTGTATTTTCTGTCATATTCCTCCTTCATCTTCCTGTTCTCGTCTTTCACTCCTCTTCACTTCCGTTCTGCTGCACGCAACCTCTCCAGGGCTGAGGAACTCGCAGGATACAACAGGACAGGTACGTCTGTCTGTGTGTGTGTGAGATAAGTGTATGAAAAGTGTGAAAAGTGAAAGATGATCTTTTACATGTTTAGTGTTTGGTTTTGGTGTTTGCCGTTTACAGTTTTTGATAGATGGTAATCTGGGTTTCTTTATGTGATGATACATAATGCAGATGTCTGGGTTTTTTTACTGTATACACTGTGTATAATCTTTATATTTGTTTTTATTTCTCAGTTATTGCTGTTTTAAAGCTTATGGGACCTAATAGTGTATTTTCATTATGTTTAATTTAGATATCAACATTGTATTATGTTGTCTTATAGGAAGTAAAACAATAGATACAAACAAGACAATTGTTGACTAACAGATTGTTGACTAAAATAAAATCATTTAAGAGAAGCAGTTGTGTTCATACAGGCTGGTCCCAGCTAACAGGGAATGTTCTCAGAACATTGGCTATTGTTTTCTAAAAGTTCTTTCAAAGTTATAAAAACGTTCTTGCAGTAACATTTGTAGATGTTACTGTAAATGTTGTGCTTTTTTAAGGTTATATATCAGATTAACAAAAATGTTATTAGTTTTTAGTGGAACGTTTGGAAAGTCACAAAATGTAAAAAATGCTTTTAGAACCAAGCAATAACATTAGTACAACGTCTAAAAAACATTAAAAACATCCTAGGACATTAAAGCAACATTTTAAATGTTTTTGTTACTTAATGGAAACATTAGGGGAATGTTTCTACAACCAAAAATTGTTGGTTGGATATCTTGGCAAATCTGAGCACAGTTGTTGAGATCTCTTCAAAACTCAATGGAGATTGTTAGTGTCTTTATCTCAGAGAGAAAATCTTGGGAGACTTAAACAAAAGTCTACATTAGCATTCCATTGTTCTCTAACAGAAACTCTTGAGATTTCTGTGGCTTGTGGCGTAACTATGGGCGTGTTTCAGTGGCACATTTTTTCAGTTCGTTTTAGGACGTTTCTCTCAGCCTCATCAGACAGTTAATAGACTATTTCACTGAGCAGATTAAGTCTCTTCCCTACGAGACAGAGAGAAAACAAGCCGCGAGCAGCCAGCAGAGATGAACAGATGGTTACTTTAGACCTCTGAAGACATTTATGGGTTTCTATACGTGGGCAATATGACCTTGACGACAAACCACCCACATCTTCTCTCGTTGTTCTTTAAGTTTTGAACAGAAGTGAAAAGCAGGTGTTTGAGTTTCAGGAGTTGCTGGATCAAGTGATAAGGTGTCATTTTGCTCTGATATGTAGAAAGCACTCATCTGAGACATATGGCTCCTGTCTCTTCTTCATTAAATTTTCCAGTGAGGTTGAGGCTTACCTGTGGTCCTCACAGATGTGCTTTTAATGGCTTTAATTTTCACCGGCCCCTCCCTTACCCAAATCTGCCTTCCTCTTTCTTTCTGTCTTTCTTTCTGTCTTTCTTTCTATCTTTCTTTCTTTCTGTCTTTCTTTTGTGTTTTAAGACTACATTTAACTCATTCAAATGTATACATACATTTACGTATACATTTAAAAATATATTTTATATAAAATATACATTTTTGTATTAAACTCCATCTGTCTCTCTTCCCTGCCACTTTTTCTTTGCATGCGGCTGGTATCTTGTTGTCACTGTGATAGATTTGTGATGGATTTCTGTGTGTTTTATTCATCTGTACAGCCATAAAATATTTGTGTCCATATTAAGGCTCTCTGAGTGTCATGAATTGGGAACGGGCCGATCTGTACTTTATTCTATTGTGTTTCAGCATGAAATAGCAACACAGTGTGCATGTGTGCTGTGAGCAAGTATTCCCATGTGCCAACATTAGTGACATATGACTGAATGAGTGTGTGCTATAGACCAGAATGGGATGTGAATGTTTAAAGCCTATAGCATAATTCATAATTAATGCCATTGTTTTCATAATTCATGGGTGGTAGTTGGGGCACTTGGTAATCAAGGTTTTTCTTGGAAAATTATTTTAATTGTTGTAAAACGGGGCAGGCACACCACAAAACACATGCACATATATACACACACACACACACACTCAGAAGTGGTTATCTGAAAGTTTGAAAACGCATTTGATTTGAGTTTATTTTTGACCACAGGTGGGAGAGCGAGCTTTTCTCCTGTTATTATTCAGAAATGACAGCATTGGACTGAATGTTATTTACTGAGCTTATTTACAGGGTCAAGGTTCGGCTGCTTAGTTTGGTCCATTTAGCTCCTGCTTGTATGACCACATCATATAGAGGCAAATAAAATCAGCAGTATTAGTAAACGTTTTATCAGTGCTTGATTGTTTATTGTTAGTTTGTTTGTTTGTCGTAGTCCTAGTCTAGTGTGACCACGCACATTACAGTTTTAAAGCTACAAAAAGTATTACAGACATTTACGGTATTACGTTTACAGTGAATATACAACTTTTCCAACAAATCTTTCTGTGAAAGTAAAGAAAGTTCAGTGAACTTTTGGGGAAAAACAAAATTCCCAAACGAGAAGAGTCATAAAAGAGTGTGTGTGCGCATATTTGTGTGTGTGTGTGTGTAGAGGGGGGAGAGAGAGAGGAGACAGCATCTTAGTGTAGCTCTCTCGACGAAAATCAATCCAAACATGGAGTGCTGGAGCTCTCATTGCTATTCACATGCGCGTTTCTGTCATATCTTTAAATCTGCTAATTAACTTCATTATGAGGCTCAGCCTGTAGGGTATCCAGTACAAAAACCAAAGCACACACACACACACACAACAACTCCACAACCCTCACACACATTCACAACAGACTTACAGCTTCACCGGTTTAATTATGAAAACCCCTTGATTGAATATTTTATGCTGTTGGGTCCCCTGCAGTGTCTCGGTAACCAGAGGCCAAGTGGTCATTGTGACCCAGATAGAGATGCTGTGAAAGAACTTAATAAACCAACCTCTATAAACTACCAGACTCTGAAAACAGTGCTCCTGTGGCTCAACTGGTAGAGCATTGGGTTAGCACCGCAAAGGTTGTGGGTTTGATTCCCAGGAAATACACACATACTGGTAGAATGTATAGCTTGAATGTACTGTAAATCACTTTGGATGAAAGCGTCTGCCAAATGCATACATGTAAAATGTGTACAACCAAGATTCCTCCCATCCTCACACAGCATCACTAACGTGAAAAAATACCAGGAATACATTAGGCTGTAACTAATTTACAACAAATATGCAAGTATGTTTGACAGTGCGTTCCAGTATTTGTGCTCTAAACCTTGTAATGTGTTTGATCCAATACATACACACCGTCTCAACTGTGAGTAAGTGCACTCATTCAGAAAATCATTTCATGTTCATTATATTATTGACATTATAGGCGACATATACACCTAGAGTATGACTGGTTACCTGTGTTTCTTATGGTTCCCCGTTTAGATTCCTAATTTACTCTGATCTTTTTCATAACATCAGTGCTCTAAGGCTTTGTTGGTGTGTGTGTGTGTGTGTGTGTGTGGGTTTACATAACCATATATTAGAGAGATATTTGTACCCAAAAGTCAGCAAACCTCTATTTGGAATCATCCTCATTTGTAAAAACGCTATAAAAATATAATAAAGTTTTTGTTTTAAATTGTAAAAGTGCAGAAAGTTTTCTGTTACAGTTAGAGTGTGGGTTAGAGTTACTTTATATTGTTTATAACTAGCTGTGTGTAAAAACAATAGAAGTCTATGGAATGTCTCCATTTAAATAAGTAAACGTGTGTGTGTGTGTGTGTGTGTGTCAGATCAGATTTATGTGCAGTGTGAACTTTAGTGTGAATTCAGTGCATAGTAACACTAAATCTGGTGAAGTGAATGTGTAAGTTTGCTGCAGGTAGGGCGAGTCTTGAGAGAAGATAGAGAGCAGGAACCTCCAGCCATTGAGTTCTGTTTGAATGCTTTGTCACAACCTTTTATCAGCAGATGAGAATTGCTACAATTGGCATTTCTTTGCAAACAAAGGCTTAACAGCTGATGCTGTGAGTTGGAGGGTTGTAAGCACAGGCAGGTGGACCACAGGCATGAGTTATCAGCTTACATTTCTAGTGCAGGTTAACAGCAGTCATGGTTTCATGGTTGGACTGTTTTTGTCATTTGTGGTGTCCTGGTCTCTGATTCATTTTGTGCTCACTTGAAAGTTCCTGATCTCAGATGTTCATTTGAGAGCATCTGGCGTGCAAACATACTGTAGATTGTTGGTGTGAGTGAGAACCATTTACACTAGACACCTCTGAAATGTGTGAGCAAGTGTGTTTTTGCACATCTGTGAGTCAGGTTGGTTTCTTACTAAATGCATTAATTATGCACTGCAACAGTGGTACATTTCCACCACTTCAGAAAGAATCTTTGAGAAGAAATGATCTGTTATCCCCCGCAAGGATACAGGGACTTGACTTTAAACTGACAGATGGACGTATTTTAAGCCACAGTATGTGTGAAGACATTTCCATGTTTCCTTTGTTAACCAGAACTAATGCTTTCTCAACTTAGAATTCACCCGCAGAAAAACTAATTGCTTCTAGAGATGCCTAATTCTGAGTCTTGTATCGCTTATGTTCATGTCTAGGATGAAACGTATCCAGAATTCCAGCTCTAGGATTATCCCTCTTGGTCTTTCTCAGGTGTTTTCTGTCTTTCTAGCTGAACATTATAAACCAGTCTGGACACCAGCATTCTGCTGTTTGATCTTTCAATTCTGCTGTGGAACTTCTCCAGTGGAGAGGAGCAAGACTTTGTGAAGATACAGAAGTTGTGATAAAACCTTCAGAGATGTTTCACCAAAATATAGAAAGATCAAAGCACTGAAAGCTTGATTTTGACCAGACCTTCAAAGCATCCAAATGTATTGATTATCTGATGCTGGTCAGGGATACAATGTCCACACCTGTATTTTCAGAAGCAACGGTGTATGACAAACAGCTGTATAATTTAGCAGGGTGGGATCCACCATAGACATTGAGTTTGCTTTCTGTATACATTACTATTGGTCTGCCAATGTGGGTTTTCAGTTACATTAAGATTAGCTGAATTAAACTCTAAATCGGGATGAAATGGCAATCATAGCTTGTAATACCGATCAATTTTCACATGAAACAAGACATTTAACAATTAAAAAAGTAGGAAAGACTAAAAATTGATATACAAGATTGGAGGTTGAAACTGAGGAGCTAAAAAATAAGGACTGATGACATCATCCGGTAAGGAAAGTTATTTTAGAGGCAAGCTATAGCTTTATGATTGCTTTTGATTAAATTAGCTAAAAAGACAACATTTTGTCTCTACCTTTGAAGCAAGGTAACATTATAAAAAGCGCTATATAAATAAATTGAAAATAATATAGTATAATTATAAAATTCTAACAGTTCATGAAGCCTCATAAACCCGAAACTTTTATGGATTAAGACAAGAAAACCTACTAATTAAAACTAGGTTAAAGTGTCAACATGTGACTGAACATTTCTCTGTGTCAAATAAATCTCATGCTTTCAGAAATTCTGAGCCCTCGTGGCTACGCATCACAATAGAGTTAAACGAAGAACAGATGAAAGAAGAGACAATCAAAGACGATTCAGAAACACGTTGAGTTTGTTTTAAGTGACTCGGTTTGAAATCTACTTCCCCATCCGCTTCTTGTGCAGAAACTCTAATTAGTCTGGCACACATGAAAACAGCAGCATTTCAATGTGTGTGACAATTATCTCAAAACTCTCCATCTTTTCTCTTCATTCTGCTTTTGTAAATCTTTTGCTGTTTGACAGATATTGATATATTGAATTAGTGTTCTCAGTAAGTTGTGTGCTTTTATCTTAGATCCTTATGTTCTTAGCTTCTGATGTTCTGGAACAATGTAGGACCTCATACGTTTAGGTATAAAGGTGTATGAAAATGCATTTCAGTATCAAGGTATATGTCTCATGTATCTCCTGAAATTCTAAAATTGTTTACGAACAGAAAATTAGAGCTATAAAATGAATGTATATTTGTACAGGATAGCCCAGATAATTTGCTCTTGAAACAATTTGATGAGAAATGTTTGAGTTCATACTGAAATCTCTGACTTTGGATTTTAAAGTTTTGTTGTCAGAGTAAATATGAGAACAGTCTGAGACACTGAAGTTCTGGAGGAGACACATGGGAGATGACTCCAGTCTGTTTCCCAACAGAAAGATATGAGAAGCAGGAGATTAATCAGAAATGTTCATTTGCTGATCATCTTATCTCATTGCTGTTCAGGAGAAACAGTTGAGACATTAAAGAGATCTTATGCAATTTTTCTGTCCTATGAGTCACACTAAAGCGCGAAAGCCAATGTCAAATCTTTTGCATGTTTGCTGGATTTGTGTGTCATCCATTTCTCCTACACTTCACCAATTAAAGATCTTAATCCTGTATCATATTTATGCAAAAGACATTAGCTGTCCCCAACCACCATGGAAATGACAAGAACAGATGTTCAGACCGGTAGCTGTGCAGAATTTTCATTTGAACCGTATAGATACCGCACTTTTATTGATTCGCTCATTTCCACTCTGGTTCATAAGTGTATGTGGGGCAGTTTCCTGCAGAGCCGGGCTGCCTTGGCCGTATATAGCTGCCATATGCTTCTTGCAGCAAGTGCTCTGAGCCACAGCAGGGTCTGTGTCCTAATTGAACTGTAATTGACTCAGCAGCAGGGAAGGTCAGTTTGTCACCGAGCAGCTCATACAATGTGACGCCAACCCCTGTTACCTGATCCAACCAGTTATGATTCATGCCAAGATACCGAGATGCTCTTTGTTACATGATTAAACATTGAGGTTAATGCACATATGTACGTTCACACATAAAGAGCACATTGCATAAAGAGAAATGGAGAGCGTGCACACTAATAGCAATGTGGATTGCTATTGACACTGATGTAATTGCCTAATGCACATTGCCGTCATCGACCGTTTTTAGTGTCTTATGATCTAAATATGCTGGCGACAAAGATTGTAATGTTCCAGAGGCCTATTTTGCTAAAAATGTCTGTTTGTTAACAGAAAGAAGATCCGGCTATTATCTTGCATGCCCGGATACTATAGATGGTGCAGCGTTTGTAGCTTATTTTATGTCAGTTGTTTATAATTTGCACTTGTCATACACATTAGGAAAATAACTCTGCAAATACCCTGTAATTTTATGTTTCAAACAGAGATGGCGGTAGAGAGGCAAAACTTACAGGTTGCAGCTTTAATAGATACAAAGTTAAAGCCTGAATCTGCCCAGTAAACCCGAACTGACCCTGTTATTGCTGTTAAATCTGAAGAACAAAACTGGCCTGACATCACTCACTCCATGTTCCAGACAGATATCGTGCATAAACATTTAATAAGCACATTTGAATGTTTTTCTGTATACAGATAAAGGGACCTGATTTCTGGATGTGTGATTTTTTTTTTTAAACAACAGATGTCGTCCCCAAAATGTATTTTTAATTTATTTATTTTTGGCTCAGACTCAAAGTCACATCTTTAATAATTTACCACAGAATTACTTGTGTAAGCGCTTTCTCTTTTCAACAATGCAATTTCATTAAACCCCGGCAGTGGCAGTATCGTACGTTTGCTCTGTGAAAGAACTGTTAAATGCTAACAATCTCCTCTATTCGCCCCGTCTGCAAACCGTGTGGCATGCATCTTTTCAAATCTCTCTCCTTTCTTTAATGGCACCAAGTTAATTATCCTGATAGCGAAAATAAGATCTGAGATTTATAAAGAGACAACATCTGTGAGCGCAGTCTGTCGCAATAACTCGAGATTATCTCGGATGTCCTCCAGGCTAATTACTACAATACCAGAGATGTAAAGGTTGAACAAAAGTGAGTCACGTTGACATTTAACTTGGATATCCGAGTTTGCTCCACATCCGAAGTGTGAAAATTCAGTTCCGAGTCAGTTCTGAAGCTCAGACAGGAAATGTAATAAAGGATAAATTTTAAACCGGGAGTGTAATGTTTTAACTGAGGTGGCACTCGACTGGCATTATAAAAATGTCATTGCGCTTCTCGTGGGTGGGAAGTGAATTTCGAAGGGATAAAAAGTCCTGCAAATTCAACAGAAAATTGCTGTGAGTGTTAATGCGCATGTTATTGCTGTGATAAAAGCTGTAAAATCCCTTTAACATAGTCATATATACTGAAACTGCTCGCCTCGAAACAGATGGTCTGGACTAGATCTATTATATGAGAATAGAAGTGTGTATATGTGCGCTTCCCACAGACGTAATGACGTCTATATTCTGGAGATTAAGATAAATTTGTTCATTATTCTTTTCGTAACTACCCCTCGAACCCCAAAATGTGCCAATTCTATGTATAACAAAAAATAACCCATTTAATCAGCCAAACAAACTGTTTAATTAATCTTATAAGTGAATCCTTCAATTTTTCAAATCAGCTCCCCCAATCACAAAAATACAATAATCAGGAAGTCATCTGGAGAACTTTTGACTTCAAATCCTGAAAATATCCTCACAAATATACTATATTACTCGAGTAACTATAAATACTCGGCTATATTGTAAGTTGTTAGGTGATCCTTACTTGTTGAAACAGGCTTATAAATTGGCAAGTGTTTTGCTGTATGTGTGTCCGTTGGATTCTGTGCATGTGTGTGTATGCCAGAGAGTGAATGGGCCCCTGTCGAAAATGATTAGCTTTGTAATTACTCAGTGTTGGCTGGGAGTCTCCAGTCAGTGCTAACAGACATGTTTTTATTCTATGCATCAATCTACAGTCTCACGATAAAATGCAGGATGGGATTGTTAAGAAAGCGGCACCTATTGACACAGAACTATTGAGAATGGTCTCAGTGTTGTGACAAGCCTTCCAGACTATATAACCAGGCAAATGCAGCAAACCAAACATTTGAGGAGGCAGATCTGCACAAATGAGGCTTTGTCTTAGTACAAATGCCAACTGCTGAATGAAACATGATTATTATGATTTACATTTTTGGATGGAAGTTTTGAGTGGTCTGGGGTTTATGGCATAAGATAAAGAACAATGTTGAGAGAGAGTGAATAATCTCTTGGAAACATCAGGGGACAGTATAATAGAAAGTTCTGGAGCTAGTTAATGAAGTTACAGTAGTTAATGAGCATGAGGGGCTGTCTACAGGAGATTACAGATATCATTACAGTGACATTTTGCTCCTTTCTTTGTAAAATCTGTGAAATTTGGGATTGGTCATTTGATTTGTATGTATGTGTACTGTATTATGTATATTATGAAGTAAATCAAAAACCCTTTTCATTCTCTTACCTTTATTTAAAGTGATTGGCCTCCAGACCAAAACATACCAGAAATACAGCAAACCATACCATGCAATAGTCTGTGAACTCACTAATAATAATAAAAAAAATGAATTCACTAATAAAAATCTATGTGTGTCAGTTGATTCAGCTTGTTGAGGTATTGATGGAGGCAGAAGCACTTTGCTTTAAGTTGGTGTGGCTTGACTGAGGACCCAGAACATCAGAAAGGTTTGATTGACTGTTGTTTAAAACCTGCTCCAGTGGAGATCTGGCGTTATTAAGTGGATCTTTAGTGCCTCTGTGTTTGTTCAGCCATTCAGTTAAAAAGGATGTATTGACAGATGCATCTCTCTTTGTCTTTACATTTGCTCTTTCTCTCTTTCTCCCTCTCTCTCCTGCTCACATGTTGTCTTTCCTTTTCTCTGTTCTTTATCTTTGCCTCCAGCTTCTCTCTCTCTCTTTCTCTGTGTGTGTGTGTTTCTTTTAACATTGTCTTCTCTCCCCTAAGTAACAGATTTGACATGGTGGGAATGTGGCAGATGTAATTTAGCAGAGGGAATCAGTCATGGCTCTTTGTGAAGCAGAGCTCAGAGTGTTCTGTTCATCTCTGTAAACGTTCTTCGCGGGCGGAGCGCACGCATCATCCAGGCAGCTGTAATGAGTGCCAGTGAACTCTGTTTAAGACACTGCCCGGATATGCGTTTCCTTTGGGAGGTTGTTTATTTGTACCTCAGAAATAGAGGAATAAAACAAAAGATGGGATAGACAGAAACAGAAAAGAGAAAGATGAAGGATTTCACAGGTTTACGTTTGGTGTAAATTCGCTCAGCGTCTAAAGAGATTTTCTCTTCTGACACATCCTGAAATATGTTTCACTCTTACTCTGTTAGATCATTATGTTTAGGCTTCTTTACACGAAGGCTTTACAGTAAAGATGTGTTACACAAAATCAAGTCAATAGTCATAAGAGAATCAGACAGATAAATGACCATATATTATATTATACTTAAAAAAAAGACTTGCTGTTGCTGGATAATGAGGGTTTCACAATAAAATAACACTATTTTAATATATTTTACATACATATTACTACACATTTTGGGCTAGAATACTTGAGTTGAAGTGGTCTGTGCTATAGACATGAGTGACAGGAATAAAACTGTGGGGCTTTTTCAAGTGTGCTCATCTAGTTGGTGTGGTGCGCCACGCAATATCTCAATATCTTGCGTTTAATTTGCCTGGAGTCTATAAAAAAGATGGTCTTAACCTTCTGTTCATTAACTGCTCTTAAGACACTGTGTTTCTGTTGCAGGTTATAGCCCAACATATTGACGGAGGATGGCATTTCTGAGGCATGAAATTACTTTGGTCTTTTCCCTGTGGGCTTCCCTTCTCTGTGTAGCACTAATGACTCTCCCCCTGGGAGCAGATGCACCAAACAGAAGCCTGTATGTTTGGAAAACAGGTAAGATGCCAATATTTCTGAGTCTGTATTTGCTTCTGCATTTAGAGTTGATTACAGGAGTAAATGCATTCAACGCCATCTCCAACTGAGTCATCAGCATTTCTGTGCTATGAATCATTACATTACGTTAATGCATTCAGAAAACGCTTATCCGACTTACAGTGCATTCAGTGTGTGTGTTCCCTGGGATTCAAACCCACAACCTTGCGTGCTCACCCACAAGTGCTCTTCCAGTCCAACTACTGTAACATCTGATCACATCTGACAATCACAAAATATATTGTCTATGCAAGCAGGGTACATTGAGGTATTCAAATACAGAGTTTGACAGGCAAGTAGGATGTCCTTGTAGGATGATTGGACAAACATTTTATGGTCCTGCACCTTCCACAGAAGATATATTTAGACCACTTTAGTGATTATCAGGATGTGAAGAGATTCTCAGTCAGCTTAACAGATGTTTCTGGAAAATAATCGCCTAACCTTTCTTTAAGTTCAGAAATAGAAAAAGAGCCCCAGTTCCAGTTTTAAATTTATCCACAACCTGAGATGTCTGACAGATTCTTTTGGATTCCTCTGTGGTCAGAAGCCATTGGAGAAGTCACATCTTGGAATTACATAATCAAATGTGTGAACAGTGTCTGGTACGGCGCAGCATACTCAGTATTTAATTTGGGACAGGAGGTAATATTCATTTCTTGTCTGGCTGTGAGAGAGGAGTGAATAAAAAACACAGAAACCCCAACTGACCTGTTCTGTTTGGATATCGATCCTTGTGGCCACAGATCTGGGATCAGCAAGGATGAACGTTTGGCGATTGTGAAATGGTGGCTGCAAAGTGTGAGACCATCTGCGTGTGTTATCTGTGAAGTCTAATCAGTCTTATATCCAGCTGGAGTTGCGCTGAGTATTCTTCATGTCGCCATGACAACAATTGTTAAGTGTGAGATTGACAGCTCGCAAAACAGAAAATTATTATTTGGCCCATTGACATTGTCCAGTACAATCGAGCTACTGCGATGTTAAATTTCAAGACGTCATAACCGAACGTTTCCTGTGAACTAGCAAGACAATTTCCAGCATTTGGCTGTGCAGACTCCTGGCAGGCAATTTCAAGTGACTTCTGCAATTTTCAGAGATTTTCTTTTAGTTTGAACGGTTGTATTGATGTTTTGTACTGTTAAATGAAGCTGTAAATGCTTTATAAAAGAAGTTGAGATGATACGTGAAGGTTTTGTGGGTTGTCCTGTGAGCAGTGGTCAGTCAACAGAGACTCTGAATGTGTCTTCTTATGTACAGTGTTTGGATCGAACAGCGGCTCTGTGGGCCCACAGGGCTGATGATACCAGAAATGTAAAATCAGAACGGATTATTCTAAAGGAGTAGGTCCACTTGGGTTCTTTGTTTATAAGGAAAGTGTAACAGGTGCACCTGCAAACATGGGCTTAAATATAAAAAATCAGTGACCTCTGATAAGTGTTTTTGCATTGTTTAACATCCAATTCACAAAACAAATGCAAATAAAAAATATGCAAATCAGAAAGTGGTGCAAAAATACCCAGAAGCGTTTGTGCCAATCACACAGTTTGTACGGTATGACTCCCCGTCTTGCAGGCCAGTTCTGAGTGCTGGGTTTGGAGGATTCAGTACAGTACCGCAATCTGTCATACAGTACTGGGACAGCATCAGAATCAGCTGTTTACATTCTGTTAGGACTCTTGACTACAGAGCACATTTGGATGTATGCCGGGGTCTAGTGCTTATCTTTGTCATTTGATTATCATTTGATGAGTTACTGCTGTCACGATCAATAGAAAATCGTTTTTTAGAGATAAGAGAAAACAACTGTTGAATACATTCGGTTTACTACAGATGGTAAGAGCGTAAGTGAATTACAGCAGACAGCTGACTTCTGTAAATATGAAGTGTTTGCATAGATAGAAAGCGTGTTTACAGTAGGTACATTATGCATGTTTTTGCATTTAAAAACTCGATTGCTTCGTGAATCTGCTTTGGTGTTTTTATTTTTAAATTCTGGTCCTCCTGTTGCGCAGTGTTGTACAATTGCTGTATTCCAGGAACAAGAGATCTGTGTGGAGGAAGTGGAAAGTCTGAGTTTGTATCTTAAAAGCATTCGGGCAACTTGAAAATCTTATTTTAAACTCGTCTCCATGGAGTTCTACCTCTGTCTGGCATCATGAGCTGGACACAGACAGTGGCTTCATCTGGAAAAAAAAAAAAAAGATATGATGAAAATTAACTTCAAAGAGAGCAGTAAAGACTTACTGGAGCAGATCTGATGCTTGTCAGTATTTCTGCAAATGAGCAAGTTTTTCTGTGTTTCCTATTGAAATGAAAAGTAACTGTATGTAACCATTTTAAATAGCTATTTTATGTCACAGGCCCAGCACAACCATATGTGGGCTTTCAGTGGGCAAGTGTTAACTTAGTTTAGTTTTTAACTTAATTAAAACATTTTTTTTCTTTGGTCACATTTAATTTTGATTGTGAAAAATTAAAAGTGAACCAGGACTTGTGAAAAGTGAACCAGGACTGCTGTTCTAACCTCTCCAATAAAATAGGTGCATGACATCACCTGACCACACCTTCTCATGAATAACAATGAGGTTCCTCAGACACTATTGGTGTAGATATGCACAATAGTCTGCGATATAATACAATGCCTAATAGATTGAAATGAGAGATTTCATTTACAAATGAGGACCACATCATCTCTAAATGAGTTCTTTGAGAACCTCAGATTGCAGTTGATCACTATCTGTTGTTTACTGTTCAATTCATCATTTAGGTGCTAATTTCTTTCATTCTCCTGGTTTGTTTGATTACCGAGGAGAAAAGGGAGGAAAATCAGCACCAAATACACACACAATCTTTACAAAGTTGTGATTGGTGCTGATTTCTGTTAAATCAAAGAAACTTGTTCTCTTTGTAGAAGTTCTAACCTACAAAGTTTAAATAATCTGATGACATGATATGTATACTGTAGGCATTGATATTCAGACAATATGAGGTTTGAGTGTCTAAAGGTTTTTGAAGCACACTTGCATTTCATTGTGTCTGATTTTCTGTTCTTAAATGCACTTGACTTTCTTAATTGTACTTGGGCAGGTATGTAATTTAGGTGCTACTAGCATCTCTAAAGAGAATTGTGAAAACGTGATCCTGCTGCCTTTGGTTGGATGAAACAGACAGTTCATTTAAGCCATTGTTACTGTGTCAGGATAGTCAAGATACTCTGGCTAAGCTTGTAAAACTGTTTTGACTACGGTGTTTACACTTTTAGGGAAGTAAAACTGTCCATGGTTTCTGTATAGTCTGCTGGGACAGTAATTATGTTAACATAATACAGATTATATTTAAATTGATAAACAAAATGTGTATGCACATAAATAAATGCACACACTGTAACAGCATAGCCTTGCAACGCAACATTCCTCTTCTTTTGCATTCTAGATAAAATCACTAAACACGATCCGCCAATCCCAACCGCAAACTCCCACCGACTCGTGACAGACCAAAAACAGCTGAGTTTCCTCCGCTAAAGTGTCTGTGATGTGCAGAAAAGCACTGTAATTGCTTCGGAGGCCATCAGCGAGTAATTAATCTGTCATGCGGCCTATTGTGGCACGCAGGATGCAACAAAAAGCGTGCAAGCGTCAGCTGAAAACATTCTTCAGGCTGTTGAGGGGAAGAAAACCACCTGTCTCTGGAGACCTGCAGGTCAGGAAATGTTTTTAAATGTGTAAACAATACTAATGGGCCCGACACTTTCAGACATCACTAAATGCCTAATTCGATGTATTTTCTGTATAAACAAAGACCGCGTTGTCGTCTCATGCTGTGTAGCATATGTACCAATACAACTGTTCATTAACAAAACCGTAGCCGATCTTCTCCAAATGTACTTTTGACTCAACTTTCTGACTTGTATTTCTCATTATTAAGATAATTGAACCAATGGAATGCATCAGAATGAGATCAGGTGCCTGCTGAGGTGAGCTGGCCCATGGTAAAGGTCCTCTTTGTGCCCAGATTCTCCCTGGAGATCTTTAGAACAGAAGTGGAGTCACACCATGGAAGCATTTCTAGGCGGCTTGTGGGCTTTCCAGATGATTAAAACATTTGGAAGTTTGAATAGCAGAAAATAACCTGTCTCAAATGCAGTTGAACCAAAGCTTCTGACTGGATAGTATTTTCATTTTTAAAGTATTTCCACCGGGTGATGTGTGGCGCTTGAGAGAAAAAGCGGTTTTGAAAGCCAATGTAAAATTTTTACCAACATTTTTTTGGGGAAGTACAAAAAGCTTTTCATACTGAAAACGCCTGGTTTTGAATTCTTGAAGTGAAGAATATGGATTCTCCTGCCAGATAAGTAAGATGTCCTGTAGTAGGACAGTTCAAACAGTGTGTCCGCCTTTGTGGAACAAGTGAAACAAGTCATGGTCCTGCAGCTTCCGATGCCCTCAAAATGACCTCATCTAGTCTCGCAGCGCTACAGTGGCGCAACACCGCAGGGCAGGGTCCTGCTCACATCTCAGTTCTCGCTCTGCCTGCTGCATTTCCATGACGACTACATGAGTGACAGAAGAGATAGAGGATCGACTCCTCATGAGACAAAAGTTGGAAAGAGTTTGTCACATCTGTGCGGATGATTGTGTGTATATGTGCACCTCAACTGCAATGTCTTCACATATTTAAAGAGTGTTAATACCCTCATAAATGCGATGCGGTTTTAATACAACGTTATGATTTTTACCTGATGAGGAAATATGAAAACTTTTGAAATGTAGATCAAGATTTCTTGAAAATTTATATTGATGCATTTTCTGCTATATTTGGCTTTTACATAAAAAATATCTTACAGAAATAGTTTGCTGAAAAATAAATGTTCTGTCCTCATACACTCACCCTCATGCGGCTCCAACCTGTATTATTTTCTTTCTGTCATGGAACACACAGATGGATCTTGAAACACAGTTTGAATGAGCAGGCGTGCGTGTGAGATGTGAGAGCTGTTTTTATGATTATTTTTCCTTATCTTCCCTGTTTTTTTCCCCCTCAAAATGTCAAATTACCTTATCACCTTAAAGCCAAGAAAACAGAGAGAGAATGAAAAACGCAACAACAAAAACTGTCTTTCGTGGTAAGTGTTTCTCCTCTCATTGCTTCAGTCCAAAGCGATTATTCTCACGTCTGATGTTTAATCAGCGTGCTAAGCATCAGAATCCAGATTAAGCAGGTCTCTGTAGGACAGGTCTCAGTGGTTAAACTCTTACCTGAACCCCTTCCTCAGACTAAACTGACACTTGAATATGGAGGATGTGCAGCGAGCAGTAATTAGCATGCTGCGTTTGGGCTTCAGTGCAGCGAGGGCTTTGTAATTGAATGAAGATGAAATTACTGACACGCAGTTGTGTGTTGTGTTCAGACTGGATGAGAGTTTTTGGCTGACCTCTGTGGTCAGACTGCAGTGATGTCATCCCATATGCTCGTCTGTGCTCTGTGTTCTTCTGTCTTCACTCCGTGCATTTGGTAGTTCTGGTGACCTCACCAGTGCTGATGAGAAGATCATGGCCTTTATCTTCCCCAGAGGAAGGACAGCAATGAGGTCACACTTTTTGTTTAAAATATTTTCCTCTGCCTTTTGTTCGTCCTGTTTTCGTTAATATACTGCATATAAATATATGTATACAGACTTTATACATATATATATATATATATATACATATATATATATATATATATATATATATGTATAATCACATTTTTTCAATTGTCTTTAATCTTTAATACTTACTGTATAAGTTATTTAATTATATAATTCAGATTGTCTTTCTAATTATTAAAGATGATTATCCTTTGTCATCTAAATTGACACACATAGTATTGTATTGTTTACACAATACACAAGTATGTTTGCTAAGGCCTCATCATTACTGTTGCTCATGAACAATTTCTAAGTATTGCATTTTTGTTGTGTAACTTGTCCGGCACTGTTTGTGATACATACATGAAAGATGCTTCAGATTGTAAGACTTGTATGTGGACAAGAGGTGCGCTTTTACCTTTTCTAAAAATGTTTATTTCAATATAAGCAACTCCATAGCAAAACCCTGGAACCTACTCACAACAACCTTGCATTGTGGCAACAAGCGTCCCTAAGAAAATGTAAATGTAATAGTTGCTTTACTTTGCGGGGCAGTGGTGACTATAATAATTCATGTCGTATCTCTTTTTTTTTTTTGCAGGTGTATGGGGTGTGTGCGTGGCCAGTGATTGTGGTTCTGTCGGGCTCCAGAATCGCTCAGTGTGGTGCGCCCATTCTGAAGGCTGGAGTACACATCAGTCCAACTGCTTTCCATCTGAGCGGCCACCACACCAGCAAGTGTGTGTGAAGATGTGCGAGTGGCAGAAGGATCTGTTTGAGTGGCGCTTGTCTCCTTGGGGTTCCTGCAACCCAGCTCCTTTTCTCCCAGCCAATCGATGTGTGACCGCTCAGCGTGGAGTACAAAGACGAGATGTGGTGTGCGTGAAGCGTGCTAATAGCACCACGGTGAGCTCGCATATGTGTGAAGCTTTCTCTTTGGCACCCGAGCGAGAGCAGGCGTGTTTGTTGCCCTGCCCTATTGACTGCGTTGTCTCCGCCTTCTCTCATTGGTCCACCTGCAGCCGCACCTGTGGGTCGGCTCTTCAGCAACGCACCAGGCATGTTCTGGCCACGCCCCTTTTTGGAGGGGCTGACTGTCCCAGTCTCACCCAGACACGCCCCTGTAACCATGACAACACCCACCCCGCCCTTTGCCCCTCTGACCAACAGGAGTACAGTTACAGTTTGTGGGTGGGGCCTTGGAGCCCTTGTAGGCTTAAAGTAAAAGCGCCCATTGAAAAGACAACAGTGGACTTCGGTTTTGCCCCTGATGGGAAAAAAACAACCAAAGCCTCATACTTCGTCAGACGTCACACTGAAAATATTCACCACCAAAATCACTATGATGACAAGAGAGGCCACAAAGCATTATGGGAAATCACCGTGGGCTATCATACACGGCAGATTCGCTGTACAAGAAATGATGGAAAGAATTCCATGCTTAGGTGAGCCTTCATTCCATGAATGACTAAATAAATCATCCGTCCATGTATGCATCCATCAATTATTCAATCAATTAATTTGACAATCCTTTCCTATTGACCACATGAATAATTCATCATTTACAAACTTGTATTGATAGTTTGTCTCAATGATAATAGGAAACATGATGTGGGCCTTTCAGCACTCAATTTTGGGTTAAAAAATATGTTTAGAAAATGCCACAACACTTTTAGCATGTTTGAATCTGTACTGTATTGAGTTCTGTTGTTATCCACTACTGAACTGTTCTATGATACGGTTTATAAGCTATAACATACCTTTATTCTTCCATTTACTCATTTATCACACTGTCCCACAGTACTTTACTGTGGGTGAATCGAGAGAAGCCCTTTCCCCTCTTTACTGCTTAGGGCCGTCCCAACCCTGCCAGGTTTGATTAATATTTCATTAGATTTTAATGGGAAACTACTTGTTGCTCCTTCAGAAGCACAATAATAAGCTCCATTGAGGGCACAGGGCTGCAGTGTGTTGTGGTGAATATAAAAAATTAAGACACAATTCAGAGGATCCCCAAATGTTGTCAAACATACTGCGGAACAGCAGAATTCCACTGAGGCCGGAAAACCACGTCTTTCATCTTAAAAGAGAAGATTTCGCAAGGATAGCGCGAAACAGAATCCCGTTGCATTGTTGTGGTGTTTGATTCTCTGAGAATCTTTGCAGATCCAGCATGTTTGTATCCGATATAATCGTTGATATCTGTCATTGACATACATCTGAGTCTGGCTCTGTAGATGAAGTGACCTCGCAGCTCATGGAAATCACGTTCCAAAACGCCTGACTGAACTAACTTTGAGGAGCTACAGATATTTATGACACTGGCAAAGACTGTAGACCGTAAAAATACCAACATAACTCCCCCTGTGCCTTTTTAAAGGTTAAGTTCACTCAAAATGAAAAATCTGTCATTATTTACTCACCTTCACACCTTTATGACTTTAAACACCAAAGGTGAACTTTCTGAAAAATGTCCAGGCCATTTTTTATTGTTATGAATGCAATTTAATACTGGCTGTCATGGGTTTGTTTTTGGATGAACTTTTCTGTTAAGTAAAACTCACTTAGCACAATTAACACAAACTGAAGATGAGCGTATCAAGGTTTTAACTAGCACATTAGCCTGAATTTAAATCTCCCATCTGAGTTGTGTAATTCTTCGTTTTAATTATTTCATTACCATTTGTTAATTGTGCCTCAAACTCGTTATCTCACTGTCCTCATGTCAGATTCTTAGCTTTATAACACGTACCATCCTAATGGGTTAACTGAAGGCTTGGTCGATAAATGCTATTTAACCTCTTTTTGTGATCCACTAATTCACTATTCATACAAGCATGCTTTGTAATCAACGCTTTGTTGTCCACGTGGCAGGCAACAGTATTGTTGCTAACAAAAAAATGCTAAATCCAGTCTTTATTGGAAGATTACACAAAGTGCATAACAAATTAAAATCATTTCAACATGTCTGCAGATTACAAGATTTCCCTTATGGTTTGCAAACTTTATTGCATTTATATTAAGCCAGACAAAACTTTTGAATAAACTGAACGCCCACGGAACACCCAAACTCTCTCACAGGATTTCTTAGTTAGCTTTGTCATGTTTTGTATGCCAATATATTCAGCGAGGATCAGCAGCAATGCTAAAGCTTTGGAGAATTCGAGGACAGCTTGAAAAATGTTCTGTTTACGTTGTTACCCTTTCTTGTCATGCTAGCCAGAGGCTAAATGCATGCCAACAGCTTCAGAACAAGCTGATGAAAACCTTTATTAGAATAGGCACCAATCATAGCATTAAACCTTTTGTAAATGTAATTATTTTACTTATATGTAGCTATAAGCTACTAGCCAACAAAAGCATAGCATAGCATCTCAACCAATAAACCGGCATAGAAAAACGAGACGCAGATTGTTCCGGTAAAGGTGTAACAGACGCCCACAAAATATCAATCACGGTTTTACAACAGTAGAGTTCTTCATTTTACAATGTCATAAATTTCTTGCTGTAAACATTATGACGTTGTAAATTCCCTCCAGCCTTTGTGACCACGACAACAGCTCGGTGAACTTTCGATCATGCGTGATGCCCAGAGACTGCAAGGTGTCTGGTTGGTCAGCGTGGAGTCCTTGTTCAAAGACCTGTCGAATAGCTGACCAATCACCTGGCTTCAGAAGTAGGCACCGCAGCCTGAAGAGAGCAGCCATTGGTGGAGGACAGCCATGCCCCGCGCTGGAGGAAACTCAGCGTTGTAATATTTTGGAAGACGCGCTGCCACTTTGCCCAAGGTAAGAAGGCTGTATTGCCAGAATTGTGCATCCAGTCTTCCAAATTCATCATTCTAAATGCTTGTTTGTGTTAAAACCAGTTCAGAATTCTTTTAAATGAACAGATGTGACTCTTTAATGTGGGCAGCATTGTCTTCATCTTAATTGGCTGGAAATCCAGGTACGAATGGAGGCTGACCAACTGGAATCCATGTCGGGTGACCCCCCTTTTGAGTCAACAGGACCATCGCCATAGCAACACTAGTGTCCTGTGTGGAGGTGGGATCCAGACCCGAGAGGCATATTGTGTTCGAATCCAAAACAGCACAGCTCCATCCCATAGTAAGAGCCCACATTTTCAGTATAGTTATAGGGGTTCATTACCATGCGTTCTGGAGATAGTAAATGAACAAATGTGACAAACTCGTACGAGAGGTGTTTTATCTTTAATAATATATCCATTGGAAAACGTATCCTGAACAGGGAAAATTGCATTTATTTGATTTAATCTTTCACGGCCGTCGAGAGTGGGGGGGGTTGGTTTTCACAGCGTTTCTGTTTTTTGATTTAAATGGTAATCTGTGGCCACACAGTGTGAGGACGGATTAGAATTTCATTTCTTTCTGAAAAAGCTTCTATTAGATCTTCAGAAACACATTTCATACCGTTTTGAGATCGCGTTTGACAGAATGGCTCCAGTGGAGGGCTGTTATGGTAAATCATTCTGTCTCTCAAACTGCTTCTCTGTATTTTGGTCATTAGTCAACAGGCCTGTGGAACGGAACTTGTGCACCGGAAATCTGCCACCCTTGACTCAGTTTTGCTCCATCCCCTGTCAGAAACATTGCCCCCTCACACCTTGGTCACCCTGGGGACTTTGTCTCCATGACAACTGTTTAGAACCTCAAGGGAAGAGAGGTAAGAGACAAAAAGCATCCCATTAAATTATATCTCTCCACCACACATTCATGTTTATGTCCCTGACCCTGGTTCTACCTTCTCAGTAATGTCAATAGTATGTGTCTGAGGGAACAGATCTCAAAGGAGGCGTGTTTCTAACCCTGAGCGTTAGCCCCGCCTACTCAGTGAGGTGACAGTACGGCCGTATTCTTCTGTTATTTATGCTCGCTCTAAAACCTCTCTCTTTATTTTCTCTCTTATATATTTATATATATTTTTGTACAAGATATTTGGCTGTCACACTGAGTGTTTTGCCAGAATGTGGGAAGAGTATGTGCTGCAGCGTTGGCATTAACAAATGAGTGTTGTTGGTTTGAGTCATCATATGATTGTGGTGTCCTCTAAAATGTTCTTTTCTAGAGAAGCCTCTCATTATAAATTTAAAGCACCCCACAGAACAACTCTACATCATTAATGAACTTCATACCTTCCTATCGGTCTAAAACGCCTGGAGAAAGCTGTCTGTTAGCATTTCAGTTCTTTTTATTTATTTATTTCAACCTCTCAAGGGCCCTTCAAAGTATAATTATAATATAATGTGCAATTTATGGTACATTTATTTTACATGAAATATGATATTGCATTTTGAATACAAAGATTCATTAAATGGCTGTCAATAGACTCTCAGAAGGCTACAGTTAAAGCATCGACGGGCTCATGTTAGCCAGTCGAACCCTGAACGCTTTTGTACGACTTCAACTGTAGCTTCTGTGCCACCTGTGCAGTGTACAGGTGCCTTCAGAAATCTCTGACAGTTGTCTACACACCCTGTGACTTTCAGGTTTCAGACTGAGATCTCGTTCTGTAATTTCGGAGGCTTGGGTGGAGTCACACAGTTGCCCTCATATCACCGAAGCAATGATCTGTGATGACCCCATCTGCTTCCTGTGGTGGGTGACATCACAGGGGCCCTGTGTTCCTCACAATGGATCCTGTGGTTCTGGAACACAAGAACAGACTGTGGAGTGTGTCTCAGTCACTGGTGAGCATCTTACTTTTGTAACTTTTCCTTTTGTAAAATCATTACTATTGGTCAAAGTTAGGAGTAGGACCTGAGCTATATTTAGAGACCTGAATATGTTAGAGACTTAGAGGCTCCTCTGACTTCTATTAGTAAGAAACCACCTACGTAAGAACACCCTAGTAACCCATAGCAACAAGCTTTAAATAACTCAACACCTTAGCAACCCCCTAGACCACATAGAACACCCTATTGTAGCATTGTTTTGGCATTGTGAACTTTTATTTCAGAAAATGCATGTTTTTTCTAAAGTAATTAAACCTCGTTCAACATCATGCCGCCTCATTTTTCTGCCCAACTCACCAGTGATCAGTTATTTTAACTCGCATAAACAAATCATCAAACAAATCGAACTATCTCTACCTCATTTCCTTCGTTCCCGTTGGTCACGCGCTGAATCTCTTAGCTGTCTTATGGGTTTGAGATCAGAACAGCCATCATCTCTCAAAGACTGATGCATGTCACAATATTGCACTGTAGTTGTGACACACAGATGCACAGAGACACATGGGGCCTGTGGAATCCTCTGAGGTTTGTTACTGTACTGTCCAAATGTCACTCATCTATGACAAGCATCTGTGTTGTCCATCATCAGAAAGGATGAGTGGTTTATGAGGAAGACTACTGCGTGTGAAACCATTGCTGTAGATTTGGGTACGGACAGTAGGATATGTCCATATCACAGTTAAGAGGCCACTAATACATAATCCCTGCAAATGTATAATCCTTTCCAGCATAATCCAATATCTACTGTATATAGAGTAAGTTTTTGGCTCAGCACTCAGCAACATTTTAAGTGTATATTTTTGTGCCCCAAGGTGTTGACTTTTACATTTAAAATCCTTTATGTAATCCAGTTGCATTTAAGGATATGAAATGCATTTATTTGTATATAACAAACAAGCAGTACGATAAGCTGTAAGGCTTTTACTGAGTGCACAGAAGGTGGTGGATAAGTACTTATATAAACACTCTCAAACAGCATCTGATTTGCTGTATTGTATAGGTGAATAGTGCAGCTGTATCGTTTGATTGATTTTTAAATGCCAATTTAAAAGCGTCTGTCTGCGCTACAGTCCTGCGTAGGCAATCGACAGGCATGACTAGATATGAAAGATTTGAAAATTACATCTCACACACACACACACACACACACACGCATACGCATGTTTACTTATCTATCTAAATGGCATTCAATAGACTTCTATTGTTTTTACGCACAGCTAGTTATAAACAATATAACCTAACCCACACTCTAACCCTAACAGAAACCTTTCAGCACTTTTACAACTTAAAACCCCTCCACACACACACACACACACACGTATATATATACTACATAGACAGCATTATCTGGCCAGCATACACTACAGATGTTCTATATAAGCAAAGTGAACCTGAAATGTCAAACCCAAATGTGAAATGCAGTTGATTTGAAGTTATATAATTTCTGGGTTTATGAAATTTAAGCAACATTTTAACAAAAGTTGTCGCAACAAGGGTGTTGTGGGTGGTTGCCGTGGCATTGCATTCGTTTCTAAGAATGTGTGTGTGTGTTTGAATGTGATGAAGGGGCCACTAAATTGAGAACGATTATGTGTGCGTTTGTATTTACATAACCATATATTGGGGACGAATTTGTACCCAAAAGTCAGCAAACCCTGACAAATCTGAGCAAAACCTCCTTTTGTCCTCATTTGTAAAAACACTATAAACATAGTCAATAAAGTTTTTTTAATCGTAAAAATGAAAGTTTTCTGTGTCCCCATTTAGACAGATAAGTGTGTGTGTGTGTGTGTGTGTGAGAGAGAGAGTGAGTGAATTCTTGCAGTGTGCAGAAAAGTTTAGCTGGTTTATTAGCCATTGATTCAGATTCTGTGATCTGACTCCAAGTCTGATACTTGTTTATGATGCAGCTCCTGATATTGAATTCTACTCTATAAATAGTTCCGCAGTCGTTGTTCACTATAACGCGCTTTTTAATGCACTTGCTATATAATCACTCTGGGAAATGGTTTCCTCCAACAGTTACAAATAGGTGGAAGAACTCCCGGCCGCCACAGCACAAGGAAGATGAAATAAACCATTACGAAATAACAGGCAGGACGGTGATTACAGAGTTTTATAAAAATACATAATAGGAACTGTGCATCTTCAGAAGTCTCTGTCTGTGTTAGGAGGAGCTCCACGCGTGCATTTATGTTATAGGCATTCAGAGAGATTCACTTTACAGGCTGAACATCGATTGGAGAAATGTTGCCATTCTGCGTCTGAGACATAATGAAGAAATGAACTGTTGCAGCTCGATATCTGAAACTCAGAGGAGAGTCTGTCCACACTGGTTTTATTACTCTGCTTTTATCTTTTATCTCACAAACAACCTGAAGAGCACCACCTACCAGTTGATTCTGTTCTGTGCTCGCGTGTATCTGTGTCTCATGTCTGTTCATTCCAGTCTGACAAATAAAAAGACCTTCTGCAGGATTGTTTTTTGTGTATGTGCGTACATCTTACTTTAGAGGGTCGGAGGACATACATTAGAAGATAATGTACAGTCCAGCAGGGTGATCAGGACCCTCACACAAACAGAAGGGCTTTCGTGTCATACTGAAGGGGTTCATTTTGAATTAAAATGCATAGCACTGCCTCTTAATTCTGATTGGATAAACAGTCTTCAGAATGACTGTAAACACACCTGGTTCACCATTATTGCTGTATAGCTCCTGTGTTGCCTAGCAACCGCAGACCTCCTACAGTTACAATTAGCTGTATTTTTTGGTGAACAAATTGTGATTAAGATGATTTATAATAATATGAACTGCTTAAGCGCCGGTGTGAAATTGTGAAATTGAAACGTGAAAGCGTGAAAGATTGGTTGCCAGGGACAACAGTCAGACGTACGGTATAGAGGTCATGATACAGAAATATCCAACCACAGAATGCCACAGCAGACCAATTATAATCAAGCATTCCAGAGAGCCGTGTTGTAAGTGTCGATGTTTCCTTGTAGAAGTCATTAGTGGTTGGTTATTTTCAAGCTGTTAATTAGAAGAAAACGCTTTAATGTTGCTCGGTCATTGTCTTAACGCAATTACACAATTTACACTGATTTTTCGGTGCCATTTCTATTTTTTGCCATTTTTTTTCAGTTTAATTAGTACATAATAAGAGGAATCATGTTATTCGAATTGTTTTCTTTCTTCTTTAGCTTTTTGGTGAATAATTGACTATTTTTAATTGAATATTTCCTTGTGTTGTTTTGCAATAAGAGGTCAATTGCATAATTGAATGTGTTCGTTTATTGCAGAAGAAATCGTGAGAGGAAACATTTGCAATTATTGTTATTGTTGTTTGTGTAATCAAAAATCTCTTTGGTTGTATTACAGGTGAATCAGCCCACAGTGAACATTGCCCAGGGGCCCCTCCAGCCCAGCAGCCGTGTGAGATGGCCTGCCCAGGGGAGTGTGTGTTGGCAGACTGGGGTTCCTGGTCTCCCTGCTCACAGTCTTGCTCCAGTAAACATTTGGAAGGAAAACGGACTCGCTCGCGCCCTGTTCTGGCTCTTCCTGGAGAGCGTAAGTTCACTCACATGACCCATTTTGTGCATGTAGATATTGATCTCAACTCAAGACTTCAGCACTTCTCAACATCATCATCTGTTTTGTTTATTTTAAAATGCACCAGACATGACCTGTATTTTATAAAAGCATTCTAGATAAAGCAATGGCTTTATAAGTACAGGTAAACACACGGAGCAAAATGCCCCACACACACATCATAGCAAGGCACTTTATTTATTATTCTCAGTGTTTAAGTGTCTCAAAATTGTAGATTGTTTAGAATTGTTCAAAATTGTTTAGAATTACTGGAATTCATTTTAACTAGTTTTCATCCTGTCATAGTTAGTTAGTTAGTTAGTAACTTTTTTAATGCTCATAATGCTCATAATCATCACGGACATGCCCTTTAGCTGACCCCATGAACATGTGACCCTTTGTCCACAGACACACATGCCATTTTAATGCATGTTATAGCCTATTAAACTATATATGCATAATGTGTTGTATGAATACACAGTAGTGGAAGCCTGCTTTGCTTGGTTTTGCAGATGGTAAGCCATGTCCTCCAGCCTCTGAACTTGAGCAGTGGAGACCCTGCGGTACACATCCATGCACAGTGTATTACTGGGATACTTCGCCTTGGGACCCCTGTGTGCCAGACTCCACCACAGATGGGGGTGGGAGGAACAGCTCACGGCAGATGGAAAATGAAGCCCCCTGTGGTACTGGCATGCAGGTGCGCCAAGTTACCTGCAGAAAAGCTGGAAATGGGCATGTTGTACCAAAACGGTAAAGGAACACACAATATCATTCAAATCAGATTCTGTGTTTACTAGCTAGATTCTCTGCTGTAGTTCAGAGGGGTTGTAATGCTGTTTTTTGTAAAGCTGCTATGGAATCGTATGTATTATGAAAAAGTAGATCTCTTTATTTTCTCAAGTTTCTCGTAGAGACAAAAGAGAATTTTATAGCTCTACATTTTTACTTAGTATTTCAAGAATTTGACAATTTAAGACACTTGCTATTTTGATTGATGAAGGATAACTAGGAATTTTTTACGTTCTATTATCATATTTTTTGTGCTATCACGGAGAAAGCAACAAGCAATAAGGTTTTCATCTGAGGCTCAACAAATAAATTGAAATGAATGAAACTGAAAACAATCTCTCTGTACTGACTCCACTTCAGTTGTCCTGAGTCCTCTCGCCCTAAATCCAACCGGTCTTGTGCTCTACCTTGCAAAATTGACTGTGTCGTCACACCTTTCAGTGAATGGAGCCCCTGTCCCACTTCCTGTTTACCAGGTAAACATACACTCAGTCTCTCCTACCTAATCTATGCCCTAACCCTCTGACCCCTAACTCTGACCTATAACTCTAACTTATAACCGCATGTCCACTAGCACAGCTTTTAATAATTCCATCTTGTTGGCAGCTGAGCTGCAAACTTTAGAGGGAAGCGAGTAATGAAAGCATCATAAAGTTGAGAAATGTTCAAGATTATGCAAATGAGCATAAATTTTAGGTAAAAAGTGAAATGGAGGCAGAGGTATCTGTCATAAGCATTTCAAAATCTGTCAATAGTGCTGGAGTTTCAGATGTATTCATTGCTCCAATCCCTTCATTACAAAATGTAGTCTGTAAGGCTGTGTTATTTCTTCACCAGTGGACACACAGGGTGTATTGAAAGTGTTGTTATGGGACGAGCGAGACAAGTACAGAATAATGCTGCATAAATTCACACTGTGTTATCAACACAAACTGACAAACCTAATACTTACACAACCGCTTTAGTTTAAAGTCTTACCTTGAAAAAGAACTGAATGTGTTTATACACTGAAAAACATGAGAGAAATGGTGTTTAAAGCCTATTATAGTCAATAATTTTATCCCTTAAATCTCATCTTTCATCATCAAAATCAAATGTAATAAACATTTTATCCTGTGAAAATAATTCTTTGGCATTCTTTATGCCGTAAATAGCTTCAGTGTAACTCCCCGCCTCCACTCAGTCACACAGATCGGACTACCTGATCTTTTCTGTCCACTTACTGATGTCATTGGTTGAGACATAGAAAACAGGTGCAGTTTTTGAAACTGTCTTTGGTAAACTGCAGGAGAAAAGGAGAAAATACTGGTGTTGACTGATGAGTTTGCACATGGTTTGTATTAAAGCATATTAAACACTACACAGACATATAAACAACATTAAAATTTTAATATTTTACATATTGTAATCGGTTGACAGGCCTGTTTGATCTTCCCTACTTTAGTGAATGCAACAGTCTCAGTCCAGTCTCGTCACAGAATCATTATCCAGCATCCAGCTAACAGAGGTCACGAGTGTCCAGACACTCTTTATGAGGAGAGAGAGTGTGACCCGCCCCCACTGTGCCCAGTTTACAGGTGAGCAGAGAAAAACTCTGCAGCATTACTTTTCTAATGATGTTAAACATAATCAGTCCACATGTAAACATTTCTGCCACTGTACTGCATTGTGCTAAAGTGTACCGCCACTAGATGTGACAGCAGAATAAATGTTACAAAATGTTTATAAGATACAATTGGATGTAAGCCAAAGCGCAGCACGTTTTCCATGCACTGATGTTTCCTGGCAGATGGCAGACGCACCGCTGGCATCAGTGTATTCTGGTACCTGATTGGGTGAGACAGGCTGTGGGCGGGCCCACAGAGGCATGCGGTATTGGCCTAGAGTTAAGAGGTGAGTTATAGTTTGGAGTTATAGTTTGGTACATGGGGGCTAATAATACCAAGGTTGTTTCCTGACAATAGCCTTCCTGTAGTGTTCCAACAGTGTTCCTGTAGCGTTAATAGCGCAATGGTCAAAGGTTCGATTCCTAGGGAACGAACATACTGATCAAATGTTTAGCTTGAATACACTGTAAGTGTGTTTTACGTAGCCATAGACAGTTGCAAAAATGTCAAAGAGTCTTTTAGCAGTGTTTGGCTACCTGTGTTGTTACACCTGATATCTCGATCCCCTCCTAAAATACCCTGCTGGTGTTTCATGTAAATTTAAAAGCAACCTCTGGCCTATCACGACACAGCAGGGATTCTTTCACAGTGTGTTTCAACATCCAGCAAGCACGTACTGTAACCCCGGCAACCGGAATTTGGGTGACAGCATCTGAAATTCCGAGCAGCTGGCCGTGTGTTATGTACCAAATTCTCAACATCGGTTTTAGAGCACACGACAGAGGCTATAAAGTCACTTCCAAGAAAATTAATGATGCCTTCAACATAAAAACATTGGGTCACATTCATGAAACAGAAGCAGATTGATTTCATTTGATTGGTTTAATTCATTCAATTTGTTATTTTCTTTTATATGTCTGCAGATGTGACGTGTGTTGGGGCAGACGATGCTTCAGCAGATATGGCCGACTGTGCGAGGTGGGCAGGTATGATGCCCGCCCAGGTGAGGGAGTGTCGGGTGCCATGTAGAAACGAGTGCACCTTCACTTCCTGGAGCAGGTTCACCCAGTGCCAAGGCTGTGGAAGTTGGCGCACTCGAACCCGATCCTTGATAGGTACCACATGCGCATACTCGGGGTCCAAAATTCATTTTTTGGCCACCTCTGCTATTGACCGGTGAATGGAGAAAAATTTACAAGCCATACCACTAGCAACTTTTTTTAACGGCCATCCTAGCTAACAGGAAACGTTCTCAGAACATTGGCTAACGGTCTGTAAAAGTTCTGGCGAAGTCATCACAAAACATTCTTGCCATACCATTATTATATAAACATTCAGACCATTAGTAGTACTATATCAAAAACATTATTTTGATGTTGTTAGTGGAACGTTGTAAAACGTTATGAAATTAAAAAAATGCTTAAAGAACTTATCTTTTCTGCAATATCATTAATACAACATCTAAAAAACTAGGCATTTTTTTAGAATATGGAGAATATTTTTTGTAACTTAATGAAAATATTAAGGAAACATTCTTACAACCCAAAATTGTTAGCTTGGATAAAACTAGTCTTTTTAAATAATTGTTTTAAATTAAATGGAAAAGGATGTTGTAATACATTGGTTTCATAGACAGCTTGTATTTGTTTAAATTTGAATCACTTCTGTCACTTACATGTATATCAGCATTGTCAGACTGTCATTCTTTATGATATGCTTATTGTTTGTTCTACTGATTCCTTTATCATGTTCTAATGATAAAAGTTTTTAATAAAGTTAACTTTTAAGTTACTTCTTAAGTTACAGGTCAGTTTTTTCTCACATTTGGCATGTGGAAAGTGTCATTTTGTACCTACCTACACCCATAACTTTGTGTTAATCAAAATGTTGTCTTCCTTAAATCATCCAACCTACATCATTTTTCCAACCTCCCCTTTCATCACCCCACCCAAACTCTCAGGTCGTAGTAAGAAGCGCTGGCGCTGCCAACAGCAGGAGCTGTTTCCTCTCCAGGAGAAAGAAGCATGCCCTTGTTCTGAATTTCACACTCAGCCTCAGGGTCCCTGGTCCCCCTGTTTGCTCCCACCAAGAAAGAACCAGGCTGAGCATCCCTTCATTTATGATGTTTACCAGCAAAGCCAGAGGGCAGATCAGGACTGGCAAGCTCAGAGAAAGTACAGCGAGTGTGGGCCTGGACAGCGCTACAGAGCCCTCGCCTGTCTGGATCACAAGGGGCGACTGGTGGAACCAGCTCAATGCAGCAGCTCTGGTGATGGATGCTCTTTCAAAATATATGTATATAAATTATTAGGCGTGCGCATATGCATGTCCTTTCATAACTGAGTAACTGGCTGATTGTCTAGTTGGAAAGCCGGTCTTAGGAGAGTGGTTTATTAAGCGTAATATTTACAATTCTGTGATTAGATGGTTTCCTATGAGCTCAACTGGTAGAGCATGGCACTAACAATGGCAAGGTCACGGGTTTGATTCCCAAGTTGATTTGGATAAAAGCATCTGCCAAATGCGTGAATGTAACAAATAATAAAAATGATGAAAAATGTCTTTTGTACAACTGCATCACAATTGCATTGTAATACAAATACATAATAGATATTTGTAATTAAATCAAGCCATTTCCCAAGCTTTATTTTAAAACTCATCTTTTTTTAAAATGGCTTACAGGAAGTGGCGTGTTTGCGGTTACAGGTTATGAGGAGGAAGCTTGTCACATGCCCTGCTCTACGGACTGTAAGCTGAGTGAGTGGTCCAGCTGGTCTACCTGCAGTGCCTCTTGTGGTGGGGGGGTAAAAGTTCGCTCACAGTGGCTACGAGAAAAGCCTTTCAACGGAGGCCGACCCTGTCCGCAACTCAACTACAAAAATCAGGTGATACGTTTTTAAACTTCTTTTTGTGTGGGTGTGTATTACATTTGTTTTGACTATGTTTAATGTGCAAAGTTATAAATAAAACCAGAAAATATTGAAAGACTGATTAGTCCGTTTAACCGAGCCGTAGGTAAAAAATGAAACATGCCCACGTGTGTGTATGTGTGCTCTTGTTTATACTGTATATGGTATTCAGCCATTCATGATATCTTCAGCTGTAGATGTTGAGTCACAAAGCGCATGGCAGTGTGTGTAAAGCTTATTCATTATTCATGCGGTTTGGCTTTGTGGCTGTGCACTTTCATCTCTTTCCACATGTTTCTCAACCACAATCTGTTCTAGTAAGTCAAGACTGCAGAGATCTGCAGGGATTAAACCTCTTATCCCTCCAGCTCTGTGCTGCGTTTCCTCCTGTTCCACCTTCTTTATTTTATATTCCATCAGGGCTGTTCTGGCAACAATTAAAGTTTCATGGATCTCAGCTGCATGGATCGGAGTCTGCGAGCGTTTCCTTCAGCTCACTTTTACTCATATAAATGAAGCACTCAATTACCAAGTGGAGGCAAAAATGTCAGACACTAATGAAAAAACTTCTTTTTCTTTTCTCTTCCTTCTATTCTTCTCTTTTCTGTTCTTCTCTCCAATTTTCTATTCTTCTCTCCTCTTTTCTTTGCTTTTCTCTTTTTCCTCTTTTCTATTCTTCTCTCCTCTTTTCTGTTTTTCTCTCCTTTTCTGTTTTCTCTCCACTTTGTTTTGCTTTTCTCTTTTTCCTGTTTTCTATTCTTCTCTCCGCTTTTCTGTTTTTCTCTCCTCTTTTCTTGTTTCATCCCCCTTGTGGTTTGGCTGCTGGTCATGTATTGCTGATCTGAACGTCTACAAAGGCTCAGGTGAGTACCCAAGCATACCGTGTGTGTGTGTGTGTGTGTGTGTGTGTGTGTGCTTGCATTGTCATGTTATCTTTATGTTTGCACACACACATCTACAAATGTTCATATTCTGCTATAACTCAACACAGTTGTGTTGTGTGTGCTCAGGTGTCTGAGGTACTGCACTGTTACTCTGAATGCAATGAGTATGTGTGGATGGTGGCCTCCTGGTCCATGTGCATCATAAACTCAACCAATACTGCAGCTAACACAACATCAGCCCAGCCTGTCTGCGGAGAGGGCTTCCGGACCCGCAAAATCCGGTGAGCCTATCACAACTGAGCCCTTCAATTAGCTCACTATCTCTAAAGTCATCAAAATAGTAATAAAATAACAATCCATTGTTTAATTAAACAGTTGTGTCTGCAGTGAGTACTGAAACTGTCCCCATTTTGGCCCAGCACAGCAGCTCAGTGTGTTGTGTTTTACTTCTGTGGTACAATGATAAAACAGATGCTGTGTGCATCACGCGGCGTAATTGTTTTGTAAGTCAGTGTTCAAAAGAGAGCAGAGGTCACAGCGATGCCAGATCGAATCATGGGGTCATAATTCTGCTTCTCAAAGATAAGTGAGGTCATAACTCTGCCCTGACTGAAGTGAGGTCAGAGAGGATGATGGGATCCCACGCAAAAACTGAACACTGAATATTTTGGGGCCATTTGTGCTCTCAGACTCTGAGTAATGTTTTATTAGTAGTAGTAGTAGTATTAAAGGTGGCACAACAAGTTTATGCCTTTACATAGGTATAAAACATTTAATAGATTCAATGTTTCCTTTGCAACACCTTGACATTTGTTTGTCTTTCACTGACAGCTGTGTGAAAAGGGCCGGACAGAACCTGGATGAGAGCGTGGATGACTCACTGTGTGACGCAGAGGAACAGCCAGTCACAGCTGAGACCTGTGTGCTGCCATGCCCCATCCACTGTGTGACATCGGAGTGGAGCCAGTGGACCAAATGTACCGTGGTTAGTTTAACTGATGGATAGATGGGGGCTGTTGAAAGGATGATAATATATCAGAAAGGAGGGATGGGCTGTCATGATAAATGTATATTGCTTTATTTACTTACATTTCTAAAGGAGTGCAATGACGGAGATTCGAGGTGGAGGAGCAGAACTGTGCTGAGATGGCCAGAAGGAGATCATACCTGCACTGATCTAAACCAGACTCAACCCTGTAACAATGTGACGTGTCTCAAATACTCATACGTATATTCAGGTAATGCTAAAACATTCACACTTTCTCTTCTTCTCACACATACACAATTCACATGCAAATCCCGATTCAGATTAATGGTGAATTATAGTGTGCAGGGAGCTTTCACATAAGTTGTAAAAACCAAATGCCTCCATGCATGATAGTAAAACCTAAACAAATAAAAACAAATTAAAGATGTTAATGAAACATCTCTACTAAGCTACAAAAGCAAATGTGTGTGTGTTTTGAAGACTGGAGTAGCTGTCAGCTGGGTGAGAATGCAGTATGCGGCAGGGGGATCAAGACGCGACTTTTGAACTGCGTCCGCAGCGACGGAAAGCTGGTGGACCTGAGCATGTGCACGGAGGTGATCGTTCTTTTCACATTACTATACTGGAATAATATCCTAATGGCAAAACGCTAACAGGAATGCACTTCCTTCCTTCTAGTTGGGTCCTTCAAGAGGAAAGCTGTCTGCCCCCTGTGAGGTGGGCTGTCCTGTAAACTGCCTGCTCACAGAGTGGTCCACCTGGTCAGAATGTTCACACACCTGTGGAAGTCAAAGTACGATCTCCAACTCTCCAATAAATGTTATTATTTTTTCAGTTATTAATTTAATTAATTAAGAAATTTCAAATGTTCTTGCTACAGACCCCGCTAAAATGACAGCATAAAACATTACAATAAATGCAACAAAAAATGATTTATACAGGTATGTTTTCGATTTAAAATAGGATTGATGCAACACCACCACCATACTAAGGTGTTCCTGGTGTTTACCAGGGTGTTGCTATGTGGTTGCTAAGGTACTCTGCATGCTGGCTAGGATTGCTTAAAAGAGTTCGCTTTCAAATCTCAGTGATATTCTGATGACTAGCTAGCCTCTGGTCCCCTTTTCAATGCAAGTCTATGGGATAAAAGATCAAATATAACACAAGTAACAGCACATCTCTCCACAACTAACCACATGATTTGAGTTATCAATTATTTCTGGAGCACAATATTTATATATTCTGAGTTTAATATTTGGATTTAGGAGTTTAGAACAAATCCCTAACCCTATGTATTAGCAATCATAGCAGACAAGCCTCACTAATAATATGTCCCATAAAAATTAATCTTTTGTCTTTCCAGCGATAACATGCACCTGTGTGATTACACACTTGTGAGTTCTGTCATGCTTCCTGGAGTCCAGCCCCTCCTTCCAGCTATTATTAGGGGCTTAATTAAAAGCTTTAATAAGTCTCATTTATCTCAATTCCAGGCTCTGTCAGCCCCATGAGTAAACTCTTCCCTGAGCTCTTATTAATTTTAAGCATGCAAACAGTGCCTACGCTGTACCGTAGGTGCTGATCCAGTGTGTGCATACTTTTCAATCTGCATATGCCGTTGTTTATCTGCGTGTGTGAATTTTCCAGGTCAGATGACGCGCTCCAGGATTGTTTTACAGTCTACTGGAGAGGGAGGCAGCCCATGTCCGTCTCAGCTCTCGCAGACTCGCTCATGTCCCATCAGGCCTTGCTACAGCTGGAGGCTTGGCGACTGGAGTCCATGCAGGGTGGAGGTATTGATTCAGTGCAACAAACATAATGCATGTGTTGTACCATTAGATCAGCCCAGCTGAAAAGACCAGCTTAGGGCTTAAGCTGGTCAAGGCTGGTTTGGTGCTGATCTTGGAGGATCATAACAACCATCGCTTCAAGAAAATCTAGATCAGAGACAGATTCCAGCTCAAATTCTGTCTGTCTGTCTTTCTCTGCAGGAGGCTGATTGTGGTGAGGGCGTAAGTCGAAGGGTAATGTCCTGTGTGGTGCACTGGGGTTCTCTTTCAGGTCCTCCTCAGCCTGTCCCTGTAGAGGATCATTGGTGTTTGATAAATTCACAGAGTAAAGTGAACGAGATTGAGTTACAACAGCCCTGCACAGTGCCTTGCCCAGGTTTGCTTCTGGTTGCACACATTTGGTCTAAAATACACAATTATACATTAGTCACGGCTTGATAACAGTATTTAGTAGATATTTAGACGTGCTCTTTGCGACTGCTCATTGGCTACAATTTTCATCTCGTATGTCAGGCGAATGTCACCTGACCAAGTGGTCGCCATGGAGTTTGTGTCAGCTGTTGTGTTTGGATGGTAGAAGTTTTGAGACATGGGGTCGGCAGGCTCGTTCTAGAGCTGTAGTCACACAGGTGTCAGAAAACCAGGAAGCCTGTCCCAGTCAAGTGTACGAGACACAGCCATGCCAAGGTAGGTGAGAAGCCACATAACAAAAATTCATTTCAGATAATCACAAACAGAAATTTATTTTGTGTGAGAACCCTGCATTCATTCAAAAAAATGCTAAATTGACAGCCACCTCTTCAGAAATATATTCTTTTAGTCAAGAACATTTACTTGACAAGACAGGAAGCAATTCACCACTTTTAAAAAGTGGTAATCATCTTTTGATGGAGAACACAATACCGCTTTCTCTCTTCACCTTGGACAGTTTCAGGCTGTTGTTTTGCATACATTATTTTCTGCCTCCTGGGATAATAGCTGCAAGACTGAGAACTGATAGACAGGATGTTATTTAGCCAGTAAATGGTAAATGCACACAAGAGTATTTACGTCTGTTTTCAGGTGGGATCTGTCTTAGTTACGAGTGGATGACTGGTGAATGGAGGCACAATCGCAGGCTGGTGTGGTGTCAGCGGTCTGATGGAGTCAACGTCACAGGTGATTTAGATATTACTGAGTCTAGACATGCACAAGTACCAGTGCATGATTCTTATTCAAAAAATGGCCCCAGTGATGTTATAACAAAGGCACTAATTTGCAGCTGTTTCATGATGTGTCATGCAGTACTCAGCAGTGTTTCTACACAGCAGTTGTACAAGACTGAAAAACAAACACTGATTTTGATTTTACCAAAGCATGTTCACTCATTTTTCTGCATTAGGAGGCTGCACCGCCCAAAACAAGCCCTCTGCTACGAGGCAGTGTCACCCTCCCTGCACAAAACCCTTCTCTTTCTGCACACAGGTAACCCTTCCTGGACACATGAAATGATTCTTTATTGGGTGAATCTCATGAAGAACATGTTTAAGTCTTATGTTACCACAAAATCAAAGTATTAAAAAGAAATGATTCATTACTGGATCTGTATGGCATCACCCAGTGCATGTTTTACAAAGATGAACCATTAACCAAGATAGTCTTACAGAAAAGAGGAGTGACTGATAGAGACAGTCACCAAGTGTGCTGTCATTTGACTTTTGAGAATGTTCATCTCAGTCTGTCACAGTGTAAATATGTTCATTATCACATATCACATCTTCTTCTCACTTCTAAAGCCATGCAATTAGTAAGCGTACCTCCATATGTAGAGCACAGCACATTTCACAGTCTCCAGCTGTCAGCCTGTTAAACTTTTAAAACTTTCTTCCTCTTTTCGGTCAGAGTGGAGTCTGTGGTTGTGAGAAGGGGTTCACAGAGGTCATGACCTCTCACGGATTCCTGGACTACTGCACCAGAACTCCAGGGTTGGACCATAAGAAAGCAGATGTGAAGACCAGTGCAGGGCATCTTAGGCCGGAACATGCTCGGAACAAAAACCAGATCAAGGACTGGGCACTGCAGCCACTCAGACCAGGTACTACAGCGTGTGCTTTCCTAATGGATAGATTTTTTGATTGACATCTGCTAGCCAAGAGTCACATTTTTTTAAAGAGAATCATAATAACAGTTCATAATGACACCGCTTCTCTCTTTGTTTCGATTCTGGAAGGGCGCTTACACTGTTTATGTTGATTGACAGATGGGCGTGTAAAGCTGTGGGTTTATGGGCTGATGGCTGCCGGGTTTGTCTTGATTCTCCTCCTCATTGTTATGTCCTTCCTCTTGTGGTAAGCTTCCCGTTTTTAATGCTGTTGGCCAAATTTTGGGGTGTTTTTAAAAAATGGCATTTTCCCACATAGCTATTAGGTTATTGTTGGACTTATGATGTTTACAGTATAGGTAATATTCATAAATTAATATTTGATTTTAGGTGTATTTTATTTACTTTAGTACAGTAAACCATGTTAATACTAGTTGGGGTAGTATTATTAATGTACATTGTAAAATCTCGGTTCTGAATCACAACCTCTTGAGAATCACGGCTTTATTTTGCCCTCTAGTGGAGAAAACTGGAACAACCGATTGATAAATTCTTATGTGTTATGTTTGGGTTTCAGTAAAAACCCTGAGGACAGCCCCAGCAGCAGTCCTCAGAAGGCAATGGCTCTGGCTTATGATGGTGATGTGGACATGTGAACTCTCACCGAGACAGTGTGAATGCAATACTGAAGCAAACTCAAATCGGATTCCTGACACTTTTCAGGCCACAAACAGAGCGAGTCGATCTGAATTAAGGACAGTTTTCATAGAACTGAAAAGGAATCATGTCTACAATGGTGTGAGTGTGTACATTTGTCTAGCATTTGTGTGTTAATTTATAAGAGTGTGAGGATATGTGTGTGTGCCGGAGTGTGTTTGAATGCTGTGTATGTGTGTGTCCATTAATCATGAAGTTTGTGTAATGCTCAGATCTCTTCGTTTTGGACCCACACAGAATCTACACCCGTAGAAAGCTCAGCAGATTTCCAAAAAATTAGAAGGCACATCATTTGTCTCTGCCACTGTTTATACATTTTTTGGGCTAATGTTATTATTAGTTTTTCAGCTACCAGTAGGACTGTAGAACTTAAAATATTTCTGAAATGAAAGATTAGTTAGGCTTAGTTAGGAACATGGGAAGTTGTTCATTACACTTTAATGATCCCTTAATAGGGGGTTTAGTGATGCACTACATTAGTGCCATCTTAAGTGCCATATTTATTTATTTATGTTTTAAACTTCTGTTCTGTTAGGTGTCCAGCTGGAGCTTTTAATATAACCCTGAAGTCTTACAAAACACTTTTATACCCCTGATAAGAAATGAAAGAATTCCTGTGTCATGCTTCTTTTTAATGTGTACGCTGTAAATATTTTCTATCTGTGTCTTTATGTGGTTTATAAATAAATCTAAACCTCAGAAAGGACAGAGCTTGAATTTTGATTTAGATAAATGTGTGTGATGCAAGGACCTTCAGGCAACTGCAGCTGAGTTAAATATGTGTTGCAAACTAGCTCCTACTTGGTGCTTTAAATTTTTGACATGTTTCACTGTCTGTTTGCGCTCTTTAACGTTCCCTCAGTCTCCACAGTTCTGGAACGGTGCTGCTGTCATTTATGATCAATATCAAAACACTGAGCCAACTTTCATGGGCCAGGCCCAGATTGTCATATTCCCCTCATGAATTGTGATTATTATGCACATTAGCAACAGCAGATGAGAGCAAATGAGGGAAACGCAGGTGTGTGCAACTGCATGTATACACATCAGCCAGTAGGTGGCAGTATGATACAGTTAAAAAAACAACTTTGTTACATGTGCTGATAGAATGAGTTATAATTATTATATAAAGGAAGATCAGGGAAGGACATACTGTTGGAAAAGAATCTGAATAATAAACATCATCAAGTCAAGATTTTACTACGCCAGTTAGTTAAAAAGGTTTTAGATTTCATTTTGTACAGATCTCGGGTCCCCATCAAGCATCAAGGACAGAGTTATTCATGTGACAAGTCTTTTGAAGATATGTCTTTAAGTTTTGTGTAAAGAACAGACTGAAGTCATTTGGTTAAACCTTCCCCATAATTGTTCTTAAATCTCATATTCAAACTTTAAGTTTAACCCAATGGAATCTGGCATTATTAACATTCCTACCAATCCATAACGTTCCTACACAAATCTAGATTAACACATTTATTCAACTTGGTTGTTGAAAAGTGGGCCCACTGAACCAAAAGTTCAATCTTTTGTAGCATCTGCATGCTGTTAAATACTTAAATATTGCCACAGATGTCTGACAGTACATTAAATCCACAAACATGATTGATTTGAAAAGTTGTAGATCGAATGTCAGGTGTTAAAGCGAGTTGTCTTCATGCTGCGTTTTGCAGCAAGTAGCTGATAAGACTTTCCAACAGCCCAGATTTCGAAATTGGATTCATTGATTTATCAGAGGAGGTAAATGACCTTTTACGACTCTCAAAGGGAAATACTGTAGGTTATTTGGACCTTGAATTATTTTCTGTCTAGCTAAATTCTGCCAGAGATCATCAAATTACCCATTATGGGCAAATGGGTGGCCCACTGCAGCAGTCTTTTTGCATCAAAATGTATTTTGTCTCTCACAATTCGGTTACTGTTGAAGGACGACATTCGTTTTATATGTCCGTTTTTGCAACACTTTCCAGCATCAGGACATCCTTGGGATTTTTTCAAAAAACGTGTGATTGTTTTAGCCAGTTGACAGTTTCTTGTAGTAAAATTGAGTATTATAATTTACCTTTCAGACAATCAAAGGAGCTCATTCTCCTCCTCTCTCGTATCTTCTCCTCCCTCCTCCTCTCTCCCCTCTCAGTGGAGAAGTGCATTAGAGAACTCTCGTTCTTGCCCGTGTCTCTGTGTCTTATCAGATGAGATAAGAATGAGTGCTGAAGTTCTAATAGGGTTCCAGTCCAGCGGGATTCTCCTCACGTGCACTGAGAACAACAAACACATACATCATTGTGTCGGCAGATCAGCTTCATGCCCCAACACCATTGGCCAGTTCAAGATCTCACTGAAAACACCCGAAAAAGCCCAGATTTTGCATTTAAAGGGATGGTTCACCCCAAAATGTCCTACCAAAACTGCAACATCTCTTTCTTCTGTAAAACACAAGAATAGATATTTTTAAGAATGTTTACATTATTCTTTTCAATACATGAAAGTTAACAATGATCAAAAAAGGTGCTAAATAATAAAATTACAATTTTATACTGTATTTGGATATTTTAGGCTTTCTAAATCCATTTAAATCATTATTCCCTTCCATATTCCCTTTGGTTGGTACTTCTACAGATCCAAGCTATTATATGGCTTCAGTTGTTTCTGGAGCTTTTCTGAATTTTCCATGTTTTTCCAACATGTTTCCTAAACTCTCCTCCATTATACATTAGCTTGCTCTAAACACATTGTTGGTTGGTATTATTTCTTAAACAGAGACAGGTTTTGAGAGCATCACACAGCCACAGTGTCTACACCATTCAGGGGATCAGTTTAGTATCAGTTTGCTAACACTGGTTTCTGCATCTGAATCAAGCAAAGACTGGAAAAAGTACCATTGAAGAAATGAGACCTTTCACCATTAAACATTGACCAGAATTATATGTTGTACTCCTTATAAAACTGCACAAAACATAAAAAGCAGTCTGCCTTAACAGAAAGGAGCTTCGCAAAGAACTTGCCACAGGGCAGCTAACCCTCCAAATATTAGTAAACCATTATAAGACGTAAACACTGAGAAGAAGGCCAATAATGAGAGAGAGAGATAAAAGAAAGTGGCAGAGCGAAAAAAAGGGAGTGTTCAAGGAGATAACGCGCTTCTCTTCATTACTCCCTTCTCTCTTCCATTAAAAGCTTTTCTCACTCCTCTGCCCCCGGCTGAAGACTGTGAAAAGTGTAATTGTGCATGGGAAATTAAGTCTGCGGCTTGCTTCACTATTTAAAATACTGAGTCCCCAAGGGTAAGAAAGCCTGTATCACGACACACACTTTCAACACATGGTTCGCACGTGCACAAGCAGTGCACAAGCAGAGCATGAGCGAAGCTGCGGCGTAACTGCAACAGCAGACTAAACCTGTTTCACACAACATGCACAAACAATCGTTAGCAGTGCACAAGAGGAGCTGCAGTTACTAAATTATGTAAATCAGGTACTGCCCACAAAATCTGTGCCAAAAGCAATTTGCGTGCCAGAAAAAACATCTTGCAAACAGTTCTGACAGTTTTAGCAATTTGGCATAAAAAAGCAAAAATATTTTGCCATACTTTACGGTAACTGTACAGTATCATTTTACCACTTTAAACAGGCCTTACACACACACACACACACACAACTGTATTCCTTTAACTCAGAGAGTTTTGTTGGTAGGTAGACCACTGCTTAACCCAAAGTTTGACTGCTTAGACCTTTGGCCTGACCCCTGGTGGGTTGATTTAAAAACAAACCCAGCTAGTCTTTTAGAAACATTCTGTAAATAAAGTGTATCATCAGTATTTTCTGTGGAAATCTGATTCGTGATGCATGATTAAGGAACCTTTATCTTGATGATGGATTGCTTTAAAACTGCAGCAATTTCTCTTCCAATCAACTCGTACATTTGTTCTTTCCTGTAATTTTAATCGGTTCGTCTGGCGGAGCACAAGGGCCGACGTTTATCCCTTTGGGATCAATAATTGTATTGATGAGGGTCCGATAGAGGCCGATCAAGCGACCCGTCTCCACAGGGCCGTATTGATTTCATTTTCTGCAATCCATTCGAATCAAGTGGATGCCAAACGCCATTGTGATTCACCTCGCAAGGGACAGGCATTATCAATCACACACAGAGAAAGGCCTGTCCGATCAGGGCAGAGTCTGGGAGTCTGGCAGAGATCAGGGCAGTCTGTCTCAGTCTCAGGGACCTCATCTCTCAAGAGTCCTGGCCTGCACTCTTGAGAGATGAGGTTCACTGTGGTATGCTTTACATGAACACTGACAGGTTTGCGGTGCAGTTATTATGTTGACCATAAGCAGAGATGTCACATATTCTCTGAGGGTTGCTGAAGTATTTACATGGTGCTCTTTGTTTCACTATTTCTGCATTTGGCAGGTGCCTTTATACATGTGTTATACATGTCATATCTTTATACACGTCTTGCATTACTTTGTAGAGGTGTACATTTTACTAAAATGTGTGCCCTGTGAAAAAACACATGATCTTTGTTGCATATACCAGTCAGCTACAGGTACTTGAAAAAAATACTGCTACCATACCTGTTTTAAAATTTTCCTGTCTGACATCACAAAACTATTTTAACACTAATATTGAAGGTTTTACTGTTATTCTATATTATATTTATATATTAAATATGCTTAAATATATATTTTCCTCCTTTTACATTTTGTATAATATATAAATTTTTTATGACATTTAAAGTGTAGTCAGAAAGAGTCTAGCAATAACCAAACAAAGCCAGATGATTTATTTGTACAAACTTCTTTCTTAAATATAATTTTCCTTGCGTGACTCATCTTTTTTGGTTTAACTTCAGACCGGTGAACATGATAAAGCTGTCTGCTGACCCTGATTAATGGATGTTCTTCAATATCAGGACCCACGGGCAGCAGAGAGAACTCAGAAGCAGCACTCATTACTTTCTGAAGTGTTTCGCGTACAAAATATATCGCCGAGCCGCCTCTTTGTCAATATCACCTGCCAATGTGAATGTCAGGGTGGCACACGGAAATCCATTAGACACGGCGGCAAGCAGCCTGACCGGTGGCATCACATTCAGTCACTGCAGCCCAGTGTCATTTCTTTTAGGCCTCCAAAGAGATATTCAGAATTAAGCGTTAACCTTCAAATCATAAAACACGAGGGACTGCCGTGGGCCATTTTGACAGAATTCGTATCGGCCTCTGATAAAAAACCTCGGACACGTGTAGCTGTGAAAACCCCTGATCTGAGGTAAAGGTTTAGGTTATGTTGTTCAATCCTAAGGATGAGATTCAGAGTTGTACCAAACATCATTTACAACAAAATCAAAAAAGTATATTTTGCATTAAAGAAATAAACGGTAATTTTTTGTAACATTTAGTACCAGTTTTTGTGACAGTTTCAGAAACATTCTGACACCAAAAATGTCATTACTGTCGTGTCTCGTGCTCAAACCTTCTATTATGAACGGCAAGTCAAATCTTTTTAACAGATATTATTATATGAACTTATGAATTAGTGAGATTAGTTTTGAGGTGAGATGTAACCTGGACATGTTTTTTGAGACACACTAAAATACTTGGGTTCTGCTGCGGTGAGTTTAAAGTGAGGGCTGCAGCCTATAATCTTAATTAAAGGGCTTAATGACAAAAGGCTGGGCCAAAAAATCCTGCAAAAACAGATTCATTCACAAGGGGAGAGAGAGAGAGAGAATACGTTCCTAAATCCCGTGCCGGATTGATCTTCCAGCTTGTGGTATTGAGAGTTCTGTAATTACGGCTGAACTGAGTCCTTGACCCACTTTTGCTGTCTTATCTCCGTCCCTTTCTTTTGCTTCTTCTCTCTTTCTTTCTGTCTGTCTTACACTTGATCACTCGCTCTCTGCATTTCTCTTTCACACTGTCTTTCTTTGCAAACTGCTGAAGTGTGTGAGGGTAGAAACGAGTGTGTGGATGCTGTTCTGTGAGACAGAGATGGCAGAGCGCCCGGGGTGTTTAAACAGTGAGCGTTTGCTCCAGCGGGGAGAATTACTCTCCTGTTCTCTCTCTCTCTCAACACCATATTTGGCACCTGAGGCCTGGCCGGGCCTGGCAGAGCACCTCATCACCCCATCTTCCTCCCCCAATCCAGACACAATTCAGCACGGCCCGCAATCCGCTCGGTTATGCAGAACTACATCCCCGGGTGGCTGCAGGCAACCGTTGGCTGTACAATATTTCATTTGATCCATTTCTTTTTGAAGATGAGAGTCAATAGTCGTGCTAGAGGGGATGTTTGGTACGGATGTTGTTCTCTTTTTAATATTACGCAGCCAATGTGGCGAGGCAGAAGACCAACTCGTTCTTACTCTGCCCGGACTAGGTCGAAATGAAGGGATGAAATAGCTTGGTTTAACTGCTGCTTTGTGTCAACCTAATTTAAACGTGTCATACTGTATAATCTAATGGTTTATTTAATGGTCTTGCAGAGTTTATTATTCAGAACATTGTCAAAAAACTTGTGCAACACTTGAGCAAAGTGTTTCAGTTTCTTTCTAATAGCTTTAGGATTTCTTTTTGTAATTCAGACAATATTAATAGTAATTCTTGTTATCTTATGACACATATCTGTATAAATTTAAGGCTAAGGGATTTAAATAACACGGTGTTGTTTTTAATTTCATACAATGTAATGAGAATGGGGGGGATTGCTGCCATTAAAATAACACAATGCCAGAAATCTTAATGGTCCTACAACAGGCTAGATTTCTATAAACAAAGTATGTTTTGTTTCTTTCATTTAAAATTTGGCATGAAATATGTTCTTGACAGCTTCTGTGACATTCACAGAATAAACAAATTATTCAGTTATGTATAATACATTTATATTTTGTTTTTCTCTAGACCATTTTGACTGATTCAGCACTTTCAGCATTCAGGTTGCCAAGGTAATCAACAGGCGAAGTCTGTGTAGCTCCAGAAACCATACATCACTGTCACCCCTCCACTCTTTTCCATGACAACCATTCCAAAGCTCTACCGTACCTCTGCCACCACAATGCTAATCACATCTACATCCTCTCTCCACACATCCGAAAAAGAAAGTGATGGATGCATGTGGTTACCATTCCGTATCTCTAAAACACGAAGCTGCAGCTGAGGGCTTACGTCTGGATATTTCTTTTTCAGGAATTTTATGGGAGGGGTGGAGGGATTTTTAAGGTAAAGTTGTGGTTGTCTCTTCTAATTCCTAGTAATGAGTTTATCTCACATAGAAAGTCATACTGCAGCAGCCATACTTGACTTTAAGAATTGAGAATTAGTCCTACTGTAATCATTTCTGGCTGGAGTATTTCTCATATTATTATTACCTTTGGCATTGAATAATTATATATATATATTGTTTAATGTTTACTGGTTCCCCTTTTCAGTCGCTTGTGCATCTTTCACCTTGGGACAGCATAAATGTGAAAATGTAAAACAGGTTACACTGTGTTGTTTAACCAGCACTGATGGAGAAAAACTTATACATTCTCCTCAGTGTGAAAACTGACAACACCATTCATTTTCTTCTGCTAGTCCTGGTTTCAAGGTATCATACAAAATTCCTTGGCTGAGAAAAAGCACCTCAGAGTCCAAGTCCACTCGGAAAGATGATGCTTGGAGTGGATGGAGATGTTTTCAAAGTCTTTTACAAAGACTTTTGTTCTAATTTTTTGTGACTACCACAAACCAACGAGCCATTATAGTCACTTTATACGATGCATGTATTTCTTCAGCTGGTTCAGAGGTGTTGTAGTTATCATCAAATCAGTCATCTTTATATTCACAAACCGATTAAAGTCTTAGTATCACTAAATAGTATTATACTAATATACATCTTATGTGAAAAATAATATATATATATATTTCATAATTTTTCCTAATATATATATATATATATGTAGTTTTCTGTATATGTAAAGCTGCTTTGAAACAATGCACCATTGTAAAAAGGTGCTATAAAATTGTTTGAATTGAATTGAATGTATCTTTATCTCTCTATTTCTTAATCTATACATAGTTATAGAGATATGGAACCACACATGTAGTAGATATTGTATGTAGATATTGCTTTATTGTTGTAAACATATAAATGATGAGTCTTTCATAATTCATGAGACTACAAGACCATTTTGATAATTTCTTTAACGAAGATAATTTCATCACTCTTTTATCACAGTGACAGACTTCTATTGAAGAAAATGTCTGACACAGGCCACTTGCAGTTAGTTTACAATGTCTTGAAATATTTTTCAAGTTTATTTAAATCGTCTTGGCAAATGACACTGTAATTTTAAATCAATCAGAGCATCAAGAAAATGCCACTTAATTAATCTTTTCGCTTCATTCAATTTTCCAATCATAATGAAATGATTAGTAGATATGAACTTTATATTCAAGAGATCCACTCATGCATTTATTCCCGCTGACAATTAAAACTGAGCAACAATCTTGTGTGAATCTTGAAATCTTGCAACAATTCTGAAAAGTGATTGGGAACAAGCCCTCAAGTGTTTCTCCACTAAGCATTTGATGAAACAGTTCTTCTTGTGTGTGGACATTTGTGTGAGTGTTTATTCACAGAGGTCATGTGAAATTTCCTAGCTGACATCGCAGGCAGGGAAGCCTGCATGCCGCTGGCTGTTTGAAGTCCCCTGTGAGGTGGTTCTGCTGAAGACACCCTGAGCGATTCTCAGGTCTCTCACAGGGTTTCACACGCACCAGAATCTGCCCTGCAGACACGATGTCTTAATGTCACTTAAAAATTAAAAAACCTTTGCCAAGGGCCTGAATCTTAATATAGACCCTTGCTAAAACCAATACACTGAAGATTATGACTAGGTGATAGGGTCAGTAAGTACTGATTAAAATTGAAGTCAATTAAAGGTGGCCTTTGACAAAACGTTAAGAACAAGCGCTGGAGTCTTCTGAGGTGCTCCTTAAACACAAATGCTTCAGGCTGCTCTCTCGTGAAGTATTATGATTTTACTATTAGTTGCTTTCTATTGCATGCAATCCAAATCTATAATAATTAACCAGGCATATGATCTGCTGTGGGCAATTTTGTTATTTCTGGTCATGCTGTTAAAGAGACATGTCAATGTTACCAAATGAGGTTTATGTTTGGCTCAAGGGATTGAAAGAGAAACAAACCCAATGTAAACATTTTGACAGCAGATAAACTAGGCATTGCCTGTGACTGTGTTAATACCAGTGTCAGTATTAGCATAGATTAAACCTTTTAGTTTAATGGTTTTCTGTGAAAAATCAAGAAGCGCAAAACACCCTTTCACAGCAACAATTTCCACAGCTTAGATTTTCCAGCGAGAATGAGTGTGACCAAATTTGTATTGGTATGAAAATATAAGCAATCTGTGCTATTATACTTCTTCCACCTCAAAAAATTCAACATGCCGGGAGATGTGCTATGGTTTTAATGAGCAATCAGACAAATAGGTGTTAATCTTACAGATTTAACACTGAAATAGGATCAGAGGGATCATATTTGTGGATCAGGTTATTATAGAGACTAGGGGTGGGCTGTTTTGACAACATCAATTTTGGCACCATCTGCCTATTAAGTTGTGATGTAACGAATACCATTTCTGGGTTTAAAGCTCCACTCATTTCGAGTAAAATGACTATCTCAACCGCCGTTTATGTGCACTTTTAATCCATATCACATATTTAAGCTAAGCTTTGTTTTAAGTCATGGTGTACACTGCAGTCTCCAGGCTCATGGCATCCCAGACACGAATGTTTTACGGATTCATACAAAAGGAATCTGTCTGGCCATCTGGGATTTCATATGTGTGGAAGTAAAGGTTAGGATTATGATTTTCAGTATGAGTATTTATTGTATTGTTTGTAGTTGTAGTGCTTTTGGCATCTGATAGAGCGGTCAGACTTAAAAAGAGGATAGAAACTGCAACCAAGCCTTCTGACTTCGGGAACCGTAAAGCCTTAAGTACACAGTACATAAAAGTATACAGTAAACTTTCATATATCTTTATATTTCAGTGTCCATTACCTATCAGTCTGTTTAGGCTTCTATTAGGCCAATCACTTTCCATGTGAAAACCTACTACGATTTGTTAGTAACATTCATTACAACTAAACTATTATGGAAGCAAGGGGATCTGTTTCACTTCATGTGCAACTATCACAGTTGTATTAGTATAGTCTATAGTATGTAGTATATACAGTATAGTGTTGTCTATAGTATGTAGTATATACAGTATTGTATAGTCTATAGTATGTAGTGTGTAGTATACACAGTATAGTGTAGTCTATAGTATGTAGTATACACAGTATATGTAGTCTATAGTATGTAGTATACACAGTATAGTGTAGTATGTAGTATACACAGTATACTGTACTATACACAGTATAGTGTAGTCTGTATGTAGTATACACAGTATAGTGTATATAGTATGTAGTATACACAGTATAGTGTAGTCTATAGTATGTAGTATACACAGTATAGTGTAGTATGTACTGTGTAGTATACACAGTATAGTGTAGTCTGTACTGTGTAGTATACACAGTATAGTGTAGTCTATAGTATGTAGTACACACAGTATTGTATAGTCTATAGTATGTAGTATACACAGTATAGTAATACTGTAATACTGAACACTGTGACACTGAACACTGTAACACTGTGATAATGAACACTCTGACACTGAACACTGTGATACTGAACACTGTGACACCGAACACTGTGACACTGAACACTGTATACTGTACTACTGTGACAACCGTACATGTACACCGAACACTGAACACTGTGATACTGAACACTGTACACTGTACGACACCGAACATTGTGAACACCGTACACTGTGATACTGTATACACTGAACACTGTACACCGTATAGTGTAGTCATATATTAGCAGAACACTGTGATATCTAACACTGTGACACTGAACACTGTGATACTGAACACTGTGATACTGAACACTGTACACAGCATAGTGTAGCCTAACATGTACGACACTGAACACTGTGATTAGTAACACTGTGATACTGAACACTGTGATAACTGTACACTGAACACTGTGACACCGTATATTGTGACCCCGAACAGTTGTGACACTGTACACTGTCTGACACTGTACAGTGTGACACCGAGCACTATACACCAACACTGTGATAGCTGAGAACACTGTATAGTGAAGACTGAACACTGTATTACTGTACACTGTATACTGAACTACTGTGTATATGAACACTACAGTGTGATTAGTATGAACACTAGTAGTATGTGACACTAAACACTGTAATACTGAACACTGTGACACTGAACACTGTGACACCGAACACTGTGACACCGAACACTGTGACACTGAACACTGTGATACTGAACACTGTGACACTGAACACTGTGATACTGAACACTGTGATACTGAACACTGTGATACTGAACACTGTGATACTGAACACGGTGACACCGAACACTGTGATACCGAACACTGTGACACTGAACACTGTGACACTGAACACTGTGACACCGAACACTGTGACACTGAACACTGTGACACTGAACACTGTGATACTGAACACTGTGATACTGAACACTGTGACACTGAACACTGTGATACTGAACACTGTGACACCGAACACTGTGACACCGAACACTGTGATACTGAACACTGTGACACTGAACACTGTGATACTGAACACTGAACACTGTGACACTGAACACTGTGACACTGAACACTGTGACACTGAACACTGTGATACTGAACACGGTGACACCGAACACTGTGATACTGAACACTGTGATACTGAACACTGAACACTGTGATACTGAACACTGTGATACTGAACACTGTGATACTGAACACTGAACACTGTGACACCGAACATTGTGACACCGAACATTGTGACACCGAACACTGTGATACTGAACACTGAACACTGTGACACTGAACACTGTGACACTGAACACTGTGATACTGAACACTGTGATACCGAACACTGTGATACCGAACACTGTGATACTGAACACTGTGATACTGAACACTGTGATACCGAAAACTGTGATACCGAACACTGAACACTGTGACACCGAACACTGTGACACCGAACACTGTGACACCGAACACTGAACATTGTGACACTGAACACTGTGACACCGAACACTGTGACACTGAACACTGTGACACTGAACACTGTGATACTGAACACTGTGACACCGAACACTGTGATACTGAACACTGTGACACTGAACACTGTGACACTGAACACTGTGATACTGAACACGGTGACACCGAACACTGTGACACTGAACACTGTGACACTGAACACTGTGATACTGAACACGGTGACACCGAACACTGTGATACTGAACACTGTGTCGCGGTGATTATTGACGTTGTCTATATACAGAGTGTGTGTTACCTCAGATAAGTGACGACGCTCTCCAGCGCTTCTCCTCTCAGAAACGCATGCGGGTGAAACACAGGCCTCACACCCGCTGTCAGATGACAGATTCAGTCGCTGGTAGCCCGTCGCGCCGTTGACATTCCCGCGTTATCTGCACAGCGCGCGCGTTCACTTCAATCTCTCTCTTTCTGTCTCTTTTTCTCTCTCTCTTTCTGTCTCTTTTTCTCTCTCTCTTTCTGTCTCTTTTTCTCTCTCTCTTTCTCTGAATTGAAGATTTACCCAGCTGGCATACGCTCAAAACTAGTGAAGAACAAACCAGCCTTTAGTTCCTGGTACTTTTCACCTCTGTAAATAATGGTCACATAAAGGTGCCACCGACACAGATCACCTCCAGAATGAGAGATTGTGGACAAAATGAGATGGCCTGTGAGCAGAGCTTTCTCTTAATAATTCTTAGACCTTCTGCTGGCCTACACACACAGTAGTATGCAAAAACATGCTAATACTAATACAAATGCATGAAACCGTCATGCAGATTTGCAGACAAAGACTGCGAACACAAAATTATCTCAGATTTTTTATGCATATTTTTAAATATGCATATCAACAACTCAAACTAGTTCACTCATCATCTACAATAACACTGATCAGTTTTGGTTTATGGTGAAGCCCAGCCTTCAGATGCAGATGTAAGAAATGAAGTGACTTCATTTCATTTCAGTCATGCACTTTGATTTTTTGGACTCCTTTTTGTAAAAGACTTACTCTCTCAAAAAGTGTTACTCTCTCAGTTCTTCTCCTCTATCTCTCTCCATCCTTCTCAGGTTTTAAAAACTCATTACTATTCCCCAGATTATAATTCAGAGCTCACACAATGGAGTTAATTACAGCGGATGATTGCTGCTGTTAGAGCTCTGTAATTCGAACACATTGGTGTGTTAAAACACATCTAAGACATTAGTGGCTACGGGGGCCACTACAATTCTGTGTTTCACACCGTTCAACTAAACTACTAAACTACTGTTTTTTGTCAAAATAGAAAAGTAAAAACAAACCCACAAAGTCAGAATATTTAACAGTGTTTGATAAAATAGTTTAGGTTTCCTATAACCTGTGAGAGTCAGTCTATGAATATCAGTGCTTTCAATATCAGTGGAAAAGAAAGCAGAAATTGTCAAATACTTTATTATGCTTTTATTATGATGTATCCAACATTGATGCTGTTTCACTGAGAAAATGGGATCAACATGTCTTGTCAGTTTCAAGACTAGCACAGGGCATACATCTCACTACCTGACATTCAATTTTTGTGTTTTAATTGGGATTCACAAAGTCGGAGGTGTAAACACAACAGAGAAACTGTGGAAACTTCAGGGTTCCTCTCTTCTTTCACTTTTACCGTACCTTCTGTTTTTCTTCTTCCCTTTGCTAAAAATGCTTGCAATATGCCAAAGTCACAATCATATTAAACCAAAACCATCATAACTCAAATTCTCTGTTCCAAAACCTACTGAGCTGCTTTCAGAGGTGCTGCTCCAAATGTTAGTTCAGATAGGTAAGCATCTTAATTAATAAGCAATAGCATAAAACATAAGATTCCACCCTCCCTTCAGAGCACTCGCCAAAGGATGAGGATGTCCTATTATTGCATTCGGTGCGAATTCTTTTAAGTGTTTATGAAAAGCATTTGCTATTGTATATTGCAATAAAATGATTTGTATGCAGGGCTGTTGTACATGTAATCCAAATCTACCTTTACCGCCGACACTGAAATATAAAGGCCTTTTTATTAAACTTCTGTCTGTGTTTGATAATAGAATAATCGATCCATACAGATACCAATACAACCACTCTCATCTTTTTCATTAGTTGATAATCCTCTTACTTTTAAACAGTGATATTGTCTTGGAGCAGGTCACAGTGCATTGAGACTCTGGTTTTGTCATGGTAATTAAGAAAGTGGGACAGCTTTTAACTCAGAGCTAATAAGCCCACATCTTTTTAAAGTAATAATAGTTTTTTTTAACAACCATTAAAATCTGCATATATCACTTTTTCATCTGTCATTATTCCTAATATAGTTTTCTCCTGGCTTACAGAAACTGCCTTTCATATCCCATTGAATGATAGCCTGGATTTGGTGAGTATCATTACCATTACAACAGCTGTTCCAAAATACTGTTATCTTCTCCCATTATATTAAACCGTGATATATATTCTGGGGTATCTCAGGTACTCTCCCAGACATGACGCAGATCAGCATGCCCAAGTCTAAAGTTATGACAAGTGCGATAAAATATAATATTTAGTCAAATATGGCTGGCCCACGGCAGTTTTGTTTAGGTATGTGGAGGAACAGGAACCTAATGATCATGGTTGATATTACAATTTGTCACGGTCATAATATAACGTGATTAATTACAATTATATCATGGGTAGGGTTGATTCTGTATCAGCAACGTTTGCTTATAAATTGTAACGTACAGTACACTTTGCACAGTGTGTGTGTAAAATGAACATAAACCGTGTCAATAAATGCTTTAAAAGTATTTCCCCAGTTTTTTCTGAGCTATTGCATGAACTAATATAAGCCTATCCTTCTTGCTTCTTAGGACTAACCAAATCTGCTCAAAAGCTGCAATATGGACCCCAGGCTGTATACAAATATTGTCATAGGAGATGTAAACCATCTCGTCCTCCCTAATTGCTCTAGCATTAGCGGTGAACAGGCACAACATCACGTCTGGGGACATGCAAACGTAGTGCAAGCTCACCAACTTGCTGCTCTTGTTATGAGAACAGATGGGTTCGGGAGGAAGTTCTTCGCGCATGCGCAGCGGACAGAGCCGAAGCGCAGGCAGCGCTATGAGAGACGGGGAAGGAAAACACCCCTTATCTGTAAAGAAAGGCTTTAAAAGTTCACTCTTTTCGCATAAAATCCTTCCTACGACTCACTCAGGTCACATATCGTACCGTGTTTCCGTGTCTGTGATGCGGAGTGCCCAAGAGGTTCGTAACACTGTTTTTCCTTTTATTTGAACCACGGCTCCGTGCACGGACACAAAGACCGATGCTTTATTTCTCCATCGTGCCCATCGGCACCATTACGTGTTGCTCCGGACCAACAATGCAGATCCGTGGGGGCTTTGGCAGGAGAGTCGCGCTTGGTTTCGACCGGAAAGCAACACCGTCGGCTCGCCTTTGTTTAATTCAGCCTCTTGTTTGGGCCGTGCGTGAAATTTAGGCCAGACGAGACGAGCCTCGGTCGGCTAACTTGGTTTCCTTTTCGCCGCTGTTTTCCGCATCGGTTGCACAACAAGCGGATCTAACGGGACGACGACAAGCGCTCGGTGCATATATTAATATATATATATATATAAATATATATATAATGTATGCATGCAAATACGCGTCACTCTGTGGCGGAAAAAGGTTGTCGATATAACAAACTTGGTTTTGCATCGCATTAGCCGACGTGATTGTTTGCTCGGTGTTTGGAGCAACTTCACTTCTCTCACCGGCTGATTTAGTTTGGGATGCGCCCCGTAGATTAGTTACGATGTGACGCGCGCGCCGGTAAATGTATCGCGGTTCCGCGATAAAGATACCGGACGGTTTTATCGCGATTTCTCTTTCTAGAAAAAGAAATCACAAAGACACTAAGGCCGTGGATGCTTAGTAATCGCAACTTGCAAGTGATGCAGCTGTATGCAAATAATCTGCATTTGCAGAAAGTTGACCCGGCGTTTTGTACGATGAGGTTTCTTAACATTTCATACACTTCACACATTTCAGTCGTGTGAACAATTCATATTGTTCTGTTTGTGATTCAACACATCTGAGACATTGTGTGTCTTCTCTCCAGTCTATATATATATATATATATATATAATGAATACAACAACATTAAACAGATCATCTGAGATGTTAAGTGATAACCGGTTCACATGAACTTATGAATCTGCAGGATGAATATTGGATTTCATCATGACTTTTCAGCTAGTTTGTGCGTGTTTGATTTGTCTCTGAAACAATGTTTCATTGAGCTCCGCCGGTTCTTGTTTTCTGTATCAATTGAGCAAACATCCTTGTGCCCTTTGCACTATTTACTACATTCTCCATTGATACGGGGGTTGCGTATTTCAGCATGTTGTTCTGTATGAGAACGTTCCCAAACATGCCTCACATTTTCACCGAAACTCAATCACTTCATCCTCGTGTTTAAATTCTTACATCAGCTTTACGGTGTCAATAGTTTGGAGTCTGAAATGCGGGCCGCGGTGCCATTCAGAGTACATGTGGTGGTAAAATGCTGTCATTCTTGCCAGGGTTCATTGAATCTCTGCTGAGCGTGGCATCCCACACCGTCCCTGGCTGCCAGGCTCTCGGCTCTGGAAGGCTTATAAAACTCCCACAAGTGCGATTCAGCAGTCTGGGTGAGGTGAGTGTTTTCATGAGGCTAGCCATGGTCTGTGGGTGGGCTGGATGATGACTTGATTGTAGGGGGAATGGCGAGTTCTTATTTATTACCCAGCTAACAGGGAATGATCTCAGAACATTAGCAAACATTCTCTCAAAGTTACCAAAATGTTCTCGAAGTAACATTAGTATTCTTATAGCTATAGTTTAACTTATAGTATAAGTGTTTATTAGTAGAAAGTGATATACCATATTTCAAGAATGTTATTCTTAATTTGTTAGTGGCATGTTTTAATGTTACAGAATTAAAAAAAAAAGTTGGAATAACGTTTACATAATCAAGCAGTAAAGTCAGTAGTGTCGACAACAAAAATAGATGTTTTGGAACGTTCCCAGAACATTCAGAATTGCATTTTGCACATTTATGTTTTAGCCAACAAAGTGTGATAAACTTTAACCAATTATTGGTTAAAAGTCTATGTTCCCCAGAATAATACACGATATGTGTGTCTCTGTGTGCAGGATGGGTTGTGTTAAAGTTGAGGTCAGTCTGCATTGTTAGTCATTGTTTCCAGTCACACTGACGGCGTGTCTGAGCCCGAGCCCAGAGATGACATGGAAAAACTACTGATCTCTAAACACAAGGTATTATTTTACTATGTACCTTCTCAGTCACCTCTTTATTATTCAGTTTTGGCTGTTACGGCTGGTGAACTATTGCTGTTACTGTTGCTCTTTTTCCAAAACGTCTTCAAATGTGAAAAGTTTCAAACTCACCCAGCATATCTCACCTGTCACAATGTTTACGCTATTGTCTTGACAGATATCTATGGTTATGCTACAGATGAAAGAAATCTGTGCTATTTTCTAAACGTTTAGAACCCTTAAAACGTCTTCATCAGCAGCCGAAGAATGTCCTAGCATCATGATGGTTGCTAGGACATTTCTCTATATATTGCTAGGACAGTTTCTTAATATAATTTAAAAGAGATGCATGTGTACATTTCTACTGTTAGTTATGACTGTATTTAAAACAATGAGATAATTGTGTAACAAAAATCATATTTCTTAAAAATACAACACAAATCATTGGCTTGGTTTACCAGGTGATTACGGACTGTTTTGACTACAGCTGCATTATTTTTTGTTTTTGTGTGTAGGCTGAGCAGTGAGCTAAATCAGGGACGTGGAAGGTGAAAAGCAGGCCATGTCACGGGTTCCCACCCCCCCTCCCCCAGGGGAGATGACATCAGGACCTGTGGCAGAGAGCTGGTGCTACACACAGGTGAGAGAGAATAAAATGAACTGTTGTCATTTCAGTAGAGGACCTGAGTCATAAATATCTCTGTTTTCTACGGCAGGTGAAAGTCGTCAAGTTTTCTTACATGTGGACAATAAACAACTTCAGTTTTTGTCGGGAGGAGATGGGAGAGGTCGTACGGAGCTCGACCTTCTCGTCTGGTCCCAACGACAAAATGAAATGGTGTGTTTCACTGTCTCTCAAGTGGCCTCTTAATTCTTTCCTCCCTGAGGTTTGCCTAACCATCCAAAAACACACACAAACAAATTCACAATGAGAGGCTTAAAATTCCCAAATGTCATCATCTTTGAAGGCATAGTGGCTCGTTGTAATTTGGGTGAAAGGCTACTGCCAAACCTCACACAAAAAATGAAACGTTTCTCCTGTCTCTCTACAGGTGTCTGAGAGTGAATCCAAAGGGTCTGGATGACGAGAGTAAAGATTATCTCTCTCTCTACTTATTGCTTGTTAGTTGTCCAAAAAGTGAAGTGAGAGCAAAGTTCAAGTTTTCTTTACTGAACGCCAAAAGAGAAGAAACTAAAGCCATGGGTAAGTATTTTCCAGAAGTTCAGAGCTCTAGAGAAGTCCAGAAGTTCCAGATGATTCAGTTTGGATCTGAACTATGGGCTGTTTTTTATTTTTGTGCTTTGTTTTCTCCCCACACTTCAGAAAGCCAAAGAGCCTACCGCTTCGTCCAAGGAAAGGACTGGGGCTTCAAGAAGTTCATCAGGCGAGACTTTTTGCTTGACGAAGCAAACGGACTGCTTCCAGATGACAAGCTCACCCTTTTCTGTGAGGTACCTGACTTTTATTTATCTTAAGATACTCATAAGATCACTTTAGAACTACCATATCCGGTTTCTTGTCCTTCCTTGGGTTTTCAGTAATGGATGACCAATATAGGGTTTTCAAAGACCAATGGTGATGAATGCAGAATGCTCAGTAACTTGAATGCAGGGGTGGCGATGGGTTACAAAATGCATAATACTATTAAATTTGGGGGAATTCAGCTTAACTGCTTTTGCATTCTGCATCCATCTCAAGCTGGAATAGGTGAAAGTATGTTAAAAAAGTATGTCACCTTTAATGATGGGAAGTGAGATATCCACAAAATAGGTGAAAATAAATAAACCCTTGTCAGCTGATGGCCAATGGTTATAATGATGGCCATATTTCACAAGTTCATGCTGTACTTAAATGAAGTGTCGAAGAATGCTGATGGTCCAATAAAAATGTTCGTTGGATTTCGCTTAAAAGCACTGACTCCTTTTCTCTTTGTGTAGGTGAGTGTGGTCCAGGACTCTGTAAATATCTCTGGCCAATCTAACACAAACATGTTAAAGGTTCCAGAGTGTCAGCTTTCTGAGGACCTGGGTAACTTGTGGGAAGGCTCAAGGTTCACAGACTGTAGCTTGTTTGTGGGAGGGCAAGAGTTCAAAGCGCACAAATCCATACTGGCAGGTAAGCTTGGTTTTCTGAACAGGAGACTGACACATTTGGGGTGGACCCAGATTTGATCTTGCACAGTGTAATGATAATGAGGCACATGATGTTAATGATGCAGTTAACACTTACGATTCATGTTTTCTGCTCTATGTTAAACTCTTTCTGTTAATAGCGAGGTCGCCGGTTTTCAATGCCATGTTTGAACACAAAATGGAAGAGAGTAAAAACGTAAGTGATAAGATGGACAGATATAATTTGTAGTGGAGCATGAATTACATTTGTGTGCTGGGTATTAAAATTTACCATGAAGCGACCCTAATGTGTAATGTTTTGTAATAAAGATATGTATTTTTGATAGTATAACGTAATTGAATTTTATTCTTCACAATTCTGTTGCAGAACCGAGTGGACATCAGTGATGTGGAACCGGATGTATTTAGGGAAATGATGGTATTTATTTACACTGGCAAAGCTCCTAACCTGGAGAAAATGGCTGACAACCTGTTAGCTGCTGCAGACAAGGTAAGAGGTGTTGTGCTTTTGTTTTCTGTGTCTGTTATTGTCAGTGAACACTTCCTGTAACTGACCTGCAGTATGTTTATTTTTGTTTAGTATGCTCTGGAAAGATTAAAGGTGTTATGTGAAGAGGCTCTCTGTAACAGTTTGTCTGTGGAAAACGTGGCCGACATCCTTATTCTGGCCGACTTGCACAGCGCAGAGCAGCTTAAAGCACAAGCCATAGATTTCATTAATAGGCAAGTACACACGCCCGCACACACATACACACAAAGGATAACGTTACGTGATGCTTATTCTTTCTCGTTTGATGAACTGACTGTACACTGAACAGTCTTTGATTTCTCTTGAGTGAGTTCTCCTGTTTTTTCTCCTCAGGTGCAGTGTTCTCAGACAGCTGGGTTCTAAAGATGGCAAGAACTGGAACAGCAAGTATGTATGCCAGTTTGTTACAACCTCCCAGAGAAAACGCATCGAGCACATTTGTATTTAAAAACAGGCTTCCGTTTGTGTCCTAATTTTGTGACCATCATTTATGGTATAAAAATCCAGTAGCAAGATGGTGCCTCTTCTGTTGTATAGTTATGTATTTTAAAGGAATGTTCTGGGATAAATGCTCACGATTACTTACAGAAATTACATTCGTAACAGAACACCAGAAGTTCACTGTCCTAGAACAGCAGCTGTACTGCTTAAAAAGTAATTAAGACATTATAAGGTCATTTATCAGTCTTTTAAATAGTGCTGAACAAGGTTTTTCTAATCAGAATTCAGATTATGAACAGTGCCCTGTGGACTTTTCATGGTAAGTGCATCACCACCTGCTTGAGCAAATGGAGAAATGTGTCAGAATTGTGGTAACTGATGCCACATGCTGCCGTTAGAGCTGATCTTGTTTTGAGCCCTGAACATTCCTTTTGATTATCATGACTTACACTCTCAGATTATTTTTATTGATTTTATAAGTGCGAACTGTTTTGTGATGAATGTTATTGGCTTATAGATAGTAACCTTTAGCACTGCTTTTGTTGTTTTGCAGTCATGCTGCAGATATAATGGAGACTGCAGGTTGGAAGGCCATGATTCAGTCTCATCCTCACTTAGTGGCCGAGGCGTTTCGCGCTCTCGCTTCCGCCCAGTGCCCCCCTTTTGGTCTGCCTAGAAAACGGCTAAAACAGTCCTGACCTTTGCCCTCAAAGACTGCATAGAATACAATGCATGAGGCAACTACAGCACCACAAGCCCTTCTTCCCCCCCTCTTTTGATCCAACCCTTCTTCACTTGCCCCTACCAGAGACACAATGAAGCAGCTTGTTGAAACCAGTGGTTTTTACTCACTGGAGAGGAAGAAGACATGGACTTCATAGGGGTTGCCGACATACTGTTTACTCTGGGCTGCTACAGTCTCGTTCAACGAGTCATTAGGAAAATGGCCTTAAAGGAACTGCCCCTCCATTCCTTTTGTCTCTACATGTAGCTACGTGCCTGCTGCGACTGATCCTAGACCTGTTTGGATTGCACTAGCTCCTACATAATGCAGTAGATTTACCTTGGTGGTTTTTAGGACCTTGTAATTGTTGTTCTCGAGGGGCGGTGGGTTGCATTAGCCCTTCTTGTGAACTCATGGTCTGATGGTTCAGAAATCCAAGTAAACATTCGCTAAACGCGTAGCTACGCACATGCATCAAGTGCAAAGATCGTCTCCACTGACTTTGCCCATATTGCTGTATGTGTTTATCGTTAAAACTGGTGTAAAGTATTAACTGAGGTTCTGAAGTACAAGACTGAATTCAGAGTATTACAATAAAACAGGTAAAGATGTCAATATTTTGCACCAAGTTCAACTGTTGGGTAAATATGAAGATTTGTTTACCGTGTTGTTTACAGAACTTGTTTTTCCCTTTTTCGCACAGAATTGATTTCGACCTTCGTTGAAGGTGAATTTATTTTCCATGGTTAACGTACTTTAAGGAACAGGAGAGTTCTTTGTGTTTGAAAAATGTATTGTGGTTCAAAAGAACTTTGATTTATTGCTTTGGAAATAAAATGGTAAAAAGTTGCAAAGGGTTTGCCAGCTTTCTTATTGTGCACGTTTTTAAGTTAACATTGTCTAAAAAAGTATTTGTGAGCAAAACAAAATGGCTGCATTTGTTGCTTCTGTTTTTAAACATTTCAACTTTTTAAAAATGTGGAACTGTAATGGACAAACGTGGCTGAAGCGTTCTGTATTTAGTCTGACGTAAGACCTTAATGCCACAAACTGCTAAAAATCTTCCCTTTCGTGTAGTCTTTAAACATCCGGAGATAAGTTGAGATCAAAGTCAGTGTGCTGCAAATCTTCAAACGCCCTGTTTATCAAGGCTTCAGCTTAGAGTCTCACTGCGGTTGTGTACAGTCTAGAGATCACAGTTTATACATATGAGCAAACATTTGCGTATAAAGGTAGTAAACAGTTTCCGCTGATGTGAAATGGTGCTGTCCAGTATTTATTCTGGGGATCCAACAGAGCTTAATCTGCCAAAATAACAGTTCTGCACTACAAATCTCCTTACCCATCTGTGTGAGAATGTTGATCCAAAATTGTAAGTGCAAAAACCTGCAGACAATTCTTAAGGGAGAAGGGACAAAACACAAACGAGTGTTTAAAAAATTGAATTAGATGTTTTCCTTTAATAACAGAAACAAAGAAGTATTGAGATGATAGTGGAGCACATTATAAACCCAACATTAATCTTTGCTATTGACATTGTGGTTTCGTGAACACAAAAACATGTCGGCATGAAATAGAGGGAATCACAAACGACTGCAATTCTAATTTTTCACATTTTGTTCTATATTTAAATCCCAGCTATGTTGCTTGGGATTTGCGTTTTAAATCTTTTGAAACATCACATTGATGACATCACAAGGGTCACTGAGGAAGGGGTTGGAGTCACTATGGAGACTAGATGTGTTGGCCTTGTCCAAGCTAAGCACAAATCTTGAAAATGAGTCTTAGACTTATTCACTTAGACTACTGGAGTGTTTGATCTGAATTCAAAGAGACAGTTCACCCCAAAACAAAAACTGTGCCTTCATTTACCTACATGTTCCACAAACAAGAAAGTCTGAAGAATATTTATGCAGTTGGGTTTAAAATGACAAGGTTACGTAAATGAGGACAGAGTTTACTTTTGGGGTGACACTGTCCTTTAATTACCAGGTCCAGGAGGACAAGCCAGAGAATAAAAAGGATGGTTGCTCTGTTGGCCTTGCTTCTATTTATCCGGTTCTTTGTTAAACAGGAAAAGGCCAGAGAGACTTTAACAAGAAGATACATCAGTACATGCAATCTGGGCAGTGCTAACCCACCGAAGTATAGGGAGTGTCACTATGGTAATTGTAGTCTGGGCAGACCTTCTGTACCATCTTATAATCGGCACTGAAGAAGTCAATGTAGATGCAGATGACTTTAAAGGGCTTTGAGCAAAGCCAGGACACATGACTTTGGGTCTGCTCCTGCAAGCAGACCCTGTTCGGGAAGTCACTGCAAACGGACGTCCTCTTGCTGCGGTCAGTCTTCTCGTATTCCACACGACAATTGAATGCCTTGTTGTCTTTAGGTAGCTCTATCGTTTCCTGCTGAGCGATCTCAAAATCAACAGCCTTTGTGGGCGGGACCAGGCTGACGGACACATTTCCCAGCCCCGTGGAATTGTGACGGAAATAGACGCTGAAGGTTCCGTTGCCATGGTCGACAATTTTTCCAGTAATGAGAAGGTTTAGTTTGACCGTTTTGATATTTGAATGAAAGTCACCCCAACCAAACATTTTCTTAAATTTGCCGGTTTTCACATAGGGACGACGTTTGGCCCTGGAGAGGGTTCCGTCTGTATCCGTAAGATTGGATAACCAAGTCCACAGATCTAGTGCTGCAGGGTCTGGAATTGCGTCACGGCTTTGAGAAATAGATTGGGACGGGTGGGGGAAGAGCCGCAGGGATTTGACAATTCCTGAACGAGAGTCGTGAGGGGAGACGCTTTCCTCCTTATCACCTTCAACCCAACCCAGAGGCGACACAACTGTTTCGAGCTCTGCTCCACAAATCACCTTCAGAGAAAAAAAACAGAGAGAGAACTGTTAACTGAAGTGGTTGTATGTGCCAAAAATTTCACATGAAATAAAGATCCAATTCAGCATACAGTGAAAATAACAAGTTACCATAATTTCAGTGACAGTGTGCGATGACATTCAAAAGCAAAAATCAATAGGATGTTTAGGTAGAAAATGTTTTTTTCTATCAGGAATGTATTGAATTATGACAAACAGATGTGTGCTTTAAGCTTAAAACCCCATAAGTGTATTAAGTTTATAAGCAGGTAAATAAACAGTGCCTGTATGATGTAAACTATAAAAATATTAAAGGTGAAATACAGTTTTTGTGCCACTAGTAGCAACGAGAATTGCCTTTGCAAACAGGTTTTCCCAAAGCTCCCTCCATCAGCCGCTTAAACGACAAATGGCTTGCTTATAGTAGTCTTTGTATTTTAAGATAAAATAAGTTTTTCAGACATCTAAGACTGATACACATGCACACGCTCACACAACTGCAGAATTACACATATAACAACATTCGTAAAATGACAATTTAAATGAGTGTGTCAAATAAAATCAAAGGATTATCACCTGATATGAATAATCAAAATGTAACAAGAATGAGAAACTGAAAGCTGCTTCACAGTCTAGTTTTAAATGATGCAAACAGGATGTAACAGCGTCAGGGTGCGTTCACAGCACATAAGGTTAGAACACACACACACACGCCAAAACACACACAGATCATACAGTATATCCAAATCAACATAATACATTTTAAAAGTGGTTAAATATGAATAAACACAAATAGCACAGACAAACGAATAATAAGCAGACAAAGGCATAATTTCTTTATGAACATTTAAATGGAACTACTCAATGAGGAACTGACGACACTGGGGCAATATTTATACATAAAACTGCTTTAAATGCCATCGTGAACAGCACTATATAAATAAAACAGACTGAATAAGAAGTGATAAAACAGGGTGGAGCTGCCGCTCTATCTCTCCTTTTAATAAAGCTCTGAAACCTCTCACTTAGCCTGTAGGTTTAGTGGCATAATCTGATTAACACATTGAATGTACTGTATGTCCCTGTTTAGTCTCATCTCTCAGAGTGTGTGCAGCATTTCTCCAGAGATAGAGACAACCTGGCAGAGCAGATATTTAGAAGACATGCATCATTAATCCTGTAAACGGCAAGACTCGAAAACCACAACGGTGACTGAAAATGGAAACATTTTCACCAGCAAACCAAATACAAATCTTTCCAAACTCAAAGCATGATGGGTAAGAAAAATACTGTATTTATAAAAATGTGTAAACAAATTTGGCCTGACTACACTTTGTTACTTCTATATAGTGCAAATCCGCAAACACAGAAAACTCTCTCCATCCTCTGATAAACACAAGGAAAAAAATTGTCCAAAAAATGGAAATTGGAAAATGTTGCTCTCAAATCCCCTCACAGTAGAAAGAGATTTATTAGGAAAATAATGAGCGCTTTATTCTTTTCATAGTCATGAGATTTGGGACCTGCTCGTAATCCAACATTTTACAGTTCATGGGTGAATTTGTTTGTGCAGAAAAAAACAAAAGATAAAAGTCTGACTCAGTGTAGGTTTTGGAAAGAAAAGTCTCTTGAGAGGACTTAAATCTAAGATTTCATTTTGAGCTGGTTTCTGGGCCAAAACCTTAAATTAACCTCTGTGTGGGCCTCCTATAGTCAATTCATGTGCATTTAAATCAATATTTGAAAACAAATACACACACACATTTTGTACTCCTTTGAGAAATAAGTAAAACTGACGGATTAAGAGTCCCATGGAAGCCGGATTATTTTAAAGATTTATGGACGAAATGAGATGAAAGGCAATGTGCATAACAGAGGGATATTCAAGTTATAAATACATAAAATAAAAAGAATTGACTTAGAATGAATAGATTTAAAACACATACCATGTGCAAACAGAGCACCAGAAACGCACAGTAAAACTGACACATCTTTTTATATTTTAAGTCCAGATTTGGGTTCGTAAAGATCAGGTCCACTCGAGTATGCCTATGGACATAAAACAGACCATGAATTAAAAGCCTTAGATATCTTAGATATCATTTGAGGAAAAAATAACTGTTATATCTTAAGAGTGTTATGACTTTTTATCCTTTAAACTACAGTTACCAGGTCACACTTTACATCCAACCATAACCCAACATTTTAATTACGTTTCATAACACAAAACAACTTTAATGCATGTTGCAGCTTTATACGTAACTGTTTGAAACAGCACATTATCATCATCACTCTTTTAATTCAATGAAAATATCATAACACAACATACTTAGCGAAAACAAATCAATACAAATTGAATATTAAATGGTTCTGCACAAACGAGTAACTCACCCTTTTAGTGCGCAGTCGCCTCCGTGCATCTTTGTGCAATGAGCATCCTTACACAGTGTAAATGACACAATGAAAAGACATGAAACACAGCAGCATCTCTCCTTGACTTCAGACTAAAGTGACCAGCAACATAAAACTTATTTGCATTTAATGAAACGATATAATCTTCGCGCAGCGTGTTTGGGTTGCAGCTGCATAACATCCTCTTTGCTCTGCGCGTCTCGCCGCCGCGACACTCTCATATATCACAACGCGATTACAAGAGTGAGATTGTCCGTCCAAGTGAAATAACTAGACTAAACTAGACTAGACTAGACTAAACTAAAGTAAAGTAAACTAAACAGTCCTCTCGTTAAATATCCGGGTTAGTTGCATCCTTGCCAGTCCGCTCTTAACTGAGGCTTTTGAGCCCTGCCCCTCAGCATCAGCACCAGTAATAGCATCACTACACTTCTCAAGTCTTCTGCATGCATGTCGAGCCATTTACAATCGCTTTGTGTTACAGCAACTTTGCTGGTACATAAAACACCAAAATCGACCACATTTCTTTAGGGGACAGTTTATATTTTGGGGTCAAAGTGTTTTTTTAAGATGACTTTTGCTTGTTTGTACTCCCGAAAGAAAGAGGGGAAAACAATGAAAAGCTGAATGCTGAAGTGATACTGAAATATATTTCTAATACGTGAAACATTTCTTTTAAAAATGACTTAAGTATATAAAACATTTGTTTTAACATGCAAAGCGACTTACGAGCTTTTAACATTTTGCCCAAAGAGCCAACAAGCCTGTTGTTCCTGCACAAATCTCAAATATGATCATTTCTAGGTTTTGATAAAGTGTCATAATCTTCATAATTAAACAAACCAAAATTAAAATGATGGTAAATGTGAGTGAACGCAGGTTGTGAAGTTTGTTTGGACACAGCGCCGCGCAGTGGTTGTTAATGATACTGCAGCTCATGTTAATGGCAAGTAACCAGCACGACCAACAGATCTATCATTGCAACATTTATTATTTACGGATGCAAACGCAATTGCAGAACACAAATAACGTAACAGTACAATAAATATTTGCTCAACAAAACGTTTCAAAGATTATATCTATAGTTTTCAACGAGAACGCATCAGCAGCAGTGCCGACCTCTCCAACTATGAAAAGCGAGGTCACTTCTAGCCCTCACAAAGAGCTAAAACACTTGTATAGAGAAAAACATCACTGACAAGTTTCTTTACTAATCTTGTTCCGATTCTTCATCATAGTGACTAACATGGACACAAAGTTTGTCGTCTGTACAGAAGCTTTGGTATCACCATAGACAGGGACTCTTCTCTGGTTCTTCATTTTATTCTTACGCTTCACAGTGAACAGATCTGTCGGTGTCTTAAAACCAACCGAATCTTCAGGCAAACCTTCCTGCAGGCCACGTGAGTCCTTGATCTCGTCACCATTCAGGGCTTCACAAATCTCTCCACTTTCAAGCTGTCGCCGAGGGCCTTGATTCTGTCTTGCAGTTTCCACGACAACAACTTCAGGCGTGTTACCGAACTTTAGCACCCGCCGTGTACCCTCGATGCCATCACACCCTTCCTGCTTGTCAAATTTGTTTTGGGCACTGCTCCTCTTCTGTTTGAGCGAAGCACCCGAGTTCTGCCTAGAACTTGCAATAAATCCTGAAAACTCATTTATTAGGAGCGGTTTATCTTTCTGTGTGTCGCTCATTTTGAGCTCGGGTGACAAAAGCTGTTGGGATATTGTGTTGTTCATGGAATACTTCCTTTTAACTGGTCTCTGCCCACTGATGGGCGGCCAGACCACAGGTCGTCTTCTGCGATACCGTGACTTTGCTGTGGTCAAAGATGGGTCTGTCTGAATGGAGGCCAAATACTTGCAACGACGTATATTCCTAAACACATGCATACAAAAATTAACTTAACATGTAATTGCATTACTTTAATACTGTAATACAGAAAAAGTATTTTTCTGTTTCCACATAAACAGCTGTTTGTCATTTTTGATCAGTAGTATTTAACAAAAGGATTTATTGTTTTTAACACCATGTCAGCTTTTATGGCTATTTCATGATGGGTAAATAACTAAAATATTTAATATTATTATTTTATATTAGACACGTTCCATTTTGAATAAAAAAAATCTAATTCTTGACTTTGTCAAAGACCCTTTTAAAGGTCTAAGCAGAATAAAATAAAGTTCTCAGTAGACTAAAAACACTCAAAGTATACGGGCAAAAACCTTAAGTGTCTTTTAAACACTAAGACCTTCTACTGGCAACATCAGGGCTAATGAAACCTAACAGGTTCTTGTTTGGGTGTGTGCCAATCTTGAAACTCTGAATCTGAATGAAGCTGATTCTGATACTGAATGCCTCATCTGGACTCACCGCTGCTGAAACACATGAGGTCTGGAGCAGACACTCGGAGTTCTGTTTCTGAAGCCTTGTACTGCCAGCTTTCTGATTTTAACCAAGCTAGTCCACAATAATCTGAAGGTCAACATTTAAACAATTGAGCTTTTCCCCTAGTTAAGAAATGGGTATTGAAACAGTGATTTACCTCATAAAATGTAGAATATTCTCATGCATGTTCTTGATTGGGTCTTTTGAATAATATTGATCTATCACAACCACACACTGACCATGTACACACTGACGTTGTGTGGCTGCGTCCAGTATACTTAAAACTGACAGATGCAGACATCCAACCTCACCCAGAAGTTTCAGTAGTCTTCTGAAAATTGACAGTGACTCCCTGATGCCCACAACTATGCCCACAACTAAAATATCATGGAAAGCAATTATTTGACATAGAGCAAGACAGTGCCAGAGAATTTATACAGGTAGCAACAGCTAGCAACAAGACGTAGCTAAAGAATGACAGAGAACCTCATTGGTCTCTCTTTCAGACATGCTTCAAGTAGGACTCTATGAATATAATATAATGTACTGTAATGTATGTAGTATTATGAAAGTACCGAATATGAGCTTCCTGCCTGAAATGGGTTTCTGCAGAGTGGTACGTTTGCAGATGATAATACATAAAAAATAAAAGTCCGCTTTTTATCTCACATTTAAATGTTGTCACGCCCAAAACTTTACAGTGTGTACACAGCCACTGTGGTCTCTATAATAAACAAAGCTTCAATGCATGTCTTTTATTTACTATTACAGCATAAATGTTTTAGCACCACATACCCCTTCTCTCTATGACGGCGTCTTTGAGGGTGCCACTTCTTAAGGAGAACCCACTGGTCACATGATAAAGATGCTGGATCTAATACATAAAGCAATACACAACATAATAAACATAATTGCATATATCAAAGCCTCATTTCTCCAAACAGACCCTGAGAAATGCTTACTCTTGTCTCTGGTCTTTGTTTTAGGAGGCAACTGCCTTCTTATCCTGGTAAAAAGTCTCTTGCATTCTCTGCACCTGTTATTAGTATTAACAGCAAGATTAGGAGAGCTGGGAGCTGACTGGATCGAGAAATCAGCACTGGTCTGATCAATTGCCGATTCAGGTTCTGGAGCGCTTTCTGTAGATTTAACAGGGCTTCTGGACCATGTCTCTATCTCAGTGGTGTTATTCATCACTCTGAATATTCCTAGAGTGTCTTCAGACATTGCATCTGGAGCCAGGGCGACCTTCAGAACTGTTCTTGACGAGTTTTCTTGCGGTTCTCCAACTTTCTGCGTCTCATCTTCTTTACTCAACCAGCTGGATAATCCACCTCCGCTCTTCACCGAAGGCTGCTTTTTCAGACGCTTAATAACCAATTCCTGGTCCTCCGTTTCACTGACAACAGTGAGGTCAATAATATTCCCATCTGGCTGGCTTGAGTCAGAGTCACTTAACACCACGGAGATGATTTCAGAGCTGGCAGAGCCAGCGTTCGTCTTAAAGGACTTGTGCCGTGAAACCCTGCCGCTCTCCTCTGATTTGAAGCCCTTGATATTTCGGCGCTGTCCTCTGAGGACTGAGGCTGGCTGTAGTTTCATGGAGACAGATCTGGCAGTGACCTCACTGATAACCAAAACATTCACCTGTGATGAATTATAAGCAAACTTAAACATCCCAACAAGACAAACACAACATATCTGAACAACACTACACTAGTTAGTGTACACTACAATAGCTCCTGACTTATTAGGTGATGGTTTCTACCTCGCTGTAGCATCCCGACTTTTGTCTCTGTGAAAACCTAGCGAGGTGACGGTAGCATTCCCTAAAAACAACAGTCATCCGTGACTACAACACAACACAGTCACATAACTAACATCACGTTTGGGGAAGTCAACAACTAACCTGGTAACTAACCTGGTAACTAACCTGCGATGCCAAGATCTGAAACTGGAGGGTTATTTGTACGTGCGCGCGGGACTTTATAAGCTCTGAATGGCGTACAAGCTACCGAGAATATATGAATATATATGAATAATATATGAATATACCGAGAGAAAAGATGTATTTCCTGACTGGGGTCATAAATGAATCTGAATAAAGTACGAAATTATCTTTATACGTGAATTTTAACGGGGGGATGAAACACCGAATTGCCTCACAAACGGCACGGCGGACGTTCAGTCCATCCCTGAATTACATTCGTTGTTACGGTTTTTTTTTATCGCTTGTCGGAAAGCGTAGTACAAAATGTGATTTCTTACTCTGTCTCGACACGTCGGTAGTCCGTTTCGTGTGTAATATCCATCGCTTTAAACCGAGTTGAATCCGTATCGTCCCGTTTACCTCAGTGTGAAGCGCTCCGCTTCGCGCGCGCGTCGCAGCCAACTTACGTCATCAACCGGAGGCGAAACTTCGACAACATTCATGAAGACGATTTTTACATGACTGTGTTGTGAAAAAGTTGTTTTTTACGTGCGTTACGATACAACATTTGCAAAAAATCACCATTACTATTAAACATCACCACAAGACAAAACGCAACTGTTAACCATTCGTCGGATTTTATTTGTATGTGGTCTTACAAATGCTTACAGAAGGCCAATATCTCCCTTTAAAATAGTCATTTTGTACATTATCCACATTATTCTCAGAGGCATACCATTTTGTATTGTATGTGGATTGAAATAAGAAGCACTTGTTGAAATAATTACAGAGTAATTGTAATATAGTAAATAATATAATTAAAATATAGTAAATAAATGGTACATGAAGGTTCAAGATAAAGCTGGGGAAATATTATGCTCACAGTATTGTAACAGTGTTTTGTGTGACCACAGAGATGTAAAGATCCTCCAAAATAACATACAAACTGTGTCGTAAAAGCAATGTTGTTTTCTGTGGTTCTTTATGAGTCTCTGCTCTTCCACCAATACGTTAAAACTGGCAGTTCTGCATTTTAATAAATATTGATTGTTGTATTATGCATTTGTTTGTATTATGGAAATGTATTGAATGTATGATGTAAAATAAAAAAGTGCAGAAACTGATAATCGACGTTATCCTTGTGTGATATAAGACATTTTAAATATCAACTTGGTTGCAATAATGGAAGCAAGAAAATCTGACCTTTTGCATGAGTTTATTAAATAAGAAAATGCTAATTCCACAGAGTTTGGAAATCAATGACATGGCTGACCCTACACCAAATTATTTTGATCCTTTTGACTCTAATCCAAAGTCTATACGAAGTCCATGTGAATTTAGCTACAAACTACTAAACCACTGTTGATTTACTGTTGCTCAGTAAATCTTATTGTAAAATAAGAAACCGCAAACACCTTAGTTGTGTTACCAGAGCTTGGTTTATTGTAGTTAAACTTAAGTTCGACAGCAATTATAGAATTTATCATTTAAGTGTCAATTCAATAGCATGTCAAATATTCAAATGAGCTTTTCTGGTTCCAGGAAGTGATGTCAGATTATTGTGCTCAAAATGATTGATTATAGCGATACTACTATTTATATTAAGACATGGGTAAACATACTTTCTACTTTAAATGTTAAATCTGAAACAGACCTCTTAAGCAGTGCTGAATCAAAAGTGCATGCGCTGTGGGAAATAGCAGAGATTTATTGTAGTTTCTGTAGGCACTTCTTTAAATCAATGACACATATTTGAATAATACTGTGTAACTAATGCTCTGATGTCTAATACAAAGCTATGACTCGAGACATACATGTATCTTAAGCATATGGAATGGCTTCTTGTTCCCCTGAATTAGTGTCTTGTACTTTTTTCCCATGATGCATCATGAAAACACTTCTTTAATAATACACAGGAAAACTCCAGTCTTAATCTGGTTTAGCACCTTGTGCAGAGCAATATGTAAAATGAAAATTCAGGTAGAGGCCCTTCAGCATAAAAAAATACAGACATTGAAAACTACAGCTGCAAGTTTGTAAAAAAAAACATATATAACTCATAATCTCTGGGGTGTTACTGGTAACTTGACCCTTTGGTTTAGTATTTTTTTTGGACCCAAAACCATCTCCACTGGCACATCACTGCGTTTAGGCTAAAGGTCGAGTTTTAATCTTTCAATGGTTTGCCTAAAATCAATCAAAATGATTTCAGTTTATGCATTTTAAAGCTTCCAAGCTTTTTGGCATCCAAGCCAAATTATGTCTAAATAACATCCAATTATGTCTAAATAACAAACAATTTAACTTCTTTTACTGAAATACATAAATTCACAAATTGCTGAGATTGTTGCAAATCACACATTGTAGAAAAATTATTTTTTTCAACTCCAACCAATCCCTCCCTCTAATACAAATCCACCCTTCCCTCAGCAGATCCACCGAACTAAGCGGCTAAAAAAACTGGCTTTGTTCAGCTGGTCAAAATCTTGGCCCCTGAAAATAGCCATCTGGTCTCCCAGCGCAAGCTTTTTAAGAATTTCCTGATTAACGTCGTTGCCAGTGGCAATTACCATGGAAACACCCTCTGCCCTGCGCATTGCGCTAATGCCCTCCTCCAGGTTCTTGGTGCTGGTGACTCCATCGGTGATGAAGACGAATAACAGCTCGGCATTTCGCCTAGCCACCCGTGTGCCTCTGCTTGAAACGATGTTATTGATAGCGTAGATGATACCATTTCCCACACTAGATGTAGAATCCAGGTACTTCAGTTTGGCGAGACTATCAGAGATGAAATCAGTGTTGTTGGAAAGTTTAAAGGCCAGCTGATGATCTCTTTCATCACCGAACTGCAGAAGAGCCACCCTGGCGTTGCGCTCATCGTCGTCTGCACGGGCCAGGTTCAGTGAGCCAGCAACTTTCTCCACAAACGTAAGTGCATACTGGAAATTCTCCAGACCCAAGCGCTCTGAGCCATCCAACATAAAAATGAGATCAACAGGACGCTGGATGCAGCTGGATACTGCTGGCTCTAAAATACAAAAAACAGTGATGGATGTTTTGGTTAAATTCCTCAGACCAATTTGGTTAATGCAACTCTACAGTTGAACACTATCCACTATATGGAAAATCTCTAAACTGCAACATATGCAATAAAAAACCTGCATTTAAAACTTAATATTAGGGCTTGATATTATCACATCTAAACTTTTTGACAATTAGGAATTGCTTATTAAATTAAAGAAAATGCTTTATTTTTAAATGATGGAAAATTCAATTATAGAAAATGCTCTAATTAGTTTAGGAACAGATAAACTTAAAAAGTAAGCATTTGCTCGTAAAAAACGTTTATTTGTTAAAAATATTCAAATTGCAATATCAGGTAACAATATCTGCAGTCCAATAGCTAATAACTTTATTCATTGCACATTTTAGATATACAGTGTCATATTACAAGAAAAATCATATTGATCATAATAATGAAAAATATTCATGCTCTATGAAGCTCAGAGCAATACATTCTTTTTATCGCAAATGCCAAGATGTACATAGATAATTCACATTACTTTCTATTTCCAGCCAAAAACAATCTCTTAATCATTGCACATGCAATATGTCACAAACATGGCCATGAACATTCATGTAAGATGACTACATTAAAGCAAAACTGAATTTCCATCACAGTATATACATTCTATTCTAATTATACATTCTAATACTTAATCAGGGTTAATGTTATCTGAAAAGCAAATGAATATCTGGGGGTAATTTAGGGTATATAGTTTTATAGTTTTGCAAAAATGTAATTACCCTACATGCCATAACATTGGTTAAGGCAGTTTGCCACACAGTGCAGATGTTGTACAAATAATTTCCATAAAATATACTACAGGGGACATCCGATGATCAACAAGGGTGAAGCAACAGTAATCTATGAGAATCCATGTATTTTCCCATTCTGTTAGAAACTTTGGAATTCAGCCATAATGTGCAAAATGCAAAACTGATTTAATAATGAACATAGTAAGTTAATAATTAACGGCATATATACAGATGCTTTAAAGGAAGCAAAAATGTTTAACCAATAATGATAATTCTGTTATTATTTACTCATGTCCTTTCAAATGTGTGACCAACCATCATGTCCTTTCAAATGTGTGACTTTCTTTCTTTAGTGGAACACAACAGTGGATGTGTTGAAGAAGGTTGCTTTGAATTTATTCTTTTTGTTGCTTTTGTTGTGTGGAAAATGACTGTGCGTTAAACTTTCTTTAAAACGTAAAAACAAAATCACCTTTTGTGTTCCAAGGAAATAAGATAGTATATGTGATTTGGAACCACTTCCCAGCTAAAAATTGTAGGTTGTAAGAATTTTCCCATAACGTTTCCATTAAGTAACTAAAACGTTAAAAATGTTACTTTGAAAGTTGTATTGTATTGTATGTTGTATTAACATTATAAAAATGTTATTTATAAAAACATTTTTTAATTCTGTACGTTTTTAAAACATTCCACTACCTACTTAAGAATATCTTAAGAACATGATATATAATGTTAGAAAATCGTTATATTGATGTTATTGCAAGAACTTTTGATAACTTGGAGTGAACATTAGCCAACATTCTAGAAATTTCAGGAATCCCTAATTCCCTAACACACATCTCACGTTTATAAGAGTCTTACTGTATAAGATCAAAACACCTTCAAATCCTAGAGACCCTGAGGATTCAAGCAACTTTGAGCACGTTGCACAAGCAAACTGTTCAAGAATCTGTTTGTTTAATCTACTTTTGCCTTCATTTGAAATTAAAAGATTAACAGCGCAGCAAACATTGAGGTCAGAGACAAAAATAGCTATTTCACAATTACTTAGCAAAGGAACTGCTTGTAGCGGAGGTTAGCACAGACAAGTAAGTGGCATAGTTAATGTTAATTTACCCAGCTAACATGGAACGTTCTCAGAACATTGGTTAATGTTCTTTAAAAGTTCTCAAAAAGCGTTCTTAAAGTAACGTTAGTAGAACGTTTTTTAATGTTATATATTGTATATCAAAAATAACTTGTTAGTGGAACAGTTTAAAACATTTTTAAAAAGTAATTAAAAATGATTGTATAATGTTCTTATAACCAAGCATCAACATTTTGAATATTCCTATAACTTTCAAAATAAAAATGTTTTTTATTACTTTATTTATTTATTTATACTTGAAACGTTAAGGAAACGTTCCTGCAACCTCAAATTGTTAGCTGGGTAGCCAGATGCTAATTATTTTCCATGCTAGATTTTTAAGACTTTTAAGAATAGTATTAGCAACTGCGTTAGATTGTAACTGTTAACCAAAAACCACTCGACGGCAGAATCGAAATTCATGCATAGACCAGCTAGCATTTTACTTGACGATTGTCCTTCTTAACCACAACTCTACAGCGAGGCCAAGTGTTTCCTGTTCTTTCAAAATGAAAGCTGTCAACATGTTTTTTAAATGGCCAATCCCATGCTTCTGTAACAGAACCCTAACACAAGCCAAGGGCTTTGTTTGGGTCTCCCCTGATGTCAGAATAGACAATTCTAAATGAGTCAATGAACAGATCAGTCCATCTTTGTTTTTCAGAACCAGAGGCCAGTTTGGCTCTCTGGGCAGAGTACGCTAATGTAGCTATAGCTTTAGTGTAGGTATCTGGGTGCTTGGCCTCTTGTAGATTGTTGATTAAGTTTGCGACGCTTGGTACAGTGTTCGGGATGGGACTGTCCTTCCCCTCCTCTGCAAGGGCCTCATGTAAGGGATACCCATTCCACGTAGACACCACATCTGCAAGTGAGTGTTGAAACGATAGTTTTAGGGGCCTCCTAGCAACTGGCTCTGCCTAAAACGATCCCACTGCGTGGTGTGCAGGTATACAACACTACAGCGATGTTTCTGTGTGAGACTGGGCTGGTTTAGCACACATAACAAATGCATGACAACATATATAACCCCGCACATTTGTGGCGCACAACATAATAAATGTTTTACACGAGTTATGCATGTTTAACTGTTCATTTAATCTGGAAAAATAATGATTTCTGGTTTCTTGGTTATCTGGTCAATTTTATATTATTTTAAAGCTGCAATCCATAACTTTTGCCTCTCTACCGCACTTTATGTTTGAACCATAAATTGCAGGTTGCTTTTCATTATGTATGTTGAAGTCACATGAAACCAAATTGACATTTTCCAGGAAATTTAACCCAACTTCTCAAATTATAAATCATTATTATAAGCTTGTGAATCGGGTAAGCTTAGGAGCTTTTATGTACTTGCTCAATAACTGATTTTTGTTTATGTTTAAACAAAGAAAGTTACAGATTGCAGCTTTAAGAGACAACATTAATAACATGGCCTAGGAAGAACACATAAGATCTTAGTTTTCTTAAGCCTGTTCTTGTTCATTATTTTATAATAGTCTGCTAGTTGCGATTATTGGCACATGTGCTATTAACTTTATTCTGTGACTGGACAATATTATAAATATTGTGACCCAATTTAAACCCTGTGAGAAAGGCAATTAGAACACAGTTGTATGTTGAACAAAGTGTATGTAATTAGTGAAATACATTGTTTGCTATAAAATTCAGAATGTCATTATAGGAGCCTCAATCTTACCCAAATTGATGGGTATGTATGGACCGATGTGATAAATCACTTACCAGCTGTACATGGAAGATCAGGGCAAACAATCACAGGATCTATAACATACAAAACAAAGTGTTATGACCTTTTAAGACATTTTAAAACCTTTTGAAGTCTGTACAAGTTTCCAGGTCTCACCTGGGCAGAGTACAGTCTCAATCCTATTGAGGAATTCCTCGGCCACCAGATCAGCAAAACGCTTCATGCCCATCACTTTTCCATCTTTATTGCAGGCGATGGACTTCAGGCTTTCATTGTCCACTGACTGATTGAACATGTCACCGACACCGATGGCATTGACGTTGATGCTGTCGTCCTTGCAAAGGTGATCGAGCAGTTTGTCATCATCGCGGGGGTCATAACGGCCGTCTGTGATAACGACCACCGTGACATTAGCCTTAGCGCGACGACTGTCACGGATCAGATTATCGTAGGCGAACTTCAGGGCAGAAGGAGTCCACGTTCCCCCGGCGATCCATTCCAGCTTTTTCACAGCTTCTCTGAAGGCAGATAGAGAGTCAATCTTGGAGTCGTTGAGGCGAATAACCTGGAATGTTCCATTGTGACTGTACTGGACAACGCCGACTCTGGTTCCTAAGACATGTAGCAAATGCAGGTGGAAAAAGATGGTTAGATTTGGTAAATCTTCACTAAAAAAACAGTAAAAATAGGGCACTATGTACTGTATTATTATGAAGGAATTTTCTGTATTTTTTTACAGCTACTTGCATTTTGAATCTCGCACAATGCATTGTGATTCAGGGTTAACGGAAGTCTAAAAACTGACAGATAATTTCCTGCCAGAAAATGAACAGCACATTTCTCATTTAATTACCAGTGCAAGATTTTCGTTTCTTTAGAGTGTACCTTTGTAAATTATACTTTGATGAAAAATCACCTTCGATAAAACTACCACACTTATTTGGATTGCATTTTTGCCATGACTGCTCTTTCAGGATCAGCCCCACTAATCAGGTAAAATTTGATTGACAAGGCAGTGAATTCCACCTGTCTCCGAACTGGGATCTTTTGCCATTGATCCCAGTCTACTAATGGCATTGATCACGAAGTTCTTCTCCAGGGTGAAGTTTGTCAGCCCCACACTCTCCGAGCTGTCAATCACAAACACGATATCCAGCGCTCCACATCTCTTTTCACAGTCTGAAACAGAAGACGGCTCTTACTTAACCAAAGCCATCATTCAGTACCAAATCAAATCCTTTTATTGTAAAAAGTTACAAGATGCTTACCACAGCATCCACAGGTCTCTCTGATGTAGTTCATGACATCACATTCCTGATAAAATAAACGTATATCGTTTAAGATGCATACTAAAGTAATAATGTGCCATTGAAAGTAGCCTTCAATGGCACATTATTGTGCCCAGCCTTTAAGAGATTACAAAATCTGAATGTTTTGTGCTTACAGTAAGGCCAGGATCTCCTTCTGGGCCAGGGTCACCCTGTCAAAAACACAATTCAAAATAAGATTGAAAAATTGTTTAAATTGCACTCTCAACATTCAAACGTTATAATGTGGTAATTTACTGTTTTTGAACCACTGTTACTGTATGTGATATATACATATATCAACATTTCCATGCAGTAAACATTACAATGATGGCCAGTAAACTTACGTCTCTTCCTGGAACACCGTCAGGTCCTCTTCGCCCGGGCTCTCCTGGGGGTCCAGGCTCTCCCTGTAACACAGTAACATCCTTATCAGACCCGTGCTGTATCATCTAGTCCTTTCACTAGGGTCTTAATCAAGATCTCTTTGCTGTTTACAAGACTGGCTATGAGTTACCAAAAATATTGTTGTATATAATGTTCAGTTTCTTGTAAAGACTGATTGTTTCATTTCTATTTATCTTAAGGAGCAGTGGGGATTCATTTTGTGTTGCCTGTTTCTGCTTTTTCACTTTAATACAGTGGCAGCCATGGTCATACACCTTATGAATAACCTAAGACCACGATTTCAGCTAAAAATCTTCTTTACTGTTCTGCTAAACAAAAAATGTCACATGAATCTTGGAAAGGTGTGTAAATAACCAGCAAATTTTCATTACTGGGTAAACTATCTCTTTGAGAAACTTTCTGATTATTTAAAGAACAGCAAAATTTTTGAAAAGCATAGTGCTAAAATGATTAGATTTGCTCACTGGCTCTCCTGGTTTTCCGTTAGGGCCTGGCTCACCCTTGGGACCACAGTCACCTCTGCTTCCTCTCTGTCCAGGTACCCCTTTATCACCCCTGTCACCCTGTGAAACAAACCAACAGATCACAGTTTATATAAGACATGATATAACAGCCCAGTTAATAGGGAACATTCCCAGAACATTTTCTAAAAATTCTCTCAAAGTCACCAAAAAATGTTCTTGCAGTAATGTTAGTAGAACTTTTTTACCATATATATCATATATATTAAACACATTATTCATACGTATACATTGTTAGTGGAACGTTTTAAAAAGATCTATGAATATGTGCTGCGGTTTATATTTAACTAATTACAGTACCGTAGGTCCTCTTGCTCCAGGATAGCTAAATCCAGGTCTGCCAGAATCGCCCTAAGTCAAAATAAACAGAATCTTCCATTTGTAAATAAAAAAACAAGCTTTATATATTGAGGTTCATTGAAAAATAACATTCATAAAAATTCAAAGGCTTTGTGTGGCGGTGTACCTTTGGTCCTGGGGGGCCTGGGTCACCCCTCGGGCCAGCATCACCCGGGTCACCTTGTGAACCCTGTAATTAAAAAAATGTTTGTGGCTGTTTAATGATGAAGCTGATCTTACTGTTATGTAACCATGGATACATTATTGTTAATGTTAAGCAATTCCTTGTAACCAGTGTGAGTAAAACAATTTGCCACCTTAACCACTCGGCCATCTGGTTAAAATGCTGTGTTAAAATGCTTGTAATATCCCACAATTCTGTGCATGTGGTCCTGCAGTTACAAAAACAAGAAATGGCATCTAACAAAGTAGTTTAGAAGTAAATGAATGAAATAATGTTTTTCTTTAACTTATGATTCATTTTGCACAGAGAAATTATTAAGCGTTATAGTCATTCAATATTCCGTTGGTGATCTCTAAACTTAATTTGTTCTAGATCATTAGACGTAACATTATGATTCCTTGAAAGCCATTTTAAAACCATTAAAGATGACTTTATACTAAAGAAGCTGTATTTGTTAGAACACCAAATTAATGTGTAATGAGGCAGCAGGGTAACTTAATTCTAAACAGCCAGTTTAACATGTACTAAGCCTTTAGGTCTTACAAAATAGCCCTTTTGTTTCAAAAGATTTAACAGTTACTGATTTGAGTCAATTTTGAATGTTTTTTTTACATTTCTTCCGGGTTCCCCAGGAGCTCCTGGTGGGCCTCTTGGTCCTGGAAGTCCTACATCACCCTAGAAGTTGAAAACAAAAGCCAACAAGCATATAAATCCACCTTAATATTGAACTACAGTCAATACAGCTAACAGTTAGCATTGCTATAATGTCAGACAGTCAAATCAGTTTAAAGTTTCTTACCTTAGAGCCTTGGTTTCCAGCTAAACCTGGATTACCCCTCTGCCCCTCGGGACCTGGTTCACCCTGTCAAATTATTATCAATTTAATTAATCAGCAGACAACATCATCTTCCTTCTTAAATCTCAGTTTACAATTACGAGGCAGTTGTTAACTAATTTTTTTAATAGAGACCAATATCTTTGGAAAATTAATCTTCGGTGAATCTAGACACTGACCCTCTCTCCGTTTGGCCCGTTCGAACCAGTGCTGCCTTTGGGTCCAAAGTCACCTCGTCTTCCCTAAAAATCATTGGTACCTATAAATATCATAATTCTACCACAGGTCATATTAGTTTTAAAATGCTAAATAGCTAAAAAAGCTCCTCACAGGATCACCGTTAGGTCCAGATCCCCCAGGTGACCCCTGTAAAACAAACCATAAAACAATCTAAATAATAATTGATCAATATTTAAAAGAAAGTAATGCAAATCATTGAAACAAATACATACAGCAGATCCTTTCACACCAGGAATTCCAGGAGATCCGGGACTTCCTCTTTCTCCCTGTAGGGGGTGTCAGAGAGCTCATTACATATGATCGATAGCCAATATCAATGCCATTTTTGTCTTTAGTTGCAAAAACGTACTCTGGGTCCTGGCTCTCCATCCAGGCCCGGTGGGCCTGATCGCCCTGGACGGCCTGGGTCACCCTAGAGGCAAAGTTAGAAATCATAACACCTCAGACCAATTAGCCTATATAATAGGCGTAAAATGCTCATTTTGGCATTTGTTCAAGTACCCTGTCTCCTGGAGACCCTGGAGGACCAAGTTCTCCGACACCTCCAGGATAGCCGTCAGGACCCTGTGAAACACATTCATGTCAATAAAATGGTCTAACAATAACTGATATCCCGATACCAGGAATAAAAGGAAAAACTCACACACCTTGTCACCTGGGTCACCTTTGCAGCCAGGGGCGCCGATCCTGCCAATTTTTCCCTGTTAACACAATGTAATTTTTAATCCATTTATATTTTATGAATTCCTAAATTCACTTAAACTATCCAACCCTTACTTTGACACTAGACCACATTACCATAACGTTTGTACATTACTAACCTTTTGCCCATCTGTTCCATTGCGGCCAGGTACTCCTGCAACACCCTGGTGGATGAAGAAAAAAAATGTTATGGATGCATAAATGCACATGCAGGAGGAAGAGTTCTGTATGCAAATAAAACATAGTTATCAGTAAACTCTTTGATGAACATACCTTTTTCCCTTGCGTTCCAATATCTCCCTTAAAGTAAGAGAATTTGCGTGTTAAAAAGCGTGTTTTCATGTTTGCAGCATTATGTATACAGCAACTATTTATCAGACCTTACAAATAATTCTCAAACAATCGTACCTTTTCGCCTATAAAACCGCGCTCTCCCTGAAAGAGTAAAAAATAAAACAACATGGTGGGTACAGATAATAAATCAGAAACTTCGTGGAAAAATTGCACATAGGGAAAGTTGGAAACCAACCTTAGAACCAGGATGTCCAATGGGTCCTTCAATACCCGCATCTCCCTGTATATTTCGACGTTTTGAGTTAAAACAAATAGTATTGGCAATTTGTGTTGTATTTATTTTGAAATGGAGTATTTAATGAAAATGGATTAACAGGAATGAGTTTATACTCACAGGATGTCCTTTTTGACCTTTAGGACCAGGGTCACCATTATCACCTTTAGCTCCCTGTAATAATCAAAATTGATGTTAAAAGATAAGAAATGGTTAAATAAATAGTTGTTAAATAGATGTAAACACTTACTGAACTATTAAGAATTTGAGATACTCACTTTATGTCCTCTGTGTCCCTGAGGACCTGGAGGTCCTTGAGTCTTCAAACATTTAATATGGTAGCACTGAAAATAAAGATGAGATCCAGTTAAACAAAATCACATGAATCTACCAAAAATTTGATGATTTAAAAAAGTAGACCTGTTCACAGTTCAGATATTAGACATTCTATGACGACCTGGATGTGCGTAAACCTGCAATGATTTTCTTTTAATAGAAAAGTAATACAAAATGTGGAAAAAAACAATTGAAATCAGTGATATCAGTTGATCTGATATGTATCTCACCTTTTGATAAGCCAGATAAAGCTGTCAAAAGAAAAAGAAAGATTGTCAAAAACAGGTCATTTCAGGACATATATTTATTTAAAAATGTCATTTTTTATATTAAAAATGTCAGCCATTGCATTACCATTGTGTTGTAAATCTGGTCGATTGTTGATGTCACTATGAGAGGCCGCACCCCCGTGAGATTAACTGCCATGAATTTATCACGGAAAACCTCAGTAGGTGTGTTAGCAATCTCCTCAAGTCCTGTCTCCATCAGGTTCCTGGAGGATGCAACGGCAAAAATTTCAATCATCTCCTCACGTGCATGCTCTACCGCCATTTTGATCCCACCACACGGGGATCCTGTCACATGACCATCTGTGATGACCACTGCAAACTGCTTGGCTTTGGATTTGGATGGCGAGTGAACCAGCATATTAGTCATGTTGGTGATGGCACAGTCAATGTATGTTCCATTGCCCAGGTACTTGATGTCTGTCAGGTTCTTGATAAATACCTCCTTACTGGTGATGGCATTGGTGATGTTCTCATAGTTTTGAGAGAAGTGAAGACCTCCTACAGACCAGGAGATCTTAACTCTATCTTTGTAGTAAAAATTTTCTAGTTTGTTAACAAAGGCGGTGGTAAACTCTTTTATGCTCTCAACCAGACTTCCAGGTGGGTTCTCCTGCAGAGCGATGGTCTCCGAGGTATCAATGACAAAGTACAAATCTATGGGACATTCTATTTTCTCTGGAAGGACAGAACACATCAAAAAGTCTTATGAGGTCATTTTTTTCTCCAAAATAATACTTCTGTATTGAGATGTTTCTCTTTGAGAACAAGTAGGCAGAGATTTTATCCATATGGAATTATGTGGACTGTTAAGAGTGGGTGTTCCTTAAACTGTGTGTATTGTTATTATTTTTCAAATAAAGTTTAAACTATATAGCTTATACAGTCAATCATACCTTCTTTCCACAATTCAGGTTTTAAAACTTTAGTATAAACTGTATTACTTAATTATAAGTATTATGCATTTTTCTTGAAATTCATTGCATAGATCAATCCATAAATTCAATTTCTATAGCGCTTTTCACAATTTTGCATTATTGCAAAGCAGATTTAGTCCATCAGTTAAAAAAGCAGAGATTGACTCACCGTTGCACTCTGGCCGACTCTGTGCATGAACACTGGCCAGAACCAGGAGAAGGACCAAAATTCCCATCATCCTTAATTCTACTTCCTAAAGAGACACAAACAGGATGTGTTGACCACACTGATCTGTTCAGACTGTCTGTGAACAATCTTTTAGCAAAACCAGTTAAATCAATATACACATTTCAACATAAACTGGAAAAATTAGTCAAATGCAGCGTACAAATGTCTTGTCAATCCCTGAAAAATTACTATTGAAATGGTACGATAAAGAACTTTTTAGCACAATTATCAACTAATCACATAATGAGTACTAATAACTGAAGCTAAAATCTACCCACTGCAAATAGGTTACAGAGCCACAAACAACTCCCGCTAGAGGTCAGCACTAATAGCCAACAACATTTAGTTCAGCAGAAACATACATTATCATCATTTGATCACTAAATTGATGTTGTCCTATGATATTACTTTGGATTGAAAGTGCATATGTATTCCTAAAACCTATACCAACCAACGTTGCTGTGCCTGATAAAGAGATGCTGTTTACTCTTACCATGATTTGAATAATCATACCTCTGCAACAGTCTAATCATTTACATCAAAATGTGAAAATCAGCTATCACAGTTAGGCAATCAAGTACTACTGAAAGAAAGAGATATTCAACAAGAGCTGAAACACTCAACTCTTTCCCCTTTACATCACACATTGCAGAATAAACCAGCAACAATAAGCAAAAAAAAAAGCTTGAGTGGGCGTGGCTTCGGGCCTGGAAGTTGTTTCTAATAGTTAGCAGATACTACAGGTGTCCATCATCCGATAATAATAATTCACAGCATAATTTTCATTTCCATCAGTATTAAAAAGTGTATCACAATCACTACTGAAGTGTACATTTCTGCCCATGGTCTTACTGTTAAAACACATTATATACTCAATTTAGGATGTTATCTATTTTATATTGTTAAATTGACTTGCCATTTTCATTTTAGGTGCTATTTCTTGTAATTCAACCAAAAAATTGATATATTTGAATGTGTGTGTTTAATGCTTTGAGGACTTTTCCTCGTAATATTTAGTTTAATGATAATCTGCGTTTTTAATAAGAAATGGTTGTGATTTAGCAGGAGGGTCCAGTTCGTCTGTCCATCCAGTCTTAATAGATACTGGGTACTGGTGATGAGTTTGCCTTTATTTTATTTTTAATTCAAGTTTTGGCATCTCAGCTGGGCCTTTTTGGGGACATTTTTAACGTTTTTTAATCAAAATGACCTAATTAAATACATGAAGGACATGCAGGTTTACGAGCTATAAAGGCAACACTGGAGAAATGTGGCCACAAATTCAGCTTTTGTCCTTTTGTATGTATTGCAAAGACATTCATTACCAAACTGCTGTATTTGTTTATTCCATAATAGATTTATATTTCAGAGGTTACACCAGATATATGGCCTCTTAATTATACATAATTAAATATACAAAATATGTGATATTGCCTATATTTAAAAAAATAAATAGAAAATGGACATTTAAAAGTCATTCCATCATCCAAAATGTTTTCATACTCCATAGAAATATACACGACGGGTCTGTGCAACAGAGCTATGAATGCAATAATAATAATAATAATAATAATAATAATAATACAACATGCAACATAAAAGACGTATGATTGCACAGTCCAAATCGGAAAGACTTTTCTTGTGTTTCCAGCACATCTTGAAGCAGATCAAAGATGCAAAATCAAAGTTTACTTTAATTTTGCATCTTTAGCTGCAGCTTAAAAAAGGAAGAGCAGATCCTGCGCTCTTCAAAGACAGAAACGCACAGCTGAAGTTACATGAAATCAAGTCTTCACTTACCCATCCAAGATCACTAAATCTTCAGACTGGATTATATGTAGGTTACCAAGCATGCATTCCGACCTAACTAACCCAGATGTTAGAATTAAGTCCAAAATGAAGTGAATGTCGAGAGAGAAACCAAGCTGCAGGAGAAGTTTATTCTGCGCCTCTCCCAGCTCAAACAGAAGTTTGGTACCTCCTTCATCAGTGTTTGAGCATCTCTTCAATACCCATTTTGTCCGCATGAAGGCGCTATGCACCAACACTGATGGTCTATACCCTCCAACGTCCACCCCTGCCTCACTGTTTTTGATGGGTTGATAAGAGGGTGATGTATGAGACACCCACACATGTCCAAAAGGACTGTAGCAAGGGCCACCTATTGAAGTTAGTTTTGTATTTAATACTGCAAAAAATGTGCACTGAATACATTGCATAAACTCTCCTGTGGCTTTTCTTCTGTGGAAGTGCATTCACAAAATGCACATGTGACATGGCCCAAACATCTGTCAGCAGCATGCCACACAGCTCCATTTCCAAAGAAAATACATTGTGCATACAAAAGAAAATCGTGCATAAGACATTATTTGCAACGCGAAGGTATTTAAGAAAGACAGTTTTCAACAGTTTGAAACACGGAGACAAGACGCAATGATCCAGACATTCTGTGGTTGTGGCTGCAGCCTTAGTCATTTACTTTGTCACTTAAAGTGCATAAGTTATTTTCAGCTGTAAACATATAAGAGTGTTTGGTCTAGTTTGAGAAAGGCAATCCATGGCAGAGTCACATCAACTAAAATATATCCACTAAAATAAACACATATTCATATTCCACCTTCCCATAATCATATTTGCTCACGTTACTGCACTCACACACACACACACACACACACACACACACACCTATATGCAAGCATGAAAGATACAAACACACTAAAAAACAATAAACATCATCATTCATTCTAGTCCTATGCAGAAGCATACTGCAATCGCATGACCACATGAATGGAAAATTATTGGTTATCTCCTGTGTCAGATGTATGCCATGTGTCCTGTGCTGCTGAGCAGAGGGGAAAGGGTGGTGAATACGGGATTTCCCCTGTGTTTAACAGAGAGATACAGACAAAAAAGAGTGAGTGAGAGAAGAACAAAAGATTTCTTCCACATCCTTTCATATCCCAGCATTTTATATCACATACACAAATAGCCCACTGGGGCAGGGTTATATAAGATAGTAGATCAGCTGGTAAAACTCTTTATATTCCAAATGCAGGAAAAGAAAGAGAGATGCATAATGCAATTGCTGTATTGAGCTCTTTTATATATATCTAATTGATTATAAATATATTGCATATTAATCCTAAAATCTTTATTGTTAATGTAACCCTATTAAGTCTAATGGTTATGGTGGAAAAAGTATAGAATTCACAGGCTTTAATTCTCTGTTTTGTGTGGGGTAAATCAGGGCCATTAAAATGATTTCAAATGGAGCTGTTTTATTGGGCATTTCAGCAAAATAAGCGTGATACCAATGCCAGTGCAAGTAAGGGGTGGTTTGGCCGGTGGTTTTGACTGTGGGTTTGTTATTTGTTAACAAATCAGACACCCAAACAGTAATACACTTGCATATGCATACTCACACATACACCCTACAGTCACTAGCACCCTTAAAACACAACATTGTGTTTCCATAAACTTGCAGCTGGGTTTTCTGCTTTTTTGTTACCCTTTAACTTTAAAATGCTTCTTGTGTCGTATGTTTGTGTGCATAAATGCTTATACTGTATATCAAGTATAAACAAAAAAAATATGCACAAAAGCACAAAAATATGTGCTGACCTTGGGCTCAGCAAAGAATCCAAACCGCTACTAAAAATAAGTCAAGAATATTTCGCAATTATTATCTAATCACTTCATTTCATTTATTACCTCTATGTCCAAAGATCAAGACCCACGTTACTCTGTTTATGTCAATACTGACATATATTTGCTGGCATCCAAACAATTATGATAATTTAGAAGAATTTATTAAATATTAAGAAATATTAAGTTCAAACTGTACTCTCTGATGCAATTTATGATGAAGAGTCTCGGATCTGACACTCTTATTTTAAAAAATAAAGCACTCTACTAATGAACTGATGATGAAGTGTGTTAGATAACAGAAACATCCCAAATGTGGAGTGTTGGCGGGTTTCCAGAAGTCTGACTGAGAAACGCTGCTCTATGGTCTTATCGCTGCATTGGAAAACTTCTGATATCATCTCATACGTCTCATATCATACAGACAAACACCTGCAGTCTTTGAGTAGAGAATGTGAGGCCACGTCCACACTCTCAAGAGTTAACAGAGAGGAAACTATCACAGAAAAACGGGCAGCACTCATAAACAGCAATGAATTTGTGCCTATTTCCATGTTTCTTGGCGACGGTTGCATAGTTCCTTAAAAAGGAAAGGACAAAAACACATGAAAGGGGTCTAAATGTTTGTGGGGGGGTCCGAGTCCGTTTTGTCTCAGAGGTCCTGAATGACTAACACTGAAAGAATGATTCCACATTTTACCCCAGTTACAAGCTCACGAGCAAAAAAGTAATGCCTCTTATAACAGGACCTTTCACACAATGCAACAGAACAATGCTACGTATCTACTGACGTATAAATCGATTATATATTGTAAAATGAACCTGCATTTGATGGGAACTGATGGGAAGATCTATGATTGGTGTGTGAAACAAATCACCATTTGTAGCCTCCATGTTGACCCTCAGGGTTTTAATGTAAATGGAAAGTTGGAATGGATAGTTATATGGATGGAAGTTATATGGATAGTTAATGAATGGAAGTTATATGGATAGTTAATGTGAATAATTGAATGAACTTGCAAGTTTTGGTGAAATTGGTTAAGAAGGAGCAGCACAAATGTCTCAGAAATGTTAAATTAGCTCTGAGAAAAGGCAAGCATCGTTTGTTTCCAGGCCAGTTTACACTTGTTTTGATGCTTTGTTATCAATTTGGATTATATTAACAGATGTTTAAGTGTGACTTAAGTGCCCAAACAAATTTATGGGCCACTGTATAATATTGCTATTATTCTAAAACACCCAAACGTTTTTAATAACAGTACAGCAGCATTACACAACTCTATGTTATAACTGCACTTATTAAAAAGAAACTGCCCTCAATTCTGACCAAGACTGAAGCACAGACAGACTCAACTTCCCACACTCCAAAAAATAAAATGAACAAATAAAAGCTGATAGAAAAAGAAAAATAACTCTAATATCTCAGTTATTTTTCTGGACAGCAATGCAATTAAATGGAGAGCAAATGTTTTTTGAGTAAAAGACCCTAATAATCTTGCATTTGTGTCCTCTAGAGTTTCAGAAGAGATCTCAGCGTCTCAAACTGTGCTCAGATTTGCCAAGATACCAAAGGGTTCAGTCAAAAAGTCATATATGTTGATACAAACTTAAATATTTCCTCATTATATTCTCCCAAAACTACATTATCTAGCTGTGCTGTCCACAATTTTCTAGCTCTGTCTTCTTACTGACAACTGTTTCATTTCTATTTCTGTTTAAATTATATCCTATGTAATTTTAAGATAATTGTCTGAAATGAAGTTAACACATAAATATCAGTGAGACACAATTGCAATAAGTCCACTGAGTTTTGACGAAGAAACCTGTGAGCAAACACCACTCAGAACAGATTTCTGTTCACAGCCAAAATTACTCTGAAATCTTGGAAACAGAACCAATTTCCTTATTCAAACTTAACCTCCAGTTTAAACAAACTAAAGCAAGACAAGAAGGCATATCGGGATTTTAGCGCACCCTCACTTACAGAGCAGACAGAAGAAGGATCTGTTTTAAACAAGATCAATGTGATGGAGCCCAATTGCAGTTTTTCTATGACATTTAACTTAGCATAACATTTTTTCCTTTTTATCGACTGTTTGAAACACAGATCTGAAAGAGGCCGTGTCGGATGTTGAATTTGAAACCAAATTATTTGTACTTAATTTTCACGAAAAACTATTCAGGTGATGAGTTGAAAATTGAATTGGCTGCACCCACCACACTGCAATTCCTAGAAAAACAGAAATAGTCACATAGAGCAGGTGATCATACACATTTACAGCATTAAGTTACTTGGTGAATTGCATCCTAATTCAGTCTGTTGCAATTGTTTATATTGGCAGTAATTTAAGAAACGCAAACTTAAGCATGCAACTGCCTACAACTGCAAATGCGATGACACAATGTGTATGGGAATTGGAAAGGATTTTCAGAGTCAGGTGGCTTCACATTTCTTTCTTACTGGGTAGAGAATTATGTTAGCAGCGCAAATGACATGGGTTCATTTCCCAAGGAATGCACATAATGATAAAAATGTATAACTTAAAAGCACTGTATGTTGCTTTGGATTAAAGCGTGTGATAAATGTAAATTATTCCATAATCAGTCAGCAAGGAGTGAGTTCATTTTTAATGGAAATACTGAAATTTTCTGCATTGATCAGGATGTTATGACTTCTATATGCTTGCAATAAACTGTGATTGAAGAAATATGACGTGTTTTGAGTGTTTATTTCTAATTTCATTGTGACTTAGCTTGTCGTATGAGCTGAAGGATGGTGATGTGTCTCATATGATTAAATGTTTTACTGTGGTTTTGGTATCTTAGTCCTGTGGCAGACTATCGGTTGGAGTTTATTTAAACTAAACGAAACTGCTGTGGCCCTCACAATGCTCAAGCAGTGCATTATGAGATTGCTCTGCTATGCCATGCACGTCAAATCTTTTCTTCCTCTCTCCCATTATTCTGTTTCTTGTCTCTGAACGGTTGTATTTTATCACTTCTCTTCTATACTCATTTACCTTTCTAAAAGTACCTTTACTCCTGTGTTCACCAGCTTTTTAGACTCTCTGTTTCAGTAAATCAAACGTAAACTAAACACAGATTTTTAATTTCCTGCAAAATATTTTTTGAATGCAGTTTTTATATATATATATATATATCTCTCTCTCTACTTTTGTTTTAAGTCTGTCAGGTTGGTCTTACCTCTTAGCTCTTTTGCTACAGGCTTGTCTTATCTGTCAACCATGAGATGTGTGACCACACAGCTCCAGATGTTAGATCTCAGTTCTCATAGTCAGCCGGGAAGCATTAGCTAACCCACACCATACACTAAGTTTCCATGGTCACAATGTTCTTCTAGTTTTTGGCGAATGGGTTTGATATGACTGTTTGTGTGTGATGCTCCAGCTTTATTTGGTACATCTTGTCAGAATTTTGTACTAGTAATGTTTTACAGTATAAAACGTAATACTATACTACAGTATGTTGTATGGTATTAATACTACAGTAGTTCATCTGAATTAAAAGATTGCAGCTTTAAACTATGAAACACACACGCAGACTGTAATTCGGGCTCGGAAAAGTCCGTGAGTAAATGGGGGAAATACCCATCAAACAATTTTAGGTTGTAAGAATGTTTCCCTAACATTTCCATTAAGTAACAAAAAACATGAAAAAGTTCTAGGAATGTTCAAAATGTCCAGTATTTTAGATGTTGTATTAACGTTATTGCTTGGTTTTAAGAATTTTATTCAAACAATTTTTTTAATTCTGTAATGTTTTTGAAATGTTCCATTAACAACTTTAACATTTTTGTTATTTCCATGGTTTCAAGTTTCCATATATGTATATATATTTCCATATATATATCCAAGTTTCCATATATATATATATATATATATATATATATATATATATATATATATATATATATATATATATATATAAGAGTTATGCTATATAATATATACACTATATCAAGTTAAACTACCGTTCTACCAATGTAACTGCAAAAAATGTTTTCATAACTTTGAATAAATATATTATAGTCAACGTTCTGAGAACGTTCCCTGTTAGCTGGGTAGACAGTAATTCAAAATTTGGCAGCAGACTGATAAGTAATAAACATGTTGAAATGAGTTTACTTAACAGTCTGTTTCAGTTTATTTAAATGTTAAGGCTGAACATCTTCGCGTCTACTCACTATATTTATGAATATTCACTACAAGCAACAACAAACAAGTGCAGACCTGAATCACTCAAGCGATTTGGCTCCCTATCTGTGTTTTGAAGGAAGTGCTAAAATCAGCAGTAAAATTTGCCAGATGTTATAAAAGAGTTTGTAATGTTTTAGAGTCAAAACAGTCCTCTCGTAGGGATTGTGAGTTCCTAGGAAAGCACAGGGGAGAATTATTAAGAACTCGTGAATTATTAAGAACACATGAAAACCATGAATTTACTTCTATATAGTCTTGCCAGACTTGGAAGGGCTAAATCATGTCACAGAGGCAAGCTCAGTTTTCTCACCAGGCCGAGTTATAGAAATAAAAGTTGGAATTCCATGTCTGAGCAAATGAACAAAAATCAGTTATTAAGCAAGTACATAACAAATCAGTGTTTAACACAATTTCCTTACTTTACCCGGATTTGCAATGGTAAGTTTGTATTGAGAGGTCGGGTCAGATTTCCCGGGAAATGTCAATTTGGTTTAATTTGACTTCAACATACGTAAAGAGTAACTTGCAATTTTTATGCTTTAAACAGCGATGGTGGTTATCAAAATTATCAATGATGTTTCAGTGCTTGGCTCTGGTTACTTGCTCCCTGGAGTTTGGAAAAGCAGTGCAGGGTAAAATAACAAAACTGCAATAGATGAAGGCAAGATTAAGCTGTAGCTACTGAATCCCTGACTGAATATGACCTCAAAGGTTAAACAACACTCACTGTGAAAGTAAATACTGCAGCGATCAAAGGACTCATTCTATCAAAGGACAGCAATACTGTGTGAGACATTAATAGCTTCAATGGTCTGTCAAAATTGTGATGGATATGTAAATTGATGGATATGCTAATTACCTATGACCAGGTTTGGATGATAATAAATAGGCGTAATAGTGTATTGTTATCTTTAAGTATTGGTATGTTATCTACTTGCAGATGCAAATGTTAAAAGGTTTGTTTACCTGAAAGAAACCCATGAGACTAATCTTTCACAGTTGTGCTTCAATGTGTTTTCTGGGGAAACTGGGCATTAATGAGCGTTACGATGGTATAAACTAATCCACATGTGATGTGTTTACATCTGATGTGAATCACACACAAGTTTCCACTGCATTGCCACCTCGGGGGAACATCTAAACTGATCCAAGAGTAAATTTCACATACTGCTCTAACTGAACCAGCACTCTGTAAAGAGACATCTATGTGGAAGAACAAAATGAAAACATTTAAAGGGATAGTTCACCTAAAAATTAAAAGTCTGTGAAAAAAAATCAATGGACATGAATGGTCGGTGAGGCCTCTAGGTCACTAGCCAATGGGAAGGCCGGCTTGGTCAGGACGCTCAAACAAACGGTGCAGCGACAGCACCACTTTCATTAATGCACAGGTGCTAGGGTAAAATCCATACAAATCCTACATAATTTATTTTGTAATTTTTCAAAGACAAACATATTTAAACAAGATCAAGGCAGGTTCATCATAAATTCCTTTGGCCTGTTTCATGTCTCTGTTCTGTATGGTAATTGAACCAATAGGATTAAATAGGTTTGTCAGATGGTACAGGTTCTTAGGGCCAGTTTGGGGTGAGAAAAGCTTATGTTACAGAGAACAGCCTCAGTCTGTCCTCTAATGAAATAAAGCATGTTATGGGGAGCTTAACAGACTGGATGTTTTTCATTTGAAGACTTGGCTTGGTACAGGGTTTGGACATTGTCAAGATGCAGTTAGTACAAATGTATGTTTAATCCCATTCATCATCCAACAAGTGAACAAGCAACAGGCAACAGTCATTCCCAGGTTAGTTTGTTCCATATGGGAATATATCAAATACATAAACAAATATCTTACCATAAATGAGCCAAATGTAAAGAAATGAACTGTTTGGCCTCCAGAAAAGTTTTTTTTTTTCATGGAGTAGCTAGTTGTGTTTACTGTTTAACCAGTTGGTTACTGTACATTGGAGGCAAAATCATAGTGTATGAAATATCTGATTCGTTATTGCATCGTCCATCATTCATTTTTGGTGATGCATGTAATGAAGAAAACCTGGCTTTAAAACTTCAAAACCTTGCTCAATGTGTTTTGATTAGAAAAAGGATTGCTTTAAATGTGTTCACACTTAAATCTAATACTAATTTAAAGTGGATTCAGATCTTTTATCCATTGACGTCAGACTGTTAAATGTACAATGATTATAAACTGATCCAGACCCACGATTAAAAATAGTTTGTTGCGCATTGGAGATACACTAAATGACTGAGAAGAGTGTAACAGCACTCAGTCTCATTAAACCACAGAACTGATTGACCATCTAGTCCACCTCATTTGGGTGGACTGTGGAATTTGTGGATATAGCTGGGAAAGATGAACGTGTTAGTCCTTCACACACACAGCACAGGCCTTATTGTGGGGTGTAAAATCCTTTATTTCAAATTCAGCCCTGAAGCTGCTCTCAGATACATTTCTCACATGTATGAAATCTACTGGTAAACAATGTCTTTGGCTAATGTCATAAAAACATTGAAGAAACCTGCGCTGCATTAACATTTGAGTAACTAAAGGAGCCAGAGTTTACAATGGTAGCACCAGTTTTCAAGATGTACTTGTAAAGCTTAGAAGAAAGTGTACCACAGACCAGTATAATTAATTAAACAATTATATGGGATAAAAAGATTACTTGGACAGCAAAGTCCAAGAATAAGTTTTTACCATAACTGCCAATTGAATAAAAATCTTCCATCTTTAAATATTTCTCGCAAACAGTTTGCGAGACATATCATTGCAAACACTCCTCATATTTATAAAGATCCTAAATTTGCATCTTTACAGAGACCTAAAATAATTCATTTTTGTGCCCTTTGCCCTAGATATATTATTCATCAAATGCTAAATTCTGGAAAGCAACCATGAACAAACTCAATATAGTCATATAGTGAAAGTACTTAAACATATTGGCTGGAAAAATGAACATACATTGTAATATGGCTTGATTGATTCCTTTACCTTACTTAAATGACATAAAAAAAGGTATTAATCCAACGTTTAAAAAAGTAACAAACATTTTCTGTTGTCTAAAATGAAACTGAGACTATAAAGAAACCTATGAAGTTCAGACGTATGATTCAGATACATCACATGAAAATGAACAAACGAAAAACAAAATCAATCAAAGCTGTGCTATACTGCCATCCACCCCATTACTTCCTGTTTAGGCCCCTCACCAATTCACCCTTTCTCTTTTTGGTCTCCATGATGCCCTCCACCTCAGTTCAGGGAAATCTTGCGAGAGACAGTTTGGTAAAAGACACCAGTAACCAGTCTGCGGTAGTCAGAAATTGTAAAAAGGTGGCGGTCGGCATACGTGTTGTTGTAGGGTTGACCTCGGCTCACCAAGGTGCGCAGGTGTTCCTTGTTCACCTTATTGCCCACGGCCAGCACATACAGCTCAATGCCAGCATTGCTCACCTGCTTCACAGCTTCCCTGATCTGTTTAGTATCGATGCCTTGGGAATGACCATCCGAGAACACAAGCAGCTTCTTCTTCCTGTTCCTACCGTCCCTAAAACGTTCAATGGCGAAGGTGAGGGCATTTGTCACCTGTGTACCTTCATTCTGGGAATTTGCTTTAGCGATCTGAGCAACCACTTGGGTGGCATCGGAGGAAAATTCAGCCTCTAAATTGGCAGTGTTGCTATACTGGCCAACACCAACCCGAACCTGGAAGCCCCGTCTTTCAGCAGACAGGAACTGCTTAGTCAGCATTTGTGTGAAGTCCTTCGTCATCTGGAAGTTTTCAGGGCCAACACTGAATGAGCTGTCCATCATGATGAACACATCTGTGTCATCATTAAAAATAACTGGAAAAAACAAGATGACATTGTGAAAGGTCATTATTTCAGTGGTCTCATTCACTCATCTGGTACAATGAGCGACTCAAACGCAGAGGCTACATAACAAATATAGGCTAAATAACTAAAACCTTTAATTACATAAAACTATTCTCATAAGAAAGAATTCAAGGGGAAAGTCTCACTCCACATTTAAGTCTTTTGTATAGTGCATTTTACAGTACATACTGGATCAAAGCAATTTTGCATAAAATCAATTGTAAATGCCATTTTATGGTATCGTGATACAGAAAAAAGCCAACTTTCATAACATTTAGCTTCTAAATATTGAAAAAAAGGAAGTTGAGTGCCTTATCGCTATAATATTGATCTTACTAGTCAATATTACTAATCAAGCTGGTTGGTGCATGACTAGTCAACCACCCCGACCCATCCCTAGCGGTGATATTTCTGTTGTGTTAAATCTTATACTTTAAAAGATAGGCAAATAAATACTTACTTGGACATGTATAATTAGGACACTTCTTTTCTGTGGAAAAAAACAACATAAATTTCCCTTAACATCTCAAAGTCACATCCGGAGCGTCAGTTCCAAAGCATCAGATATTTTACTGACCTTCACAGATTTTCTCCGTCAGGTTTCGCAAGAAGGTGTCATCCAGAAGCATGCCAAAGTCATTCAGGATAAATGAGAAACCCTTTCTAGGATCACCTTTACACGCGATATCATCAATCTGTTCCTGGTTTGGCTTCCTTTCTACATAATCACTCACACCAACTCCACCAACCTGCCAGAATCCAGAACAGACAGAGGATTTTATCCATCTTTATGTTCATGCATTTGGCAGATGCTTACACTGCATTCAATACATTTCATCAGTGTGTGTATATTCTGGGAATCGAACCCTTGACTTGATCAACCAGCTGATCTACAGGAAGCTAGCTACGTTCTTTTCTGGATGTGGTGATGATTTCATGGGATCCTCCTTGGAAAATTTGGCTCACCAAACAATGACAATTTTGTCATTATTTACTCATCCTCATGTTGTTCCAAAGCAGTATGGTTTCTTTCTTACACAGAACACAAAAGCAGAAGATTAGCAAACTGTCTCTGCGCTTTTTCATTTGGAATGACATGACACTGAGTAAATGATGACAGAGTTATACTCTCCGTCAAACTGAACCCTAGAGCTTTCTCATGCAATAAGAACTTGGAGTAAGAAGGTGGAGTCTTAACAGCTCAGTTTAATTAATCTTTTACAGCAGTGAGTATTTTTCTGAAGGTAAGTGTGGGACACTTCATCATTGTTACTGTATCTCAGAGTTCATTCTTACCTTCAGTCCCCTGCCACACAACACGTTTAGGGGCACTTTGTCCCTGGAGGTGTCTGAACGTCCATCAGTAAGCACAATGATCACGCTCTTCTCCTTCACCATCTTGTTAATCATTTTATCCAGCGACACCTTCAGAGCTTCTCCAGTAAATGTGGATTCAGCTATCCAACGCAAGTTATTTACAGCCCTGAAGAGAACAACAAAAATTCATATGCAACAGATTCCTTTTAAATGATTGGCAAAAAAACTTCCTAGCTAAATAGGAATGTTCTCAGATGGCTAATGATCTATGAAGTTCTTAAAAATGTTTTGCAGTAACATTAGTACAAATTCTGAGTACTTGTTAAAATGTTCAACATTTTTCTGACGTTGCATATATAACGCCATTCTTAGTTTTTATATAATAAGTATTACTATATACTAGTATATACTAAGTTTTAAACATATTACAAAATAAAAAAATTATTGAATAACTTTCTATTAACCAAGCAATAATGTTAATACAACATCCAAAAAACGTTTAAATGTTTTTGTTACCTAATGGAAACGTTACAGAAACATTTTTACAACCTAAAAATGTGAGCTAGGTATGTTCTTATTGCCATATTTTTTTTGCAAAATGTGGTTTGCTAATAGACCATCAGTATATCATACAATTTCAGGTCTGTCAGGGTGGTAATGTTGGGGTCATTGAACTGTACGGCCTCCTGAGCACCAGATCCACTGTACTGCATCACACCAATACGCGACTCATTAGCACCAAACTGCGGACAGGAAACAAACCAGAGAGAAATCAAGCGACATTGTTACATCAAAGAATACATTAAGTGATGCTTATACACCTCGTTTGTTATGAATCTAAGAGTGCAACCATACATTCAGGATTTGGAGACACCGAATGTAACCAAATGTAATTTAATCAATCAATCCATATCACTCGACCGCTAATTTGAATTCAAATTTTGGATTCACATATTGGATTTACATTGACGTGTATACAACTATAGTAGCAGATGCTTTGATTCAAACTGGCTTACAATGCAACCAAGCTGAACATTTGATCGATATATGCATTCTCTGGGATTTGAACCCACAGCCCTGGTGTTGCTACTGCCATGCACTGCCGATTAAGCTACGGGAATGGCAGCTTACCTCTCCTAACTTAAGCCTGTCCATTACAGTTAAGATGAAGCGTTTAGCAATAACGAAGTTAGACTCTCCGATACTCTCAGAGCTGTCCACAATAAAGGCGATGTCCAGGGGCCCACACTTGCATTCTTAACAAGCAGAAAACACAACCACATGCATGTGAAGAAAACGGCACTCAGAAGGATGAAAACTAAAACTATTCTTAAACACTGCAAAGCCTTGATACTTACCACAGCATGCTGAAAAAAGAGAAAAAGAAACAAATTCAATTGTGTAAAAGAAAACAATCAAATCTGAAAGCATCACACAGATGACAAACTCATGTTCTCATGTTCATTTTTTGTAGCATGCGACTAATAACTGTGTTTTTGTTGTTTTACACAGATGATTTTGGTTTGCAAATAATAACCACTGTTGAAAAGCAATCGTTTATTTACATTTGATAAACTCTTGCAAGCCTGAGCAACTCATGCTATGACCTAAATACTTCTAGTTTTGAAAGTTTTTATTGATTAAAAATGTTTGCAATTTATTTAAACTGCGGCCGTAAACAATAGCAACAAAAGAAACAAAACTTTGCAGCCTTCTGTTATACAGGCCCTTGTATAAAACATAGATATACTAAGAGTAAAAGTCTAGCGTGAATAAAGACTAATACTCTGTTTGAGAAGAAAAATGTTTGCGAGACTAAAAGCAGCTTAATCTCAAGTGATTGGTTGGTTCTATTCATCGTGTGAACTGGAACCATTATAAATGGATATTTTTATTTTAGGGAATTTTGCCTGCTTTTTGTAAGCCCCCGGGGGCTTAGCCACAGTATATTTCACACACTTATTTAACTGAGTTAAAAAAAAAAAGAGTGTTTCATCTTCCATGAGAATTTACTTCATGAAACTATCAGCTGACACAAGCACACATTTTCATTACAGCATCAAGTTGATGCACAGGGTTACATGCACTGAAGCCCAAGAGGCGCTCACAGAGGACAGACAGAGATATTAAGCTTGTGTATGTAAGGGCGTATGTTACTGTTTTGAACAGCATCCCATAAATCGTTACTCAAATCTGATTGGTTATCGCAGAATCCCTTCCGTTCAAACTGGTGCGCTTTTATTACTGAGCTCTTACAGTTCAAAGCATGTGTGTTTTCTTTCTAGTTTCCTCACATGCTCAGATAGTGATATTAAATATATTAAATAATAAATAATATAAGTTGAGCCCCCAACGCAAATATTTAGGATAAAACTTAAATTGAAATGAATCCACCACAGGTTAGAGCTTACAGTCTCTCCTACAGAATAATACAACAATCACCATATGAAATGAATTTGACTGATTAAAAATTTGTATTTTGTAGAATTCAATTACGCCCTAAATTTGAATGAATAGGTGTTATTATGCTAGTATCGTTACATATTATACAGCCCCGTGGAATTCTTGATTCTGATTGGCCAGCTGCAGCTTTTTTGTTTGATTGTTAACAGTATATTTGACTGTTGTCCATAACAATCTTCCGCTCCATGCTAAATTGCTCTGCAGTTACTTTCAGCTCACATAATAAAATAATTTCAATGGAAATTTAGTCAATCAGAATTATCATGTCTGTGTATTAATTTATTTAAGTAGCTGTAGTAATTGCTTTGTGTCAGGGATGACCCAGTCTCTGTTTATCAACCGGTCCAGCTCACTTACTTAGTGACCTACATACATTCGTCTTTATTCACTGTCTTCTGATTTGTTCCAGGCTTCAGCTGACCTTTTTGCGTCTACTAGCCTGCAGTGTTTTGTGATCTGACTGATCTGAACACAGCTGGCTAAGGGTACTGCTGCATTATCATGGCATGAGTTTGCTCAACGGTTTTAAAACAGTGTTTGCAACAGACAGGACACCATTTAAGGAGGCAGTGAAACCATGCAGGTCATCGTACCCTTCAGCACAACTTATGGGCAAATCAGAGGACCTTAAAAACAGGTCTACTCACAGCACATCTTCATGATGATATCCAGAATCTCACATTCCTGCAAGGAAAAGAGACAGAGGGAAAGAGCGAGTGAGTGAGAAACAGTAATATGAATCAGATTTGAGCTTCTAACAGAGACTACACCGCTTCTGCAGCTGATTTCCTCTGTCGCCATTTTGTAGCACAAAATGGAGCTACAGAGTCCATGTTGGTTTAATTACAGGAAATTCTGCTGCACATTTTGCATAGTTGCTCCCCGAAGACTCGTAATTACAGCAAACACATTTATAAAGTTTATCCTCTTAAAAAGGATGAAAGTAAGAGTCCTGATAATACGGTCACATCAGGAGGGAATAAAATGTCCTTGTTTTTTTTTTAGAAACAATACTTTATAAATAGATTATGCTATGAACACATTCAAAATTTTTTCTTTATTGTATTTATTAAACCCAAGCTTAAAATATGCTTGTTTCTCTTTAACGTTTACAGGTAGAAATGTTTGAACACATTTACGCGATTTACGTTATTTGTATTCAGAAATGTAACATGTCCAATCATGAAAGAAAACAGCATAAAAATAGTAAAGTGTGACAGATGCTACTGTACTGTTCCTAAACACTAGGCGAACAAATAAGTAAAGCTAGAGTCAAACCTAGAGCTGTTTATGGTTGTGTGTACAGTAGCACATGCTTCTCTATATATCCTTTTTAAAAAGTGTAATAGAAGAACAGCTAACCAGAAGAGCCATCATTAACTGCTACAGGTTAACGAGAAGAACAGCTAACCAGAAGAGCCATCATTAACTGCTACAGGTTAATGAGAAGAACAGCTAACCAGAAGAGCCATCATTAACTGCTACAGGTTAATGAGAAGAACAGCTAACCAGAAGAGCCATCATTAACTGCTACAGGTTAATGAGAAGAACAGCTAACCAGAAGAGCCATCATTAACTGCTACAGGTTAACGAGAAGAACAGCTAACCAGAAGAGCCATCATTAACAGCTACAGGTCAATATTAACTGTTTATGTGGCGCATTTTTCACAGCTAGTTTACTGAGCAAAAAACAGCCTATCAGAGAAAGAAAGAGTGGAACATAATCATAAACCCACTAAATTATGACTATTTTGGTGCAAAAGCCTTAACTAACATAAGTGAACTTTAGGGAAAAAAATAATGACCTATGACTGCACAAGCAAGCTGTGCTATAAAAAAAGGGGTTATTTCATAAACAGACTATTGTATTATGTGCTTGGATTTCTGCTGACAATAGGTAGTTCACATTGTTGTGACACATCCAAAAGCACTCCTTTTAGACTTCATACAGGAAATTGTGTTGGAACGTTTGTATCAGATTAGATCCAATGTTATCTGCCTATTCTCGGATTTTGTGCACTGGAAGTATGCCCAAACAGTTTCTTTGTTTGATTCAAATTCAACTCACTCACATCAGCTCCTGGTGGTCCAGGTGGCCCTGGTGGTCCCTGTGCATGAGAATAAGACACATCAAATGAACAACGTGCACATGAAGTCACATACCAAAAGCAAATGTGACTTTTTCTCTCATGCTGACCAGCATAAGCAGGTCTGCATGAGGATCACTCTTTCTTTTCTTCATTGAGGGTCATTGTTTTCTTAAGTGTTACACAATTCTAGACCTGCCAAAGAAAAGGCAAGAGGCCAGGGCCCAGAACTGCTTTCCAAATAAGAGCATATCTGAGACACTGCTGTCTCCTTCTCTCTGGATGTCATCCAGTGGCAAAGAGGAACATCACAAAATTGCAGCCTGAGAAAAACGGTGCTTCCCACACACACTCATAATTCATAACACCAATCTACATAATTGATGAATTATACACTTAAAAACTACCACTGGTAGTTTTACTTCTGAACAATGCAACAGTTTGGTTGTTTGCTTTTGCAAAAGCGTTTTTGCCAATTAGCTTCAAATTGCGCTTGATGCATCCCCTTGCCATTGTGGAGTTTATTTGGAGATCTGCAAAACAGGGTCCAGACATTCTTGATCTTTTCAGGGTAGATGATTTTTCCAGAAACATTTTTACGTTACACTGGTTGAACAATCACTAAGTAAAGTGATCTAAATACACTTATATCTTCTATAATATATATATATATATATCTTCTGTGAAAGGGCAGGACCATAAAATGTTCTTCCAATCACTTCATTTGGTCTGAATGCAATGATTGGATGTCCTACTTGCCTGTCAGACTATGTATCTGCACACATCAGTGCACTTTTGGAGGAGGTGTGGCTTTGGACAGCACTATGAAGGGAGATTTTATGTTTACAAAGGTAGGTTGCTATAGCTAGCCTTTCTAAAAAGAACTACCCTACCTTTAAGTAAGCGTGACAAAGACAACTGACTTTTGATACTGTATCATGATAACAATAAAACTTGTTTTCCCTGGCTGACTTTTATTTGGCAGTCAGAATGTTTTTTGTTGTTCATATTACACAATATTTCTCAACAAAAGTTGAAACAAAACATTCAGTGCGGCTGTTTCAGAGTTTAAGTCCGAGCAGAACATGGTTTATGTTTCACTGATCCACAATACAAGTGTAACATTTATCGAAGGCCAGAATGCTGACATAAGCACCATAAAGGGTGCAGAACATGGGCCTTGTTCGAACCTTCACTGATGAACGTGTATCAGATGAGTTTTGTGATATGGATCTGCATATAATGAATATGACATCTTTCCTCATTAAATCCAGATGTAGTGCAGTACAATAGAAAGAGTTCAATAGAGTGAACATAATAGTCTAAATGCATGAATTGGTTAAAAAAACGTGTGTTCACACTCACAGATTTTCCTTCAGGTCCCCTGTGGCCTTTGGCTCCTTTTTGTCCAGGTGCTCCAGGTGTGTTATTCTGTGGATTACAATATATGAATATTTAGTTTAGAAAAATACAGTGAATTAATAAAGAAGTCACAGATTGAGGTGTTTTCCCTGTGTATCAGCTCCCATATATCAACCAAAAAAGAAAAAAATGTTTGAATTTAAAACAGAGAAGTTCACATTTACAGTAAAACTATATCAATCAACCAATCAATAACATTTCTGTGCAAGTATTGAATCTGTATCAGTCATAATTATTATGATCCACTTTCCAAAATGTAATGCCTGTGTCTATCAGACAGCTATTTCGCTCTGAAAATGTTTGTCAGCAATTTTGTGGTCTCTACATCTTTTGCCCTGCAGATACATTTATGCATTTGTGTTTTATAGCGCTGTATTATGGTTAGGCTGGTGAGATAATGCTAACCAGCTGTCTTCTTTTAAAGCCATCTCCTCCCATGCTGCTTCAATTACCTTCAAATTCTGCACCTTCAAAGGCCAAAACTGTCACATACCTTTAACTAGCAGCCTCACGGTAGGGACGAGTTTAAGCTGTCACTGCCATTATTGTTTAGCTCTCCATCATTACCTTGACAGATACAGAACTAAGTACAGAGGCCAGAGGAACCCAATCAAATGTTTACAAGGACACGAAAACATTACCAAACAGCCATGGTGAGCAGAAAATCAGAGCCTTTTAAAACACAATACAAATGCTAGTAAAAAACCTTCACATGATGCAGATGTAAGAACAGGGGCCCAAAAAACGAGTGCCAAATTCTCTGCCACAAAGCTGTATCCATGTCTTCAATGTATACGTACCCCAGCTAGCAGTTTTAGGTTGTAAGAACATTTCCAATAAGTAAAAAAAAAACATTAAAAATGTTATTTTGAGTTCTAGGAACGCTCAAAATGTCCAGCTTTTTGGACGTTGTATTAATTACTGCTGGACTATAAGAATGTTATTCAAACTCTTTTAAAAATGTTTTACTAACAATTTAAGATTAAGTTTTGATACAAGACACATAACATAAAAAAACATTCTACTAACGCTACTGCAAGAACTTTTTGATAACTTTGGAAGAACTTTTGAGAATGTTAGCCAACATTCAGAGAACGTTTCCTGTTAGCTTGGACATTTTATCACCCCAAGCCAAAAATTGCAAATCCAATTGTTGAGGAAAGTTACAGCACACCCCGTCCTAACAAGCTGCACAGAGAAGGTATCACGGATGTTTGCAGTACAAACATGCCTAAATTTAATCCCGAAATTTAATCCCTAAATGTAATTTTTAAACACTTTCAAACCTCAGTAAGTATGAGCAACACTGTAGCAAACACAAGCATTAGCAGAAGTCTGCAGAAACAGAACATCTTTAATACAAAGATCATCATGTCTCAGGAAAACATGCCGTGTGATTGATAAAGGCCTTTTCTATAGCATAAACATTATACAGTTATTATACATTACATTACATTATACATGAATCTGCATCTAATCACTGCTTCACACTCACAGTATGTTTAAGTATTTGCTCTTCTAATGTGGATCTTATTCTTTTCAGACATGTTTTGTATTAAAAAGAGCCTTGAGCTGTGTGTGTGTGTGTGTGTGGTACAACTTTGAAAGCTGATCTGTTGCATGCCATTGTCCTTTCCTGAACAAGGCCCAAAACAAATGCGTTAATACATTTGTTTTTAAATCAGATGTATTAAAGTTTTTAAATCCATTCCATATAATTTTACAGATTTATCACTAAAATCAGAACAGAAAAATGTTAATAACAAACAATCAAAAAACAAACAAAAAAAGTCATCAGATGTTATCCGGGCCTGCTCTCCAAAACATTCCATGTTCTGCAGCGTGCATATTTCTGTCATATGTTGTCCAAACCAGTATGGTCTGGCCAACCACAGTGTGAGGCAGATGGGACAGGTTTGTAAAAAAAAAAAAAAAAGAAGAACCAGACAAAGAAACAAAAAAAAGCATCTCAATTTCCTGTGCTGGTGAAAGAGTGAGAGAAAAAAGCATGTTGTTCATTCTTAAAAAGAATTTCTTGAGAAGGGATCATGACCCACCAACAGCCAATGATTATAAAAGTCTTTCACATATGCTCCTCTGTTCCTTTGAAGTTTGGGGTTTTGAATTGACAAGGACAAACACAGCGATGAATAGTGAGCAGTCTGGTTGTTAGATCACCAAAAATGGACTCCAGATGACTACAGATGAAAGCTTGTGAGCGTATGTATTTGCTGTGTATTATATTTTAGATTTTGTGTTCACTAGTACAACCACAAATGAAGCAACAACCACACGCAGAGCAGATGGGTTTGATGGAAATGAAACACAAGTTCATTGCTTTGATTAAAGCATGTTACAGAAGACATCCACCTCTCAGTTCAAACAATGAAACACTAATATCCCACATGTTAAGGGTTAAGGGCTGATCAAATTCATATCACCGTACGAGTTACTACTGTATATTATACAGTAAACGTTATTTCTATATATTATTAACATTATATAACACATAAGACTACACTAAACACTAAAGACTACAAACACTGAAACTAACGCTATAAAATCGCTTGTTTCAGCTTCTACTGTCACATGGTATGTACCGTCACACCCTATAACACATGTTCCAGGTGTTATAGGTCACAGTAAGACTCGCGACATAATGAAATTCAATCCAGGGTGCATTACAAGGTTTGCAACACATGCTTTTGTCCTGATGGCAACTTCTAAATTGTTCCTTTGGAAAGTTTGAACTCCTAAATTCCAAGACAAACCTCTCAACATCTAGATTCTGTTGTGATTAGACCATAAGAAAACAAAGCATTAAAACGTTCTGCAGTTATAATCCTGCAGATGTACAAACAGGCCGGGAACAAAAGATCAAAGTCCAGAAAGTGTGCAGTGTTTCTTGAAATATTTCCGCTGCAGAAGTGCACAGTTTGACAACATAAACAGCAACATTAGCTAATGTTGTCCAATCTGGGACCAGATTCCTGTCAATTTCCAATTAGCATCCAGCTCCCAATGAGATAAAATGAGCAATGACCCCAGCTGATTCAATTTTGTTGTTTCATTCAAGCTACCAGTGGTCTCCTGACCACCCCAGATGGACAGAGTTGTTTATTTGGGATTAATTCAGATTATTGTGAATGTAAACACAGAGCAGAACGATTGCATCTTTGAGTTGTTTGTACATGTGCTTTCAAAAGGGATCCAAACACAACAGCCCATGCAGGGCTGGAACACGTGGATTAATCAGTTTTGAGCAACAGAGTGTAAAATGAGAATCTATTTACTCAGGTTTGTGAGAGTTTAACCTAATATACTACATGGGTTCTGTCAGAATCATTGAGGTAAAAAGGACACTCTGGAATAAAGGCAGTAGTGCTTGTCTGTGCAAAATGCCAGGGTGTCGTAGATGATTGCTAATGTCTTCTTAGAGGTTTTGGATGGTTGCTAGGGTACTGCTAAGAGGTTGCTTCTGGATGTTCTGCAGGGTCACTAGGGTGGCATCAAGGTTTCTCTTCTAGCCAGATGTTGGATGAGCTTCGCACCATGGATGAGCTTGGATGAGCTTTGCATCGTCTCAAAACACTGCAAAAGCCAGCCTACTGGCTATTCTGAAAACAATGTTGTGATGTCATAGGTGAAACATCTTACTAATGGACCCATCAAATGACCGAGTCCAAGTCTCCTCCACTTCCTAATATCCATGATTAGACACAGAAAAACAGCGCTGGAACACATGCTGTTTAGTGAGTGTTGGAGACCCATATGTTGGATTAAAGTGTCTGGGGGCTGTTTGTAAGAATGTAAAACAGCTGAGGCTTTACAAAAAAAGGCCAGAATTGTACTTCCAAAGAACTTCTGCACTCGATATCTAACAGCGGCGTTCAATAACTAATCGCTTTCTTGTGTAACCAAGCCAATATTTTATTCATTCGACTTCTAAAAAAGCCCTTTGTTTGTTAGTGCATGCATATAACAATGAAAAAGTTGTTTACCTCACTTGATTTAATGAAAAAGAGACATCCTCATAAGAAATAGCTAGAGAAAATTCAAAAGCAGAAGATCTCTTTTCAAGTCATTTGAATCTGAGGTGTCTAATAAAAATACAGCCTTCCTAAATAAAAATACAAGCTTTGCTTCCCCGACAACCAAGAGACACAATGTCTGTCTGGCCTTAAATCTGGTAACAGCAACAAAGAAGCAGAAAGAGACTCCAGAATTCTCTGTGATGCATGTGTAACTGCCATGCAAGACAGATGGTTGACAAACACTTTAAAGGAATGTTCTGGGTTTAATACAAGTTCAAAGAGAACGCAGTTATTTATCCCTCATTTAAAAATGTTACACAAAGAAATGAATAATGCATTCATTTTACATTTACATTTAGCAGACGCTTTTATCCTTACAGTTTATCCTTTTATCAGTACATGTGTATCCTGGGAATCAAACCCACAACCTTTGCGCTGCAACAATCCTCTATCAGTTCTCTATAACACTTTTCAACAACAGTAAAAACCTAACACAGCCGCTTCATTTTACAGTGAGACCAGCATCACATGACCAGCGGGAATACTACAGACTTCAAATAGGGCAAATTCAATCATGGCTGACAATCTAAATATCTGTAATTCATTTCATACTAGTGTTTTAATTAAAATACAATCTATGAATTCCTGTGTTTAAACCCTCGTTTATGGCACTGTTGACTTCCATTGTAATTGAATTGCTGTCAAATGGCCTTATGTTGCGAAAATGAGCAGAAATTATTATATACAGTATCTGACGATATGCAGAAATGCTGTCATGAAAGCTTACCTTGTGCTGAACCCAGCACATTCCTTTAAGACAGAATCTATCAGAAACAGATTAAGATGGGGGAGAAAAACAGGAGGGAAATGAAACGTGCGGCACCGAAAACTTGGACTCTGCTGGGAAGACTGAAGGAAGAGAAAAAGAAGAAAATCAATAGAAAACAGACAAGCACTGACACACGCATCATTCACTTACATCCAATCCTGGGTCACCTGGCTCTCCATCATCTCCCTTGGGTCCAGGAGTTCCTTTTCCACCCTTCAGAGAGAGAAAGAGAGCGAGAGAATAATTGGATCAAAGGGAATCTCTTTGCTGTGTCAGCTTATCATCCTCCTCCTCTATAATATCTGGACTCTGAGCTTCAGTCTAGACAATTTACATCTGCTAGAGATAAGCAAACTCAGCTGTGTATTACAACACAACCACCTTCTCCTGTAAGACTTATAAACGCTGATCCCTGATCAATCAAACCAATTGTGTTGTATAAGAATAAAAACGTAATACAATGAAAAAAATCAATAAATTAAATTAATGACTCAATATTAATCATATCACATATGCAGATTTTTAAAACTGTTAATAATTTATATTAGACACTCTCTTAATAATTTAGAAATTATATTTTCATGACCTGGGCATTATGGTCGCTATTACCAACTAGTCTTTGGTTGGAACAACATTCCTGTTAAAGAATGTTACTATACTAGGAATGTTACTACTGTTACTAATGATACTATATTTAAGGCTGGAATGGCGGGTGACAAAAATGATGCACAAGCCCCTAACCTCAGAACAAGGCCGAACCCTAAATCTGATTGGTTGATAAGAATGTTGATCCAGGAACACTTCCTACTTGGCAAAATTTTGGTCATCAGGGCAATGCACAATGTTCTCTGTGCTATAAAAACAGAAATAACCTTCCTTGAGGTTTAGGACACTTACTGGTTCCCCTCGATCTCCTCTTGGTCCAGGATAACCCTAAAACAATGCAAAACGCAACACATTTATACACTGTATACTCAATATGATGTTTGAGGGTTTGCTTATTAAATTGAATTGAAAGATATCAAACCTGGAAACCATGGCAACCCTCAGTTCCGTTTCCTTGTGGTCCATCATTTCCCTGTGAGAGAAGAAAACATCACTACAGTCAGTCAACTGAATTTGATTGTTTAAAACCATCTCCACAGGATACAAGATACAGTACATAGGACTTACTCACCCTCTCTCCCATCAGGCCTCTGTCTCCTGGGGCCCCTTTGATTCCTCTGGGCCCTTTAGGTCCCTAACACACAGACATACAACATGAGCGAAGTTATTGTATTTCTCCTCAATGTCATGTCACTGAAATATGAACAGGAATAACTGGAGGACAGGCACGAACACAGGAGCAGCCTTACTCACCTCAGGCCCAGTGGGACCCTCATCGCCACGGTAACCTGGTGCCCCGGCCCTTCCTTGCTCACCCTATTTGGGAATTTGAAAAACAAATGGTCATTTGTAAAAACATTTAAAGGTAAATAGTGCAAGAAATGCAATTTTGTTTGAAAGAAAAAAATTATGAAGCACATGGTGTTACACCATTACAATTTAAACAAGCGTTAAAATCTGTGTATGTTGGAATACAATGGGAGTGAATAGTGACCGAGCTTGTCAGTCACTACAACACAACGTCATGGCAATTCGTAACTATTTTACGCTTTACAGATTCAATGGCTAATTCATTCAATCTCATTCACCCGTTTTCCTACGACCTGCTTTCTTCTCAGTAATGGTTAGGGGTGGACCTTCTTGCTTGCTATTTGTCTCAAAAACTATGGTGAAAACATTTATGTTTTCCCATGAGATCGGGCTGGTCATTAACATTCTACATAACATCTTTAGCGATCCACAGAAGAAAGCAAGCCATATGGATTTGGAATGACATAAGGGTGAGTGCACGATTTTTATTTTTAAACTCTTTATTTTTACTCTCTTTAAGAGTAAAGGGAGTGAATATTCAACACAGAAGGCCATTCATGCTCAGATGACAGCATATAGAAAAAGTTCTATACATATCTAAAGTTCTGATGTTTAGTTTTTATTGGACAATTGAGTCACTAGTTACACATATACCTGCAGTAAATGACTCAATAAAAATCACCTTTTTATTCAGTTATTGTTTACTTTCATATTTGGCATTTCCCAGAGAGAAACTGACACATGGATGAATTACATTAGTCAAATAACAGACTTTGGAGAGCAGTGGTCTGTGCTCATGAGTTCAGAAACTCATCCATATTTCCACCTATTTGAACACTTGGTCCATTTCCTCCTACCTGCTTAACTCTGCTGGAAAATAACCCATAACCCTGCCAGGACATGAACCAATAAAAACAAACCTTCTTTCTTATAGCTGTTACTAGAGTTCCTTCTAACAAAAGGCTTAAACTAATGATATGCTAGTGATATCAAATGTGCGGCAGAAGCACAAAATTACAAACATCTGTGGAAATGCCAGTCCTTATATAAAATATGTTATAAAATATGTTTACATTCATGCAGTTGACAGATACTTTAATCCAAAGCGACTTCCAGCACATTCAAGGTATGCCTTTCATCGGTTTGTGTGTTCTCTGAGAACAGAACCCATGACCTTGGTGTTGCATGCTTCCATCAAGTATATGTGAGAAGGCAAACCCCAAAGCATGTGGGACGTGTAATGGCCATGTAATTTTGTTTTTGAGAAACAACAGGTTGTTGAGAGAACACTATGAAACTGAGGAATCGTTCCGCACACACATGCTCCAAAAGCAACGTATGTAAAGCTCCAGAGGAAATTTAGAGTCCTGAGAAGCAATGGACTTTGCTCCTTCATGCAGTAATATCTGGAAGTTAACAAGAGCTGCAGAGGGAGATTAAGTGCTGACAGAACCAGCATTTATGGAGTTCTGTGCCACAGCTCCAAGGCCAAAATCTCAATAGATTAGCTTGTTCGTGATAGGAAATCTTGAGTCAGGTCTGGCATGTACAGCCACTCTGAGGGTCCTTCAAGTGGTCTTGCTCAGACAACACATATGTATCAAATTTAGGTGAAAATGAAGGTTTGGAGACTTATCAGTTCTACATCCAAACCACCGTAATAACACTCATCGTCATGTTATCAAAACCACAAAACATAAACTAACATTTTATCCGAATTCCTCAGATAAAATCTTATATTAAATCTTATTTTTTCAAATTGCCTAATCTTTTAGATTGTAGTTTCCCCAAGTTCCTGTGGTATTCTGTTCATAGTGTAAGACTTGGGTCCTTCTTTCAATTAAGTTTATGCATATTTTTCATATTTGCGCATATTTTTTCATCAGTATTTTCATCTTTTTCATCTAACGTTCTCTAAAATTTCTCTCAAAGTTATCAAAAAAGTTCTTGCAGTAACTTAAGGAAAACATTTTTAGCATTACGTATCATATATGAAAAACGTTATTCTTAAGTTGTTAGTGGAATGTTTAGAAAATGTTCTTTTAACCAAGCAATAATGTTAATAAATGTAAAAATGTGGGACATTTTGAACGTTCCTAGAAAATTCGAAATAAAATGTTTAATGATTTTTTGATTCAAAACGTAAATGTTATGGAACCATTAATACAACCTAAAATTGTTAATTAGTTCATACAGAATATATGCATTTCCATTCAATCCCCTTTATCAGCTAAAAAAAACAATCTACGACTTTTAATGTGATTATGATTTGGGTGGAGAAGACTTACAGTGTGAGTGAGTTTCAGACACCCATTCAACAGCTAAGCTCAAATGACATCGCCTTTTACTACATAAAGCATAAGCTATTTTTGTCAGAGGAGAACATTTGCTTTTTGGTATTAAAATACTTCTGTTAAACTGGATCTGCTGCTCAGTCCTCAACTTGCCCCGCCATGTCTAACAATGTCCATCTGGAGACCATCTGACCTCAGAAACTTACAGATCTTTCTTTCTTTTCTTCTCCTACAGCTAAAATGCCACAAATGGTGAAACCACTGGATGCTTTTCTTTGGTCTTTTTGTCCATTTATCTCAATTGGCCTACGAGAATACAAGGGGCCTCTAAACATGCCAGTGTTCTGAGGTCATAAGCTTTCATCCTTGTTCAGACTCTGAACTAGGCCCCTATGTTTTACATACAACACAATTCTTTGCCATGTAATTCTGGCTGGACCCCATGATATCAAAATTAGAGGTCTGTGGCTTTCAGTCCATGTGTTAGCTTTGAGGGCATCGATTTACTAGTTTACCTTAAATGTTAATAAAATATCCAGGTTTAAGATTTATAGTCTTCCAAAGAAAGATTTCTTGTCTTCCAGAAAAACGGCTTCAAAATATTGATGACTCTTCCTGCACCAGACAGATTTTTGTCCTATCAAATGTTAGAATACAATTGTTCCTCCTCCTGCAACTGACTGGCAGGAAGAAAATCATGGTTCATGGCTGTGACATAACTAAAGCCTTTTGGCAATATAGAAAAGGGTATAAGCCCTTTGTTATATCCCGCCCATTATATTCATGCTTCAACAGGAGCTACATAAACACGGATGTATTTTTAAAGGCCCAGTGTGATTTCGCAGATTTATAAAGATGATAAGATGTTTAGATTCGGTGGCTTGATCTCTTAGCAGTGTACTAATGTTTTGAAACTACACACAAGGCCTTTAACTACTCTATAAAGATGTGACAGATAAACTTCTCTCAATCATACAAACTCAGAATGTGTTGTGAAACACTGATGATGGTTTTCTTCACTCACCGGCTCTCCGTTTGGTCCCGCTGAGCCCTCGCGTCCTTGCTCACCTCGGGGTCCTGGCTCACCCTACAAGAGTTACAACCATCAACTTCCACTGCATCTTTATGTAAGTTTTGTGTTCTTTATGTTTATTTAATATATTATTTTACTTCTCGATTGCAAATAAACCTGCAATTTACATTGCAAATTCATTATTTATTGAATTCGTTTAAAATCATGTGTATGTACACGGTCCCATTTAGTATATTATAACGAATGCAAGATGTGTTTATTTTGATTCACAAATGTGTATTTGATTTTCAAGACATTTGCAAGTGTCATCTCACTGATCAGTGGGAGAAGAAATATGGTCAACATAAAAATCAGCATTGTCTCCAACACATTTACTGTCTTAATATGTTATTGGTTTTATTCTGCATGATTCATGCAGATGTTTCTAAAGGCAAAAATGTTAGTAATCTTAATAATCTTTTATTAATTTTTTAAGGTTTCAACCTATGGGTGCTGATTCTAAAGGACAGGAATTTCTGGTTACATTCTTCAATAAAACATTCAGATCTTGTGTCTGAATTCTGAAACAACTTTCTTTTTTGGCTAATGTCACCAATGGAGAAACTTCAACCAGTGGGTTTCACGAGGGAAGCATTTCCTCCACAACTGAGAACTGGCAAATGTTGTACCACATTTTACGATCTAATCAATTGTTCATAGTGTTTTAAAATTGAATCTGAAAGATGCATTATGGGATAGTTTTGGGGGGGGAATATACTCACAGGCTCGCCTCTAGGTCCTCTGTTACCACGGGAACCTTGTTCACCTTTCTCGCCAGGTGTGCCCTATAATTATATAAAAAAACATACATTCAGAACACCTAAATATCTTAATTATCTGACCGTATGTAGGAAATGCAAACAGGTCCGCACACACTGAAGATAAATTGGACCCACGTACAAGAAACGGTTTAGATTAAAAGTTTAGCGCATTATGAATTAAGACATCTGGTTACAGTAGGACAGAAGCAAATCGAAATGCTTGATTACTCTTTCTCCTTTTGTTCCATCTGGCCCTGGTGGTCCCTGAAACAAGAGGAAGAAATGGAATGAACTGTTAGATAACCCAAAAGTCAGGTCTGTCAGACATTATTAAAGTATATATACTGAGAAACTGTTAGACCAGTGAAAGCTCTTACATCATCGCCTCTCTCGCCTTTATCACCATTGGCACCACGAGGACCCCTGTCTCCCTGTATCAACAAACACAGTGGGATTCTGTATTGACATTTATGTATATGGCACTTACAGTGATATTAACTTACAGTGTATCCCTTTGGGTAGTGCGTCCCAAACTGGGTTACGATGGTGGTACACAAACTTTTTTCATTACAGCACACAATATAATATAATGTACACCATTATACAAAGTTAGGGAAGCACTGTTTTGGAGAATTACCGGCCATAGCAGCTGTTGATTGTTACATGAAAGAATATTTTTTATTTTATTTGTTTATGCATTTGGCAGACGCTTTTACCCAAAGCAACATACAATTTATCAGTACATGTGTTCCTTGAACCCACAACCTTTATACTGCTAACACAATGCTCGCCCAGCTAAGCTACAGGAACACTGAATACCTCAGCAACTTCCAAATTGAAATCTGACATACGTAATACTTCAGAATTCTTCTTAAATTCATTTAAGTGATAAAGAGGTTTGTCTGTACCTTGCCCCCTGAAGGTCCATAGTTTCCGGGTCTTCCTGGCTCACCGTCTCTGCCAGGATCACCCTGAAAGCAACAAATAAACCCTGTAGATATGTTCCCAAGTTTTATTGTTGCAGATTACTTCCATGGCTGAGACAGATGTGCTGGGTAGTAAATGATTGTTCATACGGTGACCCTAAAATATTTGGACACCTTCGTCATACAGATGTATAAATGCCATAATATCGGAGACCATATCAAAAGTGTGGCATATGCAAACAAACAATGCTAGATCATGCCTATAATGTTACAGTCATTTCAAAATGACTTTTACCCGGCTGATCCTAGGCTGGTTTTAGTGGATATATGAAGTCAGTTCCTCTCAAATTTACAAAGGTGTCCAAGCAGATTATGGTTTATGTGGCTTAAGTGTCTGTATACTTTTCAGGGCCACTGTATTTAAACCGATATCCTGGTTATTAGTTTTGACTCTTACTCTCTCTCCTTTGGTTCCATATGAACCGGGGTCTCCTTTAGGTCCTGCTTCTCCTTTTAAACCCTGTATGATGAAATAACAAATGTCATTTATGATTAAATGTGTACATGCCACCACACATTATATTATCCTTTACTATATGCTTTATCACACACTGTAGATGAAGTACAAACACACTGCTGCAAAGAAACGTTTCTGAGAGCAGCCTGAATGTTTGGCAGCTCAAGAGACAAACATGCCTCATTCTGTGTCCAGATGCAGACTGAGTGGAAACAGCCACGTGTAAAACGGAGTGACACACCAAACAGCCAATCAGCATCACCCAAGGGGGGGGACATTTGCAATGGATCGTATATAGAACAAGATCCATCCTCCCAGCCAATCAGCTTCCAACGCATATTTGAAGATGTGGATCTATAACGTCCAACAATCTTAAACGCATCTGGATCCAGTCAGTTTGATGCAGGCTCGCAAACACGCCCGGCTTCACACATTCATGCACTCCGTTGCACTCACGGGTGTCAATAAACACACACAAAACTCTTGTAAACACCTGGAGAGGTAACAGTTACACTCACATCAGGCCCCGGTGACCCTTTGCAGCCTGGAAGACCAGTGAACCCGGACTCACCCTATGAAATAAAATACAAACACACAAAACATAAACATTCTTCTTCATGGTGGGTGTTGGAGGCAGCATAGAGGTATAGTGTGGGGTCAGGGGTTAGAACTGCATACAATTAACTTGAGAGTGACATCATGCTAGAAGACGGTAAGAAAACAAAGTGTCAGGCAAAGTAATTCAAGGGTTTGCAATGCAGATGAAGAAAAATAGCAACGGATAAAGATTAAGGTAGTAAATTAAATCACGATACGACGTTTTACAGTGTGTTTACATCTATCATGAGCAGATGTGGGGGAGTGCAGACAAGAGATAGCGATTTGTTAAGTGGAAAATGTTCTGATGAGTTGAGAACATGCTGAGAAGACCCAGAGTTAAGGACAATGCAAGGTCAAAGGTCAGAGGCACAAAGACCACACCATTTTCCCAATGGGGAAACAATTAAGAGGTGAATGGAAGAGGAAATGGAAAAACAGTTCAAAATAAAACACAGACTAGATAGACGGCCACGCAGCACGCTATGTACTGAAAAGAGAAACATTTACTGTACATACTGTTAATGTGAAATCATACACAGGATGCCAGAGAAAGCAGTACGGGAAGCTGAGAGAAACATCATTTTAAATCCCAAAGCTGTGCTGGAATGAACAAAAGTTTACCCATATTTACTTTAAAGGAACAGTTGGTAAGTCATTTTGGATCTCGGGCCCCATTCATTTAAAATAAAAAAACCTCTTTTGGGTCTCCACAAATAAAGACAGTCATATGGGTTTGAAACCATGAAAGTGAGTAGAACTGTTCCTTTAAGATTTTGGGTGTTATTTTAAATGTGTATGTATTAAATAAAAAGGGCCATAATACTTACCTTCTGCCCATCAGCACCATCAAGACCATGTGCTCCTTTGTCTCCCTGAAAATACGATTGAAAGTATTTTAGCATGTCAGACAACTTCACTGTTATGTGAAGTTACACATAACATAAGTTATGCTTCACTGTAAGAGTCAGATGATAAATGCCCACCTTGAAGCCTTTATGTCCTCTGTCTCCCTGTGAATAAAACAAGAGTGTGTTAGCGACATTCCACAGCCCCGAAATAAATCCTAAGAATAAATAAGTGATTCGGAATGTGCACTGACAACATTTTTGCGGAGTCAGCAAGAAAGCTAAGCTTTCTTTAAAAAATGATTGAATAATGTTTTCATAACCAAGCAATAATGTTAATACACTGTCTAAAAAAATGGACGTTTTGAATGTTCCTAGAACATTAAAAATGATTTTTTTGTAACTTAATGGAAACGTTACAAAACGTTCCTACAAACTAAAATTGTTAGCTGAGTTTTTACCTTTTCACCTCTTATTCCTTGGTCTCCCTGGAAGAAAACGAAAATATTACCGATTATTCCTTCATATATCAACTGTAACACACACACTGTAAATATTTGCGAGAAAAAGTATTAGACAAACCTTCATTCCTTGGTAACCGACTGGACCAGGGACACCAGTTTGTCCCTAATAGGACAAGCAGAGGAAAGAAGTGACAGAGAGAATAACACAATGAGGCCTACAGGATTGGGTTTTCATAAATAACTCAAGTTAACTAATGTTTACATTGTTAACAATAAGACTGTCCTCTTGAACCTTTTTATGTTATCACAAAAACTCCTGGTGACATGATCAACAGGCCAGGCCCATTAACAGGCGACATTATTATAATCAGAGAATAAACAAGGAAAGAGGTAGGTTAAAGGTGAAGTACAGTAGATAGTATTTTACCTTCTAAAAAAATTTTCTCATTTCTATAGTTAATCCACAGAGACAGCTATAACTTAACTTTTATAGAGTGACTTCCAGAAAAGTTTCAACACTACGGTTCAGTGGTATCTAACCATTGCTCTGTACCTTCAAAGTCATTAAGATAAATAAAAAAAAAATCAAACAGAGGAGGGGGAACATCCATAGATTCCCGGAAAAGACAGAGTGTCACAAAGTCTTTCTTTAGTCTTATGAGGATATACCTCCTTTGTGTTTATGCAAAGGTCTTACATCATGTCTACACAATCAACAGTCAATGTAAAATAATGGAAAAGCTGGCTCTCTCACCATAAACGTTACCTTAAGCTTGCCTAAAAATCAGAGATCTGTATTATGATTGGTTTGTTTTCTGGACCAGTGGCAAAAGAAAGACAACAGGAAGTGTCGAATACCGCTTTTCCGCATCTTTCCTGCATCTCAGCATTCTATTTCTCTGATGCTTCTATCACTTTAGCTTGCTTACCGGAGGACCGACATCTCCTTTCTCTCCCGGCATGCCTGGTCTTCCAGTCTCTCCCTGCAGAAAATGGAAAATGTATTTCCACAGTCCATAGTGTTTGTAAAGTATCATGGGAATCAAAAGGTTATTTAATATGAAAGGATGATTAGATGACTGAATTGGTAGATGGACAGGCAACATAAACAAATATACAACCTTGCCTATATTTTTACAAATACTCACTCTGCTTCCTGGCAATCCAGGGGGTCCCTGGGGGCCATCTGGGGCCTGTGTAAACATCAAATAAAATAGTCAGAAACAGGAAATAGTTCAATTTATATAGATTGGTCGAATTTATTGCTTTATGTTTGAGAGGAGCAGACAGCTGATGTTACTTACAATGCAGTCAAAGGAGCAGCACTGAAGGAAAGATCGATAAGATACAATTAATATCACCACCAAAAACAATCTTAATGTACAGCATCATACAATTTAAATTAAAATTTTAATTAAAAAGGTAATGAAAGAAACATACCACATCCTTTGTTTCATTTGTCTGAAAGGGAAAAGAGGAGAGGAAAAATGATACTTAAATATTTATATATATTTAGCTATAATTAGATAAATCTACATACTCTGTGGGCATAGGCCAAAAAGTCCTGCTTATACCATTTTACCATCAACCATTTTTGATGCAGCACAGATGAAAGAAGTTTATTGATTTGTAGTTAGTGGTCTGAGTTCATGTGTTTTAGAAACTTCTGTATTAATATTATCTGTAACACAGACATGATTAACCATTGTTCTAAAATATTCACTCATACAATTTTAAGCAAATTGCAGAGTTGCTCATGCCTTCGTTTAAGAAAATCAGTCCTGTGTGCCTTTTTCTCATTCTAGCTCCATAAATCCACAGGAAAACCACATAACAGCCTTGTTGTGGCTCATTTGTGCTGTGACACTCACAATCATATTGATGATGGTGCGTATGGTGCTAATCTGTGTGGAGCGGGAGTTGTCTGCAGCTGTGAAGTTTTGCCTATAATTCATGTTTGTGGCAATGACAGAGAGTCTGGTATCCTGGGAAGAAAACAATTAAAAGGAAAAATGAATGCTTGTCGAAATGTCTTTATTTCTCACGCGACACACAAAATCATTCATTACACCCCAATGAATTACGTACTCCCAACATTTCATTTAAGCATAAAGTTTGGTCCATTTTTAACACATGCAAAATAGTTCTCATAACATTTTTTACAACGAGTCTGTAGATGCTTTTTGTATCAGACCACACAACATCAGAAACTGCAGACTTGACAACACATTTTCAGCTCATCATATAAGTGTAAGTACAGTATCTCCTACTGTATGTGTACAGTACCTCCTGGTCAGGTGAGATGGCCACGGCAAACACTTTGATGCCATGCTGGTGCGCCTCATTGGCAGCCTCTTGGATCCCACCGCATGGCTCCTTGTATCCGGTCACAGGGTGACCATCCGTTACTACCACAATGTACTTGTTTTCATGATAATAGCTGCCGCTGGAGGCAGATGAGAAAGTTGTTTTCAGAAACAGTTACAAGATGCTAAAAGTTTGATAACAACAATGTGTGTTTGTGAACATGTATGAGTTTCTCTACATTCACGTACGCTCTCTTCAGCTCGCCAATGCCCTTCCTGATGGCGCAGTCAGTGTACGTCCCCTTGCCGATGTATCTGATTCTGTTGATGGCGGCCTTCAGGTCAGAACGTTTCGTGTTCAGGTCGACTAATTCCATCACCAGCTCGGTTTCGTCACTGTAATGTAGCGCTCCGGAGTTCCATACTACTTCACGACCACACGGCTGTCGTCTGGCAACAGAGCATTGTACTTATTCAAAAAGGCGCACTATGTGAAAATAATTTGTTTTGTGTTATGTTTTTGTTTTACTAGATGATACAGCAGTGGTCTTGGACTCCATACTGACGCTCCCCTACTTCTACAAAGATTAACTTTTTAGGTTAATGTCAGACCAGGGGTGCCCAGTGCTGCTTCTGGATGTACCCTGCAGAGTTTATCTCCGACCCTTATCAAACACACCTGAACCAGATAATCAAGGTCTTACTAGGCATATTAAAAACTTCCAGGACACTGGCCCCCCTGAAAAAAGATTGGCCACCCCTGTTGTAAACGAATATGTAGCTGTATTTATTACACATTATTTTTTTCACCTGAAAATGTCTAATTACAAGATAAAATGTGTAGTATTCTCTGGCCTGGTCATGTGATCTCAACATGGCAGCCCCCACGAGAGAGTACAACCATACGTGCAGTAACACTACATTTTTTCACAGAAGATTAATATAAATATATAGTATTATAATAATAATAATAATAAAAAGATATAAATATATTTTAAACCACTGATTGCTATCAGGATGTGAAGACACTTTCAACCAGTATAACAAAAAATAACCCTGCCTTTTAAAGTGTATGTTAGAAAAAATGGAAGATTACTTGGATTAAAAACGTACATGTCTTTCAGCTCATCGATGAAGAGATTAGCGAAGGTCTTGATCTGATTGATAAAGAACTCTGGGGGATTGGCTCTGAGGGCCACACTTTCAGATGTGTCCAACACAAAGAACAGATCCACAGGACATTCTGCAGAAACACAGCGGGACCATCACAAACATCAAATCAATCGCATCAGCCACAATACAGTTTCTGCCCCACTGTTATTTATAAATCAACAGATTTACAGATCAGTAGATTGTTTTATTAGGAGGAAAGGGATCAACAGTACATCCAAAATTTATGGTAACTTCTGTTTGTGTTTCCAAGCATTTCCATAATTACAATATTCCAGGTATTCTAGATATTCTATTTTTTCCCCAAAATTGCATAAAATAGACAGAATATGAAATTTTGTTTAAAATATCATGTGATTAACATTTGCTATTCATTATGTAGCTTCCTAATCATGCTTTTCTTAGAAAAATTATGAGCTCCCCCTATTGGTGGATGATAAAATTTGGTGGCTTGTCATCCAATGGGCTATCCGAGAAATGCGATCACCTGACCTGAATATCAGAGTCATGTGACACTACAGGTGCTAAATAAGGTATTACAGTGTACAAAACAGGTATGCAAACTGGCCTATGTATGGATGTGTACAAAGGTACGTACAGTATAGCAATGATATATATAATATAATATATAGAGTATACCTTAATGGTATAGTTTCACCTGATCTAACCATAAAACACATTTTCTTAGGACAGTCTCATTAACACCATAATAACATAAAAACAATAATTATAATATACGATCTCTTTCAATCATAATATTGTATCACACTGAATTATAATTCTAATATACTTCAGTGTAATTCTAATATAATAAGTGTAATTCTAATACAATTCTAATCTATAATTCTAGCTGAGGTTTCTGTTGTTCATATTATCATTTTCTGCATAGCAAACAGCCAGCTCGAGTTCAACATTAATGTCAAAACCAAACAAACATGTTCATCATTGTATGCATATGGAGACATGATCATCTCTATATGCATATGTCACTTTGCATGAGATAAAATATGGGGACAGTTTTACTGTTTGGATAGTGGTCATGGGTACCTATATTAAATACTTACTACTATTTAAATCCTTTACTTACTATACCTTACACTTACTATAATCTACTTATTACTGTACACAACTGTAATATAGTATACGTACAATAACGTGCATTATAATACGTCCTGGCAAAACATTTTAACTTAGCTGTGCATTATTGAAACAAAACACAAAATGTGCAATGCTTTGAAATTATCCATATAGTTCAGCTGCATGAAACGCTTTATTTGATGCTGTATCCGATGCGTTACCATTGGACGTAATTCAGCTGACTTTTACGCACTACAGCTACTTTTACGCACAAGCCAGCAGTTCACAATACAAAACCAGACATGCAAAATGTATTTCATTACAAACAGGACATATTCAGCCTAACAAATGAAGTATAAAGCGATGTCATTACCTTGGAAATAGGGTCGTTTAGAGAGATCCTGAGCGCAGACCGCTGCCCAAAGTGCGCACAGAGCGGCCAACATATATCCATTACGCGCCATGTATCCCGGTGAAATGAAGGCACGATAAACGTGCAAACTTCAATTGAGAAATGCACAGACAATATAAGGGGACATGAAATACAGAAACAGGTTGGGATGAGATGAACTAGGGGACAATGGGACGATGCGTCCGCTAAGAGCGCAACGCAAACCGAAACGCCTTAAAGCACAAGAGAGAAGGAGGTGGAGTTCAGTCTGCTCATGTCTCATCAGGTTCATCTATAATAAAGCAGATACACAGATTTAGGCCTGAACTACCTCGGGATGTAAGGTATCGTGTTTAAAAGGTTACTTCAGGTTTACACAGTTGTTGGTTTAAGCTCCATCCCTAAATTATAGAAATGTTTTGGCCAAAATGGCACATTTTATTCTAACACGTTGCTATGCAGATCATTTGTTAATATTTAAATACAAGTACAAATATCAAATTGATGTATATAATTTACTAATTGCATTCATTATGGCTAATACAGAAAACTATTATCATTTATCATTATGTATGTGTGACCGCCTTCATGTATTGCATAAAGTTTTCAGAAATGCCAGAATTGTTTCTTATTTATAAAATATTATTGAGACACTGGGGACTAATACGAAATGGCCATATTTATTGCAAAAGCAATAACTACCTATGAAATTGTTGCTAAAAGTATGGTTACTATGGTAATATTTTTGCCATAATATTTAGTAATGCAGCAAACTACCCAAAGAGAGTATAAACGAAACATCTGACAAAATGTTCAAATCTTCCAGATCACATCTGTATTTCGTCTGCAGATCAATAGAAATAGAAGAATGAAAAGAAAAGAGAGAGAGAGAGAGAGAGAGAGAGAGAGAGAGAGAGAGAGAGACTCATCTTTCATTGAAAGAGAAACAGCGCCACCCATGTGCAAGTTTTGTCCAGTTGCACTGTGCTCTCCAAGCTCATATTGGCTCACTTATTAAGGAGAGCCACAGGTTTCTTCTCAGCTATTATACATAGGAAAACATTTCCTATGATCCATTTTCATTTTGAGAGCAGAACTGAATGTGGATCAGATGCGTAACCGCACACTGAATGTCCAAATGTAACAGTTTATGAATTAGCCAAATATTGGTGAACCACTAACCAGAATTTTCAGGGTGACACATTCAATGTGTATAAAAGCAATTTGTGCCCAGCTAACAGGGATCTTGTTTGCATCTTATTTATGGAAAATGTACGAGATTATGTAAATGTGTGTAGCGCTAAAATTGGAAACTGGGAAAGAGTGGTGGTAAAGTTGAAAAATAGTGGCAAATGACTAAAGGAGTAAACAACAATATGATTTGGTAATAGAGGAATATTTTCCCATTTTTGGCCTGTAATGGGTCCTGTATGAGCTGGAGTGGTCAGGAAGACACTGAGGGAAAGATCAGGGTGATCCCTGTGAAACCAAAAAATGTTTCCTCAAAAAACGACTGTGCCATCATCATAAAACAGTAATGACATCAAATAATTACTGTGATCTTTATATGGAATTCCAGTTTAGTTACACTACAAGTAATGTCCAAGAAACATTTTTGTATGCTGTACCAATTATGGATGATTTGGAAAAGAGGGAGAAAGGTGTAAATGTTTTTGTTTGTTTTGAAATGTTTTGGATCAGTTTCACCCCCTGAAGAACGGCTTCATTTTGAAAATTTTAGGATCTTTTGGGCTCAAATCCATCAAGCATTTTAAGTGAAATTGATATATTTTTGTCAGATATGGTGACCCATACCTGAAATGTGACCTCTGCATTTAACCATCACTGGTGAGGAGTGAACACACGCTGCAAGTCGTGAACACACACACACCGGGAGCAGTAGGGGGTTAAGTGCCTTGCTCGGGGGGCACTTCAGTTGTTACCTGTCAGCACTGGCATTGAACCTGCAACCTTCTGATTACAAGCCCGACTCACTAACCAGTAGGCCACAACTGCCCCTTTGATATCACTTTACCACTGATCTCATACTCTCCCTTCTTTATTTTTCCCTCATGAAAGAAAGAAAAAATATTCTAAGCCCTAAGATTGAGAGGTCGAAGGGGGAAAAGCCATCTGGTAAAAATCTGGATTTGATAGGGGAGACTTCTGACAGCTGGGCCGGTTCCTTCAGGTCCCTTAAAAGACTGTTCTGACATTCTGGGGGGTGGGTTGGAGGGAGTTAAACACATCTCTGGGAGATGCCTGGGGTCCTTAAAGGTTTCTATTTTCACAGCACAGCAGGTAAAATATAACTTATAACAGGACTCTGACAAAATAGATGTGTCATACAGTTGGGATCGAAAGTGAAAAAGTGAGATGGATATGGGTTGTTTTTTTGTTATTTGTGCATATGACAAAAATGTTTCCTGCTCTGTAACCATGGTACTGTGAAATTTTTTGTCCATAGCAAGGGATATACATTCAAAAACATTGAAAGATGGACAATAATGCATGTGTATTTTCATCCTGCTTGTGAAATGCATCTGAATAATTAGTCACTACAGCTTTAGGAAAAATATAAAAAAATGAATACACTGGCCTTCAGTATTACATTTGGTCCAGATAGGAGAGTCTGCAAGATTTACGTGGAATGAGGTCACCATTTCTCAAGAATTTCTCACAATTCAATCCAGACTTCTTCAGAAAAACTAAAACTGTGAATGCACGTGCATGAAACAGTATGATAAGGGAATCTTGTTATGTAACAGAATATGAAGGAAACTGTGGGTAGATCACTGAGACAGTATTGTTTAAATTCCACAGGAATAACTGGCTGACTCCCTCATAGGATGTGGGAATTTGAGACGGCCAGCAGATGTTGTAACGCTGTCCTGCAGACGTCGACACAGGTCTGTTTTCAATGCAGTGGGTGGAGGGAAAGTTCATTCTGAAGGCATGTTGGATTGTTGGGGAACAAACTCATCCCAGAAGGCATGGATATGTGGTGTCATCACCTGTTACATGCTACAGCTAAATCATAATGAAAGTCTTGATTTAGTCTTGTCTTTTCTCCAAATCTTGTGATCGTGTGAGTCAGGCACACTATTAAAGCGCTGTGCAGTCTGGAGAACATGTGAATAAAAAAACACTTGTAAGGAGAGAGAAGCAGAGATATATTCATTAAAGATAGAATAAGACCAAGTATTCAGGACATACTGCAACGTCAGTGTTGGTACATGGACACAAATGTTGTCTCGGGTCACATGATTTGCTTGTGTGTTTTCAGTTTTCACCTGGTGGACAGTAAGGAACAGGTGAAGGAATGTTTACATTGAAGGAGGTTTCTGAGCTCTGTCTAAAGTACATTTATCTTTTACTTTAACTTTAACTTCTAAGATTTCCAGGTGAGTTCTTTTGACAGTAGACAGTCACCTAGCCACCACTCATAACATCCAAGCAACTGCAAAGAAACACCCTAAAAACTGCCTGATGGCAACTACCCTACATGACCCTGGACAGTGCCAGTAGTTTTTGCAGTAGAGTGAGCATGCATTCTCCTTTCCTGTCCACATGATCGCAATAATGTAAAACACATAAATATGATGCAGTACAAATGAATCATAATGGAAATGAGCATGACATGGAATATAAGCAGATGCATCCACCAGGGACAGATTCATCAGGGATTTACTGGGACAGGTTATGACTGACAGTTGAAGCAGTCAACAATATTAGAATAAGTGTTAAAGATCTCAATACTTCTCATTGACATTACTTGTCGTTTCAAAGGATAGTCTCCATTCTGTTGAAACGTCGTAAATCTCTTGAATGGGATTCAGAGTTTTGGTGGGCAGCAGTATCATCTGGACACAGTGTGTGAGTGTTTGCCCGGCAACGGTAAGGTGTGATGCCTTCACAAGTGTGTCATGGAAAATTTAAATGTTTGGTTGAAGCTGCACTTAATTAAATTACCTCCCGAGAGTGTAATTGGATTGAGAGAGAGTACAATACACAGGAAAAGCGAAATATAACCACAGATAAATTAGTAGTGATCTAATCACTTCAGAAATACCTCTCAAAGGATTCACTGGAAGAGCCATCAAGAATTCTAATTTAAAAAGCTGCAGCTGATTAAACTCAGACCTGATCCAGATTCAGTTCCATTAATCTTACAGTGCAGTCTGCCAACCAGATGGAGCAAACTGGTGGTTTAATGTATGCACTTCCCTCTCCTGCTTTCCTTGGAAATAAGCTAATGAGCAAGACATGTTCATAAACAACAACACAGCATGCGGTCTCCAGATCTGATGTGCTCAGAGTTCTACAGAAACCATTAGCAGAACCATCAGACAAAAACAGAACGAATCCATGTGTTCAGGTTTTCCTGAGAACCATCAATTGATTGCCAATATCCACAAAGACACTGAACGCATAGCAGTGCATGAAAACAAAATAATTAGAAAGTAACCCAGTGAGACCACTTCCACAAAAACATTAACGTTTCATGAGAAATGCTTTGGCAGGAAAAGCAACAGTTTTAGAGGAATCACACTGGCAGTGAGAAGGTTTGTTTAACACTTTTGCTCTCGCATTAATGAACATCGCCACAGGGTCTGTTTTCTTCTGCGATATTCTTCTGTTGTCCTGCCTCAGCGATGCATCTATTGTGTTGACAGATCGCAGATAAATATGGGAAATGTTTGAAGGATGGAGGCAATCAGTCGTGATGCTAACAAGGCTAATTAGAGAGCTCAAAAGAGAAATTTCCTAAGTATGAGTCCAGTCCAGGAAAAGCATGAACTTACACCAACCCAGACATAAATAACTGCCTATTTATCATCTGTCAGTTTTTAGTCTTTAAAGAACTATTAAACAACTATTAAGTAAATTACTATTTAGAATACAAAACAACAGAAAATGACTCTAGAGTAAATCTGAGGCTAAACGGGCCCTGGAAACAATTTCTTCGTTGTCATATGATGTTGTCTTGGCTAGAAAACGGCTGCATTTACTCTTGGACACACTCTTCCCTCTAGTGGAGAGTGCAGTACTACAGGATCTATTTATATCTGTATGTCTGTTGGATTTTTAACCAAAGGTTGTCGGTTCGATTCCAAGGCACCTTACCCCCAATAGCTCCCTGGGCATGTTCACCGCTTGCAGTGTGTATTCAGCACTACTACAGTGTGTTTGAGCTAAATAGAGGGTTAAAACACATCAAAGTATAGGGTACCATTCTTGGCCAGCATGTCACTTCACAATTCAGCAGGAAGCTACTCTGTTTGGGTGACACAGAGTTTTTTGGCACATACCTGACAGTGGAGTGCAGATAACGGTACCCTGAAGATCCACCTATTTTTGCTTTGCTACCGATCACACACACGTGGTTATCCGCAGGAAGAAGATTTGCAGATGTAATGTAGTTATGGGATGTAGCTGTGGTGTCCAGCAGTGACCATCTGCTCAGACTTACATCTCCACTTGGTCATGTGTCCATCAGAGCAGTTAAGAACTGGGATGACACCTGGAAACGAGACTGTTCTCTGGGGGAGAGAAAAAGTCCAGTTTGTTTCCTGCTGTAAAAAGCACCTGGAAAACTATTCATATTTAAATCAATGCAGTACTGAATAAATATTTAAATGTCTATGTTATCAATATTTAAATAAATACAGTAGACATTAGTGTACATGAAATATAATTACAGTACCTGATCATCAGAGCCTCTTGAAGGGCTTTGTAAGAAAGACGCAGTTCACTTGTTAGGAAACAAAACAAGATTTTAAAGATAAAACTGATTCATAACAAACAGTAGATCTATGGTAACATGAGATGAATTATTTACATGTTAAGCTTCATTCACACAGAGACAATGGGAACAAAAACGACAGATTAACTAGAATATGTGCGGTCAGGACTTAAAAAAATGTCGGCTGAATAAATGACATGTACTATAAACCAATTTGGAAATAACATAGCTTTACATCACCGACTTCCATCAATAGCAGTAGGGAAAAAAATCAAGGCAAAATCTACATTTATAAACATTAAAGCAACCCAACATAAATAAAAATAAATAAATTAAAGATATTTAAAAGCTATGGTCACAAATTTACAAAAACGTGTTGGGATATTAAGACGACTGATTAGAACATCTTTGCTGCACGTAAATTGACCAAAAATACTGACCCACATGATTTTCTATACTTGTTTATTCGGCATTAATCATTACAAATACACACATTTCCCTGAGGAAATTAAACCACTCCAGCCTTTACAGAAGCAGTGGCTGGACTTTTGCCTCCATTATGTTTAATAACATCTCAAAATGTGTTACATTCACGAAAATAAAGACAAATTGCGTATGAAATTAATAACCCAAAGAAAAGATCAAGTATGCATTGAATAGTATGCACTGAATAACCTCCAGTAATTAAACACTGTTTGCCTAAGACTGCAGATATGATATGAACATGGACCCAGTATATTTGATATACATATTTGATTGCTATGAAATTTTGCATGTTGTTAGACATTAGACATTTAATGTTAGACATTAAAATCTGTGGTTGTGCGCAGTTATCTAAAACTAAACAAATTGTTAATTGTTGATGCTACTGTGGTGGAAAATTGAATAACGTTTTAGAAGTCCTTGTCGTAGCCTACTGGCCCCTACAAGTGAGGAGGAGAAACTGCGACACCACACAGCAAAAAAAAAAACTACAGCAATTAAAAAAATAAAATAATTTAACATCCCCCAATTCCAAAAGCATTCAGAATTTCATTCACATTTGTTAAGGAAATACAGGGTTAAAAAGATCACTCTGTTTATCTGTCCAGGCTCAGGAGATGTAGAGTAGACGCTTTCAGGTGGTCATCTATAAAACTAATAAATCAAATGTCAGTGTATATTGTGTCCCAGATCAATGACAGTAATACCAATAAGGTGATTTGTTGTTGCCTCTTTCGATGAATGCCCAAAACACTCATGTATAGAATATAAACAAGCAAACAAACAAACAAACAGATAAAACATACAAATATGTTTGAAAACAACACTTTTCAAACATGACAGATGATCAATACCATTTCAAACACTCAACAGTACCAAAATATAGCAGAAATAGACCAAAAAGAGATAAACAGCCCTTATATAGATTAAACCGAACAAGTAAAAAAATGCCCATACAGTAAAGGAAAACAACTTAGAATTTGACAAAACAATAAATAAATAAATGCAGGAAGCCCCTTGTGATCAGATGAAGAACTTAAAAGTTTTAGACTTGAAACTAATATTTGTGTAAAGTAAAAAAAAATACTTCTGAATAATTCTGAATAAGCTGGGAAAATATAAGCAAATGAACATGAAAATAAATGTACAGAAATGTGTGACACTGCCCTCTGAAATGATTCATCAAACCTCTTCAACACAAATCATCAGTGTAAACTCAACAACACACCCTGACAGTTTACAGAGAATAAAGATGGTCACCTGATATTGCTCAGTGGTTTGTTTCAGGAAGTGTTAGAAATTATATTTATAAAAACTTTATTAAAAATTGTATTTCATAAACCAAATGGAAAAACATGAAATGCACTTTCTGAACTGTACGTAAACCTGCATTTTAAACGGCACTGCATAAATTATGCTAATACATGGGTGGGATTATCTGCAACATCTTTTGAACCTTGAACTCGTTTGTCAAAATTAGTTTCTAATCCAATAAAAGCAGCACAATCATTAATAAGCTATGCATTATAAAGTAATACTGTTTTTTTGGGCGATTTCATTTTGGGCGATTTCATTGGTGAACTGCCACTGTGCTGGCTGCACAAATAGGTTGCAATGTTTAAAAAACGTACAGATTTCGACCGATCACATCAGATACACAACAGGCCTCACACGAGAGGTCCATATTTCTGCTGTTTAAGTAATATGTAATATAACAATGTTCATATTACACATTATTATTATTACAAATAAATGATTCTGTTTAAAAGCTGTGCCAAAAATATACCATTTAGCACAGACCATTTATTTCCTATTCTAAACCCACTGCAATATAAGCACTGATGTAAAGTGTGACCTGAACTTCAAGCAGAAAACCTGATGCCCTTTTCTCTTCCTGTAGATCCCAACTAAATCCAACTGTGAAATTCCTAGTAATGTGTCATTGTCGATTTAATAAAGGTTTGGTGTGAGTTTTCAGACAGTGTTTCTAGATCAACAAAACCATATGCGCTAAAACCTCAGGGTGGATCGAATCAAAACCCATCACCAGAACCTGTGCCAAAAGAGGTGAACAAAACAAACAATGCTTACACAACGCTTACAATGTTTGGCCTCTCTCAACTGAATTCCACCTCGATTCTTCCATAGGAAGAGATATGAATAGAAAAATCATGTATTATTATATATCTATGTCGATATATTCGTAAAGATGGACAGGCTGGATGGATTAAGCTGGATGTTGGATTCTGTCAAGCTTCACTGATATGCAGCCTGATACAATGGTCTCTGAGGCACAGACATGCTGCTGTAGAGCTGGTGGAGGTGGCTGCGCTAACAGCATCAAAATGCATAATGTCCAGGCCAGAAGCTCCAGTCCACAGCCAGAACTGTTCAAATATTGGTGTGCGATCACACAAGACCCAGCAGGTCTCTGACAATCAGGGAGAAGGTGAAAGAGCCTGGTAATAATGAGATAATCATTGTTTACGGTCTGATTTGTGTCTTAAGGTAATAATAGCGGTGTGTCAACAGACCCAGCCTGTGAACCCCGTCCATTTTGTTTCCAAAAAAAGGGGAAAAATAATCTTGAGCAGCAGAAACTAAGAAAAATCAAGAGAGAGAGAGAAAATTTAACCTTGAAAATTCCTCAAGATGATATTAAAAACGGTTTCTCATGGGTTTCTGTTTTTGGTGTGGTTTGTTTCTCTTATAACAAAATAATTAAATGTACATTTCATTTGCTTTAAGAAATCCCTGGTGATTTGAATGTACAGGATGGAGTGTGTGTGTGTGTGTGTGTGTGTATGAAATGCTAGGAAACAGCCTCGATCTGATAGGAGCAGTTGTCCGAGTGTGGAAACGCTTTCGCTTCTGTTGTGCTCTTGGGTTTCGGGGGCCAGTCAGGATCAACACTCAGCTCCTGGGCTAGGTGCATGTAGCGAGCCTTGGGCAACTTCCTCCGATGACAACACAGCCAGGTGAGCCATCTGTTTCCATACATGTCTATTCCTCTCTATAAAGACACACACACACACATACATACATAGCCCAGGGAGCATCACAGGGGACATAGAGAAGAGAGAAGATGGAAACAGTTGTTTCATTATTTTTTTAAAACTGAATTCAAACCTGTTTTAGAATCAGCTAATGATAATTATGTGCAGTAGTCCAATGTCAGAAGCTTTTGGTGTGTACTAGTTTTAAAACCAGCATGCGGTTGAGCACATGCATGATGCCTCTTCAATATGGTCCGAATAAACACCAAACTTTTATGAAAAACTAAGTAGTGAAACATGCTTCGGGTAGTTTTAAGCTCAAATGCCAATAAATGTTCCAAATTCGAATCTATGGCATGCTGTCAGTTACGACAGAAAATCATTTCTGACTCGTCCTTCAGTTTGTAAAAACTGACAAAGATCATGCTTAACGTACACAAATAAATGCAAAGCTTTGCACTGAGATAAATGATCAAATGCACAGTTTCTAAAGCATAGTCACAAGGTTAACAAATGTGTTAACAAGAGATTAGTATGATACAAAGTAACCTTGTCTGTGCAAAGTAAACCGATAAATAAATGTTATGATCTCACACAAATACGTCAAGGATCAGTTTTCATAGTGAAAACTCAGGATTCCTTAACCAGATAATCATTCTCCTTGAATTTATTTAAGGATGCTTTAGTCAATTTAACCCTTAAACAATGCATATTTTGTATGGATGAACTAATATTATCACATTTCTGCTTTTAAACCTGCTGGAACACTTTGCCCAATGGACTTCCACTGTAAGTGCATTACCAATACTGTAAATGTGATTTTTGCTTGTTTATACAACCTGAGGGACAGAACTGTCAACTAATGTTACTAGTTACTTTGAACTTGCAACCATCCTGAAAAGGAATATTCCAGGTTATTTACAAATGAATGTCTTCCAAAAACCTAATTAAACAGCTACAGTTATTTTTGCTTGGTATCTGAATAAGGATAGCAAAAATGTGACATGACCATCCATAAAGCACTTTTTCATGTGCCATATGGATGTAAATTATTCCCACAGAAATTACATCATAAACAAGTAACTAGAAGTTGTTCCATCTAAAAACAAGATTCAGATAGTTACTGTCTTTGTTAACAAGTTAATAAATGCTCTTGGTAGAGTTTAACTCAATTTGAACCCTAAACATTCCTTTTAAAAACAACTACTTCAAGTTATTTACAATTTTAATGTCTATTGACAACCTAACAAGCTTAAAAAGTAAACCGGGTTACTTTTGGCTTGGTAGCTGTGTAAAGATACCTGAATGGGACCTTATTATTTACAAAGTACTGGAGTTGTAAACTCCACCCACAGGAATTCGGTTAACGCCTAGTTAAAGTTCCTCCACCTAAATAAGTAGTCCTACCACAAAAAGACAATTTAGACAGATCAAAGTTATTTTTAGTGGTAACAGACGTATTTTCCACAGACATTAAGTTGTAAATAACCTGGTATTTTCCTTTAACCAAACCAGATATCTTAACAACACACAAGATACAACGTTTCAGAAACATTAGTGAAGTTTTGTAAGTCACTGTGTTAAGAGATTTACATTGCTCTGTTTGGTACATACACTGCAATATCAATACAAACACCAAGTTTTAACAGACGTTTAACTGACAGACGTATGCATGTATTAGCCACTACAGAAGGAGCATTAGAGACATTATCCTATAGGAAAATGAGGGGGTGGGAAGGGGCGGAGTAACTGCAGCCCCCCAGAGCATGACAAGACGAAGAGTCCCCCGGTAGAGGGCACTAGAGAGTGTTCAGAAAAATCATGTTGGCGCATGCAGGGCCAAATGTTAAGAAAGGGTGTTGAGTGAGAGGGAGAGACAGGAAGTGAGGAAGTGAGAGAGGAAACGGGAGGGGGAAAAGAGAGTGGGAAAGAGGGCGGAGTAAACACCAGGAAGTGAAAAGGCAACGGTGAACAGAAGTGTCAGATTTTCCCAACCTGTGGTGTCGGGGCTGCAGGGGAGACGCCAAAACTTCCCTGCTTGTCTCGGCTGAACACATGCTTCCATAAGATGACATCAAGCACCACAGTCTAAAGAATATCGCAGTAGGGCGGAAAGAATGAAGAGAGCTACGGATCACATGGCTAGCAAAAGATTTATCTTCATCATTTGTTTTATTTCTCCTGGTTCAAGAGCAAAACTAAATACATTTAAGAAAAATAAGTGATTGTTCAGATTGTGTGTTAGTTAAAGAGGAGAGGTCAGAGAAGGCAAAAGTATTATATTGTATATTACTAAAGCAAAAAACATTATCACTAAGTCATCAGTTCACTGGCAATGAACATTCAGCGAGATCACATGACTTGGTCGCACTGATTGGCTAATCTGATTGGCTGCTGCAGGCTACCATGTTCTGCTGATTGGATGGTGAGACAGAATGGCCATAAAGGAGCAGCAAGGGAAGGACGCTGACCTGGAGTCAGCACCAGGAAGTTGTCGGGTTCTAAAAGGCACAGAAAACAGCCACTACACAGCAGTGCAAAGGTAATTGCTGGCGTTTCGTAATCAGGGAGAGAGGGGTTTCATTTTCCCAAAAAGGAAAAGTTGCTTTTCTCTTTGGGATTTAGGGGTGGAAAAAGCTGTTTATGAAATTACACATACTGTACAATTGTTGACTTCACTGTTTAGGTTAAAACATATCTGATGTTTCTCTGTGAAACAGCCTCAGCAGGGCAGACAGAATTTAATGTTGTCCATGCATGTGTGATCATGCATGGACAACAGAGCAGATTGTTATGACCCTGGCTGAAGGGGTCCGCAACACAGCCAAAGAAAAATAATATCATCCTTTACATAATATTCTTCTAAATATATGAACTAGAGGTGCACCTTATAAAGGGAAACTGGGGAAATATATTTTTTTATCCATACCAATAATAATAATAAAGATAATAAAGATATTAACAGATATGGTGTTTGCATATGCCAAAATTCTTGTTTCTTTACATGTTTTTTAAACAAAACAGATTTCATGTCAATTAAGTAGTTTGTCATTATTAGCTAGCTGCTTGTTGCATTTGACAGGGCTTTATTATTGGTTATCGTTATCTGCCCTTACATTCCACCGATGACATAATAGTTTGTTTCCCTAACTTTTGACATGTTGCCTAATTTGTCTGATAACAATAATTTATATCCACGATATACATGTCAGGTCACGGTCAATGTAAAAAATGTCAACTTACCTCTGTAATGACTGACAATACAGCGTTACTCAGCACAATACACACCATAGCCAAACGCCAGCTCAGGGGAACACACACCAGCTGAAGAGATTCCAGACAGTGTAAATACAGCAGTAAATTATAACCTTTCTTCTTAATTCACTTTTCTGTGTCTGATTGATGATCTACGAATAATCACTCATTAGGTAACATACCTCCAAAAATGCATAGATGCCAGAAACCGGGAAGAACAAGATAAAAAACAAGAAAACGATGAGAATCAGCGACGAGAGGACGAATGGCCCTGAAAGAAACCAAACAGAAACAATAATCAATAATAATTACAATCAAAACAGGAGCATGCAAATATTACAATGACATCATCGTTGAAGGTCACGTTTTTTAATCAGAGTACATCTAACTAGTAACGCCTTTTGTGACTGGTAGGGACACAGTGTCAGGCCTGTCCTTACTTGCCTTTATGCTAAGTGATTCAAAAGCAAAACATAAAAGAATTACAACTGAAAATTGCTAGAAGAATTGCAAACTATGAGTGATTTCTATGTAGTGTGACGGTGCGAGTATTTTCCTAATTCACTGTACCAGTACTGAATCATACTGAATAATGAATCATATCGACTCATAATCCTCTTACAGTTCTTATAGCTGGGCTGGCGGAAGGGTTTTCCTTTAGAGAAAACGATGGCAATGATGAGGTACTGGAAAGACGAGATGAAGAACAGTGTGGTGTTCACATTGTTCATTATACGTTCTCCACGCTCAGTGGAGTTAGTAATCTGCTCCAGATGATGGGGTGCAGAACAGTTATACACACTGTAGAGTATAACAAAATAATAAACAATCAGATATGAGGTAAGATAAAAAAATTTAAATGTTAGCTGTTCTGATATAAAGTTTGAAAACTATATAAAGTGTTGCTATCTGAAGGTGTTGCAGTACCACTGAAGACCTGTAGGGGTCAGACGACCCTTAGGTACCATATGATACTCACTCTGGCTTTGAGTACCAGTTCATCTTCTGGATCAAGAGGAAGGCCATAATCTGGAAACCCAGGCAAATCAGAATCTGGGTCAAAACTGAGAAGAGAAGAGGACCTGAGACGAGACCAGAGGGCGGTCGTCGGGCAACCAGCTCCTTCCAAGCAGAGTTCAGACTCACTGAGACGAGAGGAAAAGATTACTGCAAATAACCATCAATGTTCTTACAGCCTCCATTTTTACATTACACACTCAGTACTAACTGACTTTTGTTATTTTTTAACCAAATAAAGGTTATGAATTGCTTTTAATGTTATAAAAAATGAGACGATCTCACCATCATCATAACAATTTTTACAGTACAATAATACAGTAGCACCAGAATCTCCCCATCGCTATTTCAGAATAAATCTGGTTTATTGTTTTATTATTGATGAAAACTAGGACACACTGAGACTGATGCAATAAACTCTGTTGAGGTCTGTTCTCAGCTGACCTGGAGACAGTACAAAATACATTCACACATACACACACACGATACTTACTGGTAAAGACAATTAGAAGAATGATGGCCATGTCAATAAACAGGAACTGGAAATCTCCCAGGTTACTGCGAATCTGAAAAGCATTTTGATTGGATCAGTGGCATATCGGGTCAGGCCAAGACTCATGTCAACAATATTTTATGACCTTTAAAGAACAGTTCACCCCAAAATGAAAAAGCTGTCATCGTTTACTCATCCTTATACGACCAAGTTTTGGTACCACATAAGGGTGGAGATGTTATGACAAATCTTCCCTATCCCCTTAATATAAATATAAATCAAAGCTTTCTGTGTCTTTAAAACAGGTCACAGAATGTCATCAACGATGTATGTTATATGTTTAGTAGTTTTGTAAATGAATGTGGTTGTGATGTTCAGAGGGAAACTTACAGAGTACAGCAGGGCAACACTGAGGCACTGAATAATACTGTACAGGGCCATAAATTTAAACACACAGAATGAGGTGATGAGAGCCGCTCTGCCCTCCCTGTGGAGAAACAAAGTGTGTGAGAGAACAGAAAGAGACAATTCTTACTGTCTTACTGTAGCAGGGCTCTCTGGAAAACTGTCTGCATAATGAAAAACATTTATAATAATTTCGCTTTCAATAAAAACTGCATGTAAATGCAGTTAAAACTATAAACCCAAAATCTGGGTCAATTTATTTTTTCATTTTCTTGTTTTTGTATGAGTTTTATGCCAGTTAATCATCACCCCTGAATGTTCAGAAACTTTCTGCAATGCACAAAAAACATTCTTATTTTAATTTTTTATCCAAATATAATTTTTGGGTGAAATATAACCCAATAACTCTTCATGAGATTCACCCCTGCAGACTACCATTGGCCACCCTGACTCTGGAGCCCTCAGCAGTAAACACACTGTAGTGAGGTGCAGGCAGGACACCTGATCAGATTGGGGACGCAGGAGATGCTGGGGGTGGTGGAGGTGAAGGGAGACGCAACTGACGCCTCCAGCTCTGACAGGGAGATTCCGGCGTGAGCTGTCTTCAGCGCCTGAGAAGAACAGATGAGCACCATGAGCTCCACACGACGTCAAAAACAAACTCTTAAAAATACTGTTAAACTGCTGACTGTTAAACACATATCTCACCCCACAATCATTTGCTCCATCTCCACACATTCCCACAAAATAACTGAAGCGGAGAGAAGACAAGACTTAAAAACAATTTTTACATGTTCTAAAAAAAATGTGAGAAGTGTTGGACTATAGAAAATTCTATGCAGTTTCTAGGTGGCCTTTAGGATGTTTTCAGTGGTTGCTTACTGACCAACTGCAAAGTTCAAGGTATCATCGTCCATATAACCAACTATGAGCAATTAGATGAATAGATAAACCCCAATAATATGTGTGTGTGTGTGCGTGTTTAATACTCACTCTACACTTTCCAATGTCTCAACCAGTTGAGTCTTCTGGTCGGGTGCCATCCTCGCAAATACTGTACCATGAAGTACCAACTACACCAGCAATAATATAAACACTATAAACATCAATAAAACACCAGCATGATTTCTGAAGTGTATCATGAAAGACGCATGTTTTCTGCTGACCTTCTGCATCAGGTCTTGGAAATGTTCAGTAATAACAGCGAAAGACTTTCCACTCATAGCAAAGTGATAGAGTTGCTGAGGCCTCCGCTCATCCACACGATGTCCATCTTCCATTATGATCTCCATCTCCTGAAACCAGACCACACGCCAGACAATGTTATAATCAGTGCATTTGGCATTTGTTTGCAGGTTACTGAACTTTAAAAGTCTAGACACTGAATCTATACCTTGGAATCTATACTTCTGATTAGTTTAGGTAAGTCTATCCGTTTTGCCCACTTTACGTCGATAAATTTACAGAATGAATTAACTATTCAGTTTCTCTAAGTGCACGAGTGTAGTCATTATCTGTTTCTGTTGTGAATGAATAGGTGACTTGCATTAGATAACTCACATGCATTAGATCCTGGATAAAAGACCACAAATATATTTAGATTATTTTAAGCAAAGGTGGCACCAGACATTCATAAAATATTAAAATGTATATTATTCAATATATTATTGTCTTCTCTCACAAACACGTCGTTTCACTTCACAAGACATTTATTAATGAACTGGAGTCATAAGGATTACTTTAATGATGGATGGGTGGATGAACTTTTTGGAGCTTCAAAATCTTGGGCACCATTCATTGTCATTATAAAGCTGGGATGGATATTATTTAATATAACTGTGTTTAGTTGAAAAAAAAGTCATATACACCTAGAATGACATGAGGATGAGTAAATTATGAATTTTCATTTTATGGAGAACTATTCCTTTAATTCTAAAGGGCCTGCAGTGGCCCTTTAGAGGCCAGCAGAGGGCACACTCACCTCTAGCTTTGTAGGCTTATTAGAGTGTTTGCTGGGTTTGTCGGCATAGTGCCAGTTGATCTTTGCAGCCTGGCCGTCTTTAGGGGGCAGAGCGTCAGCAATAATGACTCGGTCTTGCGGCTGAATCATGCCACAATCTCGTGCCACAGAGATGGCCGTCAGCATGTTGTCTCCTGTTCAAAGAAGAGAGAGAGAGAGGGAGAGAGAGAGGTAAATAATAATTGTACAATTACGGTATCATATGACAACACCATGGTACTCATAAATCATGGTATTACCATATAATAATACCATAGTTTATTAACAGAGAGAAACAGAGGAACTTGTAGTGATGTCATTGCTGGTCTTTTATTAGGGAACTGATAAGCAGCAATGACCCAATTCTTAATTATCAGAGTGAGTCATATACAAACTCAATTTGCTTACACTCACAACGCTGCATTCAATCCAAGGCTGAACTTTGAAGCACTTGGCAGCTAATCTGAAAATCTGAGAACCAGGGATTCCAGAAATACCTAATGAACTAAGCTTCAAAGCTCCCAGACTCCTGTCTGCCCACGGCTGCTCTCTCCTCTTTGTCTATAAACAACACAGGGAATTTTCCCATCCTGACAGGCTACTCATGACACTTTTGCAAATAAGCGAAGCAGTGTGTTGGATACTATAGGAATAAGCAGGAAATATCCTGCCAGGAACGCCTCCAAGTATATGGTTGTGTGTATATTTTATTGCATTCACTATAATTCATTCAAATACGTAATTTTTATCAGCTGCAATAAACTTGCAAATGCTTGAAAAGAACACGGATCAGTGGCTGAAAATTATTCTCCGTACCTGTAACCATAACTGTGCGTATATTGGCACGCCTCAGGTCCTCGAGCACCCCGGGAGTCTCTGTTTTCAGCTTGTTTTGCATGATAATCAAGCCCAGAAATTCCATATTTTTCTCAATTTGATCCCTGTGGAATATGATTAATCAACACACAGAAAACAAGTCATCAGTTAATTAAAAAAAAGACCCCAGCTTTGATGAACTCCAGTAGAAAGAATATCTGAGATCTGTAAGATTTGAAAAGTTCAGTAAGCAGATAAACAAGATCACCAAAAGAATCTACCTGTGAATGTTCTGCACTTTGTGAAACGTGAGTTTGGATTCGAGCCGTCTGTGTGCCAGAGCGATGACCCTAAAGCCCTGCTTGGTATAGTCCTCCAGAACCTCGGCAAAGTCTTCAGGTACTGTGGTGCATTGTGGGTAAAAAAAAATCAGAGTATTGCAACTTCAGTCCAATATTGATATAAAACTTAAAAAAGAACAGAGATGGATTAAAAATGGATGACCCCTATACCTGTCTCTTTTTTACACAGGCTTGCCACGACTTCTGGTGCCCCTTTCATGTAAGCGTCCATTCGCCTTTCTCTGATCTGACGAACAACCACACTCATTCTCTGCAGGGCGGAAGAGAAGGAAAACTGTCGCACGATGCCGATCATATATGACGCCTGCAGCAGGAGAAACCACACACAGCTTGTAAAGCTCTCATACACATCCATCATAAAATGGATCATTCATCAAACAAACCCGCCACTGTACATACCGAGAGCTCATAAAGTTCAGACATCTCCTGAAAAGAACATTAGAACATATTAGGATGTTTGTTTTATTTAAATAGAAATACTTTTGGTTGTAATTATAAAAGGTAGACAGATACAAAGCTTTGTCGGACTGGATGGAGGCTGTCACTCACCACGTCCTGCTCAGGTGATATAACCTGTGGGGGCAAAAGCTGATTGGGTGGTTTTACGTATGTGAGCTCAATGCGATCATGTTGAGCTGTCTCCTCTTCTGTGGCTTCAACAAGAATCTGAAAGACATGGAGTCAAACACAAATTCACTGATGAAGCATCTGAGGGTGATTTAGACAACGTAACAAATAATACATGCATACAGATGTGGTGAGACCTTGGTGTAATGATCTCAGAGGGTAGGGCTAAAAACACCAGCAAAACATGTGAATGAGGACATTCAAACAAACACTGACCCAGCCTGTGGCTTCAAACATCTTGAGGTCCAGAGGGTCTCCAGAGAGCTGACCCTCGATCTTTGTGAGGGAGTGACAGGTGGCCATGCAGGACACAAACTTTGTTGTTACCAAACTTTTTTCATCAGCCTTTTCTTGTGAAAGGTGGAATCTAAAGACAGACAGAGAGAGAGACAGAGTGAGAAAGAAACAGACAGACTGCTTAGTCACAAAGACACATAAAGCATCGTTTTTGCTAACTACAATCCAAATACCAAATAAAAAAATGATTGTACCTGCCGTTCTCTACGCGCTGAATGCCCCACATGTCCAGACCATCTTCTGTGAGGGTTCCTGTCTGAAATAATGCAGCATAATAAAATCACTAAAAAATGTCTGAACTCATCAAAACTAATCAAGCATACACGTGAATTATCAATCGACAAAATGCAGAGGTCATCTTGAGAGCCTATTATCTTAAAATACTGAAAGGGATAGTTCCCTCAAAATTTGGAACACAAAGAGGAGAACTGTAGGGACTGACCTCAGTCACTATTTATTGTCATTATAGATACTTAAGTAGATGCAATGAAAGTCAGGAGGTTTCATCAACTTGTGTGGAGATCTCAGGCTCCTCACTCTACCTTGTCAAAGCACACCAGGTTCAGCTGGCCACAGATGTTGATTCTCTGGGGGCTGATTGAGTAGATCCCCACTTTCTTAAGACGCCGCTGAGCGTACACAATGCCGGCCGTCATGGCTGCGGGAAGCGCAGGGGGCACTGTGATGGTAATGATGTCCAGAGACTTCACAATGATTTCCTTCACTGATTCCTGACAGGACACATCACAGCAATGAAATGTAGGCTTCCACACTATTTAGTCCACTGACAAGGTACCATCCTTCTAGAATTCACATTACTACTTTTATTACTGTTTAAAATTCTACTATAACCTAAATCTAAGAAGTGCTTCCATTTTAATGTTTCCAAAGTGCCTCTGTTTCTTTAAAGATGGTGAGGGTAGATAATAACCTGGTTGATGATTTTCATGATCAATGAATAGAAAAAGACAATGCTGGCCACGCCCACCAGACACAGCAAGAACAGGTAGGCGTCTCTGTACAGTTTGAAGTCTGTGGGTTTGGGGTACAGGATCGACCGGATCAGCTGCCCTTTAGAAGTGCTGAAGCCTGGAAAAACAAATGAACATGAATGGAATAAAAGCCGCGAGCACACACAATCCAAAACCGATCAGATTGTTTTGTGACTCTTACCGGTTCTCACCACCACAGCTTTGACCTTTTCTCCTGTGTAGTAGCGAGTCTGTATGACATTTGTGCCGCAGAAGAGCGTGTGTCTCTTGTGTTCTTCTGTGCTGTAGATGACATCACCCTCCACACCCCTCTTATCCAACTGGGGGTTCGGAAGGTCTGTCTTTGTGACCGGAACACTCTCCCCTGCAAACAGTACGAGAGAGACGAGAGGACACAAACATCTGTGAGACATAATAAGCAAAAAGATTTAGATTCAGAAATGACAGGTGATCTTGCTGGCCATTATAAGATGAACTACAGTTTATAAATTTGCATACAAGACTGAACCTAAGGCAATAACACTAACACTAACTCAGGTTAATTGACATAATGAGCAGAGTGTGTTTTTATACAGAGTGTGATTTTATATACAACATATAAACATGAAGATAAAACATAATACATCTAAAACAAGAAAAAAATTTATTATTCAATAAATAGTTTATATTTATTATATATATATATATATATATATATATATATATATATAAACACACATTAATTTATAATTGTATTTCTCCTTAACAATCAAAACAAATCTCATTCTTTTTTAAATCTTAACTTCCATTTGCGGTGAATTCAACCTAATGACATCACATTTGGATGTGGCCAATCACCTGTGAGCATGCTCTCATTAACGATGCAGGTTCCACAGATGAGCACTGCATCACAGGGCATGATGGTCCCGTTGCTGGGGATTACGATGACATCACCGGGGACCAGATCTGTGGACAGGGCTTCTTCTGTTTCTGCACGGCACGAATGAATGAAACAGGAGACAAAAGGAGGAGGAAGGAGAAGAAACAACCGTGAAATCAAAGCACAGCAGATCACTTATTACCCACACTCCCTTGCACAGGACGCTGACTCATCGTGACTTCAGCCACTGCGCCAATCCAGTCCCCTCATTACAAGCGTACAGTGAGGAAATAAAATAATACATGCAAACTTTATCGTACCATTGTCGCCCCTGTAGATGGTAACTCGAACAGTACTGTGTGTCGCCACCATGTCGTGTAGCATTACATATTGCTATAAAAGAAAAAACACTGCTATGGTGACCAGACAGCAAAATAATGCGATATAAAACCATATAAAAACACAAAGATTAACTGACTCTGTTATGTAACCTGCATCCAAACCCTGACCTTGGATGCACCCCATGCTGCCTAACACCTCATCCCCTCTGCAGGACAATTAACACTAACGGAAGAGCTAGTAATCAAAACTGCTCTGAGATCAGTATGTAGATTTTGGAGAACATGTGAAATCAATTGTCTGAACAAACTTTCTCTATATGGTTGTTTTGCTGTAAAGATACATAAAAATATTTAGAAAAAACAATATTAATCAACTACATTTTACATTTTCTGACAAAAATGTAACCATAACCAGGGTGTTGTGTTTGCTAGGGAGCTCTAGATTGATTGATTCTGAAATATATCCCATTACGTAACCAAAACGCCTTTGAAACGTTCATGTAATGTTTAAGGGTCACTTACCTTTTTAATAGTGTAGAGAGAGGTAGCTATTGATATCACGGACATGAGGACTATGGCCATTGCGTAGTAATAATACTCATCTGTACACCACAGAATAACACTGAAGAGCTGGAAGATGTAGAAAGGATTGAGGACCTGAGGAAGAGAAGGAGTGTCAGTACAGCGCAAGAGTGTGAGCCAGCCAGCACAGCCAGCACAGCCAGCACAGCCAGCACAGCCAGCACAGCCAGCAATGCTGTGTCATCCTATCATTGGATAATCTGGATCAGTGTCAAATTTCATACTGAGGCTCTGGAACCTGGTTGCTCATACCTCCTTAATTAGCAGCTTGAAAAGAGAAGGCACTTTGACGTCTATTTCATTCGGGCCGAAGAAAAATCTCCTGAAATAGAAAGAGATGACGTAAGATTTACACTATGCCACAACACACAAGCACAGTTTGTTGACATAGTGAAACATAATCCACTCAGTTATAGAGGAGAACTGTTTTCTACACCCGTTAAGAAGGAAACTTCAGGTAACCAGGTCGAAACCAGTCACAGGCTGTTCAACATAAAAACATTCAAAGACAGACAGTTGTGGCCTAGTGGTTACAGATCTGAGCTCAAAACTCAAAAGTCTGTAGGTTCTAATCTCACTAAGGGTAATGCAATCTAGGGTTCATGAATATGCTTTATTCAGCTACAAATTTATATTTTATTCTCAGGAACACATCTTTTAAAGTGTCTGAACGAAACATATTTAAACAACCAGACAAAAGTTTATGGCATATAAATCAGCATAAATCACATCAATAATGTTAAACAAATCACAAAAACACAAGCAAATCATAAACAAAGTGGTGAGACAGCAGAACAGGTCCAATGAGTTAAGTGACAGCTCTGTCAGCTGGCAAGACACTCTCTCAAACAGGCCCTGGGGCCCTCAGGCCATCCACACTGTTAAGCCCAGCAAATTCCAGGTGAGTGTCAGCTAAAATGAAACAGATTTTAGGTTTCACCTGTACTCCTGCTGGTTTTTGCTGAGTCCATGGCTGTGCTTTGAGTGAACGGAGGAGCAGGTCATGGCCAGATCTTCTAGGCCTCTGTATATCAGGACAGACAGCAGTATTAACAACATTACCGGGAATCCCACAGGGCAAAGGTTACACAAATCATCAGTAACCTTCTGCTTCCTTACTTTAATACTTCAAAGTTTTGGATGGCATCATTCCAAAAGTATTTAGTGCTGTGGAGGGTAAAGTATCGAATCTGTAGAGAAACAAGAGAAAAATAAAACATTTGATTTGTATTTTGAATAAACTGGTTCTGTGTTTGGTTGTCAACGTCTCAGTTTTAGTGATTTGTGGGGACAGTGGTGGAATTCTAGGACAGATTTAATTAGGTGTGACCTGCACATGGTGGTTCTCTGCATTCCTGGTGATTCTCTGAGGGGCGGGGTTAGATGGACTGTGGGCGTGGTCATTTGCCTTGGGGGAGGCGGTCTTAGAGGCCAGACTGTCAAAAGGGTTCTTGCCAGGGGCCAGCATTAGGCGAACCTTAGCTCGAAACCAACGCTTAAACTCGTCCTGAAAACAGACACGCAAAGAGATTACACACAAATACACACAATGAACACAAACAGGAGGATTATCCATTACAAACAGGCAAAACAAAACTAATGTTCTTAATACACATACAAAACAAAAAAAGAAATACCAGAGCAAAACATTATATTATTATGGGCAGAGAATTAAGGCTAGGCAAAGACAAACAAGTGTGACAAATATTAAAGGAATCCTGGATAATAAACAAGGTGTGACTGCGTCAGTTGAACAACTGATGTACTGCATAATGCATCAATTTTTATAATTACAGCCTCAGAAACGAAAAATAAGTTTCAGTACGTACAGTGCTTCGTACAAGGACGACATCGGCATCTCTGACGGTGGTCCGCGTGCAGGTGGCTTTCACACACCATTCAGGCATCCAATAGAGCAGAAGAAAAAGAAACCCGCCTGTGCAGAGACCACTGAATCCCACCAGAGCCAACTTCCATCGGCACAGCCGATATCCACTGAGCTCCTAGAGAGAGAATAAACAAATGAACAAACAAAGAAGAAAACAACAAACAAACAACAACACATGTACTCATGTAACTTTAAACACATGCAACACAAAAAGTTGACATTGGCCTTGATGGCCAATGTAACTGAGAAAGAGACAGGCAGAATGATCAAAGCCAAAATTTTATACCATCTCATCCTCCAAACCCTTGTTGATTATCTTCAGGTCTTCCTTCTCCATCTTGAGTTTCAGGGCTGCCTGAATAGTGCTGCTCTCCTGCAGACACATGCAGAGATCACGTGCTGAAAGTGTGTGTGTTTGTTGTACAGTGAAAGTTGTATGAAAGGCCCAACAACAGCTGTAATATCACTGGATAGTATTGGCCTGAGATGACAGACTCACGTGCACACATAAACACAAACATGTTTGGATGAACTTCCTGACACGATTAAGAACGTTACAGCTGAATACCATGCTGTGTAAAGATTTATCACACATGTTATAAAATTGTACAAAAAGACTGATAACAGCTGTCAAACCACTGTGTTATCCCTAAGAATCACTCACTCATGATAACAACCTGTGTGTCTCTCCAAGCACCTACCAGAAAGAACATTTTCATAAGCAGTTACACCTAAACTATGATAAAGTTACTGCCCATCTTGGAAGTAAGCATTTATGCCCCAAAGGCCATTTTTCTTAATTTTTGACATTTGCTAAGTGTTAATTATGGACCGTTAATGTAGACACTCATGAGGTGTCGGATGAGGAAGATTAATAAAATATTTCATGACTCAATGCAACTCAGAGCTGCAGTTGTCCTGATGAATGACAGGAATGTACAGTAAGTGTGTGTTGGGGGGTTTGTTAATTAACCGTATATTGGGGACAAATGTGTATCCAAAAGTCAGCAAAATCTGACAAATATGAGCAAAACCTCCTTTTGGGGTCGTTCTAATTTGTTAAAATATAAAAATATAGTAAACTAAGCTTTTGTTTAATTTCTAAAAAATTGCAGAAGATTTTCTGTTGGGGTTACAGTGTGGATTAGGTTATATTGTTTCGAAATAGCTCTGTATAAAAACAATAGAAGTCTATGAAATTTAGATAAGAAATGTGTGTGTGTGTGTGTGTGTGAGTGTGTGTGTGAGTGTGTGAGTGTTGTGTGAGTGTGTGTGTGTGTGTGTGTGAGTGTGTGTGTGTGTGTGTGGTGTGTGTGAGTGTGTGAGTGAGTGAGTGAGTGAGTGAGTGAGTGAGTGTGTGAGTGAGTGAGTGTGTGAGTGAGTGTGTGAGTGAGTGTGTGAGTGAGTGTGTGAGTGAGTGTGTGAGTGAGTGTGTGAGTGTGTGAGAGTGTGTGTGAGTGTGTGCACGTCTAAGCTCTTTGCAGACGAAGGTGCAGATGACTCTTAAGATGAACAGGGTCAAACATTCATCACACTTATTTAATGATTTCTTATAATCATTAGACAAACTGACCAATCCATCTGTCTCAGCACAGACCAATAGACGAACAAAGTCTCAGCCATAAATGTATTCTGGTAACCCAGTTGGGGATTTATCTATTTGCAGATAGTTTGTTATCGCTCACTACTGTCTGTTTAAACAGTTTAATCCTTTTATAAGTGTAAATAATCCTTTTGGTAAGTGTTCACCAAGAAGATAAAGGGAAACAATTGTTAAAACTGCAATTTGCATAAAGAGAAAGACATTTTTTAATAAATATTAAACGTTTTTTGCATTATGACAATTAAGCATTTTTTCTACAACTACACTGCATTACAATCATGACAGCAAGACTTTTGGAAGAAAACGTGACAAACGTGAAGAGCAAATCATGATTTAATTACTTTTAATTGCTTTATTTTGTTCAGGGGTGTATAATTTTGGGGTGAAATATGAATTATGTTCTTTGTGAGGAACAGTTTATAATTTCTCACCCATAAAGAGATTAATTACAAATGAATTATAGAGAAATATAAATGTGCAAACAAAACCATACAAGCACATTTAAAGAGAACTACTTATTCAGACATGGAACTGACAGAATTATCTTCCGATACATCTAAAATTTTACCATCTCGCATTAACCAATCAGACTGCAGCACAAGCATTGTCCTTGCAGATATTGGCCAATCAAAATATCCTGACTAACCAATGCACGCACTGCTCTGCTATTGGCCAATCACAAAGCCTGTCCTTACAAAGAAAGGGAATGCTTATGGCATGTTTGCAGATGGCAGTAAAAATACCACAGCATTACAGAGCTGTGAGAGAGTTACATTTCCTCTTTGCACTCTTCTGATTTGATACATTTACAAATGAGTGAACTTGCACTGAAAAACACAGTGAGCTTCCTACATAGATAGCATTTTAAGGTATCATAGCTGTACTTTCTGCTTAACAAAAAACAGGCAGCATAAAAATACTTAATACAACATAATTATGAAATCTTTTAAGATACGGCCTAGTCAAATGCTAAACACTGCATGCATCTTTCCGAGTAGACAATCCCATAATGCATTGCATAATGCATACAAAAAAAACATTATTCCAAAGTGTCAGATGGTTAAATTCAAAGTTTAGCTAAAGAAACAGTCCTGTCTAATTAATGGACTATTTTATGTGCGTTATGTTTTTTGTTTATTAAAGTATAACATTATTACCAAAGCAAAAAATATGAAGCAACCTCACTTCATGAGAGTTATTATGCTGCCTTTGAAGGCAGCTGCCCATGTAGGCAACAGACAGTTTTAGAAACAGCTCCTGTATGCCGCTGGGAGTGGGGGAAACAAACGGGCGCTGTGTCTGTGTGGCGGCTACCTCAACAACAGGCCAGCAGGGAAAGTCAGGAATGTGTGTGTGTTGTACAGGAGGGTGTCATTGGCCACACTCTGCTCCCCGCCACAGGTCCTGATCTTATCTGCCCCCTGCACCCGTACAACACACCACGGAAAGGGGAAATCGAACTCAGGACCGAGCCCTTCCTACCATTTTCCCAGCCAAAGCGGCTGCTATGAGACCACATTCTGCTCTCGGCTACAATTTAAATTGAATATTGCGAGTGCGACGCGCTGGGCTATATTTTTTGCTTCCTTTTGAGCAGACTGTCCGATGAATGCAAGGAAACACTGCAATCATAAACCTGACAGACCTATTTACCCGACCCATGACAATGCGTCTCATGCAAATATGCATGTGGTGATTTAGCAGACGCTTTTTATTTAGCCCCCCTGGGGAACCACACGGTTTTAGGTGCCTCGTTCAGGGACGCAACAATGATGGTTTGTGAATCTCCAGCTTGAAGGGTAAAACCAAGGACTGTTGCCTGGGAGAAAGCGGGGATATTTCACATGCTTACCTTCAGAAAGCTGGGCTCTGTGGCCCTGGGCAATCCCCTCACTTTTAAAGTGACCTCTCTTGTTTTCTTTCTCGCTGTGCAGACCTGGACTCCTGAGAAGAAACAAAAGAGAAAATCTTAATTAAAGTCTGTAACTTACAAAGCTTAGGATCAGCTAACAGCACAATTCTGCAGCTCTGTCAGATGAAACACACGAGAAACGTTTTCAAAGATTTACTGTCTGTTTTATTAACTAAAAGTGACAACAACCAGTGGTGCAGGGCTTTCAGAACATCTGATTTAAACATCTGAACAAAGACACTAACATCTAATATAAAATAAATAACATATTTAATATAAAAAAATCTCTGTACCTTAAGAAACCAAACGTGTCTGTCTGGTATATACAGCTTTTTAATGAAAAAGCCCACAGGACACTTATAACCTGAGTACATTATTCAAAACAAAGCTGACACTTTTATCCGAAGTGACCTTTACGACACTTTCCGCAATTGCAAATTTAACTCAGAATGCCTCAGGTATGAAAGGAGTAACAGCTACACTTTACAAGCCCTGTTGGACAAGGCCGCACATGCATGGCTTATTCAGCCGTCTTACATCCCAGCTAATCAATCCTCAAAGTTTTCTTAAATGCGCACGGCACGCTGAGTCAGTGCTCTGCAGGTAGCTCCATTTACGGGCAGTTTCGCAAGAAAAACAAGCCATTTCTGCAGTCACACGGTCGTCCGTCTTGCTTTCCAGAAGTCAAACAGATGCCCTGACCCCCCGTGCACCTGAAGTGAACAGAACCACAGCAGCTAACAATGCGCGGCGATCTAGCGATGGATCCGACAATAACTTGAGGAAGCCATCAGAGAACAACGTTCAGCCGTGGTCACATTTTGAGTTTAAAGTACTTTTTACATGCTTATTCAAAGCCCATCAGAACAAGCAGTTTGTTTTCTCACTGCAGTGGCTCACAGGCACTTTGACATTAAATTTAGCCTCCCTTCCTCTTTTTGACTGCATAACTCCATGGCCGTGACCTACACTCTCAGACCTCAGTATCAGTATGTCATAGTTATAAAATCTTTCACGACCGGTCTTTCAAGACAGGGAGACAATCCTTCAGAACAATAACACAATATATGAGAGCACAATATATTTAAGCAGATAAGTGTTGAGATAATCAGTAAAGGTTTAATAATACTGAATTGGAGATAGCTGCCGGGTTAATGTGTCACAATAAAGGCGTGTTACGTTTTGTGATTTAGTTTGCCGTCATAAAGATAAAACTGAGCAGGAAAGTAAGAAGATAAAGATGATGAAACAATAAAAGTCAAACAATGAAAATTACGACAAAAACAACATAAAGCTCTCACACATTATACCGTTATTGAGAACAAATGAAATTGTTTTATTGATTTGACTTTAAATGTCTGATACTTTTACAGAAAATGACTACTCAAAAAACGCACATGTGAAATAATCCAAATATGGGTGATTTCAAGTAAGAGCAGAAATAATCACTGAATAAATGCTTTCCATATCTTTAATGAACCTTTTTCTCCTTCCCTTCAGAAGGAACTTTATTCAGTCATAGTCTTTCAAATAAATAATAAGAAATATACTTCTTAAGTCCTCCTTCTAAGTTAATATGCAAAGCTTACTCAGAAAACTTTTAAAGCACAACAGGAAAACTTTAAACATCTCAAAACTTGACCAAAAGAAACCTCACAGAATGCATGCTGTGTTGTTATGCTGGTTAATAAGCTAAAGTGATGGTCAGAGGTTGCAATAACTCATAGAAGCTTCATAACAACACATTTAAACAATCTGAAATTGGATTTAGTCTAAGCAAATGTAAACTGAATCGCACCATGATTTTAACACCACTGCAAGATATAGGATTTCATAAGGCATACCTGCAAAATCTCTCTTATTTTCTCCTATTGCAATTATCCACTTAGTTGTTTTGTTGATAAACCCATCAAAAAGGCTATGCAAGCAAAATCTCAAGCAGTCCAATACCGCTTCAGGAACATATCAGGATGTCCTTCATCCTGCAGCACCACTTTATAGCTGGAGAGGAAGGCATTGACCTGTCACACAAGTGTGGATGGGAAAAAAAAGATCAGAGCACTGAAAGATTTCAAGGGGTCGCTCTTCAGCAGAACGGCAGTATATCAGCCGAGAAAAATAAGGTCTTAGAATGGCCAGCAGTGGGAAGAAATAAAAACAAAAGATTAAACAGATCAGACCAGGATTAGCTGCTCTCATTGTCAATGCTGAGAGTAAAAACTGAAGAGCTCCAGGAGATTATATATAACGATTTTATATAAGTTGTTCAAAGTACTGCTAGCTAAAGTAAATTACCCTTCATAAATGTTTATTTCTTTGATTTTAGGTGTGGTAAACAACCTTTGTGAATGAGGACATATAAGGCGATATGAGGTCAATTTAAAGACAATGACTTTGCATTGTAAGACGTTAGTAGAACATAACAAATAAACAAACAATATATAATAATGAAAGTTATAATATGAATAGAATATAATAACATAAATATAGTATTTATAATATAGCAAAAAACTAAATTTTAAGCTTTTCAGCTTTTAGTTATATTTTATACACATATAAACTTACAATACATATAACTTATATAAACTAATAAACTTATTACATATATAAACTAAAAGGTGAAAAAGTGTTATAAGTTATAAATTATTTAAAAACTTCATAGGCAAAATTTTCACACACAATTTTTCAAAGGCCTTGTTTCAAAGTTTTGGCTCACTCTGATTGCTGTAAATCTGGTTTACACTTTGGTCCCAAATTCTACATTTGTTACTATTTCAATCTCGCTCTTCCATCACGCCTCCCATGAACAGACAGTGGTTTTCGGTCCGTGTTGCAAGTGAACCGCTTGCGGATGGCCAGAAAGGTTTTGTTCATTCCACTGCCATCGAGGACTCTGACAGCAAACAATCCGAGAGGTGCTTAAGAGACTTGCACCATGTCACGAAATGTCGCACCTCAGCTCTGATTCAACATTGGAAGACTTTCTGTCGTACGCTGATGTCTTAGAGAGCGTCTGCTGAAAATATTCGGTGAGTAATCTCGGCATTACCTCAAAGCTCTTCTGGACATGACAGCAAAAACCGCACAAGCATACTTCTGAATACATGACATGAAAGTAAGTGGACTGTGGAATTGGGGTTACGGTTCTAAGCTGCAACATGACCGTCCAGGGGACAAGATCAGGAGCTAAAATGAATGTACTTTACTAACAGGCCACAATACAAACTTTTGAATTAGTATTTTAAAAAGGTTATTCTACGACCAATACAACTTGACACAAAAGACATCTGGAATTTTTGGTAAAGGGTCCGAATTTGGATAACTTGATCACCACGTTACAAAACTGTGGTGGGAGGGAGGAAGCGCCACAATGAAAATGCGTTTTATTAAGAGGTTTACATTTAATAAAACACTCATCAGACAACTTCTGAAAGTGATTTCCTAAGACTTGAAAATTGAAATGAAAAAATGAAAATTTGCTGTCAATTTACTCACTCTCAGGCCAAAGGTGTTTGGATGGCCTACGAGTGAACTATCCCTTTAAGACACTTTGAAAGCCACTTTTATGTCAATTGTATCTCTTCTCAAAACATTTAACAAAGTTAAATGCTCTTCAGTCAGTAAAAGAATAATATTTACGCTCAACCAAAACGTTTCAATGGATGAAGCCTACAATCATCAGACAAAAACAAGACATTTCCTGCCCTTCAACAGATGCTTTGGCAATGTAAACTGTCATTTCTCTTATGTTCCCTATGAATCAAAATATTCTGTGCCAACAATAACCAGCTGAATCATATTAGTATAAAACTCGATGTTTTGCACCCAAAACGCATTGAAGTTCACCAGACTGAGCATAAGTTAGTCAAGAGACATGGGTGATTACAGAAGTTAGCCAACAATTGCAAAAACAAGGCCTCCGGTTAAATGATGTAAAATGTGATGACAAAACTGTCCTTTGACTGAAGAAACAAAAAGTTAAAAGCACAAGTTTATGATGATGACGCAGATGCAAAATATCACCTATAGGCAGAACCATCAACTAAGTAACTAAGGAGAGTCAATTGTAAAGTAGTACATAAACTAGGACATGATGTTACTAGTACTGTTAATGGTTAGTTTGTGTCAACTATGCTTTACAAATGCAACCTTACTGTATAGTGTTAAATTAAATTAAAAAAAATTAAACTCATTTCAGCTAAACTCATATGCATTAAGATATAAGAGCAAAACGAAACGCATCCGGATAAACGACAGATGGATGAGGTTCCGTTTTCAATAACACAATAACAATAACACAAGTCAGTGCATAGACATATTTTTACATATTTTACAATCTCATAAACCCAGATGCTGGCTAATGTAATGCATTGATGTAATATAACCTGTTTCACACGTTATACTACATAAAATACCGCTTTTGCATGTAGGAGATCTACATTACATTACATATCTTTACATATCGTACTGACTAAACTCACAAGCAGACAATTTAGCTCAAACAACAAGAGCAACATTCACAGCACACACACTTCACCACAGATTACTACAGCTTTCCTAGCTAACGGGGTCAATAGCAATCCCAATAAAGCATTGTAATCAACGCTATATAGTTTTAAACACCGACTCGTAGGCATTCATATAACATTTAACTTAAACTCTCGGAGGGATGCGAGACCCATGAGGGTAAACAAACGCACGCATGACTTCACACTGACGCATCGGTGAACAGATCGGCGTGTAAACGCGTGTGTAAACGCGTGTGCACAACACGTGCTTTACATGCGTGGAGATCCGAATAAAAACACTCACCCAGAACCACCGGGACCGAGGATCACCTTTGGGTCATGATGAGAGGAACATAATCGCGGACAAAGAGGAGCGGGACTCGGGCTCGTGTGTGCTGTTGACAGGAGATGAATGTGTGTGTGTGTGTGTGTGTGTGTGTGTCAGACTGCCTAGATCTGGCTCGGCGTTGACCGGAAGTGATGCACCGGATGTGAGGTCACCGTGGAAACTGCGCTAGCGCGCGCGCGAGATGCTAGTCGGCTGGAGATGCTGGTTTAATGATTTTGTTACGCGCTGTGGTTGTGATCTTATGACTTATGATATTGATATATGATTGTGATTGAATTCATCTTCATAAAGTCGGGTTTAGTGCTTGGCGTAATTACGTCACGATCGCTCGTGTGTTTGCACATCGCGCCTTTCGTGCACGGGGGGGGGATCGCATGTTATGTAATCGCCAGTCTGCCAAACATGAAGAAATACGAACAGAGAAGTGATTTACAAATCAGCTTTCCCACCATTATGTCGTATTCTAGCATATTCTGTAGCTTTGAGGAAAGTTGCATGAATCTGCTTCATGGTACGCCTTGATGGAGAACAAATGGCCCAAAGATAAAAAATTATCTAATCGTACATATCACTAAAGGGAGATAAATCTTTATTGTATGAAGGTAACGAATATAGAGCAATGATCTGCCAAATTGTATCACTCTTACCATCTATGTGTTGTATCTATGTGTTGATCTGTTTATCTTCAGGTTAGCTAAGGTTACCAATTTCAAGCATAACTGTAAATTACAATTGAGGATCTGCTTTGAAATCTGACGTGTGGAATAGGAAACCGCTGAGCAAGAAAAACTCAAATCACAACAAGAGATATATTGTTATATTGAGTATTATACTGAGCATTATGTAATAAGTTGGCCATCTGTTGGACAAATCTGTTATATATTTGCCCGCTCAAAGGTCAATCTAACCTTTATTCAAAGTCACACCGATGTCTAATCAGTAACTGTTCTTCTGTCATTTATAACGCAAGCATAAGATTTTATTATAAGTAACTGAATGACTCAAACTTGCCTACTTGCATTGTCTCATTAGCCGATGTTCAGATCTTGGGTATTCAGTTTGTAGGATGTGAAAAACCACAATGAAACTGCAATTGAAACTGTGCATGAAATGGATATGCAGTATAAATACAAGCTTAGATTGTGTTTCTTCCAAGTCTAACAAAGTGGATTGTGGACAACAGGTTGAGAAAGGGCCCTGATGACTGAGCTTGAACTTACTTCACCTTGTTCTGTCCCTTTACGGTGAGTTCAAAGTGATGTACGTGCCAGTCCAAAAGAAAAACAAGAATCCCTCACACACACACACACACAACTCCAGCCTCTGATGTTTTAATCCATGCTAGTCAGATATGCAAACAGAATTCCACTTATTTAAACAAACTGGACAGTTTGCTTTCATTTCTCCAAGTTCAAGAGAGGGGAAGGATTAAACGCAAACCTAGGCCCTGTATAAGCAGACTTCAGGTTTAGTGATGTCAGAGAGAAGTTTATTACGTCAATGACCGCTCCCTGAAACGATGGCTCAGCATAGTCTTAGTCTAGTGTCAAAGAGCAGATTTAACCGAGTCTGGGGATTTTGAGGCCCCCCAAAACCCATTGAGGAGTTGCAACAAAAGCAACAGTTGTGTGGGCAGTGTTTCTGACCTATCATAGCTGTTGGATTAAGGGATGCAGGTTCAAGGTCATCCCGGTCACTTTCCATTTCAGCTTTCTCTCGCTCAGATTTACTACAAAAGGCTAAAAACCCATTAAAAATGTTATAAAAATGATTTCAGAATCTATTATAATTGTGAAGCGTATGTAGGTTACAGCTTAATCTGTTTTATCTGACTTTTTCTGCCTTGATTCTTAGAAAAGGTCTGTAGAGTTCCACAGAATGGATTTAATCATGGTAAAATGTGTTAAATTATGTTTAGAGTACAATACTTATTAAAGCTGCAATCCATAACTTTGTTGGTTAAAATGAATTAAAAAATAAATCACTTGAGCAAATACATAACAGATCAGTGTTCAAAACTATCCTTACCTTACCATGATTCACAATGATAAGCTTACAATAATGATTTATAATTGAATCTGACTTGACAGCTGCACTGGGAAATGTCAGTTTGACTTCATTTGATTTTGGCATAAAGAAAACTACATAAAGTAACATAGTTCAAACAGAGATGGCGATACAGAAGCAAAACTTACAGATTGCAGCTTTAATGGTTGAATGTATAATCAAATTAGCCAAAAACAATTCATAAACAAACAGGCAAGGGGTTAGAGCTGTGTAAAATGGCTCTCACCCCTTGCCTGTTGCTCAGTCACCCCTCTCACCCCTTGCTCAGTCGCGCCGAGGGATTTAAATGGTGAGAATTTGAGTTCTGCCTAAACAGATTCCCTGTGGACCTATGAATTAAGCACGTCCCCCAGTGCTAAGCCAGCAGGACAATAAATGTCCTCATGTGATTGAAATACTCAACACATTGTCTTGCTATCAGACTTCAAGGAAGTCTCCTGAACAACAGTCTGTTATACAAGACAGACTAAGACACAAAGAGCAGGAGAGGCAAAGTCACAAGCCAAGCCAGGACGAGTCTGGAGACCAGCGAGGACACCCGTCTCGTCTGTGCCCTATCTCATACTGCTGGGCCTTTTCCAACCCAGCTCAAATAAACCGGTAGAAACTATCAAAATAAAGGAAATGACCCCCTGACCTGGCAAGCCTGCAAAAGGGTGATACTGTTTTTATTAGGGCACTCAATGTGACACCTCCCTTCATTTGTCAACGTTCTGTATCTATGAAAACGACAGACCTGATAAGCATTTCAGAACCATCCCATTAATCAGTGTTGTGCTTCTAACGAGGGAAAAGAGCAACAATAGAAAAACTGATGAATGACAGGGAAGTGCTGAGAAGCTCAGTTGCCCCGAGGGAAGAATACATCACCTATAATACATCAGCCTTGTAAAGCAGGTAACAATAGTCGGGCCAGTTTTGAGTACTTTACAGTACTGACTTTACGTTTCAGTACTGTTTTATAAGTCAAGTCTTTGCCACCTTGCCATGTTGTGAAAAATGGAAAATATTGTGTGAAATAAATACTGTATGAAGTTTTACACTTCTTTATTAAACTTCAAATTCATTTTAACAAAACAGACAAAATCTGGTTCTATATTACATAACTACTATAGTTATTTTCTCTGAGTTGCAGTTAATTTAGTTGTCTGGTTTTTTAGACATCAGCTTCTCCGCTAACTGTGTGCGGTTGCACAGGCAGACGTGAGATCCAGGTCTACTGCTTGACTTTGAACCTGGGCCCACTTGCCACTCCTGAAGTGGGAAGATCTCGACTTCCTGTAGATCTTCAGGGGCTTCTTTTTCTGGAATCCACTGAGGTTTCGGTGCTTCAAAATCCCACTGCAAGAGAACCAAAACAAACCGAATTAGAGCGTTTAAATGAATAATGGTCATGCACCTTTGAACTTTTTAACAAATGATACAAAGAAAGCAATTTTAAACATACAGCCCGTAAGGATCCTTCATTCAATTTAAAGGAGTGTAAAGCAAATACTCCTTTTGAGTTGCAAAGTAGCTCATTAATCTTGATCATGGTCGCATACATTCAAATATAGCAAGTCAAGATCACACGCCATATTTGAATACACTGTATGTATGCATGAATGAGTCTGTCACACAAAGCCACAGTATCTTACAAGACTAAATAACATGCACAGGTCATATGGCCCATTTTATGACTACTGTTTTAGTCATATTTGAAAAATAAATCACATCTGCCTTGTACTGTAGGAGTTTTTAATTTTTGATGCAATTGTCCTGTCCACACCAATGCCATCATATTTTTGGACCAATAGCTGTAAGATGTTAACATCCAGTACAAAGTTTCCTTGAAAGTTAGCATTTGCAAACCACCACAAAGAAACACAAAAACTGTTTGGAATGACATCACATCCATTTATTCTTTGATTTCACTATAAGTTCATTGGTATCTTTAAGAACACCCCTCCGACCACCCTCTATCTTCTATTTATCAGCTGGGCGACAGACACGCTCTTAAAATAGCGGAGCAAAGGGCCAAATCTCCTGTAGACTGAACAAGCATTTTGTACCACTTCCGATTTCAGAAAGGTCCTGCCCTATTCCTTTATCATAGATCTTTAACTGCAGAACAATCGGGCAACAACTTGAATTTCTGGAACACCAAACCCACTTTCCTTTGCACAATTGCTTACAGTAAGGAACACAATGGAATGGAATTGCAAGCATCTCACATGTTGTAGAAAAACTCATTGGTCCATGAGCCTGTTTTTCCCTCATTCAAATACTTATTTAGATTGTTTTATCGGACACATACAGCAACGTATAAGCATTTAACATTATTAACCATTGTAGTCCTTTGATATCTGTGGGTGTGAAAGTACACAAAGATACAAACCAGCCCTGGAATTTCCTAAAAATATTAAAAAGGGGAACCCAAGTTCAAAGACTTAACACAGTTGTCATATCAGATGTTCACATTTTCTGAAAAAAATCTGAGCAGTACATGCTTGTGCTAAACCTGCCACTTGGAATTGTGGAAGGTTGCCAAGGTGTTGCTATGCAGTTGGTAAGGTGTTTAAAGTGGTTGTTTACTGGTCCAGTTAGAAAGTTCGCATCCCTATATCTCTATTATATTTTGGTCACCAGATTTGTCTTAGTGGAGATTTGACCTATAGTTTGTGGAGATCCAGCTAGAGTGTGTGAAGATCATCTTGTCATCATCTTAAATTTGTCATTAGGAGGATTCATTCCATGCTGCTATTTGCACTACGACAGATGTCACGGTTCTGAACTCTGGGCTGTACTTTATCACACGCAGAGTTTGAGGAGGTTCACATGCTTAGCGTTTTCCTGTTTAGTGAATAAAACAAAGTTCAATTGTTTTCGTCCAGGGCGATTTGCCTTTGTTTCAGATTAAATGACATCCTTAATCACTTGGCATTCTCAAAAGCCACTAAGAGAGCCAAGAAACTGTTGCATCAACATTGTCAGCAGTAATGTTATGACTTTAATGCAGTTTATTTAAGGCTGTTATATAATTTTCTTAATAAAATCTAGGTGTGCAAGTGTTATGTTGATTACAAATGTAGTGTAGAAGAAGTCTTTTCAAATATTATCAACGTTTATCATGGCTTATTTTCTTTTGGCTTATGTCATTTATTTCAGGTCACCTTTCTGCTTTTAAACTCTACTGCCACCTAACACCAAAAATCTGAACTGCAGCCTTCAGTCACTATATGGAATGAAGGCCTGCTACTCAACTCACACCAGACAGTGAGTTTTGGTCAGCTTTTATCATGCATATAGTGTTGTAGATTGTGTTAGGGTGGGGTTTGTAATTAATGAAAAGATATTAAAAATGTTTTATGTTTTAAGGTGAAGTGTGCAAATACAGAATATTGCAAAATAGAAAATAAACAGAGCAAGCAATTTCAGCTTCAGTATTACAATTTGACAGTGCTGGACAGCCCTAATTTTAGGGTCAGATTCGGGATTTAGTTCACCTAAAAGTTTAACCATCTCTGAAAGGACAAAAAAAAATGATGTTCTACATTTACAATGAGGAATCTGTTATATGTTTACACCTGCAATTGTAGCTTTTGCCTCTCTGTCACATCTCATTAAACATAAAAGAAAAGTTCGTTAAGGTACCTGCATTTTTATGTATGTTGAAGTCAAATGAAGCCAAACAGAAATTACAAAGAATTCAGGGAAATTGGACCTGACTGGATTGCAGCTTTAAATGCACTAACCTATACATTTTAATGAGTATGCTCATTCTCTCGAAATCAAACCCATGACCTTGCTGTTGCTAGTGGCATGCTTTATCACTTGAGCTACAGGAAAGCTAACCTCTAGTTCAGAGCTGAGGGATGATGAATCAGTGGAAGTGCCAGAAGAACACGGTTCATCAACCCGCACCACCCTCACAGTTCTCTTCAGAGGAAGAGCATCTGATGAGCCATCACGTGAGATGGTCACCTCCTTTAAACACACCTGCAAGAGGTACCACCCTCAGTATACAGTACCATGATTCTGATCAATCATTAACTGATTCATTAATGTTAACAATATTCATAAACATTTGCCATTATTCCTCTTCACATTTCTATGTAAAAAATTAAACATACAGACCTTTCTCATTGGTTGTATGTTGACATCCATGTAGAGTCCCATGTCAGTCCGCTTAGGAGAGATGCATCTTGCCAATGGAATACAGCGATTCTTTCTGTGGCATTCAGTATTGTTGTTGCACAGCTGACCTGCAGAGGTGTCACCCAGTAAAGACTCAGTCTCTGAGTCTAAAGAGCGAATAGAAGGACGCTTATGGCTGGATCTGTAACAGATGAGGGCCACAATCTGAATGATCAAAGTCAAAGAATTAATTACACAGTCTGACCAATCTCCAGAGGTCAGAGAATACAGGAACATTTGTATATCTTATACAAGATATGTTTATCTTATCCTATGTTTTCTTTTTGCATAACCACTGTAACTTGCACAATGGCAGTGTATTGAGGTTTCATTAAGGCTGAGGTGTCTGTAACACTAATGGTGTGAAATGAGTCATGCATCAGATATAATACTTAGGGTTAGGTGATGAACTCAAGAGTCTCGTTTCACCACCCAAGATGTCACAGAGCCCCATAGATTCACCCACAGCCTTTGTTAAAGGATACAGCTAAATCCATAACAGCACAGCAGACAGCTGAGAGTATCCATGGCATTGCTTTTACAAAGGTTCTTGGCTGCATGTCATAAAACAAAATGGAGAAAGCGTACAGACCTCCAGCCAGAGCACACAGAACTCTAGATGACACCTGCAGCGCAGAACCCTGTTCTCCTCCATTCTAGAAAACACACAAAACACATCATGTGACAGTTTTTACAAGCATTGCATGCTACAGTGGTTTGTGATCTTTCATTTTTGTCTATTAAAAGTGTCATTTGGTCCTAAATTTATCATTAGAGAATATACACATATCAGGTGAGATATGAAGAGCAAAGAAGGACTTTTCTAGATCATACAAGTAAAGAAATTACACTCACAGCTTTTAAAAAGAACGGAAACTTAGCAGTCCAGCTGATTGCAAAAGACAGAAGCCCCAGGATATAACCAAGATTCTCAATATTGTTCTAAAAACACAAACACACAAGCAAACTTTAGCTGGCTTAAGCCAATTCACGCTGCCACACTGGTTTAAAATAAATTTATTTTCAGTTCCAGTATTTTGCATATCTCTGTACAGCCAAATATGGTAAATAGATATGACATGTTGATGACATTTAGTCTAAGCTCAATGTTTTAGGATAAATCCTAAATAGATCTGAAAACGTATCAGTAACATTTATATTCAGCTATATGTATATTCAGGTCCACTCACTGCTTACCTCAAGAAAGAGACTGAGTAGTCTTCTCCTGGTTGGAGGTATTACTATGGGACTCAAATGCACGACTGAGTTTAGGTAAACGCTTCCCCCCGTTATAAACAGTAGAGACACAGCAAGAAAATTCTGCCTTCTCCTTCTGGACATAAGCCTGGTGGACTTTCCTTAACAAAATAAACATGTTAAGGTATTTAAGAAAATGAAGCAGGTTAAACCATATGTTGTGTGGACAGAGTGTAAGACATAGATAGATATCAGTTATTCAGATATTAAATGATCGAACCTGAGAGTACAAACCATTACACACATGATAAATACATCAAAGTAACATTAAACCTGTACCTGCTTTTGAGTGATACCATAAATACACTGAACAAGTTATTGACAAAATATGGATGACATCCAAAATGGCCACATATGAAGCCATGGAAACCTGCAAGAGAACAGATTTATAAATGCATAAATATGCATTTATTATTTATATGCAATAAATGCATTTGTAAATTAATTTCAACAGTGTAGCGTTCTTGTAAGTTCGCCATTGGAACGCATCGCTAAGTCTCCTAATTGGCTGACCGGATGCGTCACGAGCAGAACGCGACGCGACGGAAACGTTTCTGATTGGTTGAGCAGACACCGAAATCACAATTTCCGACGCATAATGGCAAACCTTTATCATTTCTCACCTGAAAAACAAACTGGTTGGAAAGGAAAGCACCCACTGCGCTACACAAGTTCCCTACGAAACAATAAAAGGCGCAGGCGGCCTCTTCGCCCGGAGTCCTGCATCTCGTTTTGCATCCGTGATGAAGAAGACTGAGGAGCAGAAACGCGTTACATTGATCCATTCATCCAAATTCACGAAAACCGTGTTTACACGACACTCACAGTGCACACGAAACCAGCAGCATTACAACAGAGAGCACGAAGAAACCAGCCGAGAGGCAAACACGATCCTCATATGCTGACAAACAGCCTTCACCAAACTCTGGACCCCAGAGGTAGACCAGGTTTAGCACTGTGTTTTTATCCATAACATTCACTTCCAAAATGTTACATCAAAACGTTTCTGGTTTCATTTGTTGCAAGCTGAACGCTGCGTGGCGTAGGCTACGTTAATCACCTGTATTTCTTTGGCCACGCCCATTTTCCTACCTTGCCTCATAACTATTAATTACGTACTGTGACGTTCGACCAATAGAATTGCTGAAACGCAGTCACCTGTGTTATTAAACGCTTATCTAAATAAGCGTATATTTGGTTATTATATTTTGACGTATATTTCTTGAGCAGTTTAACTGTATTTTCAGATAAATATGATCTAGAATATTTGGTAGTGAATTAATTTGTTTATTAATACACAGAAGCATTATTAGGGTCTTGATTTAAAACACACATTTAAATGTTCTTGAATCAACAATAAAAATGTATGCATTTTTAAGATGCATATTTATTGTACAGTATTCAATACACAGAAGTATGCTACTGTTTTAGCAATGCCCTGCACAGATGCCTCCCTAACAATTGTGCTTAGCAGACACTTGCACAGATAAAAAAGGCAGAAATGAAAAGTCAAGTTTCAGGTGAAGTGGTATTTAGGCCATTTCCGGGTTATTTATTCAGTAATAATTATTGTATTGTAAATAATATTGTATTGTATTCAGTATTATAATAATATGTGGGTTATTTTTTCTGTTCTACATCTAGCAGCTAAGCACACCACAACAGAAAAAGCATCAATCAAGACAAAGTCAGAAATGCTTTCCAAACTTGCAAACAGATAGAGGACTTTATTGATCCCATGTGGGAAATTGAGGATATACATGAAAAATTATTTTCATGAGAACCTAATTTATTAGCGTTTATACACACCATGAATCTCTTTATACTACATAGTGATGAAATATTACAATGATACAGTTTCTTATTATCAAAGAGATCATTTGAAATGAGAACGAGAAATTCAATTTTTCCACCAATACATGAACTGAAAATTGGAATGTCCAGCAGCCCTTATTAAATCATATCCAGGTATGAACCATGGTGAGTTAAAAATGCATATGGTTGTACTAAAAGAGCATATCCAATCCAAACACTTAAGAATCAAGGATCATGCATCCAGATGTTTGTTGAGTCTTCTAACTTTCTCCTTCTTGTTCCGGTTACCATGTTTTTTCCAGGGCTTCCCAGCCTGCTGTTCTGTGTCTGCCTTTGCAGGCCCAATGGGGCCACTTCCAGGTTTATAACCCATCACCATCTGCACACCCTTAGTCAGCGCTCGCACATTTTCCTGTAAGGGATTATAGTGTTTGGTGAGATTGTGTCATTTCTATGACTATAAATCAAAGTAAAATATTGTATGTAACGTAATGCGTAAATCAGATGAATCTCACTTGATGAAAGAAATTTTTATCCACTGTGTTTTCAATGCGTTTGACTTTGGATGGTTTCCTGCCACACATTTGTTCAGTTTCTCCTGTCTGCCTGGCAAAGTGGGCGTGTTGAGGCTGGAAGTCTTTAGGGTTGATGTGGGGTGGAGGGTGGCAGTACAAGAGTTTACCCTGCAGAAATGCAGACCAGGACAGGTGAATAATGTGCTGCTCACCCATCAGCAGCGTTTATTAGCTATCCATCATTACCAGGTTAGTATCTCCTGTTCTGTTTTCATAACTGTAAATTCTAAGTTTGTCATGGTAAATGAAGAAGTACATACACTGACATAGTCTTTTAAAATATAACGGGCTGATCTTGATTGGTCCGGCTGGCCGTGTGCTGTCATGAAGCCTCTCATATCTGCGTAAACAAAGACAAATTTATTTTTATGTCAGAATCTTGTTTTGAAGTGTACAGCACTAATCAGAGTAACACACTGACATCCATAAGCCATCAGCAGCTCCTCGTGGGTAGGCAGTCGTTCAGGGTCCTCGTCCTCTCTTGGTCTGATGATGTTGATACCGTAGGTTCCTTCCAACACAGCTCGAGGGATAGTCTGACATACGTATGTAGGTTAAGGGCACCACTTTATTTTTAGTTTGATTACTGTGTGAGACATTTTTGACACTAGGGCTCTGTCTCAAATGCTGCCCTCAGCCCTTGTGGTATTCCTTAGTGTCTACACTCTGTTGACCACTCTGCACCACTGCAGGCTTTGCAAAGATGCATATCAGGGGCACACTGCAACAACATAGGGGCCATCCTTTTAAATCATAAAATGACATTCGAAAACTCTTACAACTTACAAGACATCAAGTGTGCCTTTTGGGACAGGGCCTGTGTGTTATAATTTGTTACAATTTGTTTATCTCTGTCTTAATCTGTAGAAACAAAACATTAAGCAAAAATGTAAATACAGTGAAGATGACGACTGTTTAGAAAGGTTATATAAGAAATGGCTGGAACGTGATCTCTCATCTGATCGATGGGCAAAATCCCGCTGCAGATCATCTCAGCTTTGGTGGACACAAAGGAAGGCATGACGAGCCCAGGACAATCACACAAGCAGAGACCAGGTTCAACAAACAGAGTCTGTAACACATACACACCAATAGTACCAAAAGCCCTATGAAAGGAACAGAACTGGGTCTCTAAGGCTTTGTTCAGACTGCACATAAGTCCAATTTAGTTTTCAAATCTTAACAGTGACTGTCTACACTGCCATTCTGCAAATAATAAAATCTGATCTGCTGTTTCAGACAGCGTAGTCAATATCTGATCTATCTATATTGGTTTCTATAGCAAGCAAGCATCCAATGATGTTTCAACAGAACTTAACTATGCTCAGAAATTTCTTACCTGAAAGTGCTTTGTGTGTCCAGGTGTGGCTGAAACTGAGACTTTCTTGTTTCTCAGGATGGTGTTGATGGTGGAGCTTTTACCAACATTAGGATACCCCACCTTAAATAGACATGAAACGGTATTAGTTAGCTGACAGATCATGACGCATATGTTTGATTATTACTGCAATTCAAACTCACCAGTCCTACTGTGATTTGTCCATCTTTGCATGTGGGCCCAGAGTGTACAGACTTAAACATTTCCAGAAGCTCATTTCTGCGTAACAAACGGCTTGAGTTGTAAAAAGATGAGGCAGCTGTGGAGTTTGTGTGCTCCGCAGCCTTATCTTCATCTCCTGATTCCTCAGAACACGTTTGCCAGTCTGTCTCATTGACACAGCCCTGGACACCTCGCCCTTCACCTTCATCCTCCTCATCTTCATCCACCTCTCCGCTCATTTCTCCTGCAGTGTTGTTGTCCTTAACAAAATCTGTGGCATCTTCTGAAGCACCTTCCTGTTCTCCATCACTTTTATCTTCTTGGTCCAAAAGCTCTTCTCCCTGAAGCAGAAACGTAAACTCAATACAGACACTGAAGATCAAAATTTCTCACTACTGTGATGTGCTTTTATTTAGCAATACTAGTTTTTTTAAACCATTCTACGGCAAATACGTAAATATTTGTTACATTAAGTATGGATATATATTCAGATATATCTTTTAAATCTTATATGTTCCAGTCCTACCTGAAAGTAGCTACCCCACTGCAAACAAGCACCATGTCTTACCTTCTCTTCTGCCTCGAGTCGCTGAGCTTCAGCCAAAGCAGACCAGAACACGGCTCTGATGCCCTCCTTCTGAAAGTACCTGGCCCAAAGTCTCCGCTGTTCTCTGGTGAGCAAGTCGGCTTTGTTTAGCAGAAGCATGTTAACTTTCTGAGCAGAGATCTCTTTAACATATTTTTCCTGAAGAGGACAAGAGAAGCAGCATGTAGTTCAAACAGAACTCTATGTTCAAGTTCAGAATTTAAATATTTTGTGCAGTTTCTCTCTTTATGTACCAGATCTGGACAACGGAAGAGAAGCGGGTTTCTGGCATCAACTATTTGAACCACAACATCACTGAGGAAAATGCAGAAACTCAAGTTAGTATTTACAAATAATAATTCAGCAGGCAGATGTAACATTTACTTATGATTTCCTAAACCACACTGTGCTACAACCAAATAGTCATAACAGTAATGAGGCAAACACAAGCCAAACAAAACGTACCTCCTCTCAATAACTCTCCAAAGTTGCCTCCAGAAATCCAGATTCCTCTCAAACGGGGTAAGAATCAACTTTTGTTCCTCTTCCAACCTAAAACAAAAAGTAAACAATAAACTTAATCTTCCTGCAAATTTGACAGCATGAATAGAAGCACCAAGGTTGTAAGTTCACATACTGATGAAAACATATACCTTGAATGTGCTGTAAGTGAGTAACATATTAAAGTTATTAAGCATGTACCTAGCCAATTCTCTTCTCCATATAAGAAAACTGTCCCTCTCAGCTTGCTGTAAAACCTCAGGACTTGTGTTTTCATCCCAGGGAGGCCTGCAGAAAAAAAGCACAACAGAATAACCAGAACTGCAACGTTTGTGTTTAACTAGTAGTTGCTACATGACTCATATAAGCAGATAATCAATTCTATTGTACATAGTTCTGTGGCTAAAGTTAGGCTCATGTTTACAAGTTTGTTATGTATGTATGTATGTATGTATGTATGTATGTATGTATATATATATATATATATATATATATATATAAAATGTATGTTATGCATTGTATTATGTTACATCATACCTTCGTGGGATTCGTAGGAACTGTTTGTGGTCTTCATGTAATTGCTTTATCCGTCTGGACTCTTCACTGGACAGCAAGCCAGCCCTCGCTTCAGCTGGGACAAATTTTATGTTCAGCTTCTCTGGAAAACATTAACGCAAAGAATTATTCCTCACCGCTGTTCACCAAACAGCTAATAAAAATCCAGAAAAATAATTTTGGATTTCCTCAGAAAGCTGATCACGACATCAACCAACCTGCAATAAATTCTGTTCCAGCCAGTTCTGCCGTGGCCAGGAAGTCATCCATAGAGCTCTGCTCTGTCACAGACTGCAGATTCAGTCGACCCCAGTCATAACCATCATTCAGTTCACTAGTGTGGAGCTAAAACACATAACAATTCATTCCCTTCACACATATGCACACCACTGGCCTGATTTACACCTGACAGCCAAAATATAAGACAAGTTGTCTCTCCTTTGTTTTAAATACAATATATAACCCATTGCCAAATGCCTGTATGTTAGTCTGTTGTTAAACGTGGCGTTAAATGAATTCATGTTAAGTACTGGAAGGAAATATTCACTTTAGGTTAACGAGAAAACGAATATACAATTATATATATACCTGTTATATTAAAAACACTTGTTGATCCGTCACTATTACATACCCATGTGTCGTTTCTTCTGTATCCACGGCCTGCGTTCAGTCTCTCCTTTATCAAAGCTCTCCCCAGCCCCAAGCCCTCTCCTCTGGCCTTCTTCTTTCCCATATCAGATCCTTTACACGATTAAACAGCGATATTAAGATGTCAGCGAGGTAACATCAGACTGCACTTCGCCCATGTGAGATGTTTGTTGTGGCAGAGGAAGGAAGTCGCGCGGAATGATCCATTTAAACCACTTCCTGTTCGAGGCGGTGCAGCGTTTGGTGTCTTGGTTTCAAATGGCACCGTCTGTGTTTTAGAGTAACTATGTTTGATTTTATTTTTTAAAACACAGAAAGAACTAATAGATTATACTGCACGAAAGATAAATAAGGCAAATTTCACCCGGAGATTGTGCGTCGTTTGGTTTATTCCAATGTGTCACACTAAAATGTTCCGAAGAAAAGCCCGACTGCGCTTTGGATAGTTCCGGATGGAAAACTTTTAGTTCCGGATGGAAAACTTTAATTATTACAAATAACGTTTTCTAACTATTAATCGCGTGCTGTTAATAATAACAATCGTCTTGGGCATGTGCAAAAATCACTAAAATAAAAAAAATAAAAGGATTATTTATCGGCAAGTATCATATACAACATAACATTTTAGCAGTTGTATACAATTATATTGTCATGAAATAAATGTGTAAATCCGTAAGAAACCAATCAAACTTGTTTTTTAACCGTTTTATTTTGCATACCTATTCTTTGTCTAAGGGTATTCTTTGTATATATCCTATAAAGGGTGTTTCTTTTTCTATACCCTTTGTATAAGGGTATATAAAAGCAGATTTCGGGTATTCTGGAATAACAGTTTTATTATTTAAATAGCTTTGTGGACACGAGGTTGTTGTGTCTAGTTTAGTCATTTTGTTACGTTTATTTTATTTATTTGCACGTCCGCTTACACATTTTATTTCATGCAATTGCGGTATTTCACCAGAAGGGTGAAGCATATCACAGTTGCATTCGTTCACCACCTTTACCATCTACTATTACTGCTATAGTAGTTATATATTTATATATTTATTATTTATAATAAATATTTATATTAGATATATATTTTTATTTATATATATTTAAATGCTTTAGTACTTAGTATGTTAATATTAGTATAGTAGTTACATTTATACTTTATACTAAGTTATACTTATTTTACCATGTTTTGAATGTTTTAATGTCTGCAATGGTAGATATGTAATAAATAAATGAATTAAAATGAATGAAAATAATGAGTCGTATCACACTGAATACCAGTAAATAATAAAAATAATAATAATAACAACAACAAATGTTTTTTAGTAGTTAAAATTACATGTTGTTTTAGTAGTTATATTTCAATTTATAGTACCAGCTTGTATGCTTACATTTAGGTTTTTACTGAGTGAGTTGTCTCAAATATCAGTGAAGAATACGCACTGAGATTGAAGACTTTGCCTGCAGATATGGAGCTTAAAAGTCTTTACAGAGAGGCACAATATAGCCATTATAAAACACCTCGAACACATGACACAGAAGACCCTGCAAAAACAATTTGGGAAAACATTACACACAGCTTCGGACTTGGTTCTGTCCTTACTCTGTCGCCCCCTCTGCCAGGCCGAGTTGGTTCGGTCTGGTATTTAAGTCGCTGCTCCACGCTGGGACCGCGCAGTGTGTGATCGGTCCTCGACTCGTGTGTTTACAGCCGCCGATAGATGACTACAGGCTGTTTCGAGGTCAGATTTACATGCAATAGACTTACGGTGTAGATTTGACTCTCTCTTCGTCCTCGACCAGCATGTTGCCTTGGAAGAAGAACAAGTTTGAGCTGATCGAGGAAGACAAGCAGCAGTCCAAGCAGAAGGGCTATGCCGTGAGCCTCAACTACTCCGCGCTCACCTCCTTCGCCAAGTCCTGCCCGGAGAGCGCACTGAACAGGGTCGGGAGCATGTTCAAATCCAAGAGGAAAAAGGTGAAGATCACCAGCGAGGACCCCACGTACACCGTGCTGTACCTGGGCAATGCCACGACCATCCAGTCCAAGGGGGACGGATGCACGGACGTGGCCGTCAGCAAGATCTGGGGCAAGAGCGAGATGGGCAAGAATGGCACCAAGATGAAGCTGACCATCAGCTCGCAGGGCATCCGTATGGTGCATGTGGACGAGAAAGCCAAGAGACCCGGGCACTTGTATTTATTGCACAGGGTCACGTACTGTGTCGCCGACCCGAGGCTCCCCAAGATCTTCGCCTGGATCTACCGGCACGAGATGAAGCACAAGGCGGTGATGCTGCGGTGCCACGCCGTGCTGGTGTCCAAGCCGGAGAAGGCGAAAGCCATGGCGCTTCTCTTGTACCAGACCTCGGCGACGGCCCTGGCTGAGTTTAAAAGGCTCAAAAGAAGGGACGATGCCAGGCACCAGCAGCAGCAGCTGATAGGGGAGCAGACCATCCCTCTGGTGCCCCTGAGGAAGCTGCTGAACGGACAGTGTTACTACAAACCCCCGGTGGAGCGCAGCAGGAGCGCACCGAAGCTGGGCTGCATCACGGAGGACCTGATCGGGGAGGAAGAAGAGGAGAAAGCGATGCACTTTGAGTGCGAGGACATTTTGGACACTGACAGTGACTGTGTGTCCAAAGGCAAACAAGAACTGTGTCAGATTATCAATGATCTAGGCTCCATGAGCATAGGGAACGATGTGCAGACATTAAGGACCGACCTAAGGGTCACTCGCTTGTTAAGTGGGGAGAGCACAGGCAGTGATTCCTCCATAGAGAGCAACCAGGAGGCTGCGCCTTTTCCCAACAGCATTGCGGGGGGAAAAAGGCAAGAAGTCGGCTGATGTTCCTCCAGAAAACTGTTCATCCAGCCTGGAGTGCGCCGCTCTTGTGCCACATCCTTTCCACTTGAAAGCGCACAGTTTGGTGTACGGATTCATGGGATGTGTGTGGAAATCTGGAGAGCCGACTGTGTAGACTTTCTTTTTGGTCCAAAAGAATGTCCTGAACTGCCATGTGGTTAGGCAGCTTGCTAGGTTTTGAGTTAATCTCATCCAGAATAACCCCCAAAATGCTGTCTAGGTAAGCAACTCATTAGGTTTTGAGACTTTTGGACATTGGTAAAATAACCCACGTTGGTGGGGCAGAGCGGCTCTGTGCAATAAGACACTTTAAGTCTCCACTGAACCAACTGATGGTGCAAGAGATCTTGTTTACCTGCTAGGTGTTTCCGCAAGGAAATGGGTTTTAAAAGGAAAAATAACAGTTCTGAAAAAACTCTTTCTTTCTTTCTTTCTTTAAAGATGGATGGAAGTATTTAAGCCTGAACAATGCGTTACCCACTTGCTTTCATTTCCGGCTGCTCTGTATAACTTTGCACTGTGGTGGAATTCAGACAAGTATTACTGTTATTATTTATGTGCAAACAGTTGTTTTCTTATACATGTTCTTACAAACATAAATGTTTATCTTTGCTGTGCAAAAGAGACAAATTCCCCATGTACAAAGATGTGTATATAAAAGATGAAATGTGTAAACAAAATGCATTATTTTTTAAAGAATGTAGTTTGTTTTGTGAACGCCAATAAAAATGTAAAACACATACCAAAGTCTGAACTGAAGTAAACCCAGTCAAAACTGTTGCATAAACACCCGCTGCTATTAACATTTATTAGCAGATCTGTTTGTACATACATAAATCAAACCTGCTTGCATACCACAGGCAGATTTACGATTACCAACTCTCATGAGTTTTACCATATTTGTATTAGGGTCCCTTTGCTGTCATGTTTTTCTTTGCCGCTTAAGGGGAGACACACATTTCCTGCAGCGAGTGTTAATGTGATCATTTATAATACAAGCAGAAATGAAACTGTCTATACCAGCAGCAGCAGCAGCAGCAGTGACACGGACCTCACTTTCTTTATTTGACTGCAGTACATCATGTTTTCTTCCTCAAGAAATGCTAATGGAAACAAGTTCACAGTAAAAAAACTACGAAAGAGAAAGTAAGGGGCACAATGTATAAATCAACAAAATTGTTATTAGGGTATGAAATACTGAACTTATTATGAACTGTCAGAGTTTAATAAAGGTAAAATAATGATTTTTTTAGAGCTATAAAATAAACCTGCCTTCTTATACTACAATATATATCTTAAAAATAAGGGTTAGACTGTGACTCTCAGATTTAAAGGCTCAGTAGTTTAGAATAAAATGTAACAAGTTCCCATCATGCTTTGCTCTCAGCCTCCCAACTTCACCATAAAAAGCTTTTGTGTGCACATGCGACAGCACACTTTGCCAACACACTGTGCGGTACAGTATGACAATTAATCTATATGCAGGCAGATAACATATAACCTGTATGTTTTTCATATTTCATATGTTTAATCACTGTCCTGTTTCTCCCCTTAAAGATCTCACACACTATACAATTTTCTTTCCTTCTCAAAGTATATGGTTTAATGCATCAAGCATCACAAAAGAAACATGTGACAGATAATTTCCCAAACTTTATTCAAAGTTTATTCCAGTTATTAAAGAGGAATCCAGAATTTTAGGAAATTTAGGAAAGACATACATAATCTTATAGGTTTATGTGTAAGATTGGTTGTACTCTCTCAGTGCAAACAATCAAGTTACAGAAGAAAAATGTGGTGTATGGATCACCTGAACTCTCCCAGCAGTATTTAAAATGTGCCATTTGCACAACACATGCCCTTCAAACAAACGTGCAGATAGATGAACCCATCTGTGTCTATGGCAGTAATTGTGTTTATGCTTCATGCATAAAATTGAATGAGACAAAATTGGAATGCATCACAATGTTAAAGAAAATATATAACCAGGGAGTGTCAGATATTAAAATTGGCCTCTGGTAAGTGAAAAGAACCCATCTATGGGAGGTGATGGTATAGCATCGGTGTAGTTAATCTAATTTGGTGGATTCATGAAAGCAATATGCATTTCAATAATTCATGCTGTTATTTAAAGCCACGCAGTCTCATAGGTTAGTCTCCTGTTACACCTGTCTAAGAAAAGAATGCTCACCCACAATCTCTCTCTGTCACGTACATACATTCCCTAACCTCTGCGTTTGTGTATGTACACAAGTCTCAGATGTGTGATGTCACTGCAAAAACCAACTGTGACCACTGTTTGGTGTTTCAACAGATGGATTACAGCACATCTATTGATTTTAATAAACACCACATGAGCGTTTAATAAGCAGAACACAACACAGTGCACTGTGTTGCCGATGGCTATTTAAAAAAACAATAGCAAAGCAGTGTTTTGAAATAAGCACTAAATCATCAAGGTTTTATAAGCCAAATGTTTTATTTACGTTTGCAAGCATTTAAAAGAAGAAAACATAGAAAAAATAACAACACAGTTTATCACAAATCAGACAGATTTTACAAAAATGCATTAAGCGCATTTCAAAACAACAGCGAAATGTGACAAAGGAAATATCAAGGCAACAATTATAACCGGGGCAAACTTACACAAAAATAACAGATATTCTACCCACGGTCATGTCTCAAGGAGAGATAAAGATTGTTTTATCTGTCAGGGCTACACGCTCACCAGTGAGCTTCTAAACAATACTGTCATTCTGAAAGCAGAGGCGAGAGTGCAAGCAAGAATATTATCATGGTGTTTGTGATGTGGGTGGTTCCAAAATATCTGCATGCAGTCACAATTTGTCTTTTACATCCACTTCCTGTCATGTCCACATGTTCTTGAGACAGTGGCATCATCATAGATAGAGCTCACGAAATATTAATGCCAGGGGCCCAACGTGAGCGTCTCCTCCCTCAATGTTTTCCACACAAGCAGCTCGCCCAGAAAGCGATACATTATAGTACAGCTATTTTAATCTTTCCACTTACAGACAGGAAATGGAATAATCACAGGGAAACAGGAAAAAAAATCACAAGACACACTTTATTCTGCACACTCGGATTAGGAGATTTCATGGAAATGTTCCTCGCCAAGCGACCTTGAGCTTGTAAAAGGTGCTTTATAAATAAAATTATTATTATTATCTGTAATTTCTAGCTGTTCTCCAGGCTGGTGTTAATACCATAATAAAATAGGAACAATGTGAATTAAGGTTCAAGAACTTTAAATAGCTAATTTGCTGAATCCAAACTTGGCAGTTTTTCTAGAACTTCCAGGCAGCACATGGCACACTGCCACACAAATAAACAATTTCCAGACAACATCACGCCACTCTGCTATGGTTTATTTTATTATACCACATGTTAATATTTTATTTTTACAGTGTATTTAGAACCCACCCAAACAGCAGCAAAAAATAAGATACCAGAATATCTACAATGCGCCAAAAACAGGTTCATTTTGACTTATACGCTAATGCACTGTTTAAACAACAAAAACTGAGTTTATACACAAATTGTAAACTGTATCTTTGATTATCTATCATATCCATCATATTATCATATTTATATTCCATCTATCATATTATTCATCTATTATTATCCGTAATATTATTATCAGTAGTTTTTGAGCGTTAATCGAACAGGTTTATCTCTCCACTACTAAAAATAACTAAGCAAATATAATGGGGAATTCTATTTCTTTGATGCACTGGTGGTTAAAGGGCTGCTAACTCAGTAAACACAAGTGCAATTTATGCATTAACCATCAGAGAACAGTTTGTGGGGGGTTTCCTCTGCAGTCTGGTTTGAGGATTTTGCCACTAGTCTCTGCACCATACAGAGATACATTCAGTCTCCCAGTTGTGGTCTGATCGTGCTAGAGTCAAAGCCTACAGAACTTCAAAGCAAACTGACTCACATAGAAAGCTGAAGGCTCATTAGACACTTGGGTGTCTACTTACACACAGCCTTCACTGTCTCCAGCACAGCTTAGTGAAAGAACTGCAGCAAATGAAGGTAAACACGACCTTTTGTCACCAGAATTCTTGTATTACCCATCTAACAATTTTGGGCTGTTAGAATGTGTTCGTAACGTTTCCATTAGTTACAAAAATGTTATTTTAAATGTTCTAGGAACGTTCAAAACGTCCAGTTGTTTAGACGTTGTGTTGAAATTATTGCTTGGTTGTAAGAATGTAATTCAAAATGTTTTAATTCTGTAACGTTTTAAAAATGTTCCACTAACATATCAAGAAGTACATTTTTAATTTATATTATATATCATTTTATAAAACATTCTACTAATATGACTGGAAGAACTTTGTATAACTTTAAGAGAACCTTTAGACAACATTAGCCAATGTTCTGAGAATGTTCCTTGTTAGCTAGTAATTGTATGTATGCTCACTAAGGCTTCTACCTGTATATTGCCCTAAATGTATCCTAAAATTCAAAGACATTCTTCAGAGCGGCCCCGTCTTACTCATCTTCATACCCATATTCAAAAGAAATGTAACTATGCAGGGAATGAATAAACATACAGGAAGTTACATCATTCTAAGCATTGATGTAGTGTTTGGCATTTTTCCATTGTTTTCTGTGTATAAACCTGTGGTGTGTTGTATAGATTCAATACCTACAGCCACACGTGCTGGCTTATACAGTACATTGTCAGCCTTAAAATCCTCCATGAGCTTCATTGTTCAGAAACATTTTTGTCACTTTTGATGTCAAGAGACAGAAAAGGAGACTTCCTGTTTCCTTTTAATTCGCATTTCCTGTGAACTTTGTAGACAAGCAATCACAAAATAAACCTCTATGACATAAACCAGCAAAAGGACGACAAACACGTGTGCACAAACACACATGCATCATTCTGATGTGTATGTGGGTTTTTCCATAACGCGAGCACGACAATATTGACGATATTTAGTGTGTAAAAATAAGAACAACGTCATGTGTGTGCAGCTCAATTTATCTTTCAAACTTGACATAAACAAACTAATGTATTCAGCATGACAGTCCTGATCTTGGCTGTTTTGCTGAACTGCCCCAAACTAGAATGCAACTGGTTATATAACAGCCTGTGAGCTCTTCTGCATTGAAATGCAGAACACTGTAACATCAGCACTATGTAGAATTTCAGGTATGACATGTGATGATGTTTGTGCTAAAAGTCCAGTTGACACAAACAGTGAAATGTATGTGCACAGTATAGTAAATGTAAAGCTGATAACATGGGTATTGAATTAAAAAATATTTTTACAGACTTTTACAGATACTTTAACAGGCTGACATGCATGTCTTATTCCCTAAATGTCTGTAAAAATGTGTGTAGAGTACATGGTGTCTAAACAATGAGGTTTTTAGAGAAGTGTTTATGCAATACTGTAACTAAGATTACTATGAAAAGAGAAAAAACTGCAGGGCCATATACAACATATGGACACCTCCTAATAAAATCTGAGGTACACCTGTTACCAACGCTGCATATGATTAAGCATACAGCAATGCATTTTACATAGACAAACATTTTAAGTGGAACAGGGAGTAACAAAGTCCCTTTCTACACAAAGCCCATGTGCACAAAGTGAGGCCCACAAAGTAATAATTTACTCTGAAAACTGAAAACCAAGCCCGGCCCCTTAACATCAGTGCATGATCTCACTGATGCTCTTATACCCACAACCACGTTCCAACATCTAGTGGAAAACCTTCCCAGAGGAGTATAAGATGTTCCAGCAGGAAATAGATGACCATCTCCCTGTTAGCGCCTGTGATTTTAAAATAAATGTTCACCAAGTACATACGAATGTGCTGTGGAGGTGTTCGCACACCTCTGGCCATGTATTGTAGCAGTTGCATCTTCATCTAAATTTTAAAGGTCACAGGCAGGTTAAACAGAAGCTGAACTTTTTGTTCTCCATACCTCATGTTCTCACCTGCAGCCCTGGAGCACAGAAAGATTTCAGTTCTTGTGTATACTTTATAGTTCCTTGAAGCTGCTAGGACACGAGCACATCACATAGCATGCACTTAACTACCACAAAAAATGCAGACAGTACAGTCCGTTCTATTCAAACGCTTCTTCTGAATCCTTGAGACAAAACTATTAGAACTCTTTTAATGCTGAATTGGTGTTCCTCAGAAACAGAATGAGTTTGTGGTCAGTGTGACTCCTGCTGGATTCAGATTATCATGCTGTGAATGTTATCTTAGATTTCAGGCAACTGGTTGATGTTAGCTAATCTACATGCATACAGAGCATTTTCCAGCTAGGGTTAGGGAACATTTTCATAAGGTTGGCTAACATTCTATAAATGTTCTCTCAAGTTATCGAAAACATTCTTGCAGTAACGTTAGTAGAATGTTTTTTAATGTTATATATCACACACACACACACACACACACACACACACACACACACACATATATATATATATATATATATATATATATATATATATATATATATATATATAATTACAAAGTCGTCTTTATACCTTTTAAAATAACATTTTTAAAGTTTTTGTAACAATATAAACGTTAGGGAAACGTTCGTACAACCCAAATTTGTTAGCTTGGTTGATCCTGCAGATCTGTACCAGGTAAGACGAGCAAACCGTGAGAACTAAAGACAGAACCTGCATGACCGCATTTATCTTCCCCATTAGAGAAAAGTCATCGTGTCAGAATGTTTCAGTGGTTTTCCTGATGCAATCATCTAATAATGGGTGTGAAACCCGGACCAGGCCCATTTGAATCTTCATTTGGAGGAGTTTCACAGAAGGCTGCTCTGGTTTCCATGGAACTCAGATGCCTATCAATCTTTATATTCTCCATACCTCCCACCTCTGGCATGTTCTGTTTCAATTTATAAATCTATATTATAAACCCATCCCAAAGAATTCTGCAGAGTTTGAGATGTATCTCATAAATGAGATATTTTTATTATTTCAACTGTGACTCCTACAAGCATGAAATTCGATGGAGAGCAAACAGATTGTTTTGTTTTAGCTACCTGCTTCTCAGATTATTACAAACTCAAATCAGACTCCAAAATCAAAAAAACTAATTATCTGAGCTATGCTCTGTGACCTTACTGTATGTCAACATTTGTATTATAAATACCTAAAACATCTCGGGCAGATTACAGGTTAATTTATGATAATGTTATATATATATATATGTTGTATAGCTGCATATATTGACCATATATTCATATATCATGCATTGCTATAGCTGCAGTCTTTTCCTAATCTATCTAATGGGAACAGAACATGCAAACCCATGGGAGACCGATACACCTCCCCACAACGGAGTCTGGAAAGTATTGGACTGCCTGCATGGAAAGATCTATTCTGAAGACAGTCTTTTATAAAAGGCTAACTGTTTAAGCCTACTTGTTTGAAATAGGACACAGATGTCCCACACTTCCCCTGCAAATCATCAATGCAAAACGTGCTGAACCAAAACACTCGTTCAGTAAACAAGAGAACAGGGCTAATAATAGAGAAGGGAGAGCAGGGCGCCAAAGGAAAACATTTTGGGATATAGAGAACAGCTGGCCTTGGTTTCACTCACTCTCACACGTCTAAGGAAGGAAAGGACTGGCAGGTCTCCAATCTGGATCCAGAACGTTGACTAGCACTCATTAGCATACATGTTTTAGTGTTTGGGTTGGTCACTGGCTGAAGTGCGACTCCCGGGCCTGTACTGACAGATGCGCAACATCCTGATTTATAGCAAAAGCACAGAGGAAGAGTGAGAGTAAAGATGAAGGAAAACTCAAAGCCTGGAGGAGTTGACAGGAGAGTGGAAACTCTGGGAAAGGGAGTGATGACAAACAGGAAAGACAGAACAAGCAGAGGAAATGGAGATAAACAGGTGTGATTACAGACAGCACAGGCGCCAAGACATGCAACTTGGCGTGGATTCATTGTCTCAACTTTACAACTTTCTGGATTTCGGGTCTTGTGTCCCTACTGTACGTGCTGTGATACAATATCTGTTTTTTACAGTCATAACAGATTGAATGCTGCGTGAGATTAGTGTAAGGCTTACAGTGGAGTTTATCTTATTTAATGTTGCAGCTTCTTACCCTGCACTCCGCTATACTTGATTCTGATTAGATGATCACAGTCAATGTATTTACATCATAGCAGTATGCTGTATAATTGACAGGCAATGATTTTCAGTTGTATTAGTTAAGCTAGTCCCATGAGTCTATATGATCTCTTTTTTAACACACAAAACTGTTTCTGTATACACTGGAATTTTTTTGCTGCCTTTATTAAATATATAAGTTAAATCAAATTGGTTGTGCAAGTCATTTCAACTTACAATTTTACATTTTGACTGGTGTTGAGTTGTAGTAAGCTATAGAAAAAGTTGACAATAACTGATAGGTTAACGTAAAAACGTTGTCATGACTTGATCACATCATTTTTACAGTGTAATATTTAAATATAATATTTATATAATAATGTCCATTTATGTACTTATTTGGTAAATCGTAATAGTTTAATTCAGTTTCACTACAAAAACTCTATGAATACGGCTTATCAAAATGAATGCATTTAGTTCAAACACATGAAAATCAGCTTGTAAGTTTTCTCACTTTAAAATGGTTTTCTATACACCACAGCAATGCCACAGGAAATGGAATTATTTTACTCAACCGCTTAAATTACACCAACGCGTGGCTTGCAACATTTATTCAGAACAAGCAGTTTTTTCTCAGCAAACTTTTACACACAGTAACGGCCTTTAGTTCTTCCGCTTTTTGTATCTAGCCCTGGTTTTGTACTTTAAGCACTCTGAAATACTTAGGCCACTGAACAGAGTGTAAACAGGAAGTCAGTCTGGAGCTTCGAGGGCTCTGGGGAGAACTTGAGGGTGAACAGAGATCATGAACAGCAACAGCGGAGGGAAATTAGCTGACAGCAAGTCGCTAGTCAGAAAACAACGTTACTTCATCTGACGAATGGCTTCAGATCGGAGGAATGTCAGGGAAACAATGGCTGTGAAAGTTGATTGACCAGAACAACAAAGGGATTTTCCATGATTTTCCATTGGCAGCGAGGATGCGAGTGAGAGAAAGATACTCTTGGGTCAAATTGAACAGTTAATCAGACATCATTCCGGCTAACAGGGAATGTTCTTAGAACGCTGGCTATTATCAAAAACAAAAACTCAAGTCTACACACACACATACAAGGTTTTAGATCTGATCTTAGATCTGTAGATCTAACATACCGTACTGTCATCTTCAAAGTGCTGAAGTCTGATCCTTTTACATAAGACAGTGCCGTCAACATCTGCTGCATCTACATCAGCTGCTACGGTAATGATGTAAGCATCAACACAATGCTAAAGGACCTACAATCATGTCGGTCATAACTCATGTCTATCTCTGAACTTACAAATGTACAGTATGTAATGTCAGCATTTTGTGCATCATGCACATAACTGAGTCTGATTTACTCCACAGTGAATGTCACAACGTTCTCCATATGAGAGAGTAAGTGAATTCAGTGCAGTTCCGGATAATATCTGCATACTGTGAATGATCTTACATACAAGCCATGTCCCGAATTACGAAAACAAATTACGAAATCTGATCTGATCATCTAGACTGATATGCATTCCAAAAAATCTGATTTTAATCTGACTATAAACGACATACTCATACACTGCATAGATGTGGTTTCGGATCAGGTATTATTAAAACGAAAATTTTCTTTGCTGTTCAGACTAGTAAAAAAACAACTGATCAGAACAGACAAGTCTGATAAGCCTAAATAAATCAGCCATTTGTTGCCTCCTATAAAGCCTCTCTTTTCCCTTTATAAAGACCTTTATTCACTTGGCAGAAATCACACCACTGCTTCAGTATCTAAAATATCTATCTAAAAAGTATCTAAACTAATTGTATCAGCTCAGAAGACGCAGTAGTCACACCGCAGGGCATGGGGAGAAAGCCACATATTTAATAGGTATGACTAACGACTATTAGCCCTTAAACCTTTAATGATGTAGTTCAGGTCCACACATGCTTTTATTCAGAAGTCACACCCTTTATGGTACAAATAAGCTGTTTTTACCTGTGTGACAGGTTTAAACACCTTCTTTACTTGATAGAGGAAGATAATGCTGACAACTCCAGCCACCCACAGTCTAGGAAATATCACAGCTTATGAACATCTGTCTCTGGTTTCATGGAACTAAATCACTAGGGCATTCATATGCATTTCACACGCACTGCCTGATGCTTGAGGACATGAGACATTTAAGTTAAGGCTTCATGCATAGAGCTGACACATATCTGTCCCACCTGGTTGCATTAATTTACAACATAATCACATAATAATGACAAGTTTTCAAGACTTTTTAGTGGTAAAGTGGAGATTTAAATGCCCTCATTTGCTTTACATGAGCGCTACGTGATTTCAGACCAGACTTGGCAAACTATTGCATTGAGGGAAATCGTGGCCCTTGCCAATGGCACAAATGATGATCGGGGGAAATATGCTTTTAATTTCAATTGTTGCCTACATGACTAACTTTGATTATGCTGTTTTGCTTGAGTCCACAGACACGCACAATTCCAGCAAGAGAACACAGAGAGGACAAAATGGAAGTGGAGTTATTGTTTCGGGATGAATAAAACAGCATCATGGCCAGAGGAAGCTGAAGTGGGAAATGCCCTCCATCTGCCAACATTTCCAAACAATTAAAAAGTAAACTTGACTGGCTGTTTGTAGGCCCCGGCTAACATAATAACTTTCTCCAGCAGTATCCAACATTTGAGATGTAGCTTACGTAATAAGAGCAAGGAACAACAGGGTTTGATTTCGGGAAGCAACGCTGCCCTCATGGAGAAAGTGAATCTGACAGCCAGCGTTGTCAGCCCTCAGTGATGCTTTATAGAGTTACTCTTCCACTAGATACAAGAAGTCACTGTAACAAATTGGGTTCAACTGTCCCTGGCAGCCACTGCTGGTACAAGTCTTGGCCTGGCCTGCAAGTGTGCACTATTGTTTCACACTACTGGCCTCAAGACAAAAAATGACTGACGTCACGCCTAGTTACTCATGAGAGTTTGAGTTTCCACTGGTCTGAATGTGTCATACGCACTTTAAACCTCACATAACCACAGTTATAGAGAAGTTTATAGTATCGACACACACATACACATATGTGGTTTACTTTCTGTAGGCAGAATGATTTTTTTTACGGAGCTAATCAAGTTTTCTATCGCTTTCCTCTAACCCTGCCCCCAAACCGCACCCTTACAGAAAACTTTTGCCATTATTGAATAAAAACATAATTTATTATGTTTCTGAAGCCATTATGTTTAAAACAACACAGGAAAGTTCCTTGTAAACCATGTTTACTGTATTATGCATCATTATACCTATTTGTGTTATTGTAAACTATAGCAGTGTGTACACACACACACACACACAGACACATATGTTGGGTTTTTTTTGGACATTCCACAGACGTCATGGTTTTTATACTGTACAAACTGTATATTCTATCACCTACTCCTAAACCTAGCCATCACAGAAAACCTTTTGCTGTTTTAGATTTTCAAAAAAGATCATTCTGTATGATTTATAAGCTTGTTTCTTCATGGGGACCTCAAAATGTCATACTTATGATCTTACTATACTTGTGGCCCTATAATGTAGTGAATACCAGGACCACACACACACACACACACACACACTGAGACAGCTGCCCGATGAGAACAAATCCTTCACCACCTGTTACATGTGATAAATTCCTCGAATTATCTTATTAACAACTATTCTGCATTCCACACAAGGGGAAGAGTGCAAGACTTGTACTGTATTTGTGCTGTTGAATTGGAGTTTAGTTTAATACCACTGCAAATAATACTACTACTACTGTAAATAATGTTCTTTCTAGGTGAACTAAGTGGTTAAACTCCTTTAAGAGTTGATTTTGAAGTCACATACACATGTAATATGGATTAGAGCACTCAGAAAGCATAAAACATTATAACTAAAGGATGCACGACCAGAGTAAGACCGGGATTATCTGGTAATGAGCTCTGTCAGGGTCTCTTAATGCTGTAAGCCAAGATTCCTCGCTGAGAGGCCATCTGTAACTTCATGGCAATGCTTGGCTCTGTTTTCATCCACTCACACAAGCACAGGCAGAAAAACAAGAGGGGGAGACGTCTGCAAGCAGCAAATTGTAAAATTGGCATCTACTACCACAAAGCCAAGACCATAAGGGTGAAAAATGGCCAAGCTGAGTCAGCGAACAACAGAGGAAAGTGTGTTTCACCTGCAGGGATTTTCACGCTCTTTGTACATCACAGTTATCTCCAGCATTGATATTTCTAAGCCTTGCAAATTCCATCTGACCTTGAATGCACTAAAGCTGTGGAAACAAATACGCAACAGAACAGGGAGTTTGCATTTTGCATAATGCTTTTCATTTTTTTTATTATGGAATGTCCACTGTTAATGATCCAAATTCTGGAGGATAAAATCCTGCTCAGAACAACTTTTTTTTGTATATGGGTTTTTGTCTTTGGGATGTTGAATTTTAAAATGCAATCCATAACCTCTGCCCCTCTTTCGCCATCTCTGTTTGAAACATAAAATTGCAGGTTAATTTACATACTTTATATGTGTGTTGAAGTCAAATGAAAATCGGACCCAACAGCTCAAATTATAATCATTATTATAATCAAATCTTTTGGAGAAGAGTTCATAAACTCTCATCAGCTTTATAGATGCATTTGAATGTTTGTTTAATTGATGAATTGACATAATTAAGTTTGTCCTTAAAGAAAGAAATCGCTAAATTTTATATCAGCCTGATGGAACTGTAAGCAGGATGTACCAGAACAAATAAAGCTTAGTTCAATAAAGCCACAAAAATAGGCCACTTTGAAACTGACCTCCGGTAAAAACCCTCTGGGTACCTTTTAACAGCATGAAAAAGTCTAAACAAAATGTGTTTCTTGTCTATTTAATCTCTGCACTCTAGGGTTAATATTTTGAAGAATCAGCCTGCCACAATAAAATCTCATTATACGATTTCTAATCTCATTTAATGCTTTTTATTTGGATATGAAGAGGAGAAGAATAATGTTCTTGCTACCCTTCACTGGATGATGTAACTCGCTTTACAAAAGCAAGTTAATAAAAACAGCTACTCACAGTTTGTGTGGAACAGGTTCTTTAAACTGTGTTTAAATAAATGCATTATCATTTATTCCACACAGACCTTTTGTCATGCTTTTGAAACACACACACACAATATATCTCCAATATATGGTTAAGTAAACACCCCATAACCCCCCAACTCCCCCCCACACACACACACTCACACACACACACTCACACACACTCACACACACACACACACACTCACACACACTCTCACACACACTCACACACACTCTCACACACACACACTCACACACACACACACACACACACTCTCACACACACACACACACACACACCACACACACTCTCACACACACACACACCCACACACACACACACTCAACACACACACACTCACACACTTTCTTCACACACACACACTCACTCTCACACACTCTCACACACTCTCACACACACACACACACACACACACACACACACACACACACTTCACACACTCACACACTCTCACACACACACACACACACACACACACACACACTCTCACACACTCTCACACACACACACACTCACACACACACACACACACACACACACACACACACACACACACACACTCACACACACACACACTCTCTCACACACACACACACACACACTCACACGCACACACTCTCGCACACACTCTCGCACACACACACACTCACACACACTCTCTCTCACACACACACACACACGGGGTCTGTAGAGCTACTGTCACTAGAGCTGCATGACACCTGTATGACACCTATAAAATCTCATACGGTTCCCATCCCAAAGAAATGTGTTTGTGAAACACATGGGAAACACGGCTTTAGGAGAACATTTGTAAACAAACGTTAGTCATTAGTGAGTCATTAGTAACTATTCGGTGCACCCAGCTTTAACCTGAGGATTCTTAACCAACTCGTTTTACGAACTTTATACTGCAAGGAGGAGAATCTGAATGCTGAACATTTTTAAGTCATGTGACAACACCTGCTGGATGAGAACTCGGGGTATTTATTAACCTGTATAAGACCACCCACAGGTGAAACAGGTTGCAGGTGTACATGGATCAACACAGCTAAAGTTTTGAGTTTGTTTATCCCTTTATTTTACTTAGCCTGACACTTAATAATATTTAAATATAATATCTGGGGTTTTTTTAGAATTGTTTTGGCAGAAAGAAAGAAAGACAGTGTGAGAGAGAGAGAGAGAGAGAGAGAGAGAGGAGGTGATGGTTTTTGCGTATTTGTTTAACACTGATTTACTTGTTTTCGACCCTTTCCTCTTTGTGGACAGCTGTGTAAAGAAATTAGGCAGAAAGAACGCCTAAAAAAATCAACCGCTCAAAACAACCCCATGCCCCAGATCCCAGCCATGCACCCTGCAGCCAGAACGCTTTCAAACTCACCCTTAGCAAAACAGGACCGCTCGCTGCCCTTCCTGATGAGAGATTCATTGAATAACGAGTGATTTTGACATGTTTTGAAGGTAATAACTGGGTCTACCTATTGTATTTTAGTTATTTTTATCAGTGTAGAGACCAGAATCTTCGGGTGAACGTGTGGCCTACAGTCATATTCTATGATGTTACATAAGCAGCAATAAACAGGAGAAACACAACATGACCTGATACCACACATTTACTGTGACATAATTACACTTTATGTATTTCATCTGCGCACACGCCCTAATTTCATCAGTGCTCATCGGGTTGTTTAGCAGTTCCCTGCTAATGGACACATTCTCCGCTTTAAAGCACAGCCCTGGGAAGTTTAATTAATGCCTAAAACTCCTATAGACGCGTATGACCTGCTTTTTTGTATTGTGTGCTCTCATTAGAGGAAGGGGTGACATAAACACAGAGCTGATAATAGAGCTTGTTTTTAGGTTTAGGAAATCAGCAAAGCTTCTATATATACTCCTCAGTCAAGAGAGATCTTACCAAGAATCTTCTTTCTTCTTTTCTCACTTTTTTGTCAGTTTCTTTGAGAAAGTGCATTATCACAGTTGGCACGACCAGTCATCCAGGTCACACTTCGTGACAAAGAGAAATATGATGAAAAAATGACCTACATCTAGTAAAAAGGCAAAAAACCCAAGTTCTGAGCAACAGTGCATGTCTTGAAAAGCCCTCAGCTTTCACAACCCAAATGTGTGATTCTGCAGATGTATAGTTTCTATTTTTACACAGGTTGTACACGTACTTGCTTCCACTACAGGCACAAAGGTATGAGACGTAGTCACAACACAGCTGAGGATTTTACCCCATTTGGCATCACACCAGGACAAGACAATAAATATAGTCACAATTACTGTATGTAAATGAGGGTATCCATCTTCATTAGCATACCATGACATGAGAAATGCCCCACTGCTAAACCTGGCTCCTCCCACCAGTCTGTTGGTCCTGGCAATGGTGACAAAACCTCGCCAGTCTTGTTGTGACCAATTAGAATAATCCATCATTTAATAATCATGTTAAACACAGGACATTCATTTTGGACTAATAAAAACTGGACTAATAACTTTCATTAAACATCAAAGACATGTCCGGGTTATATTTCACCCCAAAATAAACCAAAGAAATATTTTTATATATAATTTTACTGCATTATTTGTATGACAACTAAGTGTCAATGTTCTGTCATACAAAAACAAACTGTTTACTGTTTACAATAATGCGAATGACCATTAAGAACAACGTGAATTACAGAAAACTTACAATAAAACATTTGCACGCAGATACTGAGGATTTTAGAGGTAAAAAGGCTTAACTGTTTTAAAATTTAAAAAACATTTTTGTGTGTTTGTTTATTTGCTTTAAGGACTATAATAAAATAAATCCCAGTGCACAGGCTCCTATGTGTTAAAATGCAGGCATCCCCTACAGACTAAAATGTCTGTATCTCTGTTGAGAAGATGCTCAGAACCAGAAAGATGCAGACATCAAAAACAGAGATGTGTTTTCAGGCTGCCTTTTGCTAAGCCCTCCCCTGCTCGACAACAGGACGCTGGAGGCTAGTGAAGAAAAACAAAATAAAGACGCAATCTTTCTGCATAATGCCACCATAGCTGTTCGACACAGGGGACAAAACTGCGGGCACAAATTAGTGCAGGTGGGAACAGTAAGATAAAAATAAGACAGAAACATAATGAAACAACATAAAGGTCTATTCTGGGCAAGGCTTTTTTTATCTGTGCAGTGACAGTAATATGTTCTGAGTATTTGTAATGGTGCAGGGGATGTATGGAAAGGACCGGTCAGGCGCGGTGGTCAGGAACAGGCAGTGTGTGTGTTGGCTCAGTCTGTGTGAGTTGTGTTGAATCCTAACAGTTGTTTTTGCTGCTTAATGTCTTCTTGTCGTCTCCTGAGCACTTTAAACTCTCCCTGCAGGTTGTTGTCTTATATCTGACTGCACATCGCCGACTAATTCAATCTCCTCGGGTTTGCCTCCTACCAGGTGTTTAAATTGAATTTCCTGCCCAGACTTTTTCTCTTACTGACAAGCGTGTTAAATGATTATTGTCACACTGTCCAGTAAACATTCTGTGGTCATCTCACAGTGTCAGTGTTAATTGAGAAGCTACGACTAAGTAAACAACGATAATGATTTCATTATGAGAATTTATTGGTGGTCTTGTGATATTGGTGGGTTTTACATTATGTGCAGTGATACAAAGGATAGGTGGTAATAAAAAGAGAATAATTGCTAAAGGTGCATGCAACGCATCATTATTACTCATAATTAGAATTAGGGATTTGTTGACAGCAGCTTGTCGCAGCTTGCAGAAAAGTATGCTATTACCTGTAGACTTATGATAGACTTTTGATTTTTGTCTGCATCTTGCCGTAACGTTAGTAGAATTACATATCACATATATCAAAAACGTTCCTAGAACATTCAAAATAGCATTTTGTTACTAATGGAAACGTTAGGAAAATGTTCCTACAACCTAAAATTGTTAGCTGGGTATCTAGGGTCCACATATGACATTTCGGGATGGCTTTCTGAGCCAGTAGGCAAATGGCAGAGGCTTTAGTCAATGTCAAATTCTGGTAATACTAATTCTATTAAAGTAACTTGCTTATGGGAAGCAAAAAAGTTTCTTTATAATAGAGTGGGATAGAGTTAAGACCTGCTTTCTCAACCTGCTTTCTCAACCAGTGGTTATGAAAACATTAACATACTCGAGAACAAACTCAACAGGTCAGCTGAGGTCTAAAACAAAGTAAACGTCAGCTGAGGTATTTAACACACACAGTTATCTGTTGGTCCTCTATTAGCACCTTGTGCTATTGATCGGGCACAATTCAGCGTTCTGTCGACACCCCCCCATACACATTCCATTGAGTGTAATCTACAATTGCTCAGAGACAACTGAGTAACTCGCCTGTTTGTCCTGATATGCTTTTAGTTCATCTTTGCTATCACTTACAGACCAATGACAGTCCCTGTCTGTGTTACACAGCACCACACTGACCTTTATCAGGGTAATATAGTTTCCTCAGCCCATTCTCCTTATCAAAGCCATGTCATCTTAAATGAGGGACTACAACATACAAATGGCTTCCAAGGCAGTTTAAAGGACTACTTACAGTCCTTCCCCGTGTTGTCTTTTGATCTCAATGTGTGATCATTTACAGCTATCCAGTGATAAATGTCATGCATGTGGCAATTGTGGGTCTCTCAGCACTCGTTTAGTCCATTTCAGGTTATCAGAGCTCAGTACATTTCTGGCTTTATTAAACTAAAGGCTTCATGACCCAAGAGTTTGATTTCCTGTTCTAGTTTGTCATCCTCTCTCTCTCTCTCTCTCTCGCTTTCGCTCTCTTTCTGTAAACTCCTCTTCAGCTTGCCCAAAGGGCTTATGAAATGTATAACAATTAAAAAAAATTTTTATACATTTTATGCACAAAATTATACACTTCATATACAAAAATAACTGCTAAAAGTTAATGTTGTCATCATTTATAAGTATACCAGCAGGTTGAAGTCCATAATAGCTAAAAGATATGTACAACAGAACAGATATTAAAAGTCACGAAACTCAGATTTCTGATCTAATTCTGTTCTAATCAGCTCTGATCTAATTTCAGTACTTCTTTTTTTCTGATCATTTATTTGTGAACGGGTTTGATCGCAACATATTATCATGGTAACAGCAGGTTCCACCCTCGTTATCTGGTGTGTTATCTGGGACATTATTATCAGTGGTCATAAAAATCAGGAAAATTTTATGTCATTCGTACAGCAGTACAGAATGTTACTGTATCTCAAGGAAGGATTTACATAATCCTCTTGCATAGTTCCTGGTTGGAATCGTTTGTCAACTATTTTGGCACTGATATTCACCTGTTATTAAAATGCTAGTCAGGTTCATCCAACATGGACTCTGTGGTTGCATGACATGAAAACCACAAACGAAACTATGAAAAATTCATATTCAGTCTTATTTGGCCTATGCTGTCATTGTATAAATGTTTGATTTTAAGAACATACTTGTATACTTTGTGTAAAACAAACGTCTTGTGCAGTTAGATACGATAAATTTCTTTTAAACCTCAGTCACGTTGAGGTCAAGACATCTTGGAGAACTTTCTAAAACTTCTACAGCCAGCAGATGAAGTTCACCTCTTATAAATCAGGTGCAGGCAGCACAGCTTACGGATCACAGTTCAGACTTTATTAACAGGAGGAAATTTCCTGAAGGATGAAATACATCAGCTTTGACACCGGAATGATCATCACATCAGATGGTAACTGGAATTTGGTGCATTCCACAAGACTTTATTAGGAAACTTCTTCATGTGTGCAGTACCTGAGATGTCACTGAGAAGAATCTGGAATAATTTGCAGCCATTTGATGCACACTATTGCATCATATCAACTATTTACATGATGCATGCTTAGATAAACATGACTGCATTTCTTATAATTAAGGTTATGGGGGTTAGATTTACGTTGCTGAAGACGTCTGAGGGATCAGAACATCAAATACACTATAGGGACAGCTCTTTATACTCAGAACCACATAAAACATCTTAGCAACTAACTAGCAATATCCTAGGCAACCACCTGGACTACCCTAGCAACTGCATTGCAACTTGCCAAAAAAAAACAGAAAAGGAAAAACAACATGGAAGTTGGTGATAAGGCGGGTTAATTACTTTGCAGTGGCAGCGTTACTTGGTGATGTCATCAACTGCATTTTAGCTCACTGGTCTATTTTATCGGCTAATAACAGTTTGACATCAGAATCCAAAATCCTGCTGAGTGATTCAGAGCTAATGAAAAATGAACCTTTGAAGATCATCTCCTTACATCCCACCGCAGCTTCAAGCAGTTTCCTGAGTCAAGGCCCAGAGTCTAAACTTAGCAGTATGAATTAGATCACAGCTTCCTGGGGTGTGCCTGATCTCTTAGGACAGAGAGGTCGGGCTCACACTGACTGTTACTTATCAGCTTAGACGTTATATGAGTAACTCTTAAACTGACAGAAAAAAGTGTTATATCATCATTACATTTGGAGCAACTTTGCAGCAACAAAATGCAACTTGGATTTGGCCTAAGCAGAGAACACATACAATAAAAACATTCATAGTAAACATTAACTTTAACTTTTAAGTTCTGAGCAGTACTAATTAGGCATGTGTCTCTAACTCACTAGGTTCGACACCACGCTGTGATTGGCCAGTCTCGGCATCAGCCGCACGAGAAGTCCCTCGTGTGACGTATTGAAAACGTTCCAAGTACAAGTGAGGTCAAAGGTCACCTATGATCACCACAGGACCTGAATATGACAAACCAACACAACCTCAGGGCACGTTTTTAATGATTTGATGCAGCTAACAGGGAACAGTCGTAGAACATTGGCTGATGTTTTCTAAAGGTTCTCTCAAAGTAATCAAAAAAGTTCTTGCAGTAATGTTAGTAGAACATTTTATAACATTATATATCACTTAATGGAAACGACAGAGAAACGTTTTTACAACCTAAAATTGTTAGGGGGGTAATTTGTATGAATTCACACAATTTCATTTGTACATTTTCATATAATCTGCTCTCGCCACAGTAATGTGTAGGTTAGTGAGTAGGGTTAGTGGTTAACCTTCATGCTGCTTTTTGTCTCTGAAATTTACATTTTTATAAAAATCACATTGTACAAATTCATATGTAATCACCACCTCATATAATAGTTACGTTTGCCTATGAGATCAGGTAAATCAGACTAGAAATGAATGAGGAACAAGCTGTCAACTTTATAAAGAAAGCGAAACATTTGCCACAAGCACAAAATGGCTGTCGGGCTAATGTTAGTTTTGGGAATGCTGACTTTAGGTTTCGTGTATTTTAACATAGAAGCAGTTTAAATTCTGATCATTTCTTTAACACAGGCATAAGGTCAGTAATCAGGTATGATGAACAGAAGCTGGCTTGGCCAGGAAATGAAAAGCAAACCTCCTGCTGTGGGGATGAATCTCCACCTGTAATCTAGATTAACAGTGAACGCTCCCCAGGACATGAGCAACCTCGGGTTATAATCTAGACTTTTACCTGCAAGACCCCGAGTTCTACAGTGAGCTGAAAAACTAAACCTTGACTAAACCTAAAGAATTAAAGCTTTGCTAAATTCAGACATAGAGATTTATTTCTTTCATTTATAATGGCATTGTCATTCATATTAAAGCTGCAATATGTAACTTTTTTTAGCTATAAATGAACAAAACCATCTATTGCGCGAGTACATAACAGATCGGTGTTTAAAACTTCTTTCTATCTTACCCTGATTTGCATTGATAAACTTACAATAAAAATATATCATTTGAGCAGTTGGGTGCGATTTCCTGGGAGATGTCAGTTTGGCGTTGTTTGATATCGACATACATAAAGGAAAGTACGTAAAACAACTTGCAATTTTATGTTTCAGACAGAGATGGCGATATGGAGGCAGAGGTTACGGATTGCAGTTTCCAATTTCTAAATGATGGATGAGTTGAGTGATATGGGGATATATGACTGTTCTTATTTTCTCTGGTACAGATACACTGTTGACAGACACATGGGTTGGGCAATGTCTGGAAAAGACAAGAACAAAGAGCATGCAGCTTCATACCGCATCATCTGTTTTTACCAAAACCTAGCGACAAAAATAAATAAGATGTTCAAAATAACAGTACATTGGTGATATAAGAGGACGATTTACAAAAACAAAAAACAGGATCTGGTATACAGTAACCGCAAGGACTAGAATATATCTGCCTAGCAACCGGGCAGACAAACAAAAGCTCTAGCCAATAGAAATGGACTGTTAACATAATGAGAACACAAACAATGTTTCTTGCACCAGCCTTGCATCATACTCAGCAGAACTTCTCACTCTGAGAAGACTGAGTCCTCCAATATAAGTGACCAACGGGCTTTAACATGAATCACCCCTGACAGGACACCACTGCCTCCGGGGGAATCTCAAGGTTCACACTCTCAGAATAAGAACAGACTGAAAACGATCTCAGCGGTGCCGTCTTAATCTGATTTCATCTGTCTGATCATTTGAAGACTTTTGAGACAAGCAACGGGTCTCTCGCCCGAGCAGATAATTAATAACCTTTACAGACTGGAAACTTGACAAATCAATTGTGAAGAAAATATATCTTAATATATTTAACAGACAGTTAAATGTCATTCAGGCAGAAATCATTTTCTACATGACATGCATAATTAAAGGGTCAGTTCCCCCAAAATAAAAATTCTGTCATTATTACATATCAACATAATTAAAGGTTTGGGGGAAAAACGCAATGCAGTACCTGCTATACAAAAGCAGTTCATGGCAACCATGGACTACCAAGCTTATAAATAAAAAAAATAATTTTTTTTCTTCAACGTATTCTTCATTAATGTTCCAAAAGCATCATTATCAATAAAAGCTATTACTCAATCAGGCCATTTAGATTTCTATCAAGATTTGATAGATTTGTTTGCTTCTCATACAAACACATTATATAGCTTCAAAATGAATACTATATATATATATATATATATATGCTTATTTTGGTCTATATAGCAGCTTCAACGCTTTGGTCACTATGAACTTTGAAAAGAGCGGCATGAAGATTCCTCAAAAATTCTGTCTTTCTGTACCACAGACGAAAGAAACAAATGTAAATAATAACAGAATTTTTATTTTTTGTGAACTATACACTGGGGTATAGTCCCGTAGCAAAGTAGCTGTGATGTTTCACTTTAACTGCCATATAAATAGTTATGAATTATTGCATGAATTAAAACTGTCCTGTCCTTAGTTTACGAAGTACCACACGTGTCGGTACACATAAAATGTACGGGGCAGCTTGTTCATGTTTGTCCATTACAAAGGAGTAATTGTATTCTAAAAAGAGCACAGGAGTATTAAAAAAAAAACGTTAAATAAAGCCGGACTCTGCTCATGGTCACTGGGAGAGACTGCAGGGTTATTTATAGACCTGAGAGGAAGACCTAACTAACTATAACAGGAAGAGTCCTTTTAAGAACTTTAGGTCAATGCCACAATATTTCAAAAAAACAACAACCGCCTGTGGTGAAAACAACAATAAAATGTGTAACAGCAAAAAACAGGCCAAAAAAACATACGTGGAATGGATGGCTAATGGATTTGCAAAAAGAAGCCATTTGAAATGTTTGATGCTTTAAGGCAGGTAGCAAAAACCTTTCAAAGGCTTCTTACTCACAAAACCTGCATTGATGGGTTTTATACAGAAGGAGTTTGAGAAAAATCCACTCCATGGTGTTAAGATTAAATCCTACATAAAATAAAGCTGCTGCAAAAGAACAGATACGATTTGTTCTCAATTTTTTCTGCTCATATCCGGCAATTGTATTTATTTATTGGTTTATCTCTTGTCTGTTGAGTGGCTAAAATGCTTTCCACAGAGCAGACATTCTCCTGATTCATCCAGCATGTCTGGGCAAGCTGTAGTGTGTAAATTACACGCTGTGTAAAACGTTTGTTTTGCAATGTGTGCTGACATCTGAAATTGTTGTGCAGTGTTCCTAAACCTTCACACGTGTATCTAATGTGGACTGTAAAACAGATCCCAGCGAACAATCTTAGGTTGTAAGAACGTTTCCATAATGTTTCCATTAAGTAACAAAAATATTAAAAATGTTTTTTTCAAAAGGAATTTTCAAAACGTGCAGTTTTTTAGACGCTATATTAACACTATTGGTTGCTTATAAGAACATATTTCTTAAAAACTTGTTTAAAACATTCCACTTAACAATAACGTTTTTGATATATATGATGTAAAATGTTAAAAAAGTTCCACTAATGTTATGGCAAGAATGCTTTTATAACTTTGAGAGAACTTTTAGTAAACTTTAGCCAATGTTCTGACAACGTTTCCTGTTATCTGGGATAGTTCTGGTTCTGGATGCTGACTGATCAAAATGACATTTTTTTTATGTTGTAGAAGCAACAAGACAGACAACATTGTGAATATACAGTAGCTGTGCAAACGTTGCCTGGCTGGTCATATTTAACAAAAGAATCACGTAAATAAGTTGCCTCTAGCTGATTTGTGGTCAGTGATTGGACCACACCAGAGCTTAGCTACGTCTGTTTATCCACAAAAATGTACCTGCTTTGCTACTTTAGCATTTTAACTAGTTTTAGTCAGGAGAGCAAATAGGCAACTTTGCAAAGTGTCATTGTTTCCATCGCTCTTAACACACTGCCTCTTTTCCTTTACAATTAACCCAGTCTTAAGAGACAGACAGCCTTGACCTGTTAAGGCTGGCTAAGCCGGTTCTGACGGGGTTATGCTGTAGTCAGTATGTTTCTTGTTGGGGTGTTAGACCATCAGCAAACTGAGCAGAATGAATTTCTGATGTCAGCACAGAGATGTTGTCACACAAACATGAGTGCTCCAGAAACATTGTGCAATGTAGTAATGGCCAACCATGAAGCAGCTCAATAACAAAAACACACATCTCAGCCTAGTGTTAAAACATGGATAGTGAACATAGTGATCACTTTTGTTTAAAGAACCTAAATTAGTAGTTTTATGAAAAAAGTATAAAAAGTTTGTTTGTATTGAAAGATAGTAAGTTTCTTCCTCCGAAACAACTATCCTTGTCTGCTGACATCACCAAGCACTGTTATTTTTCAACCCCTCCCTTTAAACCATGTCATATATTGATAACTTTTAAAGTCACCAATTGACTATTCTTATTTCTCAATAAATATTGTGGTGTTTATTATAAATGATTTGTCCGTGCATCTCATTTTACACTGATATGCCTTCGTAATCTTTAATAAGTCACTGTACAGGTCCACCATGATCATACCTTCCTGCCTGAAAACACTGAAACTCAGATAAAAACATGACATCTTATGACATGTTATGTATCTAAAATATGTGCATATAGAAATACAGCAATACCAAGATAAAAGAATGTAGAGACACTGTTTCATGTCTTTCACAGCCCTGCTATAAAACTCTTGTTCCTCAGGAACTCTCTGCACCTCCAGACTGAGGCGTCTCATCGCTGGTCTTCAAGTGTCTATATGTCTGATAACCTCCAGGACCTAAAGCCCCTCACTCGCTCAACTTGAACAAGTGCCATAGAAAACAAAGGGCAGGTTGCCAAGTCCATGAGACTTGTGAAACTTAGGACAGAGAGAGTGAGAGAGACACAAGACCGATGTGATAAAAATAGTAGACTTCGCCTGTAGAAGCGTGTTCTTTTTCAGACAGCCCATGAGTGTTTTTAGATGAAGACAATGGGGTCGCTTGGGTTTGATTGTAAAATCCTTGGATGGAATTCAACAGTGATTGTTTATTTTAAGAACAAGATGAGGCAGTAACCTTTGTTTATGTTACCATTGTTATCACAAATGATGAAATATTGTTCTTAATAACACTATGATACTTTTAACTGTGCTTTTGTGGCATTATTGGAGCTTATGGTCATTTTGTCCTAAAGTCAACTTTTGTGTTTTACGAAACAGAGAGGAAATATGGGTTGAAATGTTATGAGAGTGAGAAAATGATGGTAACATTTTAATTATAAGAATTTAAAAAAATATAAAGGTCTGCAAAAGGAGTATAATATAAGTATATATATTCAATCTATAACTAGTTGGAAAACAAACAGCACCAACACAATTGGCTCGTTTTGTTTAATACAATAACCAAAGGTTATTCGATTTTACCACTTTCCAAGAACAATATCACATGGTTCTGTTTTATGAGTAAGAGCTGAAGCCTCAGGGAGCAGGGGGGACAGATCTCCATACAGCCATCTGGACAGTGACAGACTGAGGTGCAGGTTAAAGAGCCAGGAGGTCAGAGGTCAGAGAGGCTCAAGGCCTGAGGTCCTACGTCTCCAAGATTGATCTGAATGCTTTAAAACAACATGTGCCTGAAAGGAACACACACGCATATAATGACGGGCTTGCATTGCTTTTACACTACAGCTATTGTCACAAAGTTCATTTAATACCATTAAAGGGACAAATATTTCTCAGCTGACATCACCTTGTTACGCAACTACAGTACTTACAATGATACTCATATTGATATCGCAGGCTAACCATGATTTATGCCCAAAAGTAGAGCTGTAGTGAGAGTGGGGAACAGGGTGGAACTGTATGTGGGTTTAGCCCAGATAACAGGGAACATTCTCAGAACGTTGGCTATTGTTCTCTAAATGCAAAACGTTCTTGCAGTTACTCTGTGAACGTTTTTAACGGTATATATCGTATATATCAAAAATGTTTTTTTTTTTAAAAACGTTACAAAATTAAAAATTGTTTGTTTGAATAACATTCTTGTTTTCAAGCAATAATGTTAAGAAAACATATTAAAAACCTGGGCATTTTAAAAACTCCTAGAACATTCAAAATAACATTTTTAACATTTTTGTTACTTACTGGAAACATTAGGAAAATGTTCTTACAATTGTATAGTTGTTAGCTGGGAGGCCAAGCTATCAAACCCTCCCTGTGTCAAATAAGCCTCAAGGCTGTATAGCAGTGAATAAAAGACCTCATTGTGTATGTTGTGTATGGTATGTAAAACCATTAAGTTCAAGCCAATTCAGCAGACATTCATTCCATCAATCCGACACTCATTATTTCAATCTATACGGCTTTCAAAAGACTTTAATGCCCTTTTTGTTTACGTTTTTGTTTAACATATTATAATTGAGCTGCATTTTCACGCAAACCCACCATCACAATGGTAAACATGTATGAGGAATGCCATTATCTTTCATTCTTTCATTTGTCTAAGAGCTGATGAGAATTCCTGTAATGTCTTTGAGACAGTAACTTCATTATGGGACCACCTCTGACCTCTCTCTGTTCTCCTGAATAATAGCAAGTAAAAGATTTTCCTTGTACCCCAGACCATTGCCTGACCTCCGCAAGACCTTTCTGGGAAATCTTATTTAACTTTATCATCTCTGTTGTGCAGTATTGGCTAATAGATGAGGCACTTTGTTTACGAACAATTGGGGGTCTGCTAAAAATGGCATAATGTGATTATGATGCATGGCTGACCCATATTTATAACTGGAGATGTGTCATCTTGTGCCGCTGCCCTTACTCAATCTGTTATGCTGGTACCACCACATGTCTGCCTACGAGAAGGGTGGTCTGACCTGCAGTTAAGAGCAATGAATAAAACACAGCGCCGCACCTAGTTACCTTAGCCACGGGACTTTGTCCAGCCACAGCCGTTTTAAACTGTTTTTTTAGAGAATCTGGTGAAGGGGTATAGCTTGGTAACATTTTCCTAAATTAATTGTGATGGTGAAAATGTGAAACAGTAACATTGTGGCTAGAGCTAAATTGTAAATTTCATGCCCACTATTAGGGGAATTTAAGATAAATACACCCAGTGATGGAGCACGAAAATATTAATTATGCATACAATACAACAATTGTTGCACAAGAGGTGTGCAACAGAACATTTGGGAACACAAAAGTATGTTCCTGTTGTTGTAAAGTAACACAAACAACCACACGTCAGCCTATCACTGTCAAGCTTTGACTAACGCCACAGATCTCAGCCTATCACAGCAGAGTATTGCTTATTACCATAGAACTCAGCCTCCAGGCAGAGCTCAGCCTATCGCTACTGAGCTCAGCCTATCGCTACTGAGCTCAGCCTATCACAGCAGAGCTCAGCCTATCACAGCAGAGCTCAGCCTATCACAGCAGAGCTCTGGCTATCGCTACAGGGTTTAGCCTATCACTGCAGAGTTCAGTTTATCGCAACAGAATTCAGCCTATCACAGCAGAGCTCAGCCTATCACTGCAGAGCTCAGCCTATCACAGCAGAGCTCTGGCTATTGCTACAGGGTTTAGCCTATCACTGCAGAGCTCAGTTTATCGCAACAGAACTCAGCCTATCACAGCAGAGCTCTGGCTATCCCTATAGGGCTTAACCAAACAATATGTTGCTAAATCTACAGAAACTAATTTTATACAGGCTTAAAACGCACATTGATTTTGCATTGCTTTGTACTATATTGTTAATCAGAGTTGAGACCATTTGTTTTAATCACAAGGGTGTGCTGCTTACTAAACTGATGTTATATTAAGTACTCCTGAGTATTATTATCTCCAATGCACTCAGCAGAACGGGGAAATTAAACAACACTGTTTGTCTTGGACTATAATATTTACCCCAGTCTTGTGAGATACAGTAGCCAGCTCTGATCTGCTTTAGCTGGTTGTGGTGGAGCTGTTGTTAGGTGTGTCTTCTCTTGGGATGTTAGGACACTTGCAAACAGAACAGATGATTTTCTGGGGAAGAGGAATTGCTCTGTCTGCAACAGAGTCTTTGCAGTGGCACTGGAAAATGTCTAATTTTTGACGGCTTTCTCTTTTCTAGAAATCTGCAGAAGAAATGTAATTCATGGCCTTGTGGAATACAGGCGGCAGAAGATACAGCAGCAATAAAAAATAATCAGGACCACTGGCCTGTTTACGCAACATGAAGATAAAAAAATTCAAACAATACATGTAGTATTCAACAGGTTTTTGAAGACATGAAATGTGTGGAATTCTGTTTCTTTTCCAATTAATCTGCAAAGCCTCTTTGAGAAACTAACTTAAAATAAATAAATAATAATAATAAATAAAATAAATTTACTCTATGTTGTTTTGTTTGTGGTCCACACCTGGTCCATACTGTGCTGAGCATCCCAATCCAGTCATATAGAAGTATGTTAATGGGGGTTTTGCCTGGCTTTGTAGATGATTATACAGACTCTCAGAAGCACAATTCCATGCAAGTGTATGGATTTCATCCAAGTCCATATAAGGAAGTCTCTGCAATCTGTGTCCATCTCTTTAACGCCTCCAGGCAGCTATGAGGAAAGACAGATATCTCTAAAATCGCTGACTAAGGTCACAATAAAACACTTTATTTGAGACCAGCTATTAAACCTGATATGAACTGTATCATAAATTCTTCTTCTTAAGCTCAAATTGAGCTTTAAAAATAAGTTTTTCCAGATTCCATTATTGCTTCATACTACACACCGAACTTCCTAGTTAAATGATATTACAGAACATCCTAAAAATCTGAAGATATTAAAGACAGATCCTGTAACTCATAGAGAGCACAGTATTTCTGCCTGCACAGAACACACAAGCTGTTGAACTGTAGACTTTAGACAACAAAAAACAGTGACACCTAGCTGGGGGACATGGAACTGTTTTCTGATCAGATCTCATATGGTCCCCATCCAAAAGTGAATATATTGTAATAATCTGAGTTTTGAAACAAAATCTTCACCTTCATCTGTATATTTTATATAATACGCAGTAAGAACTGCAATACACTCCACCCACTTTGATGATATCCTGCTTAAAATGTAAATACTCATTTTTCTCATTCCAAAACTTCAGAACACATTTTCTAAGCCTACTTGGGTTAAACATTTCTAGTGCTCATATGTGAGACGTCAGACTGAAAATGACTCTCAGGCTTGCATGATCAAACGACCCGGTCCTAAACGTGTGCAGAGCTAGTGAGATGGACCTACTCTGGAGCTTTCAGTTTAAAAATGCAATCTAAACAAGAGCCATACAAAACCTCGATGACACACCGAAAATACACCCAAAGATGATCTGAAGAGTTAAACTTCCTAAGCAGTTGGACAGTTTTGTGGCTGAGTGGTGAAGAGATTGCTCAGTTTCAAAAGAAACAAGCTCAGTTCACATGACGCATGACTCAACAGTCTCTTTCTATCATTCTAAAGAATCAGAGCAATTCCTGCTGTTGCTTTCAGAGTGTGAGGAACAGCTCTCAGCTTCCTGGTTTGCCTTTTGTTTTAACCACTTGAAATAAGTCAATGTAACTGCGGCAGGCTGCATTCAAAAGAAACATTCTTATCCTCTCAGAGGAGGTTCTTCTTATTTATCTGCTATTTACTCTTATAAAGAGACAATTTATTTTGTCTGAGACTGAAATGATTCATATCTAAATGTCTTCTGCTCAGTAACTCTCTTGTAGTAACTCTTCAAGTGCCGGTCTTGAATGTTAGAGCCAGTGTGTAATCTACAGGGATTAAAAATGTCAACTCTTAAAATTCTTAAAGGAATTCCCAAAAAAATGATATTTCTCACAACATAAATCAAGACAACAACATAAAATTTGCACAAATGTGGTGTTGTATATGAAAACATTCATGAAATTTTAGAGCTATGGTGACGACTGGTTTGTCACTTAGGAGTGCCCTAGTCCCATTTACTTTCATTTGCAATGTTATTTATCTGTAATAGCATATAAAGGCATATTTATTCCTTTTAACTACCGAAAAGTAATAAATACAAAAGAAATATATCCTGAAAAATCTTTCCTGGAGCAAAAAGTGTGACAACTAGCCCTAGTCTCTACATACCATACATTGCACATATCATATCATATTTGGTGCCCATATTAATCTCACTCCATAATTCACGACAGAACTTCAAACTATAGCATTTTCTTCACAGTGAGCTAGACCAGATCAGCTCTGAGCAAAGTTTATAATGTCACAGAAACAGAACCTCCACCACACTGTTAATAGAAGCGTATGAGGTGAGATACAGAGCCACAGTGAGGGACAGTAAATCGTTCCAATAACATTTCACAGCAGAGGTATGATTTTGTCACTCTCAACACAACACACGTATATGACGCACTCTCTGTGAATTATAGACAAGGCAGACTGTCCTTTGTCACGCATAAACCGTACAAGTTACCTTTTACCCCAAATAAATGCCTAAATAAAATGAAAACTTAAATGTAACATTTCAAAAATTAGAACCATGAAGATTTTACATTGTGGCATCTTATGTTATGCATTGCGATAATCAGCATTTGTGCATAATTATGTAAAAATGCAAACAGTCTTATTCATTCTTAAAAGAGCTTCATTTTCTGTAATTTTCTATTTCTTTCTTTTAATTCGGGGGTAAAATCTCATTCAACATGGATTCAACCCTTCAAAGCTCTTCGATTCACATAATGTGACTTTTGTTTTGCCCTTGTTTTGTCTTTATACGGAAGGGTTAAATGTAGACATAATTGCATTTTTATGACTAATCTCTTTGGTTTGGAGCAGAAACCACTTTGCCCAATTGTTGAAGACAGAAAGAGCAGAGAGAGGAAGAGAGAGAGAGGGAGAGACAAGTGTTTGACAGGCTAAACTACAGTCCACCTTATTCTAGCCGGTCATCATCTTTCCTTAGCTACTCTTTTAAGAGTGAAGAAGACCTGTCTCTGCTTCCCTTGGGATTTAGATATTTCAGATTTCCTGTCTGACATTTGTCAGGAGTCACGGTATACAGATTACAGTATTAGAACATATCCCAACATCCTTATGTAATGTGTATATAACCTCAGTCAGTGTAGGACAAAAGCTCAGAGTGCTACAGCTGTTTCTCAGAGTATTATTTTAATCAGAAAACTCGTCAATAAAGCGATTATGTCATTCTCAGAAAACAATCTTCAACTCACCGAGATTCAACAAGAAAACTCTTAAGAGTGTCACACCAGCAAAAGAGATTGTTTCGCTAACATCTTATTCAATATAATTGATTCTACGGCATCGTTTACAAAGAAATATTTTATTTTGGTTTGAGGGGCTGAAGTTAAAGGCAGAAACAAGTGACAGCTCTGGAAATTTCCGAGGTCATGATAAATTTCCACTCATTCGGAAAGAAGCTTCAGAGAGGCAGAGATATATTAAACGAGAGCGCAGAAAGGCCTCCAGGATACGGCTGTCAGTGTGGGAGGCAGGTAGGAATATATCACTGCCGCGCAGAGCTGATCAGCATGGCCATCACGTTTCTTAAAGAGCCACAATGTCGTTTCTCTGAACGCACACACTGCACGCTGCAGCTCAAATGCAGCACAGGCAGAGGGACACATGACAACACCAGAAAAGCACAGCTTTAGTAATGCACAGCTCACAGCCACAACACAGCACAACAGAGCCAAAATAATCTAGAACAATGAAGACAGCAAAGAACGCATCAAAAAACAACATTAATACAAAGTCAAGCTAAACACAATACAACAAGGCACAGCATAATGCAATATTAAGCATTACTTTTATTTATTTAGCAGAAGCTTTTATCAAAAAGACATTAGTAACATCACAATCAATTTGTAATGAGAGTCAACAATAGCGTATTTACGGTACAAATTATACTTAAAACAGTCAACATTAAGTCAAAGGCTGTTTTATATCAGAAAAGCTTAAAACAATAACTAAATATCTATTTGGATATTGGTTAAAATGATTCAATTGATGTTGGTGGAACAAAGGTTTTGTTTTAAAGCATGACCAAAGTATTACATTTTGATGAAAGACAATTAAGAGAAACATGTTCTTTGAAAAAGGTCATGAATAGTGAACAGGAATTCCAGCAATCCATAAAACAATAAACAGGGTTGTTATAAAAGTACAAATATCAATAAGGATATTAATAGATAAACAGAAATATAATAGGTAATATTGAATGAAGAGTCAATTCTGTTAATGTAATGCAAACACAGATATAAATTCAGCAATGATTAAGTTTTAATAAGTTTAAAAAATCCAAAAGATTTATTTAACTGCTTCAATGGGCTTAAAACTGAGTTGATTAAAATGTGAAAAAAGTGAAAGTTCACTGAGTTTGATTTTGGTCAATTTTTTCTGACGAATCAGGCTATAGAAAGCAACGACAGATAAAGTCTTTCAGTTTGTCTGAATGTACAGAACTGAGGCAGGAGAACTCAGGATAAAGATCCTTTGCTCTTCACGGTAATTCACAAATACACAAAAGTACTGCAGGTCGACCTCTCACAGCTTCCAGTAATGACGTCAGATACCCTTTTTACTACATAAACACTTTCCCTTGACCCACTTTTATCCTTTGCATTTGTGTTTGTAAGAAGTAAATTCTAACAAAGGAGTCTTTCAGCCTTTAGACGTGACAACTTCAGCTCAGATCTTCTGCACATATGGCTCTCACATGTTTTGACTTTCCCTCAATTTCATTTTGTGATGTTAGTTCCTCTGGTGCTTAGGAACAAAGTATCTAACCGTGGTTTCCCCATGACATCAGCTTTAGTGGAGTGACACAGCACTTCTGAAGTTTCATTTAGAAATGTTAACATTTTGTTTAATAAGGGCATGTGAGGATTCCGGCAGCTCTGTTCGCACTGATTGCCAGAATCCTGTAGATTTATTACTTCGGCAAATCAGCTGGATGAATCTGATCTGTGTGAGCAGCAATTTCCTGCTTCTTTGTTCAGACGATGCCGTGCAGCAGATCTATCAAATCAAAGAGAAACCAGAGACTTGTAATATTAATAAAACACAAAGTGAGATCTTTCGGCAGGAGTTCTCTAAAAGTTTCAGAAAACCAATTGAGTTACCATCAAACCGTAGCGGAGACGTCACATGTATGAAAATATGGCCTGTTGGGACAGGTGGTAATGTGATATGAAAATATTTAGTTCCTTCATTTAGCCAGTTACACGTCCAACAACCAGGAAAAAGAAAAGAATTGCTACCGCAAACAAAAGTTTGCAGCTGTCATAAAACACACATGTAAAACCATCAATGCGATACAACTACCAGCGGTTTTCAGATGGTTTATCACACAAACGTTAAAGGTAGGATCGGTCATTTCAGAGAGGCTAGCAATAGCAACCTTGCTTTGAAAGAATAACATCCCATCCTCGGTTTAGAGCGCTTTTCAAAGCCACGTCTTCTCCAACACATTTGGACCTACTCTGCCTTTAACTGAAATGTCTGTAAAATCAAATAAAATTACTATGAGTACCAAACAACAGGCAAAGTTATTACCATAGGCTAAATAAGTCCAAATTTTATCATGTCCTGTGACTTATTTCCATTGTGACATCAGCATTAAAAGATATAGACACAAAACCTACAAACCAGTTTAAAGAGCTTCATAATCCAACATCTAACACATCAATATCACATAAATCTAATCAGCACTGGAATTTAAATCAAAGAACTATGAGCTCAATAAATATAATTAAAGCCTCACTTTAGTCGCTTCTCTGTGAAAGAGAAATCCTTCTAACATTGATATAAATAATGTATGAATGAATGCATTTATACTTTGTTTCTGAAATGCATAACTGGCAGGTACAAGAGCTGATATATAAGCTCAGGTGAAATGTGAAGTCACAACCATTTTTTTTATTTAAAATGAATCTAACCTGTCAACAGTTAATGTTTACACCTGTGGTTATTCAGCTAGGGGACCTGTATGAACCTCAGGGAAACTGATTTCCCCTAAAATACATCCACTGAAAATCACCTTGGGGCCAATTGGTTAAAGTCACTACACAAACTGCTAACAAAAGTGAAATTATTTCGGAGAAAAGGAGTTTAGGTCATGGATCATCCATGAATAGACAAGTATTAGCATTTTAACTGCAGGTTACAGCTTCAGGCTTTATATGTACTGTACATGTACAGTACAACAAACACAGCATATATGCACAATTTATATATATTAACACACACACACACACACACACACACACACATGTAGCTTACAGGGACTTTCTGTAGACATATTGATTTTTATAATCAAATTTTCTATCCGCTTGCCCCAACTTCAACCCTTAACCTAACCCTCACAGAAAACTTTTGGCATTATTTAATTTATAAAATAAAATTTTATAAATAAATAAATAATAAATTAATGAATTAAATATACATGTCAATGTACACATTTGTATACACACCACATAAAACAGCACACACACACACATTCATACGCACACACAGGCTTCAGTCATTGTTTATTTGTCTTATTGAGTTTCGCTTAAATGAAGTGTGAATAAAACTTCATGTATCTACAGAATTATCTAGTTTGGAAACTTTAAAGAAGTAACATTGCAGACACACACTGTAGACTGTTTAAGGGACTGTATTGATCTGACTGCTGCAGAGAAATCAGCTGTCTATGGAAATACCAATGCGGGCATCAAGCCTAATGCATTTTAAATAAGTCCCAAAATCAGGATGAATACAAACAGACTATTAGAAACCACCGAAAACACAAAGTGAAGGAAATACCACATCATTGCATCAAAACTACCACAGAGTCCAAATCATAAGTATATTGAGCAAATTAAATTATTTGTATAGATTTCAAAAACATTTGATTGTTACTTGAAAACTTTGTCTATGCAATAAATGTAAGACCAGGAGCTAGTTTTAAAATCGTGCTGTCATCCAGCTACAGAAAGTTACAAGATTTAAACATGTATTGAGTGTATGTAAGATAAACTAGTTCTTAGTTTCAGTAAACATTCAATTATCATGTAATCTAAAACCCTCTTAAAATAAAAAAAGAGAGATTAAGCGTTTAATTTTCAGATTGGATGAATGTGGGTTTTCTTCACAGTTTCTTTGTGTGCATCACTTCAACAGCATTCATCTCAATCAGACATCAGCCTCATTTACACTCAGATTTGTGTAAAACACTTCTTATTATATTGATCCATAAAGCAACAGACTTTATCTCCTTTGTCAGGAAATTAAATGTTCAGCGCAGCTACATCCTGGGGTCTACAGTAAGTTAAAGATGTGAGTATTCTCTTCTCTCTCTTTAGACTTCAACTCCTATATTTAATCCAATCAACAATTTACTGCAAAATTTAGTCCTGGGGCACAGACCACGTAACTCTCACATAAATGAACACTGACAAAATTTGGCAGTAGGTGAGAAATACGAGGAGGATAAACAGGTTATATAAGTGTTCTGCTGCCTTTTGATGGACCAAAGCAAATCAAAATGAGAACTCAAGGCTACAGGACAGATGTGTAGAAACTACAGCCTCTGTCAGTCATAAGCAACAGGCGTAAAACTCAGTTTTCATAAGGAGAGAACAGAAGAGCAGCCGGCTTCATTAGTGCTGGTACCATCCGGCAGAAACCTGATGAGTCTAATACGGTTCCTGGCTGTTAAACAGCAGACGACTTCTTTCATCAGCCTAAACAAGTGGAGCACATACGGGTTTGAGCAAGTTATTAATCCATCAACTTTTTGCGTTTGCCCTTTAATGAGCTGGGAAGCCATAAATAACCCTGTTCCAATGTGTTAGTTAGAAGTTATTTTTAAAAATTCATCTTCCAGAACAGAGCACTGTGCTATCTGCCATGTTCAGTTCATTCTGCATGTGTTAAAACATGCGAATGATGCAGCTGACACGCCCACCTGTCACTCTCTATACACTGTCAGTCACGGTAAAAAACAGTGACCATCTGTGTATTTCTGTGCTACTGACACCCATCTGCCCTCATGCATGATATAGATATGTTAGTGTGACACCCCTGTACTGATAAATTGCCCCAGTTCTCATGCTGACTCTTTTACCCCCTCTCTGTCCCTTTTAAATTAAACAGTATGTTCTGTGACTTATAACAACCCCTTTTAAGTGAAATGATATATGGCCCTTTAAATGTATTCAAAAGTTCAAAAAGCTTCAAAAATTTAGTTTTTTCTCACTAAAGAGGAAATATTGAATTATGAAAATTACAGTATGTGCTCAGGGCACAATAAACTATTTTATCTCAGACAATGAGAACTCCTCGTGATATGACGGTATTTCTTTCAGCAGCAGTTTTAAAACACAGCAGGATGCAGGGTATGTTTCTCTTACTGTCTGTATTGTTTGACTTTGACTGAAAGTCATATATCCCAGGTATTGGTGTACTTCCCATAAGTCTCTTCTATAAACACAGCCTGAATAGACCGGGTGAGGTACATAATTCTGTTTCATGAGCTCATTCACTGCACAGAATACTGCAGTAAATTAAAGCACCCAGCCTGGACATTATTAAAAATTAGCTTGAAAAAATATGACATTATACGATCCAGTTGAAAAAGACATCAAGCAGATTTTGATGTATTTGACGCAGTATGAACATTTCTGAGGAGATGTGCACATATGTTATGATATTAAAGTGTTTTCTGTCCAGTGTAAGTTGTTGTTCTCCTTTCATCGATGATCTGAAAGTGATTTGAAATGCATTTTTTTTAGTGCAGCAATGCATGCAAGACCCAGAAATCCAGAGATGATGCATGGACCTTTATTTTAGACTGCATAACAAAAGATGTACTGCAGCACTGCAAATGCATTGCTTGATACAATACTTACTTCATTGCTTAATCTGTATCCTATGAACTGGACATGACCTGCTAACTTGGCAAAACACATGCTGTGTTTGTGAATCTAATGCCTCTAAACTCGCCAGTGTCAGAAGTTTCTGCATGGCATAGAGTCTCACAACAGCCTCCCTATAGAGAGCCACTACAGAAAAAATGCCTTAGGCAGTCAATTTAAAGGACAGAATAAAGCACAAATTCTATTGATCTATTGTCCACGTGCATTTCCCAGTTTGGGAACGTGGCACGTGATAGTGTACATGTGATGACAGCGCTTCACGTGTGCACTCTGGGGCTCAGAACACATGGAATGGAAAAACATCACTTCATTTAAAAGGCCCAAGAAAACTAAATTGGAGTTTTAAAGCTTTTTACCCAAGTCTAAATGTTTACAGCCTGCATATGCTAGTCTACGGCCTAACATTAAAATAAACCTTTATATGATAAACAAATTTACAGTCTTTCACTTCATGGAAAATGAGAAAAAAATCTTGCACGGCACAAATTTCTGTCCAATCAAACGCTTTCTAGAGTGAAAATGTCCCTCCCCCAATACCATTTGCAACACAATAGTAAGCAGCAAATTGTGGGTCATGCCTGTGATGACTAAATCCTATTAAAAAAATAGTAGTCTGTCCCTCCAAAACTTCTGGTCTCAGACCAGATTTTGCTTATGAAATGATGAGTTTTGCAGCGTAAGAACATTTTCTAAACTGTCTCGAAAACAATCTTCCAAAACAATGCTAATAAAGACAAAAAATAATGCAACTTAATGTACGCTGATGGAGACGTAAATACTACAATTAATTGACGGTTCTTCAACAAACAACAGAACGACTTTTTATGTAATTCTCATTTACAACAAATTAGTCTCAACAATTCTCTATTTCACAGCTAATTACGATAAGTCGTCATGCCTCTTTCATTATCATACCTGCATATATATTTACATACACATATATACATATATATACATGTACATACTCCTATTATATATTACAATGTATGCACATGTACAATTAAAAAAAATCTTATATAAATGTAACTTTCTGTTTTCTTTTTTCATGATCTATTTCCCATTCGCCCTGTTCCTCCCCATTAAGGAGATATTAGTTTACATCTTTTGTTGAACAAATGATTCTTTCTGCCTGTCTTGGATGAAGTGGAAATGTGGAGGTGAAAGAACAATAAGAACGAGAAAACACAGTTGACTCCATGACACGTGCGGTGGAGGCTCATTTCCTGTCGGACGTCAGGTGGACGGCGGGACACGTGTCTTCTCTTCCACCTCTCTGATTGCTGCTTCTTCCATCACAGGCATGACAGCTCAAACAAGGGACAGACGAACGCTTCCTGTCGGACAATGAAACACTTTCGTCAAAGCAGATGATGAACACAAAACTGAATTGAAAAGCCCAATGGGTTTCAACTCCATTCACTACAGATGACTGTTCACGCTTCTGACAAATGAAGCCAAGTTATTTATTCACAAAATATAGATGTGGAACGCAACCTGGTGTGATGTCATCTAATCTGCATCATATTTGAAAGTGAAGACAGGCCTGTCTGAGTAATCTGATTGCTTAAGAGATTTTGACAGATGCTAATTTATAGATCTTGTCTTATCTCTTCCGATTCAAATCTCAGCCTGGTGTGATGTTTATAATGTTTTCTGAATTAAAACATTTCCTCCTGTCCAAGCTTAATATGCAAAGGTAACTGTGGTAAACATTATGTGCATCTTTAACAATAAACATAAACATTAAACATCTTAAACGTTACCTTAAAGTTTGTTTGAGCATCCTGACCAATTACTTGCGTTTGGGGACGGGGCTATATGTTTGCCCAAACACTGCCGGAGTGTCTGGGAATCCTATTTAAAAACATATGAACATTATACCGTACAGAACATTTGATTTTAAAAAGGCAAGCAGCTTTCTTTAAGAAGATGAGAATACTTAGACACTCATTGGGCTGTGACAATACAAGGCACAACAAGGAAAATGAAATTGTATTGATTCAGGTGCTTGAAAAGAACCAAAAGAATACAGTCATCCACAAGGTCCAAACACAGACCACTTACAATCTCTGAGCTGCCCTGATGCTGGCAATACTTTAAAAGCATGATTCGCTGTTGTTTTTTAAAACATGGAAGAAAACATGCCTGTTTTCTATTAAAAATAATGAGATATATTCACATTTTTACAATGGACATTGAAATCAGTCATGGCAGCCAATCAATTTCAGAGGGTGTTTTAAATGACTGGAAGTTCAATGGTGTTTTAATATGCCTAAATCTCTTGTTTCTTGACAACAACCTCAGTGAAATCAAATCAGACTATCTTTGTGACTACAGGATATTCCACTAAAGAAGGGATCTCCTGCTTTTGAGACATACATTTAAAGTCCAAATGTAAGGGCCCTCGTCACATACACATACACGTCCTTTTCTCAGAACTACACTAGCCAGTAGCCTTATTTCAAGAAATGCAACATTTACAGGTATACAGTAGGTACAGTCATTTCTACATCCCTTGACACAGAACCACACAGAACAAAAACTAATCAACTGTATGTTCACCTGTCTGAACAAACACTTCCAAATGTCACGCTGGCCCTGAATGAACTGATCTACGAGTGGGTAGCTGGAGATCCCTGCCTCCTTCTTTGTACAGTACAGAACAGCTCTTCTAGGAAAATTACAGGGCTGAAGTGCACCGTCCAGCCCTCCAAATTACTGTAGGGCACTCGCCTGCCTGAGTGCTAATTAACATCAACAGAGGGATTTCATACTGTCTACTAAAACCAGAGCATGTAATTCATTAGTGATAGTAACTTACTGCAGAGCTCTACCAGTGATGAAAAGAAACGAATTCTATTGCAGAAACAATATTTAACAATCTGCCTATATAACAGTTTGTCTCATAAACATTCAGGCCATTTTTAAGAAAATTGTGCCAATGAAGTGTGTTCCAATAGGGCTAATTTGCATTTCAATTGAAATGGTGATGAGTTTCATGGATGCATGCCAAACTCATGACCCAGTTTTTCCATGGCTAGGGGCACGATTGAAGGCAGGGAATATTGATCCGGAATTCCACTGCCCAGCAACACACGCAAAGAAGAACTCACAGACCCACTGAGCGTGCAGTGGTTGGTCTCATTTATGGGCTAACTAACCTACAAACCTTTAGGACAACTGTGGAGAGACAGAAAATGTGACCACATAGAAAACAATGATTACAGCAAGAGAGAGAGAAATACTGAGATGCAGCTGAGCTTTCTTATCTTTCAATTTACCATTTTAAGAAAAGATCTAGTGCCAACCAGCTAGATATCTGAAAATTAAGCTTAGGGTGGTAGCCTGATAGTGTTAGAGAGAAAGATTGAATAAGCACTGGGTTTAATTGACACAGACAGGAGAGTCCATTGGGATCCAAGATTCAACACACACAATAAACGAGAAAGAACATGTACTAAAGAACAATGAAGAAAAAATAACTTTCATAAATGAAAACTGAAAATGCATTTTCCATTGTACATGGTTTTAGGTATTTTCGAACACAGGTGCATGTGATTGTCAGATCTAGTGAGATCCCTAGGTAAGGTATGAAGGAACAGCTATTAAAAATAAACTGTGTGTGTGTGTGTGTGTGTGTGTAGCTGATCTCTGTTTACCTTTGACGCACAATTACGCAGGATCAATGTGTGCACTTACAAGCCAGAGCTCCTTTGAGCTGATAGCTTTTATTAGTATTAAATGAGTAAAACTGAAGCTTTTCTAAAGATCATCATTCATTCATGGCTCCACGCTTCAGTTAGAATCACAGAATCCTTTTTTTTGGCATGAAACGTCTTCATGCTTCCTTTCATTCTCCTTTGCAGTGTATGAAGTCTTTAAAGTCAGTAGGTCAGTACTGTTGGACAGTTTTATCTGTCTGTCTCATAGACTGCTTGATTTAAACTAAAGTCTATAAGAGCAAGGAGAGTTTATTTATTATTGTGTCTATGCTGTAACCAAGCTAATACAGTACAACTGACCTCAAGACGTCTGATGGATTGTTTCCAAGGCTCCAGATCTCAGAGATGAATTATTAAGCTGTATGAGCCACAGACACACAATTCTGTTCTGCACTTATGATTAGAAGCTCTGAAAATGTCTTAACAATAAACATTTATTTGTAGTGCGATAAACAAGTCAGTAATCAATAACTAGTTACACATAAAATACAAAAAAATCTCTCTTCCTGGAAATGTCACTCAGTCCAAAAAGCTCAAAATGTTTAATAACTGACAAGATGTCACCTCCCTTGCTCTTTAAACTTTACTTGACCTAAACAAAAGAGCGAGAAAGTCCGATTAATGTGTATCTACAGTCATGTGTGTAAAACCTCACATTTGTACAGGAAACGTTTGGGAACGTGTGGCCTTCAGATTACTGCAGAGCACCATGTTGTACTGCAGAGCACCATGTTGTGTTTGCACTTTTCAGTTTATTTGTTTGGACTATTTTTAGAGTGAAAAAAATCACACGCCGAGCACGTGGAAATTGATTTGTTTTGTGCCTCAGACAACAAACACAGTCGTCACAAACGTCTTTTTCTCCTCTATATAAAGCGTAAGTCATCATGCTTTGGCGGTGATAGTTTACAGAATATGACACATGCATCTTCTGTGGTTGTTTATGATGGTTTATGGCCCTGATGTATGTCATTGTCCACCTCTATGATTTTCATATAACAACAGCAACAACAAAATGAATACCATTACCATACTACATTTTCAGTATTTTTGTCTTTTTTCCAATAAAAACATTATTAACATATATTTACATTTATGCATTTGGCAGATGCTTTTATCCAAAACGACTTACAGTACATTCAAGTTATACATTTTATCAGTATATGTGTTCCCTGGGAATCGAACCCACAACCTTTATGCTGCTAACACAATGCTTTACCAGTTGAACTATAGAAACATTATGGGCTTGCAAAAACTATACTTGTTTTCTATACTATACAAATTCTTTTGTATATGTTTTCTGTAGCATACAAACTATACTATACGTTTGTTATCAGACTTAAACACAAGAAAATTTCTTGATACATGCATCTTCATCTTTTTAAAGATCTATTCTTTTAAATTGTAATATCTTCTGTCATTTTGCTTTATTCATTAAGATAGAATTACTAGAAAACACGACAGAAACAAAAATAAAGCACGAGTTTTTTAAAGATGCAAAAAAACAGTCTAAAAAACAAAAAGTTTTTTTAAACAGATGACAGACCGGAAGAAAAGAAAGCACTTAAACAGAGAGAAAGCAGAATCTCAGTGGGGGGGTCCTGGAAGAACATAACGTTAGAATTTATGTAGGTCATCGATTCAGAAATGTGTGTCAGTGGACGAGACGAAAGCGAGAGAGCAGTCCAGGAGACCCTAGGGACGAGCAGAGGGAAGAAATGAGTGGGGAGAGAGAGAGAATCTGAACTGTAATTTTTTGATCTATTCCTCATTACTCAATCTCCTTTATATGCAAGTTCACTGTGTGAATTCAGGAATACAAAAGCTTCAAATCTTCCACAGAAAAATACTGAGTTGCTTTTACATTTTTTCCATTTAGCATTTCAAGAAGAAATCTACTGCTAACAAGCTAGATATCTGAAAATCAAGCTTGGGGTGGTAGCTGGAACAGGTGTAGTCTCTAGTGGGTCACTAGCTAGTCCTACTTGGTTTGCATGGATGACCTGGATCACTAGCTAGTGTGGACCTGGCTGGAACAACCAGATCATACAAGCATAAGGTAGCCAAGCTAGTTTTTGGAACATGGTAGCTGGTTTGTAGAGGGTCCAAACTGGTCATTAGCTGATCCAGGCAGGTTTGCATTACTGACCAGCTGGAAAACCATCCGGCAGAGATCTAACTGAGCTGGCAGACCATCTTGGTCAAGGGCCCAGCTGGTAAAAACCCTGTCATACCAGCATGAGGTGGTCCAGATAATCTTTGGATCATTTTGAAGGTTTGTTGCCAGTCCAGCTAATGACAAACTTGGACCAGGTGGAAGGCATCTAGAATATTCTAAAACACAGAGATGAGCAATACAGTCACCTTACCTTATTAAACTTGTACCTATGAAACCTTAGACAGCCTAAAAAGAATGAACCATCCTAGACAACAAATATGTTTTTAAAGAGGTCCCAGACACACACAAGCTCTTGTGTGACCTACATCTGAAATCTGCTTATGCAGGAATATACGTGTCAGTCAGGAAAACTCAAACCACCTCGGGGAAAGTGACCACCTGGTTTAATGTCAGCGGGTCTGAAGTCCAGACACTTCATAAGTCATTCTCACAGGTGACCCTGATTATGAGTGAGACAGATTGACTCTCTTATTTCCCAGTCTGTCCCGTTTCTAAAGCCATGGCTTGCAAGCAGATGGACAGATCAAGCCCCTGTTCATCAAAACAGATTTGCCACTCTCACAGTATAAGGGAAGATATTGAATAAAATAATGCATATAAATCTATGCCGATGACATTCACAAACAATAAACCGATGGCTGTCATTTTTAATCTGTGGGGGACGAAAGACTGCATTAACAATAAAGTTTGTAAAAACATTAAACAATGAAACTGTGAATCCAGTGTTGTAAACGCAGGTTATGATTTCTCCTGGTTTACACCAGCACATATCTGCTTCTGTATCACTGGCATTATGCCAGTAAGAATAAGTTGGCAAACCAGAGAGCCAGACAAAAATATGACTTTGTTTGTTGAGACTCTAGAGACTTATTAAGGAGTCATTCTATGAAAATAACTCTGTGTCTTTTCCGGATGAATACTGTTAATCTTGTAAGATTTCAAAACACTCTATCAGAAGAAAAAGGTGTTTAAGTATTCATAAACTGCACTCAAACTTTTAAACTAAATAAATATAATATCTGTTGAGATATAATATGCCATCATATACAGGGTTCACGAACACACAGTTTTACAGCTTTATGTATTATATAGTTTGAAATGGCACCATGCATTTATGAACACTTTCATCTGACAGAATGCTTGAAATGTACATATATACACCGTGTAATGTATCTCAAGGACAAAACCAGCGTCTGTGGAATGACCCAGATATTCTAGAAAAACAGACGCACATTTTCATTCAAAACCTTGTAAACTCAATAACTGTTCTTAAAAATGATGCGCGAGTCATTGCCATTAATGTGCAAAGAAATTTGCACATACGCACTTGCACATGTATATCTACTGGAAAGTCACAATTGTGCTTGTGAATTGTCTGTGTTTTGGGTTGATTTTTTTAACAATGCTGCCCGAGTAGTGAAGTTTCAAAAACTCAAAGCACAAAGAGACGTGCCCACGACAATAATACACCCACTTTACTGCAGTAAACGAACCCAAACCCATGAGTCACATCACAGACGACAGAATCTCCAGTTCAGTCCAATCAGGACGCTGTTACAATTGACAATGCAGCAATCCACAAAAAGGGCCAGTCATATTCTGTCTGGCCCTTGAGAAGGCCGCTTTTGTATCTGTGGATTGAGGTCAGCAGAGCAGCTATCACCCATTACTCACGTGTAGGTAATAAATACGTATAATCAGGTCATGCACGTGACATGACAGCTGTTTGGAACGGTTTCAAAACTTAGGCAGGTTTTGCTAAAAGCACCACAATGTAAAATGAGATATGAATAATTATCATGAAAATTACTTGATTACCCATAACCTAATTACTGTTAAAACTAGATGGAGGGCTACAAAATTACCAATAACCAATAGTTACAATGCAAATGAACTGTGATAACTAATTCATTTGTTATATTAAAATCCAGTTCATGTATCAGAAAAGCTTTAAAAAATGCTGCTGACGAAGTCTGCTGACATAAGGCATCTGTTCCAAAATGTTTCAGTCTGAAATACCACATCATACCCCAAAAATATGAATTATTAATACACTTTCAAAATCAATCTTTCAACACAGAAGACTGTCTATGGGTAGCAGAAAGCTCTCTAGGTTTTGGAATGAAGCTAATATGCGCTGTCATATAATACAAGATTTCGTTTTTGTAAGCAGATGATCCAGTTCTATCAGATTCCAGAAGGATGCAGTGAGTTTTGACATTTCTCTATAACACAGTGTGCTGAAATACGACACAGAAGTAGTATAATCTAGTATAATCTTCTAGTATAATCATCAAAATGACAGCTCGACCTGACTCAAGCAGCCAATCAGGAGAGGAATACACACTGTCTGGTGTCCATTACCTGTCTTACAGACAGAGCCGCAGTATACGCTAACACACACACAACACCTATGACAAAAATGTTGAAATGGCAAATGTTCCTGAGGACAACAATTACGGACAACTTAATAAAGCCTGATTATAATGGTCCTAATCTGATAATTCATTGTGTTCATTCAACAGGGAGGCAATTGTGCTGTCATGAAACTCTGACAGAGGTTCATCATGTCCTCGGCACACAGACAAAAACTCTTGAATGAACAAAACCTGCAATTGAGTTTTAAAACACCCATTAATTCAAATTGTTGTACCTTGTGTTCTGTCATTGTCAATAGAAGAGTTCTCACATTGGGTGTTTCTGAAATGAACACATTAACACAATGCATTCGTGCTTTCGTGTTTACATCAGCTACAGATCCTGTCTCAAGATCTATCAAGAAACCAAGTCATTTTTCCTTCAGCCCTGACACGGAAATGACCACATCACTGCACAGATTTAACAAATAATTAGAAGCTGAGAGAGTTTATTAGCTGAATGCTGTTGGGTTTGCCTGTAAAGAACCTTAAACACTTTATCACTCTTAATTATAATCATCATTAATAATTAAACAGAATGCTTAACAAATCAATACTTTTGTACATTGAAATACAGTATGAATATACACTTACATACCAGTCACAAGCTTGACACGATCTTAAAAAAATGTTCCTGTAGCTCAACTGGTAGAGCATTGTGTTAGCAGTGCAAAAGGTGGTGGGTTCGATTCCCTGGGAACACACATACTGATTAAATGTGTAACTTAAATGCATTGTAAGGCACTTTGGATAAAATTGCATCTTAATCTAAAAGTGCATCTACTAAAGGCATCAACGTAAAAACCTGATCTAAAGATTATAAATATAGATTCTGTCCTGTATATCATTCTGTAGAATTTTTCCATTCGTTTTAAATACACACAAAATGAGGCAAAGAACTAAAATATCCCTCTGCATCAGAATATGTGTCTGTGAGGTGCACAAAGAAGATGAAAGCAAGATCTGAGTGTCTGCAGAGGATGTATTATTTGCAGTATCCGTCTGTGACAGCAGGAATCTGATCCCACTGGCTGAGATCTATTCTGTCTGTCTGAAGAAGATCTGATCTCACAGTCACCATGTCGGCTGGAGCCAAACGAGGGAGCAGAAGAGCTTTATTCCAGACCGTCACACTGACCTACATTATGTGACACATTTGTGATGTTCAACCACATGCAACAGCTTCTTGTAACTGCATGAGTCATCAAAGTGAATCTACAGGACTCCTGAAATAAACATCAGTACTGCTCCACCGAGACGATTTCACACAATACACAAAACAAATGAACGCTGGTGACACCTGGATGACTGATGTTCTTACAGCGAGTCATTTCAAAGTGCATTATAGCTCAATGGACAGCATACACTTGGGAAATTAAGAATGTGCCTTGTATGTAATGTGTATGACTGGATTTATGACCATGGATCTATGACTAAAAGCAAATCAGTAAGACAGAAAAATGGTGACAAGAAGAAAGTCTTTGCCAAGACAACGTGGCTCTCCAAAGCCACGCCTCCTCCGACACGTGAACGCATACACAGTTTGACAGGCAAGTAGGACATCCTATGGCAACTTCGGACCGAATGCAACGATTGGCACTTTACTCAGTGATTATCAGGATGTGAAGAGACTTTCAATCAGCATAATGAAAAAAAAAAACACCCTTCTTTTAAAACATTGACAAACACATTCACACAACATTATAACCTGTAACCCATCCAGACATTTTGTACAAACGTGTGTCCCATTTATAACTCACTATAGAAAGTGCAGCCTCCAAAAGTTCAAAGTTTTTTTTGGTTTTCTAACAGTAAACAGTGACTTGCTCTTGACTGTAAGACACTAATCTAAACAATCAGTTTGTCACAAATCATTGTCAGTAAAAGATAAAAACTTGGCTGGAAAAATCACTTCATTAAAGCGTAAAAATGAGAAAAAGAAAATCTATTTCAACTGCCGGAGAGGATCAATCGCAGATGTCAATTTTTCATTAATATTTAATCTTATATGGCAAAAACTCCTCAATACTGTTTGCCCTACAGTGCAATATTCCAGCACGGATAATTGCTCTTGGTTTACTTTCTTTCTCACATTAAGTTCTTTAGAAGCTATGCACGCATGTTTTTACCTAACACCTGCAATCCTGCCTGATTATGAAATATGTGATTAAAAAATATGATATTTTCTGCCACCGGAAGACAGCGCTTTAATTTGTTGACCTTTAAAGGGCAACGAAACTAAGATACCTGCCTGAAATACTGTGTACAGGAAATATCAAGGACGCTCAAATCCCCTTAAAATGCTAAATGGTGAGGGCTGCAGTTTGTCTCATCATCTCTCAGAGGTTACAGCAGAACAGTCATGATCCTCATCCTCCTACACATTGACACGGCAACAGATTGTGAGTGTTCAGTCATTATGGTGGAAGGTGACTCGACAAGCTAAAAGCACATGTGTGAAAACAGCAGGCTATTGATAACCCGCGTACACACACTCATAATACAGGTTCTCCAGCCTGCAGCTGAAAGCAGTGATCCATCTCAGCTGGTTCTCAAAATCCAATGACATCAAGCAGGTCAAAATCCATCTGTGAGTTATGACTGGACTGTTGAGGATCCAAGAAATTCTGACCAATCAAATGCTTTGATGCTCATTTCTTTCCTGCTTAAAGCCAACATATAGTCAAAATTGCCTGTTTTACTTTCGCAATACACATTCCTGGTCATTTTGTGCATGATTCGTCCATTGCAATCTACCAGCAAAATGTAATAACTTGCCTGGCCTCTAGAAACTTTTTTTCCTCTTTGGCTGACATAAACAATCCTCTTAAACTTTCAGCCCCTCCCTCCAGATTCCTGACTCATAGTACTGAATGTAACACCTGCTTTTTGCAATTCAGTCGATTCCTAAGAGATAAAATTATTTTTTTTAATAACCTGTTCCACTGTGTTGACTTTAACAGTATCCACCCAAGAAATGCTCATATTTAATGACTGACGGCTGTAAGAGAAACACCATGACTTCCAGCACTGGCCAGGCAGAAAGTTCTGCCTGGGGATAAAATGGAGACACAATGCACCTGGGTAATTGAACCTCATGGTCCATCATTACTGAAACTTAATTTTAGACACAACGCATGGCTTACTTCATCTGGCAAGAGTCCAGTGGCATCCACCAATTCGATTTTACATGGTTTAGCTGAACTTCCAGAAACAGGTCTGCTGTTTTTCAAGAAAACTTCCCAAATCTGTACCTGAGAGTCAGCAAAACCTGACAAGTCTGAGCAAAACCTCCATTGAGGGACATCCTTGTCTGTAAAACCAGTATAGAAATATAGTTAATAAGTTTTTTTTAAATTGCAAAAATGCAGAAAATTGCCTGTGTGTGGGTTAGGTTATAGTGTTTATAACTCGTTGTGCATAAAAACAATGAGGTCTATGAAATGTCTCTATGAAATTTAGATAGATAAGTAAACGTGTGTTCTATGAAATAGAGCTCAAAACAGGTAAAAGGAGTCAAAAAAATGCAGGTGCTAACAGATTGCCGGGTCACTGAGGTTTTCAGAGTCTGAAAAATCCCACACTGATTATTTTCCTACCTGCGTATATCTCTTAACCTCTCTTTGCTGTTTGGTAGCGCTGCAACTTCTGACTGATTCTTAATAACCCACAGCACTTCTGACTACAAAGAAAATAAATGACATATCAACTGCGGTTCTTTTGAGTACATTTCCATTTTAAAGAGTCTCAAGTACCCGTATAATAATTCACAACAAAAGACTGAATAAACAGAACAAGCGTAAATTGGATGTACAATGTTCCGCCAACGGACCTGCAGTAAAAATGTGTTACGTAAAAAACAAATGGAACATAATCAATTTAATAGAACCCACTGGAAATACATTTCAATTGTATTAAATGTTATTATTATACCACATAACGGAGATAGACTGTATTAAGCTCTTAACTCCAATTTTTATTTTTGCAAAAATTCACAAGAATACACGTTTATATAACTTCCAGATTTATCCAGATTTATGGGGCAAACACACACACCTGATGTTTTCAAGGAGCTTCCATGACAATAAATAAATAAAAATATCAGGATACCATTTTATGCGAGAAAATAGGTTAGTGTGCTACAGTAATATAGGTCAGTGCTGCCCTCACCTGCAGTTTTCAGAGTGTGAACGGAGCTCAAACAGCCGATATCTTACTGACAACAGAGAGCCTGAGGAAAAGCAACACACAAAACAAATCATTTAATCCCAATTGAAAAGAAGGACTCAGACCTCCTCAAACCCCCTAACAAGCTTTACAAAGCAGGTGTGACGTGCTTCTGAGGCTGGGTGACATGGTGCTGTGTCTCTCCTGCCATACGAGCTTGGAATTGTGGGTAATGAATGGGTATTTGGAATGGGAGAGGACAGTATGACCGCTGTTTAAAGCTGTACAGGTCTGACCCACATTTAGGAGCTCCGGTTCTGTCTGTAAAATCAGATACTGTCCAACACACACCAAACCCTATTTCTTCATCAACCTCACATAACGCCAGTTTGTTCCTCAGCTTCAAAAAAACAACAGCGATCTTTTATAACCCATTGTCAATGTGGCGCTGTAATGGAAAATCTAGGTTAACTGAGTTTCTAGCCCAGGTATTTCTAGTCCAAATTCTCCGTTGCCGTTGCCAGGAATATGAATTTACATCAATTATCCCTCAAGATAAGTGTTTACGTTGCAAATGTCTACATATGGAAGTCATTTGTATGGGAAACTGCTTTGTTTAATAATAAAGATTCATTTGTGATGATCAATGAGAAAGATTCCTAAAGCAGGAAAGGCAGATTCTCTATGGCAACTGACAGCCTATGAACCAGCAGTAATATATGCATGTGTCGCTAGATTTTCTACAGAAAGCATTAATTATTACGATTGCTCACAATGCATTAAAGAAATGTAATTCTGTCTGGATATTTAACTGTATATTATGCTTTAAATATGAAACTGATACATGCTAACATCCAAATACCGTATGTGAAAGCTACTGCTCATCTTTCAATGCAAAAAACAGAAGCATAACAGAACATTAGCAAACAAAAACTTTTATTTTAAGCAGAAAGATATACAAGATATATTAATAATTTGGTACCCCTTCATTTCAGATCTGTTCATTGGTGTTAATACATTCAGTTTCTATGACACAACACATATGACACAACAAATATTTATTTTACATTCAATATCAAAGGATACTCATAATTAAACTGGAATATAATCTGCTCCAGTTTACATTCCACGTTTACGAGAGGCTTTTTCTCTCACCAAAAGCTTGTTTTGCTCTGTAAGCTTTTCCTGAGGGGTTCCTTTAAGAAAATATTGTTCATAAAGGACACATAACAACCAAAAACATTTATACCGTATATGTAAACCAATGACAAGCCATGGCTTTCATTCGTTAAACATGAGCAGAACAAATGTTTACGTAAATTCTTCGTTAAAACAAGCTTGTTGTGATAAACTGAACCACTGAATTGTTTTATGAACGATTTACACATTCATTTGTTTTGCTCATAAACAAGACCCAAAAATTACATTAAATTAAATGTAGAAAATAAGTGCGAATACAAGTGTTTGGAAACTTTGCTAGGACCACTGGTGAGATTAGACAAACATTTAGCCTTTAACCTGATCAGGGTAAAGCAGGACTAAATCAGTTCATCGAAGTTACCGTCTATAATGATTCAGACAGAAACTGCCAGACAAAACACAACTGCACTCCCACCAAAACAAAAACTAATTAAATGAAAACCCTGAAGACATGCTGTGCTTAACTTCACAATTTTGGGCTATTGACACAGTTAGGTTTATAGTGGGATCTCAAAGCTGCTTGGCAACACATGCGAAGACGGATTACAAAGCAGCGCAGAGTCCATGGAGATTCTCCTTCTCTCCACCCTGTTGATTTGACATTGCGAAGGTTATTACAAGCATTTCAAAGAACCCTGTGGAGCATTGCCAAGAGAAGCATCGCTCGATAAGTGCCAGCCAATCACAACAGCTAGAGCTCTGCCCTCTAAATCTCTTGTATATGTTTTGAATATCCCCCTCAATCCCACTTCCCAATTCTCAGGCAGATCTGAGTCCCTTAGCAAGAATGTTCTCCACAAACCTAAGACCTCATGATCCTTAGACCTCACCAATCAGAAGTTCTAGATGGTATCTCTGCGATTTGCACTAATACAGTCACACATCACAGAGAAATCTGATTTCCAACATCAACAGTTGCTTTAAAGCTGTCTGACAGGTTCACAAGCAGAAAAACTTGAGAAAGTGGGTCAACACCACATCCCCCTTCACACATAACCCATCATAACCACATAAAAACACATAAAAAAAAGCACAGAATGTGCCATGCATTCACTGTTAATGCAGGTGTGAAAACAAGGTACTAATGTGCATGGAACATAGACGAGTTAATGTGATTTCCACCTACAGTCTGCTAAAGCGCAGCTGCACCTGTAAACAATGGGTCGTGGAATCATGGGGAGGGAAACGCAGCACTCTGAATGGCTCCCTCCCAACTTGCTGAGAGCATCCTGATAAGACACCTGCATGAGGAATCTCAAACTGCTAAGAACCAAGCTGCACTGTTGAAATCAAGAGGGAAAATAACTAGTAGTTTCTTTTACAAACTTGGAATGAGAGCAACAAAATCAGAGTTGTTACATGACAGAGAAATACGTGGTCAGGGTTCGAGTATATAAAGTAATACTGCTCTGGGAACAAATGTGCCTGGATTCTACACTATTGATGGGTCTATTCTGCCCTGGTCCACTTCATTTGAAATCTGGTTAAAATGTGCAATCAAAACTCAGAACGCCACTGGTCCATCTTTAAACATCTTTAGAGATGTTTTCATACTCAGTCATCAGGGATGGGAGAGTTGCAGTTGCCATGGTAGATGTTGATCGGCCCATTGCAGTGATAATAGAGTTGGAAAACATCTCCATACCCGTGATCCCTCCACCATGTGCACAGCTGACGGTTCCAGGCGCAGGGGAGAGGGTGAAACAGTTCCCCGTGTTCCATACCAATCATAGAGAAGAAGTCCTGATCGCCCAGGTGCCCTCTGAAGTGGTACTTTTCCGCCAGGTGCGCCACTCGCTCGGGCTCCAGCAGCTGGTTGTATAAGGTGGAGCGTCGCATGGCCTGGAGGTTCAGAAGCATCACGCCGCTGTTGAAGCCAGGCAGACCATCTGGAGGAGGGTCTCCCACACGGGACTTGGGATTCTCTTTGCGATACTGCCAGAAAGTGTGTCTGTAATGCATAAAGAAGACAACTTGTTTGTGTTATGGACATGAAACCTGCATTAACTCATGCAGAAAGCTGAGCCGAGGCACGCAATGAAGCAACTGGTGAGAAATCCTACAGACTCACGTTGTGATTTTTCTCTAATGATTCTGAATCTATTCTTAATTCAGAATCAGTTCTGGCTTTGATTAAAATCACAGCTGAGAGCATGGTCAACTTTTTATTGCACCCCTAAGAGTGACTACAGGGGGTTGTCTTTTCAGACTTGGTCCAGTAAAGTTGTCAATAAAGTGTCAATAAAGTTACCAACAAAAAACATTTATTAAACATCTAATGCAGTGGATCTCAACCTTTTTGACCTCAAGGTTCTCTCCATTATCCACCATATTATTTGAAGCCTGCCCCTCTCACAATTTCAACCCAATAAAATGCTCTAAAGTTTGGCATAACAAGAACGTAAAAAAATAACCAAACACTATGAATATCTTGATTTTTTGTTGTTTTAGATTATTTTAGTGCATGTTTTGTCCTATTTTAAAAATGAAAGTCACCTTGAGGCCTCCTTGGAGGTTTGTTAAGGCCCCTTTGTGGGCTCCAGCCCCCTGGTTGAGTAACACTTAATGGCTAAAATCTCTCTAACCCTGAAGAAACTGGAATAAGAGTGAGATTTGAGACCCAAGGCTTTGTGCTTGAGGTCGACTCATCTTATTTACTGTGGCATGTGGAAAGTCGCGAAAATCGCCAGCATGTTGTTTGAGTGAACTGAAACTCAGAGGCGATCTCACGATTTATTAAATGAAGCATGCTGACTGGTGAACGTCCATCACGCCACACTGCTCCTAACAAAGACCGTCTGTGGAACGCTGCAACAAAGGCTAGTCAAAGTAACTTTGATCCACCAGTCAATGCCTCCTACAGAGGGTTCCTCAGAAGATCCCCTGAAGTTCCCTCTCACAAAGAATAAGAAACCCGAACTAGGGAGGAAACAACAAAGACATTTCAGAAGCTTCTGCTCCTGAACTTTTCACTTGACAGTAGGAGAACACAGCCAGTATGACACAAGCAGACAGCTTTTTTCTTTCTCCCAGAGAATTCAATTCAATGCAGCTCCAATCCAGAGTGTCTCTGAGAGAACAGACGCTAAAGTCAACAGGAACACAAGTAAACAAATGCAAGAGTACAGCACGAGTCTGAAACTCTGGGGGCTCGTCTGCGCTTTGATGGTGCTGCTGTAATGAAAGACTTCTGTGGGCTTCCCGTTTCTCGTCTCACCACAGTGACTAAACATGAAGCATCACAGATCAGATACTGTATGCACTATAAAGCCGATTCTTTAACCTTTGGTTCAGAAGCCTCTGTTCCACATATAAAAAAACAAAACATGACAAAACCTGCAGTATTACGGTGTTAAAGAGTTTTTTACAAGAGTTTGTAATATACAAAGAGGGATGCTGGAAGGGAACAGTTTACCAACAAAGTGTTTCAAATCTGAATGACTTTCTTCTGCTCTGGAAAACAAAATACAATATTGCAAAGACCTTCTATGCAGCGCTCTGGCATGCAACGAAAACATATTTCCTCCATATATAAAAGAGTTCTTCAAAGCGATGACACAAAAGAACTATTTTTGGTTCCCCTCAAGAACCTTTTAAGTCAACGGTTCTTTTCAGAACAATTTCTTTCTTACCTATTTATAACCTAGAACCAACAGAAGTTTTCACACTATAAAGAACCTTTTGTGCAACAGAAAGGTTCTGTGGACATTTAAGGATCTTTATAGAAGCTGTCAAGAACCTTATAAAAACCTTCATTTTTTTTAAGGGTGTATGGGCCAGTCATATGGGCTGCTTTTACTGTATGCTTTCAGTGCGTGGAAAATAAAACACATCTGAGATTCCTCAAAATATTTTGTGTAACTTAGAAAAAGTCACATGTTCAGAATAACATTGGGGTAAGGAAATTGTGATTTTTTTTGGTGAACTGTTTCTTTAAAAAACAAGGAATTTTATAAGAAAAGGGAAAAAATTACACTTCTGTACCATTATACTCCCTAATTCTGACTTCTGTGGTTCTGAACGAGAGAAGGTATGACACAGAATATTTAGGACACCCTTCACCCTTTAGGAGAGTCTTCATCGAATTAAACATTCATGGTGAGATACAGCACACTAAAACACACTGCATCTAAGATCTAAGGGCATGACTGAGTTGCTTTGGGTCAGGATGTGTGCGTGGCTGGGCCGCCCTAATGACTGAAGCTTGGAAAGAGCCCAATTATAGCGCAATGATTCAGGGCAAGAGCCTTAAAGCTGCAATCTGTAACTTTGTTTGGTTAAAAATAAACAAAAATCACTTAGAGAGCAAGTACATGACAGATGAGTGTTCACACGCAACCACAACACAGCACAATTCCCTTACTATATCGCATATGTGGGTACTGTAGATGACGCAGCATATGTAGCTGGTTCTTGTGGTTTACAATTTCAGCTTGTCATCCATGTTAAGAAAAGAATTGCAAGTACCCTGCAAGTTTATTTTTCAAACAGAGATGGCGTTAGAGAGGCGAAAGTTACAGATTGCAGCTTTAAAAATGGAATTTGTGAATTCAGGGTCTTTTATAAAGTAGAAACAGTGCAGGTCACCATGCAATGTGCATTAATGGTGTGACTCAACACAGCAGAATAATAACTTCCTGTCACCTCAGCAGCATCAGTATAATGCTGACAGCTCACCCTCTGTTTACTGACCTTCTCCATTAACGCCTGAGGGGGTGTCATATGGCTCTTACACATCTGATGTCTAGTTTAAGTGTCTGTGAGGAGGTACGAGTTCTGCAGCACACGTCTTCAGCACTTCATCACAATCAACATCTGAAAGGCTTTTCAGCCGAACGCATAACAGCCCGGCCTGGGAAGAAAGAGCCATTTATAACGGCTGATGACAAAGAAGAGAAACACATTTACAGATACACAAACCACAATATCTGTCACGAGTTAATCTCAATTTTTTTATATATCAAAATAATCAAGCAAAACCTCTGAGCAAGGACATAGTTTCTGGGAGGACTGGGGGAGGCAACCCCCCCAATAAACGAAGAGCAATTACACCTCCACAATATTTACACAGTTTTTAATTAATACATAAGTATTGTTCACACTGCACTTTGGCAACACGTGTGAGTCAAGATACCAGCCCCAAGAGAGTCTGTATCTTCTATCTATCCAACTATAGACTATGCAGTCGTCTCATGATACAGAAAAGCGACAGCACAGCTCTCTTTAACAGGCCACAAAATTTGAGGTGTCACGTTTACATTTAATATTTCAGGTCATGAGTTTGTGAACATCCGTAACGTAACTATCACAATCATTATTAAATAGTGATGATTGTTTTACTAGCATGACGAATAAAGTATTAACAGTATCTGCCTCTTAACAACTAACAGGTCCAATGTGTTTTATACTGAACATGGACTATGCAAACAGGCACGTTTCCTTTAAACAGTGACATCTGAGTTAAGGAAACAGGCTGGGAAATGACATCATTCTTTTTCAATCTGTCCATGTCAGAAGCAAAACACATTGTTGATGAAGCGTTTTGAAAATTCATGCTGTGTCAGATCTGACGCAACCGCTCGCTTGTGCGTTTCAGAGGTTTTTAAAAACCTGCTCCTTATTAAAACATATCTAATGCTAATGGGTGTGCTTTTTACATTACAACCAGTGTGAAAATAAAGGAAGACAAAACAAACAGAGAGAAGCTAACATTAAAACCCCATTAGGACCATCAGATTAAGATGTGAAGCAGGAAGGACAGGTTTATACACCAGCGAAGATGTTTATGATGTCCAATATAATAGAAATCCTGTCAAAAAAGCAGTCAACATTTTTATGACAGCATTAAATTATTTATCTATCAATTTTCAATGGCTAATGGCTTAAAAGGTAATGTGTTAACGGCCATGTACGCTCTTAGCCATTTACAATCTTTGTTAAACAAATCCCGTGCCAAAACATTGCCTAAAGAACTCTTCTCAGACAGAGCTATTACATACTAGTGGACATCATATGATGAAAATGTGAAGCTATGAATTAATGTTCTTGTGTTAAAAATTTAAAACTTGCAACACCTCCAGGCAGCTATTTCAGGCACACATGACCAAGTCCTATAAACTTGAAAGGGGGAATAGAGATATCTCTAAAATTGCTGGCTAAGGTCACAATTAAACTTTATATTTCCAACCAACTTGTAAACCTGACATCATCTGTACCATTACTTTTGTTTATTAAGCTCAAATTGCCCTACAAAAATGTTTTTCCAATTCGTTTTAGGTACCGCATGTGCACAAAGGCTGTCAAGTCCTTCGCAACATTCAGTACAGTGCCCCTCCCTCACATAACATTAATGTATCGTGACTGACGATTGGCTCTTTCTTCTAGTAGGCGGACTTTCTTCCCTAGAGCGGCCATATTGAATGTTGCCGTTTCCACCATTCATAGTAACGAAACTGCAGCGTCATGTTAGTTCTGTAATCTCTGACAATACACAACCCTGCTGGGCTGTGATCTTTAGGGGTGTCATGAAGCCTGTGAGGTTTTCTGTTCGTCTTTTTGAGCTGCTCTTTCACCATCATTTGAGGAAGTCTATGTTGCACCAGCCTTAAGCTCCAGCACACTGAACATAATCTGCAGAGGAAACCAACCTGAATAAACAAAATCTGTAAAACAGCGGCTCACGAAACGAAGGAACAACCTGTGCTGATATCTGTGAAGCACTTTGTACATGACAGGAACAGAAAGCTCTCTGTGTGCCAAAAAACAGCTTCATAAACAAAAAACTCTGTCATTCCTAATGCAGTTTCATAAAGCCCAGTGAAGAGGTGTAATTTGACTAAGAGTGACTGTGTTAAGTGGCTGTTAAAAGCCTCAATTAAGAACAGGAAAATATGCAGTAATGCGCTGTATAATGCGCATTGCTTTGCACCAATTATTCAAACAGAAACATGAAACATGCATACACGTGCAAACAGAAAACAACAGCAATACTGCGAGGGAGAAAGATTTTTTATTACAAAAAGAGATTTAAATGTTTAAATCTGCAATCCGTAACTATTGTCTCTCTATCTCTGTTTGAAACATAAAACTGCAGGTTACTTTTTGTACGTTTCTTAACGTATGTTGTCAAATGAAGCCATTGAAACTGACATTTCCCAGGAAATCTAACCTGAGAGCTCAAGTTATAAATTATTATTATAATCCTACAGTTATGAATGTTATATACTTGCTCAATAACTGATTTTTTACCAAAAAGTTCAGAATTGCAGACACACACACATGCATGCGGTCCTTACTGCATGACCGCATGCACCAAACACTAAGATATTCTACATTTATATCATTTTAGGGTCTCCTGTTTTTTATTTTTATTTTATAAGAGACCACGTAATGTATAAGGACATTGGATAAAATCAAACATTATCAAAGGAATGAAGATGCTCTCTGAGGACAGACTAAAGTTCAAAAGTTTACTGACTGCTGAAATGTAGCGTGCAAATTTTAATCTACACATATCTTGACTAAAGATCAAAATGATTCACTGTTGTGATATGATGTGTGACATGTACAGAAGGGCATCAGGAATCATTATGCTATGTACTAAAACACAAATTAAATAAACCCAGGATCAGTTTAATCAAAATGATTCAACCATTATTAAATCAAGGTGTTTTTTGTTCATTTCAGTCTTTGTTAGGTTTATGTTAAGATTATGACACTTTATTTCAGTTTGATGACAGAGGGACAAGGTTCACTATTTTTTTTTAAAGCTTTAATATGGATAATGAAAACTAATGACAGGAAAGCAGCTACTCATCGTCATGAAAGCAGAGAACACACGGGTTCATGTGAACACATATGACATGCATTGTGGAAGAAGTGGATTTAAAGGGACAGTACATCTAAAAATTCATTCCAAACATTCCAAATATGTATGTGATATTTCAAGTGGAACGCAAATGGGAAAATTATAAAGAGCTTTCAAATTATTTTACTTTTCTCATATGTGTATAGTGTTTGTCAACATACTGCGGCAAGAGCATGCTGGGGTAAGATTTCCCAAAACTCAAGATTCTCCATTTGTGTTCCACAGAGAAACAATGTTTGGATGAGTTGTTTCTAAAGGCAGCTGCGCAAAACAATTAGCTTGTACTCGCATAAAAATACAAATCTCATCTAATCAAAACCAAATCCAACACAAAAGCTTGCAAGAGGTTTTACTTTAAAACCTCTGTGATTTATAAATCTGGAAGTGTCTGGAATTCCCTGCAGGGTGTGAACAGACTCCGAAAGAAAATCTTATGCAACAGGTTTCTGAAATATTAAACAAAGAGCTTTGAGAAGCCAAATGAATTTTAATCAGTGAAGGCAACCGCTGAATGAAGCCACAGGAAGTCTCATCCGTCAATACTGAACTCTGAATGGCACACGCTAACTGGAACAGAGGAAAAGAGTGATTTGGGAGAAAAACAGATTGAGACAGACAGGAAATATACAAGTCTGAAAGAGGAAAAACAAGGGAGATGATTCACTTCGAAATCTGAGTGGCTTCTGGCATAAAACTCATGCAGAGATCATAAGATCAAGGCATAAACCAAACGATGAGAGATTTCTGATACGTTGTCAGTTTTTTTTCCATAGAAACATTTTTTGAACAGATACGGCTGTATCTGTCATAATTATTAATGATGCAGTGGATCATGCCATTCGCAGATGCAGAAGTATTTCCTTCATACAAAAGAGACATTAAAGGTAGAGTAGACTTTTTGCATCTTAATCAGCACTAACTAGCATTGTCTACTATCTTTGTACCCATGTTTAATGGTAAACATTACAAATGCAACATGCACGTGGGGGTTCTGTGGCCCAGCAGTTAAAGATTTGGGCTCACAAGCAGAAGTTCAAGGTAGGTTTAACACTGCAAGTGGTGATTTATCACAAATGTGCCCTTGAGCAAGACACACACACCCAGGGGAATACTTGAGGGAAAATATTCTCACCGTACTGTAATTCACTCCTGATAAAGTTAAACCAGCCAAATGACGCAGTACCAATGAACACACGCCGTCAGCTGGAATCACAGCACCAACCTCCTAGAAACCTCAATAAAGCAAACAATTTATCACAATAAGATGTTTACGTCAGAACAAGTGGTCCAGAAAGTAAGATCACCTCTGTTTCCAAACACAAGGGAAGGAACCGAGAGGTCTGCTGTGCATTGGAGGCTGGGGGGGGACACATAGAGGTTATGACGTGGTACCACGTACAGTAAGTGAGAGCAGGATGGGCACAAATGCGGTAACTGACGCAAGTCCAGAGTCGGTGTGTTTATGTACTGGATGTGGAATTTTAGCAGTAGCTCTTAATTTGCAGAGCCTGGAGCGGGCCAGAGCCTGGCTACATGTGAACGCAGATAGAGATCTGTTTGTGTAGACCGACTTCTGTCGGCACAACCAGAAGCCCTGACTGTTTGTCTAATCCCTTCCTGTCCTGACAAAAAAATAAAAGCCAGCCATCAGCTCGCAACTCCTGCAGAATAACTGGAACAATATACCAATATTTTAACGATTGGTTTGGCTCCAATGAACATGTTTAACGACATCACTGACACAGGAAAAATAAGACTTCTGGTCTTTCAGTGTTTTATGGGAAAGAAGTTCTGACAGACAGATTAAGTTGTATGAATGGAATTTGGAAAAACAAAAGCACAATAACAGAGAAACTGAAAACCGACAGACATGAACTAGTGTCACCCACAGAGCACCTCTGTGTTCCAATATAGTCTTAAGAAATATTCACCCAAACTAAATTTAAAGGTAACCAGAAATCCACACACCAAGTTTAAAACTAAAAAAGCAGAGCAAACAAATATATTGCTTTCACAAGAATTCAGTAATTGTACAGAACTGGTGCGTAACTTTTGCACCATTAACAGCATCATGATACCTCAACAGTGCCTTTTTAAGGGAACTAACAAGAACACAATTGCAATAAAAGGATAAAGCATGCAGAGCAACTCTGCGCTAAACTGCTCCTGCAAGATATTTTAGCTTGTCAGTTTAGCCAAAATATTATTCAGACCTTTTCAGGAAAAGTTTCATCATACAAGGAGGAATTCCAGGTATCCTGTGAGCACTCAGAGGCTGACAGGATTGCGAAATCCACCATGTCCAGATAAATGACAAATGATGGCCAGCTGAGTGTGATTTGTTTTGTGCTTATGCAAACCCTGCAGAATTCCTGAGCCTGGAGCCTTCGTTCTTTACCGGAGAAACAAATCTCTCCCGGGTGAAAACAGCAACCCTTAAGACTAATCATGAACTGCTTTTCTAACTAATCAAATGTGCAAACAGTCTTTTCTCCCGATTAAAACAAGGCTCACACAAATTTATAGCACTTCTGAAAAAGACTTTTTGCATTCCTCTGCAACAAAATAATGTCATGTAAATCAATTCCCTTTTTCCAAAATGTTTAATTTACAGGTAGCTGTGCATTAAACCGAATAATGTACAGTCATAATCACAAAATAAACCTCTTCAGAGTGATTCAAGACCCTGCATGCATTTATTTCACAATAATAAGCATGACAATGATACTTATTATAGCAATTATTATTGAATATTACAACATTCATGTGCCTTCACGGTTTACAATGACCCTGCATTCATGCAAGAAATGAGCACAAATACAAGATTTATTCCCAGCGGTTGGTAAGCCATAAATACGGGCTACAGAACAGATGCTGAAGTGTCTTTCACTGAAGGTGTGAAGTAAGAGCTTTAAATGGCACTCTCAGGGAAGCGAGAGGACTCTGTGTGATGCGGTAATTAATGCGGGTGAACACTTCACAACACACAGGAGAGGAAATGACAGGAAAACTCTTTAAAGGATAGACGCTAGACAAGTACTCATCAACAACACACCAGGGACTTCACCAAGACACACACACACACACAACATCAATATCAGTGTTAACATCAGAACTCAAGCACAAAAGCTTCTGTGACATTGAAGAGAACAGAAAGAGCACTGCTTAGTCAAGACACATCACACAGAACATCACACACCATTTCCACCAGCACGGTTTGAGTGCCATCCACTCTAGAAAACAAAAGAGTTTCTGTACTGGATGCTGATTAGTTAATACAGCCTGGTAAGCATACATGTCAGGGCACTGTCTTCTAGTCGAAGGATGGCGGTTCAGGAATTTGCTTATTTTTTATGTGGTACCTTTGATAAAATCCACAAGACACTTGAGGCTGTCCTATATAGTGTTAATTTGCAGCAGATCTGTGTTTATATCGTCTTGCTTCAAAGATTTTATTCTGTACTCAATTTCTGTAATTCATAAATTACAGCAAACATGTCATTGTTTCTCTGGCTACAAATACACGGATTAAAGCACACAAAGTCGAAGCACATGATATCCCGTCTCCACCCCGCAAGTTGTTCGTTTACAAACAGCCTATAGGTTCTAACCTGTCATGTTTGTGTTGGAATAGGATGTCCACACAATGACGACTGAAGGTTTAAAAAAGCTTTGACAATAACTTACATTCCTGAGCGCTTTCATTCAGCTATCTCCAACACATCAAACCTTGCTGTATCTTAAAAATCAGTGGTTATTGCAAATGACTTCAATTATTTGTTAGTTAAACGTAATTAATGGCTATGCAAAAGTCTTCTCTTGTTGTGTCAAAGTTTTCTATTGAACCATCCGGGCCAATCACAGATATGTCCATAATATGCACAACTTTAATAGCCAATCACAAACATATCCACTGTATGCATACATGTAATAGCCAATCACAGACATATACACTCTATGCATAAATCACAGATCAATCACAGATGTGTCCACTGTATGCACAAATGTAATAGCCACCCAATGGCATATTCATTGTACATATAAATGTAGCAGCCAATCTGGACAGTGACAACACTGCAGACAATTTCAATATCACAATTTCAATAGCAATGTAAAGCGGCAATTTTCCATGTGGCTCTAACTTGCAGTACATCAACAAAAACCTGCTGTTAAACAGTAATTCCGAATGAGCTTTCCGTGAATTAAAATATTTGTTCATTTCGTTGCCCTTTGACCCCATCTGTTTCACTCGGGAATTTAATATTCAAATTTTACATTTACTGGATTAGGGGATTTTCATCTCTTCCTACATTCATTTCAGGGATGCAATTTAATATGCGGCAGCAGCGTAAAATCTGCATCTGTGCTGTTAAAAAACTACATACAGCTGACGGAGAACTTTGGTTGGAGAGGCGTTACATCTATAGATCTGTTTTATGACTGACCGTTCTTCATGTCTGATGACATCAAAACAACCTTGTAACAAGCCGTATTTACACTGGAACAAAAGCAGAATAAGCATTTGTAGGCATCAGTGCGCTCTTAACCGTCTGTGTTGTCATTTCTGTAAAGCTTCATCTTTTCGGTACAAAGGTTTCTCCACTTGGAACATGGGAACACATTGGAAACGCATGCTGAACATGCATTAACGCGACACATCAGACCAAGCAATAAATAAACAATAATCAATAAACAGGAACCCTCACAAATAAAAGATCATTCAGTGTTTCGGTTCCACAAGAAATTAAAGGGTGTGTGTAATTGTTGACATACTGAAGCTCTCAATCCGATTAGAGAATTCCCTGCTTGCTGTTTGCACTCATTCCGAGCCTCGTGCTCAGAGAGGATTTCAGGCTTTTGGCACACTGCCATGCACCATTTTGTGCCCTGGTAAGAACAGAGCAGAGGCCGGTGGAAGGGTGAGGCTCACACACCAGATATGAGGGCTCCAGAAATCCTGAGCTTTAGCATCTCTGCCGATCCGACTGAACTTTGAGTCACAAACTATCACAACAACAGATTTATTCCAAACCATAACACCAACTCTTACTTAGTCGCAGAATGATACAATACAGGTAATACGTCATTTATCTGTTCAAGTTGGCGTCAAAATGCTAGGTGATGTCACACAATTACAGCCAATCAGAAGATACTACATTTACATTCGTTCGTATGTCAATTCGTTTGTTCAGTTGTTGTCATTATCCAAATGAGGATGTTTAATGGATGGATATTTAAAACATGCTTATGGAGCAGGACTGTAGACCAATGAGGTTTCACTACAGATGGTATTCTGCAGAAGTAAAGATAGAGCTTGTGTTATTTGTGGCTTTATTGCATAGCGTCTTGTTGGTAAATGCCACGAGTCTCTATTGATAAATAACCTCCTGCTTACTCATTTGTCAGGTGGAAAACCATGAGCTCAACAAGCGAAACAAAAAAGTAAACTACAAAGCCAAAAAAATAAAAGTTCTGGATCCAAAATAGTTACACCTGCCATGGCGACATATTATTTGTTTCTATAAAGACAAAGTCAGACGTCATTAGCTAAAAAAAGTTTCTCTCTAGCTAAAAAAAAACTACCTGGTGAAAAGCACAGCAGCTATCTTCAGCCGCTCTGTTTTTCTGCCTCAGCTGCAACAACACGTAAAGCACTGAAAGATGCAACACTTCAGAGATGTTTAAACATGCCGCATCAGTGGAAACTATTCGTCTTAGGAGCATCAAAAACAAAGGCTTGGAAGGGACCAGGCGTGCATTACAGTGGCCTTCTGGGTCATTACACTGGTACAGGTGGCAGATGTTATCACAAGTCCCAGTCCCACTGTTGCTGACGTCCTGCACATACAGTGTTTGCATGGTTGCGTGTGTGTAGTCAAGAGAGCCGTCGTGGAAAACTTGCACCCTGTTGCAGAGAAAAGCCACAAGGGCACAGTTTTTCCATCCGTGTGGCTCGTTTCATTTATACAGAAATTATATTAGCTCCTCGCTCAGCGTCAAAAAGTTTGATCACAGTATTTCATTTCCTTCTCTAAAGAATTTACTTTCATTTTTGGAAGGGTTGCGTGGATTAATGAAGCATTTTTAACACCACAAGCTACATTACAACTTCCTGTTTATTTAAACAGATGCTCCATCTATTAAACTACCTACTTACATCGCCCTCTGAAATACTTGATTCTGATTGGTCAATCATGGCATTCCACTGAGGAATATTAAATTTGATTGAATAAAAATTCAATAAAATTGAATATCTTCGTACGATGATGGCCGCTACACTTTTGAATTGACTGTCTCAAACAACTAACTTCCTACACAGCCATGCTAGCATCATGGGTCTCGTATCGATCCACAATAAAAAATGATTGAAATCCAAACTTTCAAAAACTTCAACAAATAAACATGAAGTTTTGGTGAGATGAAACGATTGTATTATATTTGTATTTGGCATACAGAGTTGTTTTGTGTGATGCACTCAGGGTCTTACAAAAGGACTGAGTCTGTAGCCCTGAAATGAACCAGGCAGATGAGAATATAGGACAAATGAAAAGGGAAACAACATGCAACAGGAATGAAAGGAATGCGCTCTTACTGGAGCAGATGTCTACAGCACCATCTGGTGTTAAATAACAGTACAGCCAGTGAAGAGCTATGGTAATTGCTCATTGATTAACATTAACATTATTCTGATAAACAAGCATGTCTGTTTATGTTATGTTCATTTATCTGGGTCTTGACACTGTATGGTTGAAGATACTGATAATTACATGTATAAACTGAAAATGTATAAACTAGGAAAGGATGTTAGCAAGCTGTCCAGCTAAAAACAACCATGACACAATATTTAGGTCACAAAACAATAATCACTGTGATTCTTCATGTTTAACTGTGATCGTTTTCTCTTTGTTAAGTTATATTTGTTGCTCATTTTGAGTTTTGCAATAACTTATCAATCCTGCTCTAAAAAGTGTCCGATCTCCTCTTTCCCAAAAAAACTTGAAATACTTAAAATATACCTATTATGCCCACTACTAATACATATTTTTTTCTTGGCATAAGACTATTGATACAGTTTTAATTCATAGAAACATGCAATATCTTGCTTTGAAACATTTTAAAATGCGTTAAGAAAAGCATAATACAAATAAATGTGAATTAAATATTAAGCAAAAAACTGCAATACTTCTTAAAATATCTGCATTTCAACGAAAATCCCCTACATCCTTATATGCAGCATGTGGGTTTGTATGGGTTTTTTAAGGCCACAAGCCCCCACAGAGTCCTTGCTCTCACAAACACAGAGACACAAAACCGCAGAAACACACACTTTCACAGACAGCAACCAGAAAAACAGCCTGCTTTGTGAATTCCTATCACAAATCTGAGCTGCCTCCTCATGTTTCTGTGAGGGAATACTCAAACTCTTAGGAACACCTTCCAGGAAGCTCAAAAAGTCACATGATGGCCAGTCCTCTACTGGGCTTGAAAAGTGGCCCTGTTTATATGCCTCAATGTGACTCCTCCAGGCCACAAGGCTGAATTGACCGACTCAATGTTCTGTTCAGTATGCCGCACCAGAAGCACAGGTTGTCCAAAGCCTCTTTCAGGCAGTTGTGTTCAAACTGTGACCGATTGTACAATCGTGATGAGGCTGTTAATGACTTAGAATCAGGCTGCACCTCCATTTCTTTGCCAGGTTTGAGAAGCAGATCAAAAAAAAATAAATCACAGTGTTGCTGTGGTACTTCTACAGACATACCTGTAAACCGGTTGCATCTCCCACGCGATTCCAATGACGGCCTCAGGAGAAAACCGGTCGAACTCTTGGAAGAGATCCCTGATGTTGCTCCTAAACTTGAGATCTAGATCCAGCTGAATGATGCGCTGCAGTTCTAGAGGGCATAAGAAAAAACAGAAAATCAGTCATCAGTCTCTAGAATGACCTCACACTTCAGGTGAAGAACAGAGCTGGAGATATTATATTGCTTATTTGTGTTCTAATCCAAAGAACCTGTAACTGCAGAACCAACTGCCATTTACAACATTGTAAATAAAGGGTCTCCAGTCCATTTTTCTGGAGGTCCACAGACCTGCAGAGTCTAGCTCCATCCTACTACAACACACGAGCCTGGAAATTTCTAGAAGTACCAAAGACATTGATTAGTTGCTTCAGGTGTGCTTAATTAGGGTTGGAGCTCAGCTCTGTGGGTCTGTGGACCTCTTTCGAGACCTGTGGACCTATTTAGAGACCTCTGCTGTAAAATATTGACCAGTGAGCACCAATCAATATCAAAAAGGTCACTTTACTTTTAGTGCCACTTTAGCACTCTGACGTCCTATTGCACATAAAAAAAGTTGTGGCTTAATTGTTAGTCAGACTTGTAACCCAAAGGTTGCAGGTTCGATTCCCAATGCCAACAGGAAACAACAGTGAATGCTGCCCAAACTGGGATCATATCACTTCTAAACAAACCTCAATGTGCAAAGATTGTACCTCACAACAACCATATCAACAGTTTTAACTGTCTTGCTCAGCAATATTCCCTTCAAACTGTTGGTCCACCATTGCACTAGTTTCTCTAACAAGATAAAAACAACAGGACCTTAGTTTGCATTTCTTTTGACAATGCAACCCGTATTTGTTTTGCATTATGAATTGCATTTCAGAACACAATGACACATGAAGCTCTTGTGGCTGCAATGGTTTGTGTTCTCCACAACAGAAATAACACATGACAGAACGTGATCAATCTGCAGGATTTCTCACGTCAGATGGCCTCACGGTCCCTCATGAAGGGCCACCGGACAGTTCGGTCTCAACAAAGCCCTCAAGACAACATTCTGAACATACTATTGTGGAGCAGAGGTGCCGCATTCAATGACACGCATTCGGAAAGCAAAACAAATGGAGCCAAACTGTGCTTGTTGTAATTAGAACAATGAGCGAGCTGAGCCAATGAGTCGCTCAGGAATTTCACATTGATGTCTTTGAAAACAAGCAGCGGAAACTTACCAATCGATATCAACAATCACACAACACCTCATGAGCAGATAAAACAATGTGCGGCAGCTAAAGCTGCTGAATTTATAAATCAGACACTCAGCACATCTGGAGTATGCAGGCAATGCTCAGCTAGTCAGTAACACATAACTATAGCAACTATTTCTTATAAACTTATAAAATATTTCTTACAAAACTGAAAGCTTTTCTACGCTACAATACAAACTCTATAGTGTCTAATGCTAGGTTTTGATGCTTGATTTCTTTTAAATGATGTCATTTCAGTGAGTCCAAACTGTATTTTGTTTAAAAACAGTATAAGCAGTGTACATTTATATTATTGGCCATCATAACGTTCATCAGACATAACATTAAAAAAAAAATGAACAGTATCACTCAAAATTTCTAGATTTCTGGTTATTTTTGCAACTCTAATTGGTGCCACTATACTCTTAAAAATAAAGGTTCTTTGTGGGGCTGTATGGTTCTGTTAAGAATCTTTAACATCCACAAAAACTTTCTGTTGCACTAAAGGTTTTTTGTAGTTGATAAAGGTTCTACAGGCTATAGAAAGTTTAGAAAGAAAACATTATTTCATTTGTCTGAAAGGACTTTGTGGAACCAAAATTTGGTTCTTCTATAGAATCGCTGTGAAGAACCCTTTTTAGCACTTTTATTTTTTAAAATGTAGTGGCTAGATTGTAAATTGTCATGGTTAAGTTGCCTGATCCATCACACCATTCAAAACCATACAGGGGTTCCTTCAAATGTTCAAAAGTGGCAAAGCAGATCAAAAGAGGTTCCATGGCTCTGGGCAGGATGAGACAGAGCTTAGTGTGGACCGCAGGGAATGTGGACAAGCAGATTAAAATGTGCCTTTGAAGTTCTACCGATGCACTAATTCATCTCATTGGACTTCTGCAGCCCTGAGCAACCAAGCCTTTCAAGAAACAAGGGTCAGCAAGTTCACCAGCTCCATCAGGGCCCAAGGGTTCAACATCACCCGTGACTGAAAACATATACACACACGCAGCTCAGAGTCATACAGAACACAGAGTCGCATTTTCAGCACAGGACACTCGCATGTGCGCACTCAAATGCAGCCCGGTCCACTAAAATGACTAGAGGCACAGAAGCCTGACACACTTTTAGTGAATGTGTTTTACCAACGTAGAACTTTTAAACTAGCTTTTAACATCATCCTGAAAAATACATCTGTAGCTTTTAGCTCTTCCCGTTCTCTTAGAAATACTCCCACAGCATATGTGCTGCACTTTTCCAATTTTGAAGCATTTAAAGATGGTTGACGAATTAAAGGAAGAGTAATACTGATGCACTAATTAACAGTAATAAGGTGCAATATTAAAACATCACAGTATTTCTTGTCAAGATGAAAAGCTGTTTTGCAATAGCAGCAGACTGCAAGCAAGGGTGAAATCAACATAGAAGATACCCCGGCCAGAGTGCTTGCACTTACTGTCTTTTACTGCACATGATAATTCACACTCATAAAGCAGAAACATACATTTATTACAAGATGATTTAAAACAGTTAAAAGATTTCGAAATGCACCTGCATTTGTTTTGCATTTTGAGTAAAAGACTTTTTTAAAGACATATTTTGTCACTGAAGATTTATTAAAAATAGTGTTAAAATATTCTTGTGAACATATTATGTCTCGCCCTGTTTTGTGAGCTAAGCGTATTGTCACACCTTAGTAATCTACTTTATAATGTGGTCTTTCCTTACAGTATGGAGCAGGTGGATCTCCATCTGTTCTCGTGGATTATGGCTTCGCTTTCCTTGCCTTCCTACAACAGCAAGTGTGACTTAACACAGTGTTGAGCTGATATAGGTCAACCTCATTATGTGGTTAATACCTCATCTGGCCAACCTCGACGCACATGAAACGCTCAACAAACAACGAAATAAGCCAGAAAAAATGGGGTTTCTAACGGCAACAGAACAATAGTCATAACCTTGCTGTGGCTGTGATCTGGTACAAAAGATCACACTGTTAGGAGAGAGATCGCAGTTCAAGGAAACCTATTTCTTAGAAGAAGAGCTTCATAATAATGTGATGGGTCATGCAGGTGTCACATGACCACAGTGAGGTTCTTCACACTGGGAACTGCAAGAGAAATGCAAGTTAGTTTCACAACTGTGATTGCATTTATTTCAAAATGCTGGAATTTTATTGAAGATTGATTTTAATCTTACAACAATTCACAATAGTCTGCTAGTACTGTATAAAGACCGCTCACAATAAGGATGATAATAACTATAAAGTTTCAAAAATCATTGTAAACTTAAGAGAACAGAGTCCACACCACAATTTTAACGATACAGAGGAACGACACTGTTGTGATCACTTTTAAAACATTTTTTTCCAGCTAGTGAACAATAAAACATTCAAATTTACATTTATATTACATTTATGCATTTGGCAGACACTTTCCAAAGTGACTTACAGTGCATTTACGATATACAGTTTTATTAGTATGTGTGTTTCCTGGAATTCGAACCCACACCCTTTGTGTTGTCAAGCAATACACATCGAACTACAGGAACTAATTTATTGCAAAGTGCGACCATAGAATAAACGTAACGTTACCATCATGGTTTGAACTAATGCAGTTATTGTTATAATTTTTTTTATTATTATTGTTGTTCTTGGTGTGAACAATGTGACTGAGGTAAAAGAAAAGGTTCTGAAAGGTTCTTTAAAAATCAGTTTTGCACTCCCTCGACCCTCATAACACGCAACATCGCTCCAAAAACAGCTGATTCATGGCCAATCATTGGGCGGGCAGCTAACACAGTAGCGCACTTCCTGGCACCATGACCCTTTAATAAACAGCAGATCCATCCCAGTAATATGACTTAACATAAAACTGAAATGTTTATCTTTTAAAATGACTGGACATGTGCTTCCTTTTGCCACTAACACACAATCTAGTATCACAGACACGGACAGCAAATCCAGACCTCAGCTATTCTAGAGCAGATAAATGATGATTTGCTCAATGGGATAGCGATCTTCTTGAAGTCATGGTCCACATTGAGATGAATGGTGTCAGTTCCCCCATCAGGGCTCATTTATTTATCCTCTCAGCAGGATGGTATTGACCATCCTGTTGGTAGAGAGTCGATAACTTGAACAAGCCCTCGGGTGAGACGGTGAGAGCCATGCGAGGTGACGGACCTCCACCGGACGTAATGAGAACAAAATTCCTCAAGGTTGAGCTAGAGAGCCAATCAGTGGGTCAAGACTAAATTTAAGGCCACTTCTAACCCTAACATAAAATAAAGACTACAACAAAGCAGCAGACCATGATGAAGATGACAATAAAAACAAGACAAAGAAAACAAGATGATTAAATGACAAATGGTGAAAAGGACATCAGAGAGGAGATCCAGCATTAACTCATGTTTACAATATATTATTGTCCCGAGGTGACTTCAAGTAAATGTTTCTAATGCCCAAACGTGTAAATTTAGCCCTTCAATGCACTTACGCTGGGTCAAGAAAACGGGACACTTCAAAAATAATCAGCTGACAAACTTCCACATGAAAGTGTGCCCATTATACAGCTCACAAAAAGAATGGAATTAAACTGTGGAAAACAGCTTTGACTCAGAGAGTATTTATAAAAACACCTGTGAAATTTCCATTTCAATTGACCGGCAGGAAACCAATAAAATGAGCTGACCTACTTCCTGTCAACCTGCAAAGGGTTTGTCTGACTCACTGAGATTCTAAGTCGGTCCACAACACAGCTGTGGAAAAAACTCTTAATGTTTTAGACTCGCTCCCCGGTCACTTTCTCGTCTTTCAGTTCGACTTCCTCCAACATAAGACAAACACATATGCGTCACTTTGAAAGTCTTGTTTGGCACACCTGCAGATATAAATGGTTCAATCATAAAAACACAAAATCTTAGATAACCCACAGAACAAATAACTCAGAAGGGTTTCTGAACAAATATGAAAGACGCACTGAACTCAAAAACATTAACTCTGAAGACTTTTTATAGGAGAACAAATCTTGCAAACCAAATAACACATACAAAAAGTTATCGATTTACAAACCTTCGGCTTTAATGGTATTTTAGTTATGAACTGAGAGATTTGACTACAAAAACTAATGAAACCACCAGAGAGAAAACTGCAAACAAATCGACCCAATATTCCCGCAGGCCCCTCTGAAGTACGGACTGTTGTTTTAATAGTATGTGAATCCACTCTAAACACGCCATTTCCCAGCGGTCACCAGGATCTCAAAGTGCTGCTGTCGCGGGTTAAAGTTTTTGTTTTGCACAGGTGCCATCAGAGGTCTTTAAGGTATTCTGGTGTGATGTTGTCTGAGGTGGGTGAATTCATGCATGTTTTTGAAGGTCACTGCTCAAAGAAAACACAACACCAGAATGTCCAGACCAACAGTGCGGACAAAAACAGAGACCTGTAGCTCTAATATTTTTCTGCTGTAAAGATGATTGTTTGAATAGCGTTTAAAAGTGTCACATTACAGTGCAACTACAGATATTAATTTAATAAATGTCAATACTAAGTCCATTCAGTTTTAAAAACACTGGCAATGGACCGTTGATTTATGAATATTAATGCAAACCTGTGCTAATGAAAAGCACAGTGGCCACTACACATACTTTTATTCAATAACCCTGAATCGCATATATTGTATACAGATCTACTAACAGAAAGTGAATATATAAATATAACTTATCTAAGTCTTATCTACGTATGTAAAAAATTGGTTGCCTGGCATAACAATCTATTGTACAGTTTAATTGCCATTATATAAAAATATCTGATAGCAAAATGCCACAATTAATCCATCAGAGCCAAGTGTCCCAGAGTGCCATGTTATGTATATACCATGATGTTTGTTAATGTTATTTGTTAATGTATATTACAGTATTTAATTTTAAACGGCTTTCTGTGTACATCTAATGACATGACAACAAGCCTTAAAGCTCCATCAAACAGTCATATTCATATTCTCTCTCCCTGTCTCACTCACTGAGCCATTGATTTGTAAGCTCAACAGACTGCTAGGATTTGCAATCAGTGTACCAGTAAACCCATCTGGGCAAGCAATGACCATTTGTCTGGCTGCGAGAAAGCCCAACTGAAGAGGCTAGAGGAAAGAGAGAGAGATCTGTAGCTCACTCAGCAGTCGTGTCACAGAGAATGATCGAACCCCCGTCACCCCCTCGGCCCAGCGCAGTGCCATGTGCCAGTTTAACACCTGTGTGCGAGTCGGTACATCTGACACCATCAGTGGCCTCGTGTCCAAATCTTTTCAATGGCTGACTGATTGAGGGGCTGTTTTCAGGATGGCCCAATGTACTGACCTTTAGAAAACACGGTTAGGATGCGTGGCAGGAAGTATGCAGGGGAAGTCTGCGCAAATGCGTGTTCTGCAGCTGCCACATTTACAGGGGAAAAGCTGGGTCACAAGATTGTTCAGCCAAAGTGTGTTTGTCCTATTTTTAACAAGACAATTATTATTTATAAAGAACAGTTTAAAAGGTCCACCTTTTCTAAAGAGGAATAATGACAGAACCTATAAACAAACTATTTTAGATAACACAGTTACATTTTTATGATGCTGGTGCCACCAAATGGCACTGCAGAAATATTTGTTGTCATTTCTGCATCCTATTTAGGCCCATATATTTAATGCAGAAATTATATTTGATGTAATTTTGAGGTGTGTTATTTGTTACCGCAGGCCACAGAAAACACACACTTCCCCACATGCTCACCCACCTGCAGGCATAATGCGATGCATCGCCACAGACAGGAAGAAGATGGCGTCGCTGTAGTATGCGCCAGAACCTGCGCTGAAGTGTTTCTGCATGGCTTGCACAATGGGGAATAACTTCTCTGTAAGTGTGTCCACATTATGAAACACCACCTGGAACAGACGAGAAGTGTATTTGCATAAATGAGGACACTTACGACACAGGCATAAAACTACATGTGATCTTTAAATGAACAATATGGATGTCACTCTGGATAAAGCGCCTGCCAAACGCAAACCAAAAAATATCTTTAGTATTGTGCATACATGTGATCTGAGCTGCTTTTAAATTCCACCTTAATGGAGACAAAATTAAAACAGACATTTGTGCAAATGTGCACACACATGAATGGAACTCTTTGACCCCACATTTTCATGCATTTGAGTGATATGTATTTATGCTCTTTGCTGGGGTCTTAAACCTTCTTGCAATGGAGGTATCATTATCAGATATTCACCACTGAACCTTGACAGTATTCATTTACTTTTCCCTACACTGGAAACACACAATACCTGTGTTTGTCTGTGCTGTAATCGGCCCTTTAATCCTCCTCTGCTCTGCATTGGAAGGCTTTTGGCATCGACTCATGCAATCAGATAATAATCTCTCTCTCTCTAGCTCACACAAAGAGGATCAGGGGTTAAGTCATCACAGGTTTCCCATTAAGGTTTTCATTCCAGGGGTAATATATGTTTCCATTATATAGAATGTTACCATTGGTCTAGTGAAACGCAAGTGCTAATTCAGCACAAACTCAGATTTAAGGAACACTAGTGTTGGTCTAGTTCCATCTCATTTGGGAGACATTGGAGCTAGCTAGTCACAGTGAATGTTATTACAACGTCAAATAAATGTTTGTTAGCTATAGAGGCGATCAAGGAGATCTTCCTTGGAACTCTGACACAACGCAATACTTTCTTCTAATCACTGGGCTCAGAAATTACCAAAAAAAAAAAAACACTTGCCAAACTGTATGTATAAAAGTCCAAACGGTCCTGGATATTCCCGTATATATATTCACGAACATCTTCTGTTATCATTAGCCAAAGCAAATTTGACTTCACAGGATGCCTGGGCCAGTCTGTGTCACTAATTAAAGTAAAATAAAAATTAACAAAAATACCCCAAACTCCTCCTAATCTTAACAATGTAGTGTTTTCTGTAACAGAAATTAAGGGCCAACGTGAACTACAGATATCCCCTACCTAGTGTGCTGGAAGCAGTTATAATGACTAGCGAAGTGAAAATTGCTTCAAAAAGTGTGACAGAAACTGTGACATTTTACTTCAAAAGAAAAGTGATAAATACAGAAACTGCTCCACTAGATGTCCGTTTGCTTGTTTAAATGGAGATGCTGCATGGGGCCAAAGTTAAACCTTCCAGGAATTCAGATGAGCTTGAAACTAAAGCACCATACAGAGCTCACTGTAATCTCTATTACTTGCACATGAGCTACTGTAGAATAATTACTGGGGTATTGTAAAATGAAAGGCTTCTGGCAGTATTAATGCTCACAGGGCTCAGAGCTCAAAGCCTGCTGGTCATTTTAGATGCTTGACAATATAAAAAGTGAGCAGTTCTACCCAGTACTGTACTATCTGCAAAGGTGTTTCTCAATGTTTAAAACAAAATGTGACCTTCCATCCCAGATTTCCAATGTGGTCTCAGACCCGACTTCATGTAGTAATAAATGATTACCATATTACAATAAATGTACATTGATATTTACCTGTTATTCCAAGGTTCTTGGATACCTGGATACTTGGTACTTGGATAAAGAATACCATGGCACTAAATTAGTACCATGGTGATCTTAATTAGTACCGTGGTACTTTTTGTTCAAAAACAGGCTTAAATGAGCCCTGTGAGCAGCTGATGGGCTGTCATCTCTTCCCTGACACCAAGTGTGTCTGATCCAGCCAGTGTCATGTGGAAGACTGTGACCTCACTGCTGCTGTCCACAGGAAAGCAGATAGACTGTGCATCAATCAAATGAGATTAATATTATGGGATGTTGCATTAAGCCAAATGCTCTTTATCTTTTGGTGTGTATGTTAAAAACAAGCTAGATTGAGGGGAGGTAATCTGCACTTCTGTTGGCTCATGGCATCTCTGTTAAACTGGGCAAGCAGTTCATCTGACAGTCTGGGATGGAGGACCAGGATCTGATAATGCCTGGCAACAGCAGTAAACAGAGGTGTTGCTAGGAAGAAGAACCTGATGTATACTTAATGCAGGATCCAAACTAAAAAAAGCATGTTGCCCGTTTAGTGAAGTGAGATCAGGGCCTCCTTTACGAGTTACTGTCATTCTATAACCTCAGAGATCTGATAAAACCATGTTTCATATATCAGGCTGAACTAGGCCAGGTTTACTTAAAGGTGCAGCTAAATCCTTCACAGCAACATCAGGCCACAGATCCTGAAGCTCATAGGAAAAACACACATTTTGACAGAGAAACACTGCCCCCATTTGATCAACACAGCCTCTAGAGGAAATACACCGGTTATTGTCACTTACTGTGATTTATTGTACCATTTAGACTGGTTCATACAAATAAGTGCTTGTATGATAAATTAACCGGCTCTAATCATTGGCTGTATTCACTATAATAAAGAGCTGCAATTAGGCACTAAAATAATTACAGTCATTAATTAGTGTTAAAGACCTTATCCCAGATAGGGGAACTTCATAACAGATTTCCACTCTTGCTCATTGAAGCTACTGATTTCTGTACGAACAGATCCTGCTTTGTAGTCACGGGTAACTGGAAGATGCTTGCTTGGGATTCCCGGATTGGGAAAACGGATAGGGCATCTGAAAAATGTATGGGCAACACATCTCTCTATAGCAAGTCTTCCAGGAATTTTTAAACATTAATTTTCAAAGGGTTTTAAAACATCATATACTTTTATGACGATCTGCAACATACTTGGATACTATACTATTGGATACTTCATTGTCAATAAACACTTTTAAGTAAACAAAAAACACAATCACTATAGCCTAATGTTTCTGATGAAGAACAGTGTAAAAGCATCTGATCTCAGCTAGTCTGATCAATCCTGAGGGAGTAAGTGGAGGATGTGAGCTGATGTACAGGAAACATCTGTTGTGTGACCTCCTCGGCCCTGTGGTGTGGGGAGTCTGTGGATGACGTGTGAGGGTCTGTCAGATCTCTGCAGTCCTGCACTGCCACCTGCTGTGCTCACCTCTCTGTAGCTTCAGCATTTCTTATGTATTTAACAAGAGAACCTCTGAAATCTTCAGAACTCAATCAATCAATCATTCATTCAACAGAAAGACCCAATTTAATGTTATGGTGCAAAGCAGACGCTTGCCAGGTCATGTGTGGCATATCTGTTGCCTAGAAACATGGACTGAGCGATAGTGGAATAGATGTGAAGGACAAATAATTGATAAAGAGCATTTTTAATATTTGCGAGTTGTCATACATATTGCCATTCTTTTTCACTATGAATATTTACATAGAAACTGTCTACAAATTACACTCTTGAATATTAATTTATTATTCATCTGGATTTGGATTTTGTAATGAAGCAAGAAAAGTGAATCAAACACATTTTGTTTCTTTTAGCAAATATTCATTTCAAAAGCCGAAAGATTACAGATTGCATCAAAGACAACAAAACATAAAATAACTTCAACCAATATGAGGCAAAACATGAACATACCTCATAGCGGAACGTGGCCTCCAGCAGAAGCTCATGAAGCATCTTCTTGCCCACCTCCTGACTGCCGACATCAGAGACGTAATGAAGAACCAGCACCTCATCCTCCAGGAACCTTCCATATTTGGCCATGGAGCGCATGGCCACCTGAAACTTATTCTGCAGGTTTAGGCTCCTGTCAACCTTAGTGAACATCATGAGGGCATGGAAGTGCTTCGTCCTCAGTGGCTTCTCCTCCAAATTGTCTCTAGTTCCTGTCCTGCTTTCTGCATGTCCAGACCTGATGTCTAAAGAAAGATCTGCGTCCTCACGGTTGGTGTTGTGGCTCGCTTCCTTGATCCGTTTTGTGGTGCTGGAGAAGTTCTGCTTTTCTGAGCCGAAGTAGTAGAACGCTACAACTGCCATGGCTGCAACCAAGAGTAGCAAGATCTGATAAGATCTGAAAGTACTGATCCTTCCCATGGTGGTCGATAGCACCCGGAGGAAATCCATGGCTTTACCTCAACATCCAGTCACATCAGGACGCTTAATCCTCTGCCTTGCTGAAGGACGACAAAGTTCCTTATCCCTGATCATGACCTGTGTGCGAGATAATTCATCAATACTGTCTGCTCACCAGAGACAACAAACAGATACTGTGCATCTAATGATTCAAAGTGACTTAAAAAGTGAATTAAACGTGAATTAAAAAACGTTCCTGGATCGACATCTTTTGTTAAACCTGTTGTGAAACATTTCTGTCACAGAAACATAAACTCTACCCATACACCTACAATTTTAGGTTGTAAGAACATTTCCGTAACGTTTCCATTGATTAACAAACATGTTAAAAACATTATTTTGAAAGTTTTAGGAACGTTTATCAAATCCATTTTCTAGATATTGTATTAACGTTATTGCTCGGTCATGAGTTAATTCATTTTAACTCAGTAACGCTTTAAAACATCCCACTAACAACTTACAAATAATGTTTAAGAAAGTACAGAAAATGGTAAAAACAAATGTTCCACTAATGTTACTGCAAAAACGTTTTTGATACCCTAAAATCATGCCAGGTTTAATGACAGATAGGAACGATAAACAAGTCCTAAACCTAAACCTAACACTGACCTTAAACCTAATCCTACAACCTGACTGTAGAGCATTTCCTATCTGATCACGTTTATTCTGATGGCACCATATCTGACAGATCTGAGTTGAACATTGACTATCATTTCAATCTGCTATCATATTGTTTCATTAAACTTATAAAACTTAAACCCGTTTTATGATGTTTTTATGACGTGTTCCTGTCATCGACGAGACAGACCAGGTCCCCATTGACTTATAACGATAAAACGGGTCAGGATATTCTTAACTGGAGAACATAATATAAGATGATGACAATATAGATGACGACAGCGTTTTCATATTAGTTTTAAGTGTTTCTTGAAGGATTATATAAGCCTAAATCCATCCATGCAGGTCACGTTAAAACGACGAGCTTGCAGCCTGTTGTAAGACATGCATATGCATGCATCTGCTGTAGGCTCATGCATCTTGTTGCATCTTCACAGCATTATAGGGACAAAAGCAGTCAATGCAAATGCACGGTCGTGTCGGGTCACTTACCGACGTCTTCACATGATGATTAAACAACGCAGACTGAATCCTGTCGATTAAAAGTGAACCGTGCCACAGTCGAGCAACTGCTAGCTGACGGGAAAGTGCGAAGCGGCTAATACATGCATGTACTTCCGCTTCCGGAAATTCGGTATTTCATAATAAAAGACTCGATCTGACTCTTTTTTTTTTTGCATTTATTGAGGATGAAAGCAAAATGGTAATAATGATGATAAAGGCAACGCTTTTTAATATAGATTTGTTTGTGAATTTATTTGCCGAATAAACAGTTAAGATAAACGTGCAAATGTATTTATTTTATTTTTGTATTTACATCGTGCAGATTCCGTCACAATGAGTTGGCAACTTCAATAGTTCAGTTTCTTTGCTCGTTTATGCTTTGCTGTGTGAATTAAGTTTAGAAAGTGAGATAAAAATGTCTGTATATATGTGTACTATTTTTATATGTATGTGTTATGTTTTTTTAATATTTACATATGTACTTTAATGTAGTTTGTCTAGAGAAACTTTAATTTGCTTCTTACACGATGCAAGATGCACATCATCAGTATGAAACAGGAATGCTGTTTTTTGTTCTCTTTGTTTTAAATATGTTTATTTGTACATAGTCACATAACACTCAAAATATTGAAGACAGACTGAATACAAAGCTACTTCTGAACTGAGGTGCACAATGAGAGCCAGCAGAAATGAACATGAGGGCTCGTAACTGATGGCAGTTTATAGATGGTTTCAGAGTGCAGGCCAAAGATCCCTTACACATCTACAAACAAGCAAAACAAAAACATACTAGGCCAACTTTCCATTTTTTTCCCATTAATTTTTTTTTAAGTCTCATGCAAGAAAGGAGGTAAAGAAAATATTTGGCCCACTATACGGTAATAGTGATAGTAAAGAAAATGATATTTTTGACATCGTACAGTTAGTCAATACGGAAATGAGTACAATGCAACAGCAATACCGGGAGAGAAATGTAATCACTCAAAACCATTTCTGAATTCAGAATCGGAAGGGCAGCTTGACCTTCTGTTAAACAAAATCTTCTATATTGTTCTTTTAACAGCATTCACATAATAGCAAATACATTTCCATTTATTCCCCTTTAATACTCATGGTCTTTCTGTCTTTAATGTTGTAGTAGAGTTTCTAACTGAAGCAAGTGTCGCCTGATCAAACCTTTAACAATCACAATCGGTATGAAACAGTGAACCTTCAGTGCTATGTAACATTCACGGCTTTTTTGTCGACACCCATATGAAATTCAAGTACAACTTATTAAACATCTGAACTCGTTTTTTCTTTGTCATACAAAAGTCTCCGGAATTTCTGCATCTCAGTTTTTCTGTTTGCGAGTCATTAAACGATAAAAAAAAAGTAAATTAGAAAGCTACTGATCACATTAGACAATTTTGATTGGGCTTTTCAGCGGGTCCAGCCCAAAATCTGTATCCTGTACAGACGAGAACAGACAAAGTATTAACAGAACATGCATTAAATGGCTTTAGAAAAGCAAACATAACGTTGCTTACAAAGACTAACTTCTTCTGCAGCTCATCTCTGTATCAGACAGGACAAGAGCATGTTGGATTATTGTGTTTAAATTCAGCATCCGTCTGAACTGAAGGCAAAGGTAGAAAGCACAGAAAACAATTAAATACTGCACGAACCACCTGCACACATCAGTCTGAGGCCAAGTGTATGTATGTACGTATGTTGGTTTGTTTACTGCATATAGGAGTTACAACGTTTACAAAAAGCTAACCTCATGTATAGCAAATGAATGCACGTGTGAAATATTACAGTAGCATGTGGTAGCACTCAGACATGCTCAGAATTGAAATACAAATTAGAAAAACAAATTGCTTTTATAGATGATTTGCATTGTCAGGTATTGTCCAGTATATTAGCGGTATTGAAAGAAGAAAACTCAAAGCTCTTTCGGATTGTATTGTGAAAATGACACCGTCTTGGCTTTTCCTATGTACATCATTTAAATCTTCAAAGCAAGTGGGCATGTAAGAAGCACTGACCTTTTCAGGTGGTAACTCAGGTATGATCAGACTCCTGTAATGTCACATACAGGGTCACAAAAAAAAAATAAACAAAGTGGTGCGAGAAAGTAATAATATTCAAGGGTTTCCTGCCAGTAGCTATATATCCATTTAAATAGCACGATTGCACCTAACGTATAAAATATACATTTTTCACAGCTTCAAAGTAATGCAGAAACATGACAGATGTCCAACAATGGGGGCTTGGATTTGAGGAGTCAAGATGGGTCAGAAGGAGAACAGGTGGATCTGTGCCTGACCCAAATCTTCAAATACTTAGGCGAGATAATGCTGATGAATCTGTGGTTATTTGTTTGGATACGGCTTGTCTGGGATCTGTAGCGCAGTGGTTTAAAATGCAGAAGCCAAGGTCCAGAAAACAGGTAAATAAACAGGGAAAGGATGTAGCTTCTTATAAACACTGTACTTACTGCCCCAAAGCAAGGCACTTAACCTGACTCAAGAGGGCGCTACTGTTTCTCCAATTTGATTAGAATACATTACTGGTTCATTTGCGCAAGACAGCGGAGGGATTTTTTAAAACTATATTATCCTTAGACATGATTTGATATCTTGTCTGTTTAAAGAGTTATCTTGTCTGTCTTGTAATTTAAATCCTATAACATCCGAGACATCCTTCACCCTGAAACATTCGCTGTACATTGTCCACTGTGTATATACACACACACACACTATATATGCAGTATGTGTATAATGTATATGTAGTTATACTGCACTGTACTATAGCATCATTGGTAAACTGTTTTACCAGTGTTATCCTCTCAAAGCATTTAAAAGCCATTCGACCATCTAAAACATCCATTTCGTCTATAGTATCTTTCTATATACTGAGTAACAACGTAGCACCATCTCTCTTAATGCTTTCTTCTGCACCGACAACGTTCAGAGAACTGCACCAGCAAAACTGTCAACAAAGGCTAACAGAAAATGTCAAGCCAGTTTAGTGTAGTGGGAAAACATTATTCCAAGAGCTACAGTGACTCGACGGCAGGGAGAACAACTTCTTAAGAGCATGAGAACTTTCTTTCCTGTGGCATTTTGGGCACATGGAGGAGAAAATATTAATTCATATTATGTGAGTGTGTATTAAGGCTTCATCATCTGCACTATTGTCTGGTAGGACAATCATTAGTCAACCACACTGGACAGAAACAAAACAAAAAAAAAAAACACAGAAAGCTGCTGCAGATAACCTGGATTCCTCTGATGTTTAACACACTGGAGCCAAACAAACATGGATCATCTCTGAGAAGCGGATCTTCAAATATGACCTGATAATAGACCGAGACGCCAGGCTGACCAGTCGGCTGACAGCGTTTGGCCAGTTTGAGACTATCGAAATTAGCTGATTAAAAATGCTAGTTGTCTTTCATGTCAGTTCCACGATCTTTTGGTTAATATACACTTTGCATTTTTGCTTTTTCGAATTCAATATTTTGAGTTAATACTTGCAAAAGTATAGCGTTTCCGTAGCTAGCAGCTCAGGGTCACAGGTTCAATTTCCAGGGAAAGTAAATGTGTTAAAAGTAAATGTAGTATGTTATGTGCATATTAAAACACAACCCAGGTTATTAAAAAGACGAAATGCCTTTAAAACAGTTGAAAGATATTTGTATGATGAATACGTAGTGCTACTATGAGGCCAAAATGCGAAAGCATGTAAATTCGTAATAAAAACTAAAATAAAAAGTCTTTACGTCCAGTGCATAATAAGGTATTCAGGCTATCATTATAGCTTGCTGTGCATATAAAGAAGAACAAAACCTAATCATCCGTCTATTATAAAGGCCTGTGCAGTCAAGTGATCTCAAAGGACGGGAGCACAATTCAACAGCAGAACAGGAATCAGCACCATCTGTGTCTTACTGCTATGCCTCCCTTGGCTTTCAGGGGATTAGCATTGGATTTGAAAAGAAAGGCCAGTTAGCAGACCAGGAAGTTTCATACCCTGTTTTTTTTTTTAGCGTTCGCAGAGGTTCCGTGCATATTAGAAGGCATTTGTAGTTTTGAACAGGAAGACATGGACACCCCGCAAAAGCTCCTGAAGATGCAGAACGCTCTTCTCGCACAAGATTTGTTGTTTCGCCCCAGAACCAAACAGAATATATTTATAATAACAAGAAGTAACTCTCCAGGAAAAGAGCAGCATGACGAATAGAGAAAGGGATAAAACTACAGTGGGCAAGATATCCATACCGGTGCCTCAAATGGAGGAAACAAAAACAGGACAAAAAAGTCCTTCTGGGTTGTTTTAGTGCTCTGAAGGTCATTTGTACATGAGGTCTGAGTGCCATGATGCCCCATGGCACAAATTGGGCAGTGCGTCCTATAAAAATCAGGTCTCGGTTCTGCCCGTTACTCGACTCTAAGTTCCACCAGTGGGCTGGAATCAGCTTCGGTTCAGTTCTGAGCATGATGTCGAATAGTGTGGAAAATCCAGTCCATCTTGGTGGTCCATCCGCCATGGTGAGCATCATTCATCTGCTTCATAAAATAGTCCAGAGCCTCCTGCTCGGTTTTGTCAAGTGCCAGGGTCTTGCGGATGTAAGCGATGTCATCAAAGGACTGCAGCTCTGGCATGCCTGAGCCCAGCATCATGGAGAAGAGGTTGATGAACAGATTGGCGTGCTGCCTGATAGCCAAATACGCCTTATAGCACATCTCCTGAAACCTGCAGGGGACGACAGAGAGATGCGTTTACCTCCAGCGGTCCTTTCGACGACTTAAACTGCAGTTTTGCAGGACAATTCAAATCAATATGTGAAATATAAAACATTTCAAAATTACATTGTATGAAAGCTATTTTGGTGTAAACATAATTCTCTCTGACCATGTAAACAACACAAAAACAAACAACAAAAACTGACTTTCTAACACGGTTTACTCAATGAACATTTATGGTTTTATTGTTTTATATAGCATTATATGAAATGCGCATTTGTGGTTTAATGTTAACATTTAGCGTGTTTATATAACACTTTCAAAAGAAGAGGATTTTTGTCTTCATAATCTTTCAAAATGTTACTTCATACAAAACAACTCTCTTTCTAGATGATGTCACCAATCCATGTTATTTTACAACCCTTCCCATCTAAACATCTGGCTCTATTCTGGCATGTAACACCCACATTTCATAATCCAATGAATTCCCGAAGGATAATATCAAGCCACCCTACATTTTTCCATTACTACTTTTCCTAATTTCCTACTTCATTTTTCTTACTTTTCACTCAGAAATACACATAAATAAAATACTGTATTCATCATCACAGTATACAGAGAAAACGATGGGGTGTGTGTATAGAATAAAAAATGTAATGAATTTTAAAGACCAAAAACACCAAACAAAACCCCAAAAAAACGTACACTTGTTTGTAGGATACCTTTTTAAATGTCTGCCTAAAGCATGTCCCTGCACCACACATCATTACATTTGCCTAGACACACTCGAGAAGGTCATACACATACCTACACTACAAAATAAAGAGCCATAGAAACAAATATCCACTCCTGTGAGACACCAACAGAGAACTAATTCTACTTTTCATGAAGCCTTCTTTGAACGGCACTCTATCTGCCCTGATTAAAGCGGAGATCTGTTCAACAGCGGAAGTCTGGAGCAGAGGCCCGGAAACTTGGCAGGCTGTTTGCTGTCAGAGTATTGTTGGAAGAGGAAGGGCTGCTGGGACTGGGGCCCAAGTGGCCCATTTTAAACATATGAAAGCCTCGATTGTTCCATTCAGCCTCTAATTGTCTTGGATCGTTAGCTGGCTGCCAATTACCACTTTCATGTCTGAACACACAAGGGATTTGTTTCTTTTTAAGCATACACAGGAAAATAGTTACACGCACCTCTCAAACTCTCTGGTTTTAGTGCACTCCTGGGTTCCTCCTTTGCTTATGACTATTAAGAAGTCTTGAGTTAAAACGAACGGCACTCGCTCTCGTTTGTAGCCAAACTTCTTCTTCTTGTGGTCCAAAAAGTGACCGAAATCTATATGAAACAGCTACAGAGGGCAAACAAAGAAAACACACACAAGGATATCAGTTATGACTAACATTTTATCAATGTTAAAGCATAGATGGAGATGGATTTCACACCTGCCCGTCGTCCTTCACCATGATGTTGCTGTTGTGTCGGTCACCGATACCCAGGATAAAAGTGGCAACACAATAGCCAGCACATGATCTTGTGAACAAGTCGATGGCCATGTCGTACCTGTAGACACAGGTATTATAGAGTCTCTCTCTCTATATATATCTATATATATATATAGATATATAGATCTATACAGCCAGGCTGTCTAGGTTGTGGCATTAACCACTGAAAAACTAATATTTAAACTAAAATATACTAACTACTACATTTATGTTTAGATTTATGCATTTGGCAAATGCTTTAACCCAAAGCGAATTACAGTGCATTTACACAAGTATGTTTCCAGGGAATTGAACCCACAACATGCGCTGCTAATGCAATTCTCCACCAATTTATAATCGAGACTCATAGTAATCATCGCTCACATCTCGCCCTTGTTCTTGTCCTTCAGCCACTGATGCAGCGTTGAACTGTTGAACTGCAGTGCCCCCTTCAATCCTCCTTTACACTGAATCTGCATGATGGTGTGAGAACTTCTCACCACCTCTATGAGACCCACACAGTCCCCAATAGAGAGGCAGCCATAGGGGAGCATCCTGAGATACAAACAACATGTGAGAATCTCCTCTGGCTCAAACTAGGATTTAATTTGTTTTAACTAAGATTTTAAAGTCTCCTTATAATTTTATGGGTTCCATAAAGCTGCAATCCATAAATTTTGCCTCTCTATCGCCATCTCTGTCTGAAACATGAAACTGCATTGCGAATCAAGGTGAGGAGACAGTTTTGAACACTGATCTGTTATGTACTTGCTCAACTGATTTTTGTTTGTTTTTAAAGATACAATCCAAAATTTTTATTAAAGAAAAAAGTTTTGCATTGTAGCTTTAGCCAAAAAGGTACAGACTGCAGCCTTAAATGACTTTCTCATGGACCTGAGCATTAGTTCTCTTCAGGTTTATTTGTACAACCTTTTGGTTGGTTCTTTCACCTCTACACCACATGTACCTCAGATCCAGCCCCTGATTTTGCCAAATGTTCTCCATTATCCTGATGATCTGCAGGGTCAGCATGTCCTGCCGCAGGTCTAAGTGAAGGCAGAGGTGGAAAAACTTACGTCAGTTTTGTTTATATGAAGTAAGTGTATTTACAAAGAAACTAAAGAAAACTGTCTGACCGTCTCCGTTCTTGAAGATGATCTCATTGTTCTGGAAGAGAAGTTCCGACATTATGTCAGGATTTTCCCAGTTCAGCCACAGAGGTCTCTTGGCTGAGGACATGATCCTACAATCTTCAAGTCTGCCATGTGAACAGAAAAAACAAGCCACAGATCAAACTCAACTGGAAAAGATGGTTCAGTAGAACCCTTTAAACGTCACTGTATACTGTCCCTGCTAAGTGAGAATACATTTTCTCAGCTGCGACTGCTGCACGGTATGAGACTCACCGCAGGTTGCCGAGCTGGTGAGCAGGGTTGAGCGGAGAGGTGAAATTTTGGAGGGCATCCATGTAGTCCGGTCTCCTCATCTGCTCCACCAGGAACTTCATTTGAACCTGAGAAACAAAAATAAATATTTAGACCGTGAGCTAGCTAATGATAATTCTTATTTTGACATTCTGACCAATGACAAATGCAGGAGGAATGTGTCCAGGAAACCTCCAATTTCGGCTGGTGAAGCTAATGGCAAAGAAATGAAATGCTTCATCTGTAAAGGCAGGGCAGGCGATTTTTTTCCAGAAACATTTTTTGTTATGCTGGTTGAAAGTCTCTTCACATCCTGATAGCAATTTGGCTGAATAAAATGACAAGATAATTTACATGGCTATCAAACTATGAATTTGGATACCACTGCGCACTTTCCGCAGGAGGCGTGGCTTTGAAGATCGCTCCTCAAAGACAAGGTGGGATCTTATGTATTTAAAGCTAGCTTGCTATTGCTAGCCTCTCTAAAATTGCCTACCCTACCTTCAAGTTTATCTCATTAAAGTGTGATGTTTACAGTAATGCCTGAATGCTTTAGAAAATGAGGCTTCTTCAGTAAGTCTAACGTTACTTTTAAAAGCTTACGTTTCATTTGTAATGAGTGTAAAGTCTCTCCACTCTAACCTTACATATCCAACTACCTGCCTTCTTTGAAGTTAGGTCAAAAGGTCATGGGCTGACTTTACCTTCTGAGTTTCATCCTTCTTCTCCTGCTTGAGGATGTCCGTGAGGTTGATGAGCTTCTCCATGGCTTCCACCTGCCTGCTCAGGTGCTTCAGGTACATGCCACAAGCCCGGCAGTACGACTCCAGCAGCAGACCGAACCGCTGGC